>CP125976.1:417689277-418889277 GCA_030063025.1 Avena longiglumis | reverse complement strand
GCGCCAGCCCACGCACATGCCCACGCCCCCCATCCCTTCCACCACGGCCAGGACTACCTCGCCCCGCCCGTCCCCCGCCTCGTCCAGGCATCTCCTGGCGAGGTCCTTGCCGAGCTTGGCTCCCCGAATTTCCAGCCTCGCTTCCATAGAGGCGAGCGCGGTTCCATGGAGTGTCTGCAAGTAGCCAAGACCCAAAACCAACCTTACTCGGTAGGTGTTCACCCGATCCACATTCCTCCAGTTCATGCCCTAGGAGTCCACACACTCCACAAAAACGTGGAATATTCTCATATTTAACCCTCATGATTACCTGGGCTCCTCCCTCTGTCTTAAACGACACAAATATCGTGAGACTCCTTCGGTCGTCAAGCCAAACACGGACCCGCACATAGTCTCCTGCAGCTGGACCTTCTTTTGCGCTTTTGATTTTCTAGACCGCGAATCCGTCCTAGGAGCCAAAAAAGTCGGCCTAAACAGGGGAGGTGGGAATTTCGGGGATTAATGGTTGGTACGGGAAAAAACCTCCCGATTCCAGCAAAAAACCAGAGAAACGAGGCCTTAGGATGAGGCAACCGGCCGTTTTTTTAAGGAGCATATATTAATATCAGAGGATATCAATTACACCCAGCCTTTGCAACGACGCATTGCCCTAGCGGCCACACGGATGCACACAACCAAAAAAAAAAGAATTACAAAAACGAAAAGTCCCGTTACAGTGACTCATTCATTGAAACAGCAGTACTACCACCACCAAGACAACACCAGAAATCCCGCTTCTCCAAAAACGACGCCTCCAAGAAGGAAACAGTGCACAAACACCATCATCGCCCTATCAAAGATCTAGGTTTTCACCCTGAAGAAAGTCCACGCTCTCAAAACAATACCTTCAACAAGGCCCTTGCCAGACATAACCAATTAAGGCCAAACCCTGGGTTTTTACCCTGAGAGGTAGGACCATGAACCTCTCTTGTGCAGTCGCCCCCACTTGCATGCCACTGCTAAAATTCACAAGTCACCTAGCCAATTCCTCATCACCACCCAGACTCGAACCACCATTGTCTCTCCTCAGATCTCGGTCTCCATGACTTCCTCCATCAGCACCATGGAACGAGAACATGCCCCATGATAATAACAGACAACAAAGCTTCGAAGCACACCCTCTGAAACCAATTGGTCAGAGTAAAACATGGGTGCGAGCGACCGAATTCAATCCTTCCAGCAAACTCATGACATGATAACAGTTATGGAGTTCGCCGGCGGAGGCTTTCGGAACACGACACATAAACCAAATCAATGGAGACCAACATCCGGTAGATCATCATCTTGGCTTGAGAGGGATTCAGGACCACCTCTTTTATTGAAACCGAGCCAGCAGCCCCCACGCCACCCGCCAAAAACTAGCAGGATCCGCTGCAAGACGGCAAGACCACTTGGCCGACCATTTCGACAGAGAAGGAGGCCACCACCACCATGCCGGGGACAGATGCCTCAAACGCCCTAGTGTCACGGACAAGGCCCGGGTCGCCTGTGCACCGGCATCGAGGCCAACGGACGGGGGAGAGTGCCGACGGGGTGAGGGAACTAGCGAGAGGCGGCGGTGGTGGTGGGAGGGGAACTGGCTGGCGGTTGCGGAGCGAGGGAAGGAAGAAGTAGGGAAGGCTCACCTTGAGATTACGTGTCGCTGCCGCCGTGGCTAGTTCTGCTCTCGGGCAGAGGGAAGGTCGTAGCGGAGACAGGCACGCTGAAAAGGTACAAGAGAGGGGCACGGCGCCGGGGCTTTGGTCCCTGGCCGCCAGACGGTAGAGCAAGGGTTTGTGAAAGACGGGAACGTATGGGTACCTACCGCCTGAGGGTTCGCGGTAGAGGCCCAACCCGCTACGGGAGGCCCAAGCATGTGAGCTTTGTCTTGGACTGTTATTTCTCTTCCAGCCTAGTATATGGCAAAACGTGAGTCTAGAAAATCAAAAGTGTTTGGTTCAGGATATATGTAATTGAAACGCAAAACTAATCAAATGACACCGATAATGTAAACGGAATTGGTAGAAGTAAAAAACTTGTTTGGTTCAAGACTTCCAAAACCAGTCGATCCAAACAATAGTTTTGCAAGATTTTGTAGAAATCTGCACCAGAACGTGCCAGATCTCGACGAGATTAGATGGGTCAAGACCAAAGACGCCTGGGCATGCCATGGCCGTCTCCACATGGCTGCACAGAGGATTTTCTTGGTGGCAGCGCTGACGGGAGGGAGGGAGATACCGGTAAGGATAGTCAATCTCTGTGAGACCACACCTAAGAAGAAGGAGAGGGGTTCGCGGCGGCGGCGCTTTAGCGAGAGTTGAGACGAGGAGAGAGACCGCTGAGTGGCAGTGGCGGAGCCAGGGATTTTTTTTAGGACAAAGCGGTCGTATCCGCCATCTGATTAGAAGAGAGTGACTCAGTTTATAAGGGAAACCGGATCCAAAACCCATGCAAACTATACAATACTCGGTTTATGAGGAAAAACCGAGACGAAGACCACAATGCGAGGAGCCAGGATTTTCATATTGCGTATTCATACTTAATAAACATTTTGAGCAAACCAATACAATATATGTAGATTCACAATAGCAAAGACTAAACTATGAATTGGAATGAGGATTGCTCATATTTTCATCTTGATTTTGGATTTCGGATTCCAACTTCGGCTCCTTTGCATCTTTATCCCACATACATTTCATACCACTACAATTTGCATGCTTTTGATTGTTCTTCATTTTTCAGACCTCAAGATAGGCTTTCCCATTGCTTCATAAATAAAGTCATACGGCCAAACGATATTTTTTTTTGGAAAAGAGTATATATTAATACCACATGATACCAATTATACCTAGCCTCTGCAACAACGCATGCCCTAGCGGCCCTACGGATGCACACAGCCCAAAAAAAATAAAAAAGAATTACAAAAAAGAAAAGTCCCGCTACAGAGAACTAATCCTCAAAGCAACCAGATCAAAGATCATATGTTTTTACCTTGGAGAAAGTACTCGCTCACAAAACAATGCCTTCAACAAGGGTCATTGACAGGCACAACCAGTTAAGGCCAAAACTTGGATTTTCACCCTGCAAGGTAAGACTGGAAACTCCACTGTGTTGTCTTCCCACACCAACAGTCGCCGCAACGAGTCTCAGATCCCGCAGCCAGTTCTACGTCGCCACAAGAACAAAAATCACCATCGCTGCCCTCATATTTCCGCTTTCATGATAGTCTTCGCATCTGACTTCACCATGGCTCTAAGAATGGCACTTGGTGGGAACAAACAACAGAGCTTCGCAACGCTCCTGCTGAAACCAAACGGCCAGAAAAACAAGGTGCGCCCGACCGAATACATTTCGATCCAGCAATCTCTAGGCATGATACGTCCATGGGAGTTCGCCGGCGGAGCCTTCCGGAACCCGCCTCTCTAGACCAGATCAACGAGGGCAGACATCAAGCAGATCTTCGTCTTAGTGCGAAAGAAACCAAAGGACCACCACCTTTATTAGATCCGACAAAGCGATCCCCACACCGCCGGCCGTTTTCCGGAGAACTGATCGAGCAGACAACTAGGGTTAGAGAGCCGATCTTGGTCTTCCAACGAAATCCCATCATCGGCACCTCCTCCACCAGATCGCCACCACAGGGAACCACTGCCTCCACCCCGACCGAGGGACGCCTTGTGTCTCCGTGCTTGACCTTTGTCGCCGCCACCAGCTCGGCTTCCGCCTCGACGCGCCCTGACCACCTTCGGCATCTAGGCCCGCCGCCACTGCGGCAAGGGCCGGCAGCAGAGGCGGCGATTGGATCCAGATGGGATCTCTGGCGGCAGTGGGAGTTGCCCATGGCGTCGCCCTGGGGAGCGACACGAGGGGAGGGGGTATCGCGAGGGGAGGGGGTATCGCCCTAGTGCTATGTTAGGTAGTTTTAGTGATGAGGAAATCCTCTTACAAGAAGACCGAAGATAAATAATAAGATCTAGAATTATCGAGCTTTCCAACGAAGCCGCCACGGGGCTAAGAAGACCTGAGCTCCACGACAACGCCCCCAAGAAGATGACGACGCAACCAGCGCCGCCGCCGTTGAGACCATATAGGTCAAGGGTCAAGGTCGAGACCATATAGGTCAAGGGTCATAAACAATAAGACCATAAGAGGTGACCATATATTTTAACTAATTAGGGACAATATCAATTGGAGAAAATCAGAAAAGAAATTACAAGTGAAAAGGCACTTCTTCTTACCGTGAGTGAACTGGTCACTTCGATTCTGAATTCAATATAGAATTATCACCAACTAATCACTTCTGATCCTAGTTCTGAATTGAAGGTAAAAAAGGGATCAATTCTGATCTGAATTCAAGATTAAAAACGCACTGAGCCCTTGTTCTTAGTCTTACCGTGCTGATAAAGATGAACTGCTCCAGTGTGTGCTGACTGCCTGTTGTGAAATCTTGTGGGGACAAGGGCGGACGGTCGCCGGCCGGCGGCAAAGAGGGAGTAGGGGACGGCCGTTTGTGACTATGGAGGAGCGCTGACGCGCGAGCGGGCGGGCGCCTAGAGACGAGGCGTCAGCCGTAAGACTTGGAGCGGTTTGTGTCGTGGATCGTCCGGTGGAACAGGAGCATTTTTTTTCTTTATTCATTCATGCAAAAATAATACTGACTTATATTAGTTGTTTAAATTTTTTTAGATTCAGATGTATCTAATACTGTCTAAATATATCTGAATCTAGACAAATTTAAGTCAAATAATATAGTAATAAAATTACACAGCAACGGCTAGGCAATGCCGCCGTTCACCCGGATGACCTGGCCATTGACCCACTCGGCCGCGTCGGTGCAGAGGAACCCGACCGCCGGCACTATGTCGTCGACCTCCCCGAGGCGCCCCATGGGGTGCCCGGCTCTAAACCTCTCCACCGCCTCCTCGCTCTTACCCTGGAAGAAGAGCTCCGTCGCCACGGGCCCCGGCGCCACGCAGTTCACCGTCACGCGCGCGGGCCCGAGCTCCTTGGCCGCGACCCGCACCATCGCCTCCACGGCGGCCTTGGACGCCGCGTACGCCGCGTAGCCGGGCAGGAGCGTCGCCGCCAGCGTGGAGGACACGGCCACGATCCGCCCCCCTCCGCCACGGCGCAGCCGGTTGGCAGCCTCGCGAATGCACAGGAACGCGCCGCGGGTGTTCACGGCGAAGACGGCGTCGAAATCCGACGTGGCGGTGGTGGCGAGAGTTGGGTAGGTCTGGATGGCGAGGCCCGCGCAGGCCACGAGGATGTGCGCCGCGCCGCCGAAGGCGGACTCGGCGGCGTCGAAGAGGGACCGGACGCCGGCCTCGTCGGAGACGTCGGCCCTGACCGCCACGGCGCGTGGGAGCTCGGCGGCCAGCGCGTCCGCCAGCTCGGAGCTGGAGGCATAGCCGAGGACGAGGCTGGCGCCGAGGGAGGCCAGGTGGGTGGCGATGGCGCGGCCGATGCCGCGAGACGCGCCGGTGACGATGGCCACGCGACCTGCCAGGGGGAGCGACGCCGCCGCCGCCACCGGAGATGATGTCGTCGCGGAGGTGGCCATTGAACTGGTTCTTTGCTTGCTCTGAGATTGCTTCGACTGGTTGGTTGTCGGAATGGAGTAGGCGAGCAGCTATAAATAGCACACGGAAGCCGGTGGGAAACAGTGGCCTGACTTTTCTTTTTCTTTCTCTGTTAACAGTTACTAACACATAACAGTGATCCTCACTTCGTCACGGGTGACGCAAGGTGCCATTGCCAATCTTGCCTCCCTTTTGACCGTGGAACTGCAAATTTTCAACACATGAACGCGCTACCCACTTAGCCTGTATATCGTGATAATACAATCAGCGGTTATACGAATGTTAAATTTGTGCACTAGCTATTTCTAACCCCCTTTTTTTTTTGCGAATTTAACTATTCTAGCCTAGACATCACATTTGTAACTCAGATTTACTCCTATCCAAATATTCAAGGCGGTGTTTGGTTCCGGGCATATTTTATCAAACCAAAGTTTGACAGTTTAGTATGTGTTTGGCCATTTCTATATTTTAGAATTGGCACACTTACTATCCATAAAACCCATCTCACATATAGAGCAATATTTTACCAAATTTTAGCGTCCAATTTCTCGGCCAAACATAGGATTAGTAAAGTGTGGTTGTAAACAAAGAGGCATGTAAGATCATCTTCAGCCGTCATGGTGTCCGACGGCAGCTGTCTTTGTGCCCTATGGAGGTGTTGGGCACATGGTTTGGCTTCCACAAATACTCTACCATATCGTCCTGTAATTGACAGTGAGCATTTGTGTTTCGGATTTCCTAACGCGTGGCTAGGAAAGAAGCAAACTTGGCCAACACCTACTAATCAACCGTCGCAAGAGGACCTGGTTCACGTTCAAGCACTAGAGTGGCAAAAGTAATCATGTTGTCTATGATCACACATACATTTATGATCTTCTACGTCTGATCTTTTGACCAGATAAGGGCACCCACGTCATTGTGCCAGAAGTGGTTCTATATTGCCTTTTTAATTTTTAGAACTAGTTCCATACATTGTAGGGGTAGTTCTAAAATGAGCAAAACCGGAAACCGGAGCAACTGCATGCTCCAATGCCAAATCTTTCCATGCGATTAAAAAACCATTCTCTCACACGGTGGGGAAGAAAGAGAGGACGGGAAGAGAAAATAGATGGGAAAAAGTGAGCTATTTTTATGTAAATTATGTTAGACCGGGACCCACTATGCATGTAATTTGGAATCGGCTACGTTGTGAAGATGTGGCCATATTGCACGCCAAAGCCAAATTATGGGTTATGTCAGATTTGGCTATCAACATACTGTGGCTGCCCTAAGAGCGGGCACCGGACAATAGAAATGCATGATCATTTTTCCCCTTTTATATTGCTTGCCAAACAAATAGACAATTTTTCCATGACTGCTGCATGCAATCGATGCTCCTAAGCATACTAGGAAGTCATGTCGACGTGTTTTATGTCATGATCTGAGATGTGTCTTCTTCATTTTATGTTCTCAAGTAGGTTGGTCCAAACACTACCACCACTGTCATGCAGAAGTTGTACATGCACTGAATGGTTGTTGACTCAATCATACATAGGTATTTGTCGTGTGTATTAGCAGGAGCTCCATATGCAAGCATCCTCAAACAGTAGTGTACTTTTGAATTAAGGAAAAACCTAGCACTCTGGTGTGTCTTTCTTGCACACGAAGTAGTCGTCGAACTCCCCGACGTCAACCACTAGCCTCATGAACAAGTTCATGTTCATCCTGAAACATCGATGAAATGTCACTTCGATGTGGGTTGGATCATCGGCGTAGTCGGTGTACAACACGGAATATTCCTCAAACCTTTGCCTCTACTTGCTCTTGCGGCACCCTGGCTTCGATCCTCCACGTCGCGGTTATGCATCCCGTGCTTGCAAACCTAGGAGACAAGAGAGAATCCTCCAAAGCCCATCATCATTAGCGGTAGCAGCGGCTTCATCCTCGATAAGAAAGGCGGCCATCATCTCGTCTGATTCCATGGCCTAGGCAAATCGCCAAACACCATGCGTGCAAGGCGACCACGAGGTGGTCTCACCATTGTAGACGGACACCAAACAACGACGAAGCATAGGCAAATCGCCAAACACCACACGTGCAAGGCGACCACGAGGTGGTCTCGCCATTGTAGACGGACACCAAACGACGACGAAGCAGGTCAATGGAAGCATGGGAGGTGTTCAGAGAGTCGATGCAGTTATGCAACCTTTCTATCGGTGTCGAGGGCAAGTTGCGGCGACGACGACCAATGGATAAACCTTTCTATCGGTGACGGGGGCAAGGTGTGGTGACGACGACCAATGGAGATAGGGCAGAACATATGCAAGATAGGCGGGGCAAGTGGCAAAATGGGAGGTACTTCTTCGTCTTAACCCACCCCTTTGCCAACCTGCTCTTCACCATGTGGGTCAAGTGCGGGCGGGGAGGGGGGCTGACAGGGAGAACGCCTAGGCACCGATTTCATGTTCGGTGCCCTCATAGGTCATTTGGAGGCGGCTGGAGTTGTTCTAATCTACTCAGATTTAGCAAGCGGATCCGAGTATAGATTATATAGGAGTAAATCTTAGAAATGTGGCAGAAATGGTCGTTCTGTCTCTGTACCCAACCGTATGAGAATCAATTATAGATCCAAATCTTATGCATGCAAACCTAGACCTTAATAATGGCATGACGACTCACGGGTCATCCTGCAAAGTAGGAACGTTGCCAAATCTGCATCCAAAGCCGTAAAAAAGGAAAATAGGCATCCACAAAATTCTGAAATTGCGCCCGGTCTGGGTTCACTTCAGCTTTCACTCTCCACGGTTTGCACTCTCCACGGTTCACAACGGTAAACAGATCCAACATAGAAACATAACACTTTGGCACAGGCCAAACAATTTTCTACCCAGCCTTCAAGCCCTACTCATGACTGCCTTTTTGTCTGAAAGCTGCAAAACAAAAGGACTAGAGAGCCTTCAACATAAAAGTAAGGTGAGACAGACAAGAGAATAGCTACAGATGTTCAAACTGAATCAGGTGTGGCAACAAACCGAACAGCCATGTACAGTATTACAACTGAGCTTAGCAGATGGTAGCCAGCCTGATATAAATGTGTGAAGACACAGCAGACAGCACCATATCATAACTGGAGTTACAAGTACCGTGTGACCATCATCAACAAGGAAAAGACTTGTACATCTCACAACAACAACAATATACAGGAAAATCACCAACGACTTGCCACCTAGCAACAAGTGCAGAACGAAGTAATCCACTAGCTATTTGGCTATATATAGAGCACCTAATGAACAAAAATAAAACAGCCTTATCTACTGAAAGGTGATGGCTCCTTGGATCATCTCTGCACAAACTTTATATATCCAGGGACAGAGTGGGAGAAAAGATGAGAAGCTGCCCAGATTGGTACACAAAAAGGTTTCCCTTCTGAAACTAGCTTACAGGCTCCATAGTGAACCTGATTCAACCAGTCCTGCCATCAAACTATGGTACACGATTTATTCAAACGAGCAATTTCAGTTTCAGCTACTTGCTTGGTATTGCGTGGCAGGATGTTGCTTGCATTTCAGACAACTCTCTAGTTATAGATCTTTACAGGTCTCTCAAATGAATGGCGGTTCTGCATACAGATCATGCAATTAGCAAAATTTAAGCCAAAAAGAACAAAGACAATATGGGCATTATCAGGACATCAAAGGCTCGTGTGTGACAGACAACGTAACATGAGGTACCTGGTTAGCGGTGTGTGACTTTCTTGGAGCTGTGTCCGGGTGCTCCAGTCCAAGATACTGCTCCCACGCTCCATACATGTTCCTCTAAACAAGTTTATACAATTAAAATCAGACTGAACACTAAAAGGCTGCTTCAACAAGTAGATAACTAACATGATAGTACCTGAAATCTCGTAGCTACAGTATCAGAATCTTCAAAATAGTCTGGGCGGCCAAGTGATATGTACGCAAATTTCCACTGTCCAAAGAGAACAGCGGTTAGTATTACACACATTAATCATTTAACCAACATCAAATAACTACATCATTAGGCAGGTTCTAATAAATAGTTGGTGTCAGGTCCACATGCAAAGAACTACTCCGTCCGTTTCATAATATAAGATGTTTTAGCTTTTCTGAAACAAACGTATCTAGACACCTTTTAGTGTGTAAGTTCACTACAACCTACACACTAAAAGATGTCTAGATACGTTTCACAAAAGCTAAAACATCTTATATTTTGGAACGGAGGGAGTAGAATAGACCTACCACTACGATTATTACAATTATTCCAAGTCATTAATAGTATGTATCATGTTTAAAACTGTTGGTCTAGGTTAGCATAGTAGTATTGTCCTAGGAGAGTCTAGAGTATTCCAGTGAGTGTTGGAGTCTGAGTTAGTGTAGGTAGTACTACTCTTGTAGAGTCTAGAGTATTCTAGGGAGTGTTAGTATAGTAGTAATGTCCTACTAGAGTCTAGATCATTCCAGTGTACGAGTGAAGATGTAAGGCTAGATTGTGCTATATATAAGAGGGTGTGGAGGTCCAAGGGACTAAGCCCATCCAGAAATTGTCCCCAAAAACCAACATGGTATCAGAGCTAGGCTCCTCCTCCTAACCCTAGCTACCACCATTCCACCACTGCAACACCCATCCCGACTCTTGTTGTCAACAACACCACGCACATTGTAGTCACCTAAGCGGCGGGAGGCCGCATCCCGTTGCTCTCTACAGGCAGTAACCACCTTATGTTGCACGATGTGTTGTGTGAGGCTTGGTTGCTGCTCTGTACGGAGGTTGCTTAGTGAGCTAGTTAGAATGGTGCAATTGAGATGTTGATAGGAGGAAAATAAGTTAGCTGGATTTGGGGACCAAGAGAAACTGGAGGTGGAGGAGGACCTCTGATCTGGTTGGAGATGGGCAGATGCAGAGGTGATGGTGATGGTGATGGCTGGAGCTGTGTGGTGCTGGGCTGTGGTCGTGGAAGGAGACAACTGGGTGAGGTCTCCAGTTTGGTCGTTCTTGGCTCCGGGAAGAGGCGAGCTGCAGAGCTGCAAGGTGTGGACGCCTGAGGTATGAAGCGGAGCTGAGAAGAGGAGTCCAGGAGGGAGTAGCTGCTGGAGTTGATTTGGGCGGCTGTGAGGAGCAAAGTGAACAGAGCTTGGTGCTAGGAGAAGAGGAGAGAATGGAATGGATCTGAGAGAGAGGTAGAGGATGTGGTGACCGAGGCAAAGATGGTTGAGGCAAGATGGCCGGAGGGTTGATGGAGAGGTGGTAGAGGTCAAGGTTGTCACCGCGTTGGATAGGTGGAAGTCATGTGGAGGTCAGGAGAGTGTGGAACTGTAGATAGCTGACCGGTGAGGTGAGACGGTTGTGGCTCTGTAGGAGCGGTTGTTGAGGTTAAGCAGCCGTGGTTATGTGGGAGCCAGAGCTGATGAAGAGGCAATGCCGATGCTCAAGCTGATGAGGGAAGGCGTGTGGTGCCGCCGTTGTAGGCGCCGGTGTGAGAAGGCGTATGGTTGGAGAGGCAACAGTGGACCAACGCGAGAAGGATTGGAGGTGGCTAGCTTGATGCAAAGTTTGTGCATGGTGATGTTGATGGTGAGGCGGTTGTGGCTCTCTAGGAGTTGTTGTTGAGGTGAGGCAGCTGTGGTCTGCGGAAACCTGAGTTGATGAAGAGGCAATGACGATGCTCAAGCTGATGATGGAAGGCGTTTGGTGCCGCCATTGTAGGCGCCGGTGTGAGAAGGCGCATGGTTGGAGAGGCAACGGTGGACCAACACGAGAAGGATTGGAGGTGGCCAGCTTGATGCAAAGTTTGTGCATGGTGATGTTGACGGTGAGGTGGTTGTGGCTCTGTAGGAGCTGTTGTTGAGGTGAGGCAGCCGTGGTTCTGTGGGAACCAAAGTTAATGAAGAGACAATGATGATGCTCAAGCTGATGAGGGAAGGCGTGTGGTGCCACCGTTGTACGCACCGGTGTGAGAAGGTGCATGGTTGGAGAGGCAACGGTGGACCAACACAAGAAGGATGGGAGGAGGCTAGCTTGATGCAGAGTAGGTATCCGGTGATGGTGATGGCTCCCATGGTCGGAGTTGATTGGTTGCTTGACGACCACTAGAGCAAGAGCTAGAGTAAAACGCTCTCATGTAGATTTTTATGCTTGCAAGCTAGAGGTGTAGTGGTCCTAGTAAGTGTCATGGAGTTGTAGCAAGATGGTCATGGTGACTGACCCATGCTCATCTTGAGGGGGGGTGTTGGAGTCTAGGTTAGCATAGTATTATTGTCCTAGGAGAGTCTAGAGTATTCCAGTGAGTGTTGGAGTCTGAGTTAGTGTAGGTAGTACTACTCTTGTAGAGTCTAGAGTATTCTAGGGAGTGTTAGTATAGTAGTAATGTCCTACTAGAGTCTAGATCATTCCAGTGTACGAGTGAAGATGTAAGGCTAGATTGTGCTATATATAAGAGGGTGTGGAGGTCCAAGGGACTAAGCCCATCCAGAAATTGTCCCCAAAAACCAACAAAAACAGCACAAAATTATCTCCAAGCTTAGACCAATGCAGTGTCTCTGTTTATAAATGATAGTGATAGTAATCTCTAGGTCACTGCAGTAGCATGCTGGATCTGTCATGTAGGCTAGTAACTCATCATGCACTACTGCCTAGGCAACACTCAACAGTAGCCAGTTCCAATGAAGGGATAGATCCCCACTATATTTTAACCAGGATTAATAATTCAATACAATTTAAAGTCAAAAGACCTAATTAGAGATAAGCATAAATGTATTAATTAGTTAGTTTGAACTTTTGGGCCTCTAAACAGAGAACCCCCTCGATGAATTAGTAATCTTTCATATCCCTCATCAGCTGAGCCATCCCAGCCCTATTCCTGGCTTATATCCAAAGTTTTGTGACAATATGTGTGGAAAGAATCTCTCCAAATAAGTATACTTCTCTATAGCACACAAAAGTATCACGGATTTAATTATAAATATGGAAACCATGGAGAAAACATCAATACCTTGGAGAAATCTTCATCTGAAACCTTGAGCTTTTTCTGTAAACGTTCTTTAATAGAAGATAAGGTCTCATCCTCACGAATAACCATAAAGAAAGGTTCTCCAAAATTCTGAACTTGCTGTGGTAATAAGGACAATATCAAAAAAAAAATCGAGAAAATGCAAAGGATCTTTGTGTTTCATTTCATTGAATAGATAAGAGTTTTGGTTACAAGCCTCCTAGGACATGGGTTACAGCACCTCCAATATCAAACATATGGAAATGAGGACAAATATCAGGCATATCCAGGCAAGCCATGGCAATCAGAACTAGAAAATCTTGCTTAGTATTATAGAATGCCTTGCCCCTAGTGTCACGACTTATGTGGAACACAGCTATCAAACGTTTGACTATGAGAAACACAGAAAGGCATTTTTTTTATCCAATGATGAAATACCTTAAAAACTAAATGAAGTAAAATGACTAAAGTTTGGCCAACTGTATTTTTGGACCTATTCACGGAAAACATGTTGTGTGTTTCTACGGAACAGAAACTAATCAATAGATAATTACTTGAGATCTAGCATTAGCTAAACTTCATTACCGTTTGGTTTTGAGTGTCTTTGGTAAAATGGTATACGTGAATCAAGCGCTCAAAAGGACCAAGGTTTTTCTCCTCCTCTGGAACCTAGAAAGAGAAGACAATATCACCCATTAAGCCCAGGGGGAAACTGAGACCTTCTCAACTAACTGAGAATGGTATTTCTGTAAAGCATGGCATAACAATATAAATACCTCTTCTGCACGCAATGTCCAGTACTGATCGTTGATGTTTTCTATCTTTTCACTGGGTGCAAAAATCTGCAGCAAATACAAGGTGTAAAATACTATTGTGTGGAACTGAATGCAACTAATAGGTTTTAAACTAGCACTTGCACCACCTTGTATATCTTGTGGTAAAAAACTTCGAGTAATCTAAGTTCAGCATCGGGATGAGACAGCTCGACCTGGTTTGATAATGATAGAAAGCATACAGAAGACATGAGCTAACATCATCATACAGGAAAAGAATCAAACTAGTATGTGACATACAGACCATAAGATAACACATACAAAAAATTACCTTCGATTTGATATCATTTAGCACATCGCCGACAGTGCTATTTTTTGGCAACCTGATACTGTGAACCGACACCTGATAAAACATGTTTGAGACTACTAAACATAAGTAGTCTGCTGCTACTGCTAAGATTTAAAAGTGTCAACAAAAGTAACCTCATCCTTAGTGGCATGATGATATGTAACTTTCAATGTCTTCAACGCTTGTAATTCTGGCAGGGGTATATCCAATACTTCATAGTATAGAATATCAGAAGTCTGATGCATGGAAAGTTAATAGATATGTCACTCTTCACTTTAGTTGTTAAGCAACTAATGGTCAAATACATGAGAGGTTAGTTGCAAACCTGGTTATAGTGAATCAGCATATCTAGCAAACGATCAACACCTCTGTACTTAATTGGTTGAGGCTTAGGCTGTTGAGAGTAACAATTATGTGATGTAAGACGAATTTTTGATGGGTCGTCAACACCAATTTTTTCAGCGACTTTTTCTACAACTTCATCGTACGTGAAAATTTTTGACCTACAAAGGAAAAGAGAGATTGGTAATGATACAGGATATCAAGATTTGTTAATCACAATATGTCCAAATGCTTACATCTCTAGGCAAAAGTCATCCTCCTTGGGCTTCTCTAATGAACGGAAGTGGACAAGCTAAACAAAAGGAGAACAAAAATTATCATATGTAAAAGTTATACAATATAGTATGGTACCAGACATTGTGCAAGTATTCTAGAGAGGTACGAATTTGGAAAAGAAGATGGCAAAAAAAAACAAGATAAAACACAGAAATCTTGTGCAAGTATTCTACTTCAGAAAAATGTTACAGCATAAACCTTATGTTACAGCATAAAAAGCGTGTATAAACAAATAGCATGCAACTCAGGACTACCAACTGCGGTGTTCTCAGTTACCTGTCTGTTACGTATATACACCAGGAAAGATGGGACATCAGGGTATCTGTACTGGTCAGCATTATCTGGCTTTGCGGATTTTTGAAAACAAACGATGTCGCCATCTTCAAGCTGTGAACACAAAAAACCCAGATAAGAAGGCATCACAGAAACAAAAACAGTATATCAGTTAAAACTGAAGACATTGGATCTTACCTGGCAAGACCGGAATATAATCCTATTCTCAATGTATTCGCACATCACGTTTGGCTCAAACTTAATTTCCTAAAATTGTTGAAAGAAATATAGAAAAAGTAAGATACTGAACCAAATAATTTGCATACCAGGCAAGAATTAGGCAAATTAAGGTTTCTAAAAGGAAATAAAATTAACCTCGTAAAGTTCAACATCATCATCTTGCAAAAAACCGGCCATTTTTCTCAATTTTGGAAGAATATCCTGTGGTCTTCCTGAAGACTTCACAAAAAGCCTACCAACATACCTGGAGAATTCATTCACCAGACAAGTATGAGTCTAGTCTAAACCACGAATGAGCAATGATACACAAAGGTGAAGAAATATGAGAAGTACCGCAGTTGTTCCTTTTCAGGATCATAGAGTTTGAAGAAAAGCAATATGTCCTCTCTGGTCTTGTCTAGTAGAGCTAGAGGTTTTAGGCCCTACATCACCCGTAAAAAGTGCAAACGGATTTATAGAAATGGAAGTAAAAAGGTTGGGCAGGGGTTATAGAAATGGAAGTAAAAAAGGTTGGGCGGGGGGCGGGGGGAGGGGGGGGCATGCAAAATCAACTGAGCAAACAGCACCAAAGCAGGCAGGGCAGACGCTATTACCGGTCCAAGTTCAACTTCCAAGAACAATTTCAGTTCAGCATTGTGGGCCTTGTTTGCTGCTTCCTTTAATTGTCCAACCTACATAAAACACTTGCCTTATTTAGCAAACTAGAATACAACTAGACATATGCTGAAGTGAAGAGAAGACATATGGATTATGTTAACATATATAACTGGCTTCACAGCAATAATGAAGTGTAACATGACCCTAGCTGTCATTAGAATCAAATAAATAAATTTCTGTTGCCATTTGAAGGAACAGGAAAGTTTTGACTGCAAAAAAGGAATTCTTTACATAGTGGTTGCACACAGATGATACTAATGAGTGACAAGCAGTCAAATGGAAGGATCGGTATAAGTGCAACTAACTTAACGCAATATTTTCTACAGGTTACATCTTTTATACATACACTATTTGTGTAACTGAAAGTATGCCATTGTAAATACAACAGAAATTAGTTATGAACAGCTTAAGATAGCATAACATAACTACAGTTTCTGAACGCAACATAATTGACCCAAGAAACTACAGGATACCAAATAGGCGATGACACAAGCATGAGCAGATTTCTTTCTGCTGATTAAATTATTAACCAGGATAGTGCAGCTCATGCAGATACAAAAAGGAGAACTAGAGACAAAAAATCAATATCTAATGTCATCAAAGAAATCATCTTACAGTGAGTGCCTCTTCTTGAGGAGTCAATGGTCGGTTGGGTCGGTAGGTATGGTTTTGCCGTTTGGCCCACAACCAAAACCGTTGAAACTGCGTAGGAATACCAAATTCTTTTGCTACCTCCTCCTGTAAAGCACTTCAGAGATGACTGATCAGTATGGCAACTGTAAATTTCTACTCTTATTGGCACTAAGTTTGATATTCTTAAATAGCAGTGTACATAAGCTGTAGCAAGCAAGAAAATATTCTTCCTTGTCATCATATAAGTAAACTGTAGATCTTATTGATGATTGATATGAGACTAAAGGCTACACCTCCATAATGTGCTACACAAAGGTGATGGTATTGGTACTTAAAAGGCAAAAGATGATTGCACCCTTTTAAGCTTGTGCACTGCAAGTCCTACTGTGAAGTATAGAAAACAACTAGTCTATCTGTGATAGACCCAAATGTTGTTTAAAGTAACATACAAGTATACAACACAGACACCCACTTCAGTCCTTCGTCATCTTTGATCTTTATGACACAACCAATACCATTGCAAGCAACAGCCTTATTCGATATTCCTATGACTGAAATATGCTGAGAGTACCATCACTGGAAACAAAGTTTTGACCAATGTAATTACCTTGAATTGAGTAAAAGGCATCTGCTTCTGAATACGGAAGCTTGGAACTTTATCATGATCAACAAGATCAAAATATATATCTTTCCCTATCTGAGCAGTCAAGTCATCATCCCTAGCAACCTACACAAAGCAAGCGTGTAAGATAGCAAAGTGAAGAACAATAGAAAGCTGCTGGAGCTAAAACAATTCATCTTATATGCCCAGCAGGCTGACTCAAACACCTTAATGATGGTATATAGGTGGGCCTCTGCTTTCTCCTTTTTTCGACGCTCCTTCTCTTCACGGTCCTTTTCCAGTCTAATCTGGGAGCAGATGGAGATATTAGTCTACTAAAATAGAAGATCTCAATAGCTAGAAACCAGTCTGACAGCTTACACGGAGGTGCTCAGCTATGTCCTTCTCATCCACATTACAAATTATTTTGTCCTTGTCACTTTCACGAATGTATACAAGCATGTATGCATTCGAATATTTAGTAAACTTGAAAGGGGTGTTGTTTAAGCCTGGATTAGTCTGCGGTAGCTGCAAAAACATAAGTATCAATTAATCAGCCCAATATTTTTACAGCATGTGTCATTATTGTAGCCATGAGAACTGTGACTAACCTCCTCCTCACCACCATATTGCTCTTCCAATGCCCTCTTTACATCTTCCTTTGTTACACGTTCATCATCAAACTTGAACCTGGAAGATATTGTTAAATCAGTAATTACATGAGCGAAACAGCCAGCCGTACAAGATCCATACTAGTTTTTGAACAGCAAAGGGCATCTTCATGCAATCCAACTACTAGTACCAGTTTACAGCAGACACATTCGGTTTAAGATACAGATTGACTTCATCATATGGGCAAAAATAATCAAATAAATATTGTTGAAAAGCATGCATTATTGCCAGAACGGAAACAATCTCTTCAAGAACAATTCCAAATCATCACAAGCTTGATCAGCCAGGTATGACCGCCAAAGATGGTGCATCTGTCCACTAGTTGACAGTCGCGCCAAGCTGTCTAGCTGCAAGCAGCAACTGGCCAATTCCAGCAAGAGTAACAAAAGTCACCAGCCCAAGCATGGCCAAGATAGTCACAAGAATCTGCTATTTTCATATGGAAACAGAGCCAGTCATAAATAAAATTCCAGGCAGATAAACGTACCACTGATCTGAAAGTGTTGGTCGGATGAAAGCATAGTAATGTCCGCCATGAACACCGCCACTATGGACAAGTACACTGCAAGAAATTGACTGTCATGAACTGCACAGGGATGAAATGTCCCCGCCCCTTCCCGATTCTCGTACCAATACCATCACTATGGTATGGGTAGAATCTTCTAAGTGATTAGCAACGTTTGACAGGCAAAATGGCAACACTAGTATATTCAAATTCGCCTCCATCAATTTTGGCTATTCAGCCATGATATGTGACATCTTCAAAAGCATGACACTGAGCACAAAACAAAAAAAAATTGATTATATCCTACTGACCTGTGTAGAGTGTAAAGATTTCGCACATTCCTGTCTGCATCGGGAGATAAATACTTTCCATCATCTCTATCAAGATCCAACTGAAGTGGGAACTCGTAACGGTCATTTATCTGCATTCCACAAAGGAATGGTAAGTACACTTATAAAGGTTAAAAAATAGAAGATAAAATACAAAATAAGGGGAAGGACACAAATTTTATGATTACTTTCAGATTTACACTTCCACAAACTATAGCCGTATTTGATTGAAACTATGGTGTCGTATGTATTTGAACCAAGGTTATGAAAACCACGCCTAGGCGCATGCTTAAGCTCACTTAGGCGCCGAGGGGAGGCCAAACGCCTAGTGCTTAACTGCGTAAAACGTGCGCTTAATTGCACTTAGCGCTTTAATCCTTCAGAAAAGGGAAAAGCAGAGGCAAAACGCTCAATCAGCGTCTAGCGCTTAATGAACCTTGATTTGAACTTCCTTTGCATCATTTTACTGATGCATGGTTTTTAAGTCGTCGCCTAGGTGACGCTACAGCGTCGGAGAGCCCGGAGACGGCAAGGCGTCGAGCTCGCCTTGGTTTTGTGTCAAAAGCGTCCAGATTCCCGAGGCGTCCAAGGCGTCGCCTAGGCAGGTAAGGCTTGTCGCTCTGGTCGATTTGGGAAGCCATGGAAAGGTCGAGCAGGAACTGTGTGCTCACGAGCAGGAAAACAGAAATTGGGCGTGATTGGAGGGAAATTGGGGGCCAGAGAGAGGGGAACATACGGTGACCTAATCGAGTCGATTGACAGAGAGAGGGGATCTCTCTCATCTCAGGCGGCCATCTCATCCTCCGCCAAAATACTCCCGCCTCCGTCGGCCTCCCCTCTCTGGCCAAGGTTCCGGGCTTCTCCTCCCCCTGGCGCGGCCTTTCCCCAGCAGGGCAACAAGGTGCTGCTCCCCTCTCTCAGTCTCTCTCCCCATGGTCTCTTTCCTCTCCGTCCAGACCTGCTCCTCTTTGTTCTGCTTGTGGTGGACTGACGTGGTGGTCTGTGTGGGTGGTTCACGATCCTAAAATTACGGGAGGGAATAATGGGATAATGAGCTAGACTTACGGACCAACTGTTACAGGCTGGGCTTAAGGACAGACGTGGCACTCATCCTGAAATTGGTGGAGGAAAAATCGGAACAACCGCTCCAATTCATCGACTAAGTCGTCGCCTCGCTTCGCGCTTTGAGCGCCTAGGCGTCAAGGCGCCTCCCCATCACCGCCTGGACGCCTTAAAAAACATGTACTGATGTCAGCACATTAACAGAACTATTGTGAAAGCGATGGATGAAAGCGATGAATTTGAACTTCCTTTGCATCATTATACATGTTCTGAAAGCGATGGATATTGTGAACCCCAAATGCATTAGCCTGATACTCCCTAGGTTTCAAATTATAAGATGTTTTAGCCTTTTTCTGAAACGCATGTATCTAGACGCCTTTTAGTGTGTAGGTTCGGAGCAAAATGAGTGAACCTACACACTAAAATGCGTGTAGATACATGTGTTTCACAAAAAAGGCTAAAGCATCTTATATTTTGGAACAGAGGGAGTACATGTTAACATGTCTTAGTAATTTGTTCACATTGTACAATGAGTACCCATACTCAGTCAAAGTCACTGGACGGAAGTTTATTAACCGCCATAAAAGACACCAGTGTCACTAGTAGGTGACATGGTGTCCTGAGATTAACATTATCATCCGACATAATAGTGTACTGCTTTCTTGAGAATATGCATTTCTACAGTCAAGATAATCAGAGAAACTAGATCAAAATGCTAGAGACAATGGACTTAATGCCAAGGTGCACACAAGCACACAAAATGCAATATTTTGGTGTACATTGAATTGAACTCAAGGTATCTGCTACAGCTAGAAACACTGGTGTCCTCATGGCCATCCCATCAAAGGCTTCTAAAATGTATAATTCTATCAGGTCCTCTAGCACAAAATTGCCGTCTTCAAAATACCAAAATGTCATAATGAAAGTGGTGTACTCAGTGGGTGGTGCTGATACAAACCTTCACCATTGTGTCACGCATGAAATCATATTCAAACCGTTTTAGCTGAAGTTGTAGAACAGGAGGGAAGTCGATGAAAAGAACACCTTTCTTGGCATCCTGAAACAATAAATATGTCTAATTAAGAAGACCATGCAATAATTCGGTTAACGCTGTGTCTTTATTGCCAGATATTGACTACCTGTAATGGCCATATCTGGCGATCACAGCTCATTACATTCAACAACTGGAGTGGGTGAGGGTGTGCAGTGCCGGGGCTATTGTGCTCTTACTTAGATTAAGTTATACAAAAAAACCTAGTTGTGCCATTGCAAGTGTTCTTTTAGAATGCACAAACATGTGGACATGAGCATGGGTATGCGGCTCCACACATGCAAGAGGGAGGGAGAGGTAGATTAAAAATCCATTCGTAAAATGGATTGAGCACTTTATCTGCCACAAGCTCCAGAATACTAACCTGCAAACCATGCTGTTCTGCGTGATACTTGTTATCACCTTCCAGGCGCTCCACTTCCACATACTTATCAAATGAAGCATAGACGTCCTGACAACCTTTGACATCAAGTTGTAAGTCTGCAGGGGAATATACTACGGTTAGGCCAAACAAGGGTCAAGGTTTAAATTTTGTTGCCCATGGGTCAGTAACAACATCACTTGCCATAGAAGGACTCCTTCCTTGTTGATTTGAAATCAACATTGATACACTCGATATAATTCATGTGATGCCCTTCAAATAATTGTTGTATTGTGCCCTCCACAACAGTTCCCTTGAATCACATCATACAAGTATAATTCAGTCAGTGCTACATGATTCCATAAACAGCACCAGAGGATATAAAAAGAAAGACCTTACAGATGTCAAACCTTCATCTTATCTTCCAACTTCTCAGAAAGAACTCTGTTTAGTTCTTGCACATCATGTTGCATAAATGAATCGTGCATGTCCCACCCAAAAGATTTTGTTAGCTCCTTTGTAGAGACACTGCTGTCATTATACTGCAACTTATAAAAGAGACTTTGAAGAGCTAATGGAATGCTTCCTGTGGGCATATCGTTCTCAGTAGTGGGCATATGGTAAACAGCCTGGCAAGCAATATACAAAGTTAACACAATCAAAATAGGTTGAGCCAAAAAGAAATAATCTGTGAACATGAAGATTTTACCTTTCTGAAATACGGAATGTGATAGAGAGTCTGAAGAAGGGAATTCATATAGCAAGTGGCACCTTGATTTTTAAGGCCCACAAAACCAGTCTCCTTTTTAGAGTCATAACTCCAATAATCAACAACCTTACAGACAGCAACCTCTGCTTCTATTGTACAAGTATCATTTACAAGATATCCTCTACTGGGATTGAAGAGTTCACTCAAAGGCATAAATGAAGTGAAACCCCAATCGCTTTCTCGAGCAGAGAACTGATGTTGTGTTTCTGCAAGCATTTCAATTAACTTGTTATAACTCTGATTAGTATATTAGCCTTTTTTGTAAAGATGGCTATTGTGCATACAACTTCCAGCTACAAAAAAGTTGATCTTTTTATAGGAAAAACCAATAATAACAGTCCTTAAAGCATAAATTGCAAACCAGTATATACCATAATCAGCCTTTTTTGTTAGCTAATGGAAGGGGCAAAGACCAAGATGTACCTTTTCTTATTGTAAACTTGCTGTGAATTTGATTAACCACTGAGAGGCTGAACTGTGCATATCTAGTCCATCCATAGGGCAAGACTGCTGAATCGGCAACGTCCAAATACATAGACAAGAATTCAACATTATTACCCCTTGGGAAAATCAAAACTCGCCTGAAAATAGAGAAGGTACCATAAAACAGCCGACCAGAAATTCTTGAATGACCACATAGTAACAAAATGTATGCTAATTCGTAGAAAAAGAGCAGTAGGCACTTACCACTTGTAACCTCCGACAACAAAAGTTTCAGAGTAGAGCTTTTTCGCATTGACTCTTGATAGGTTCTCAATGGTCCAAGTAAACCTCGAGATCGGCGGATCCTCTATCTGTTGGTTTTCCACAGTAGCAGCAGGCTCGGCAGGCACAACTGGAGTGAAAATAAGTCAACATGAATACAGCTTAACCTTGCATGCTAATTAATCACATAATAACAAAAGCAACACTAAATATCAGAGAAGGTCCAAGTGGGTACTACATTTAGTACAAAGAACAAACAAAGACCACTATTAAATGCACTTACTTAACATACTGCAGAGAGAGAGCAAAAATGTAACCCAAATAAAGCAATTAAAGAAGTTTCATGTCATCACATTAACACAAACAAAGACAATTACAAAAAAAATGCAATTACTATAGAACCACATTGGCATAAAGAATTTCACGTGCACACACAGCAACATATTGTTAACCCAACTTATACACTTACCAATAAGTCAAAAACCTGACACCAGACGAGGAAAAGATGTTGCAAGGGAAGCAAATATTTTCTAACTGGGAGCACTATGTGTAGGATATCTAAATACAAAATATGCATAGAACCACATGATACTCTGAGTAGTATCAGAACTAAGACATGACAAGAATAAGCAAAATGATGAATCATCATCCTGCATAACTAAATATGATAAACCATAGCAACCCTGCATATGGCAGACATGACAGATCGCACAGATAATCAAATAATAAATCGTCATTATGCACAATAAGGCAGCAAAATGTTCCCACGAATAAAAATAAAAACAAGGCAGCAACATTCAACCTAACTAACAGGGGAGCTAGTCAGTTCGACCCAGCACAAGTTCTGTCTGATAGAGTCAACAGCCAATAGAATGGCAAGCCGTAGGAGAAAAGCGAGGCGAGGTGACGGAAGCAAACCTTCCATTGGCTGCGCCCCGTTGGGCAGCTCCGGCTGCGGCACGAGCACCTCCTCTTCCTCCTGCTGCGGCTGCTGCTGCGCAAAATTAGCAAGATAGGCACTTGTCAGATCCATATCCCTCCAAACCCCATCAAAGCGATCAAAAACCCCAAACCCTAGAATCCATTCCGCCCACGCGGGATGCACGCCCAGCCCAAATACACCATGCCTGAACCCCGACCCAGGAAACCAACCCAGAGACCTACGAGCAACGGGCCCCGCGCCCGCCTCAGGCCACGATGCGCACGGCATCGCGGCTGTCCGATGCGGCGGACAGGGCCTGCTCGGGAAGAGGGCATGGAGGGGAGAAAGCGGATGCTGCGGGGGGCACCTCAGCCACCCCGCGCGCGCTTACCTCGGCAGGAGCCGGGGGCGGCGACGAGATCGTCATGGCGCGGCGGGTGGGGAGGAGGGGTTCGCCGGCGGCGATGTGCTGCCCGCCCCGGGAGTGGGTTGCGGGAGGCGTGGAGATCGCGAGGAGGTGGGGGTGGGGGAAGAGGGGAGGTGGAGGAGAGAGAAAGCGGGGAGGTTTTGGGGTCGTGGAAAGTTCCAGTGTCTTGAGCGTAGGCTTGCGGAGCAAGAACGGTGGGGGAACGTACGGCCGAGATGAGGGGATTACTGAGGAGCTGACGGTCTAGATTTTATGGGCGCGATGCGTGGCGCGACCGGACGCCCGCGGACGTGGACGGGGAGCACGGACTTTCCTTCTTCTTCTTTTTTTTTTTTTTGAGGGAGACGAGACCGGAATTTGGTAACTTCGCCTCTACTATTTGGTAACTTCGCCTCTACTATGATACATTTTTTTTTTGAACTGTACTATGATACATTAAATCAACGGCTTTCCTAGTTCTCGGTTAGTTGAGACCTGGCCTAGCTCTCGATGGATTCCGTCTCATTTTCTCTCACGTTTTGTACAGTTTCCTGTGGCCTATTGGCAGTTGCTTTTACGGCGTTCGGCGTGAATTTTTTTTAGTTCACGAATTGGACGACGCTGGCCGTGTTCTATACAGAAATTTCAAACATTTTAAATCATTCTAAAATTCGTGCAAATACAAAGTTACTTACGATTTTATATAACATGTTTATACAAAATTTAAACAGACAAGAAAAAACTAAACTACTGGCATAGCCACGCAAGCCCAATCTAAGGCGATGGTACATCGCCACCGTGTAGTCGTCGTCGCTAGGCTCCTGCTTCGGCGCCGGCATGGTGTTGCAGCCTTGACCCGGATCGCCACCGCAGCCACTCCGGCCGGCGGCCCATCGCCTCTCAAGTAGATGAACAGTAGAAGCGGCCTTCGGCTGCTTTGCGTAGAATCGACCACAGACCAAGCCTCGGCGAACTCGCCCGTCGTTGGCGGCACGGTCTCGAATGAGACGCGCTCGGCGACGCGCTGGCCCAGAAACTCCTCTTGGTACTCCTCGATCTTCAGCTAGAGGGCGCCTTGTACTCCGTGGCGGCGTCCACTCCTTATTCACCTGGCGTTGAGGCGTGGTGAAGCGGAGGCGACCATCGGGAGGGTAAGGCGCATGGCGGTCCTTGATGACGACGACGCCCGGGCGCCTGGGCGGCTGCAACGGCGGGCTCTCCTTGTACTCATCCTTCACCGGGATGAGGAGTGCGGAGAAGTGTGGCGAGGTCGTGGAGTAGGGGGAGTAGCATGCCAAAGGCGACGAAGACCTCAACAAGGAAGACATCGAGGAGGAGCGGGTGGCGTGCCGGTGTGACGCCCAACGCTGGCCCGGCTGTCGAGGTTGTGGCCGCGGTGGAGGCATCGTCAATCACGGGTTGTTGTCACCGATGATGTGGGCCAAGACCTATGGCGCCCTGGTCTAGTTGAGCGAGTAACCCCATATTTCAGCCCTAAGAACACTATCAATATGGCTGACATGGGTATGCCCTACGGGTACCTAATGTTAGTCTACCCGGTACTAGCCTGGCAGAGGCCAATACAATCACCCACTACAGATAGCAAAGCTCAGGAAGGATTCGGGTGACCCAGGCCCATAAGGATACGACTTCTTGGGGAACACGGCTAGCTGTAGATAGAATTTCAAAGGGTCAAAACCCTAATCTGTAACCGACTTGACCTATCCCGAGACTTGGCCTCCCCATATAAAGGCCAGGAGGACACGACGAGGAGGACCTCACCTCATACCCTAGCATACACCACGCCGGATCCAATCTGCGCACCCCTGTAACCTTTGGTTCCGCCATCAATCAAGAACACAAGCAGCAGTAGGGTTTTCCCTCCGGGGGCCTGAACCTGGGTAAACCTCGTGTCCTCGTTATTGCGAATATGTTAGTCGTCCCACGATTTCCAGCATCCCCTCCTTCTCCAAAACCCAAGTCCATAACAATGGGTATTGACGAGTCGAACCCTCGTCAATTGGCGCCATATGTGGGAACTAGGGATGTTGATTGTGCGATCGTGATGGCCCCATCCACCGTGATCTTCGACTCCTCTACTGCGGAGAATCACCTCCTCTTCGGCACCATCGACTTCATCGTTTACTCGCCTGTAACTCGCCAAGACTTCGATTCTGTGGGAGACGGAGTCGATATGATGCTTGGAAGCCTATGCTTCCAGGTAGGCAAGATCGGTATCATCCGCCTCCCAAAGCAGGTGGTCCCTCCGGCAATTTCACCTGCTTCGTGGGTGCCGCCAATCGGTGTCCTGAGCGCACCGTCGCTGACAGGCGATTCGGATGACAACAGCTGCTACAACTCCGACCTCTGCGACCCTCCTACGGAGGAAGGAACCTATGGTTCTGGATCTGAAAGTTGCGGGAGCAACGATCTCCCCCCACCGCTACATGTTCGTGGCCATCCGGCAATCCCGGATGCCCAGAGACTCCAAGCTCCTGTCGGACAATCCCAAGTTCGATGGCTTACAGGAGCCAAAGATTTGGTTGGATGACCGTGTCTCGTCGGTCAAACTGCATGGCAGAAACAGGAACACAGCCATGCAATGTCTTTAGCTGCAGCTGAAGGGAGCGGCCAGGGCCTGGATCAATTACCTTCCCTCCGGATCCATCTGTAGCTGGGAAGAGCTGATATACAGCTTCATACGCAACTTCAAAGGCACCTGCAAGAGGCCTTCCTCAATCAAAGAGTTGCTCGCTTGTTGCCAACACTCCAACGAGTCGATCTGCTCCTACGTGCAGCGTTGGTCTGTAATCAAGAACTCTGCCAAGAACATCTCGGAAGAGAGGGCAATCGACACCTTCAACGGCGGTGTAAGACGCCGTGAACTCAAAGAGGAGCTAGGCGGATGGACATCCCAAAACCATCGACCACCTGATGGACATCGCCAACCGTTGGGCGAATGGTGAGGACGCCATCAACTAAATCTGTTCGGATGACGAAGACGATCTCGGCCACAGACGCGACCATAGAGGAAAAATAAGGGCGCGCATCTATGACGATCTCGAAGAAATCGAGATGGTCACAGCTGGCTATGCCAAACGTCCGACGATGGAAACCGTAGCAGCGGCTATCGCAGTGGCAGCTATCGCGATAGCGGGATACCCGCTCAAACATGGCAACGCTACAATCGAGATGATGAGCCCTCTGCACTCGACAAACTGTCGGGTCCCTGCACCATCCACTTCTACATCGACAAGCAGGACGGCAAAAGGAAGGCTAACCATCTACTTAAGGATTGCAGGGAATTCCAAAAGCTCCATGAAGGATACACCCAGATGCGGCACGAGGCGGTGAATCAAGGGTTCGTCCTTGCCCCAGGAGCCGTCGCATACGGCGCCCCACCTCTGTCACCTGGCGCGCCCGCGCAACCTGCGGCCACGCCAGCCCAGAACAACGGAGCAGAGCCATATCCACGATCGTTGGGGGGCATGATGATACAAAAGGGGCGTCCATCCAACATGATACAGAAGACGATCACCCGCCAGGTAAACTTGGTCGGCACCTCTCCGCCTGCCATACTTTAGTACCTCAGTGGCTCGGAGTCGTGTATCACCTTCGATCGCTCGGATCACCCTCGACAAATACCTCGCCCAGGTCACTCTGTGGATCCCGCTATGCATCCTGGAGGCATCATACACGACCTTCCATGGCATCGTCCCAGCGAAAGGAGTGTATCCCCTGGAAAAAATATGGCTCGATGTTATTTTTGGCACCCCTAAGAACTTCAGGTGCGAGCGGCTCGAGTTTGATGTGGTGGACTAGCCGTCACAATACCATGCCATCCTCGGGAGCGTGGCATTCATAAGATTCTTGGCAGTGCCGCACTACACATACCTCCTGCTGAAAATGTCAGGACCTAACGAATCACCGTCCCAGGAAGCTTCACAAAGTCCAACAGCTGTGATAGAGACTTCAACATAATCTCCCAGTCTTTCGGTATGCAGGAGGAGCTCGTACGGTTGAAGGAGTCGACAGACAACAGTCTGCCCCCCGTCACCAAACAAAACACGCCTGATATGTTGTTAGACTCCATAGTCAACACTAAGGTGGTGTAGATCCACCTGATGGACCCCACCAAAATGGTCCTGATCGCCAATAACCTGAGTTCCGCATAGGAACTCGCGCGTGTCGAATTCCTCCGTGAGTGTTGGGAAATATTTGCTTGGTGTCCCGCGGACATGCCAGGGGTTCCCAGGGAATTCGTCGAGCATGCACTCAACGTCTATTTGGATGCGAGACCGGTCAAGCAGACGATGTGTCGACTATCCGAGGGCAGAGCTGAAGCAATTGGCACCAAAGTCAACAGACTCCTCGATGCCAACTTCATAAGGGAGATCAAGGAAAGCACATGGGTAGCTAACCCCGTGTTGGTCCTTAAGAAGGACACAAACATCCTACGGATATGCGTGGACTTTATGGTGCTTAACAAGCATTCCCAAAGGACCACTTCCCCTTGCCACGAATCGATCAAATCATCGACTCCACCGCAGGATGCGAGCGACTCTCGTTTCTCGACGCCTACTCAGGCTACCACCAGATTCGACTAAAGGTCGAAGATCAAGAGAAGACGGCATTCATCACATCGTTCGGGGTGTTCTGTTACAACACAATGCCTTTCGGACTCAAGAACGCAGGAGCAACCTATCAATGGTACATGCAAGCATGCCTAAAGAGCCAAATTGGTCGCAACATCTAAGTCTATGTTGACGACATAGTAGTCAAGACCAAGGAAAGTCAAACACTGGTCGATGATCTCCGCGAAACGTTCGACAATCTTGACCACTACAGGATCAAGCTGAACCCCAAAGAGTGCGCCTTTGGCATCCCATCTGGGCAGTTGCTCGGATACTTCATCTCCAAAAGAGGCATCGAGTCCAACCTGAAGAAAATCAAGGCTATACTAGCCATGGAGAAGCCGAAGAACGTCAAAGAAGTCCAGCAGCTAGCTGGGCGGATCGCGGCGCTCAGCAGGTTCACCAGCCGCATGGGTGAAAAGGCTCTCCCCTTCTATCAATTGCTCCACAAAGCCGACAAGTTCGAGTGGACGGCTGAAGCTAATGAGCATTCGAAGACCTCAAGTGCTTACTCTCTACATCCCCTATACTAGTAATGCCAAAGGAGAGATATCCCATGTTGCTCTATATTGCTCCAGTGCATCAAGTGGTCAGCACGGCCCTTATGGTCGAATGACCCGAAGATGGCTAAACCCACGGGGTACAACGCCCAGTCTATTACCTTAGCGAGGTATTGACGCCTACAAAGCAAAGTTATCCCCATTACCAAAAGCTTGCCTACAACGTATTCATGACTGCGCGTCGACTGCGCCACTACTTCCAAGAGCATCAGATCGTGGTCGTCAACGACGCGCCACTATCACACATCCTTAACAACCCCGAAGCTATGGGGAGAGTATCCCTATGGGGCATCGAGCTGTCCCCACGGGGCATCATCTATGAGTGTCGCACCGCCATCAAGTCACAGGTGCTTCCTGACTTCTTTGTCCACTGGATGGAGCTCCAGCTTCCGGACACTCCAGACATGTCCCAGCTCTGGACAATGCACTTCAACGGCTCCAAACGAGACATCGGAGCCGGAGTAATCTTGACATCCCCTCAAGGGGACAAGATGAGGTATGTGCTGCGGATGAAACTTCGCGCATCCAACAACGAGGCTGAATACAAGGTGATACGTCGTAAACATATCTATAATGCTTGTTTAGTATCTACTTTGCTATGCTTTGTCTACACTTTGAGATATTTTTATAAATTTCTGGGACTAACATATTAACAAGATGCCGCAGTGCCAGTTGCCCATTTTATGCTATTTTTGGTTTCAGAAAAGCTAGTAAGGAAATATTCTCGGAATTGGACAGGACAAAAACCAAAGTCAATATTTCACCGAGGAGAACACAGAGACCGAAGGGCGACCGGAGGGGAGCCACAGGGTGGCCACAACCCCCTCTGAAAGGATACGAATGTCGCCTAGAGGGGGATGAATAGGCGATTAAAACTTTTCCTAGAGTGGCTCAACAAAGGCGGAATAAAACTAGTATTTACTTTGTTAAGCACAACCTAGAACAACTAAGGTTCACTTATGTGCACCAACAACTTATGCTAAGCAATGCAAGCAACAAAGTGATAGCAAGATATATATTACTTCAAGCACGAAGGCTATCACAATGTAAAGTGCATAAGTAAAGAGCTCGGGTATAGATATAACCGAGGCACGCGGGGACAACGATATTTTACTGAGTTCCTCCCAACATGGAGTACTTCTCGTTTGGAGAGGGGGTGGTATCAAACCACCAACACCACAAAAGGCCTCCCTTATTCTCCGGTGAATCTCACCCCAACGGGATCGATCCACGCTTCCACTATCGGTGCACTTGTCGGTGGCAACCGGAACCTCTCACAAGGTTGGGGCACTTCTCCACAACTTAATTGGAGGCTCCCAACAAATGCCACCAAGGCCACAATGCCACCAAGGCCACAAAACCGTCTAGGGTTCCAAGAACCCAAGAGGGACAAGCTCCAATGAGTAACTCAAACCAAATCCTCCGAGGAGAACACAAACCGATGCACCAAATGCAAATGGCAAGAACACCACAAAGGTGTTCAAATCCTTCTCTACCAAATTCCACCAAAGCTACAAAAGCTTATGGGGGGAATAAGAGAGGAAGAACAATGGAGCAAATCCACAGAAGACTCCAAGATCTAGATCCCAATATGTTCCCCTCACTTAGAGGAGAGATTGATTGGTGGGATTGTACATCTAGATCTCCTCTTTCAAATCCCTCAAGAATATGCAAGAATCATCGGAGGGATTGAGAGAAAGCAAGCTCAAGAAGGTCAACAATGGAGGGGAAACCTTGCAAGAATAGTTAAGGAACCATTGGGGAAGAAGGACCCTTATATAGGTCCCTCCAAAATCCAACCATTGCAGCCTAAAAACGCGATTCCCGGTACTACCGGACTTTTTCCCGGTACTACCGGACTTTCCCGGCACTACCGGACATTCCCTGGGGTTCCTGAGGCGCCAAACGCATTTTTCTCTGCGCTCCCCGGTACCAAAATGCGGATTACTGGGATCACAGTCGTATTACCGGTCATCACAGAACGAAAACAACCATAACTTTTGCATCTGGACTCTGATTTCGATGATCTTGGGCTCGTTTAGAAGAGGACAACAACATCTACAATATCATGAAAAGAAACATCATAGTCCATCAAGGGAGTATAGATCCAAATTACGAAGTAAAAAACCTTCTGCCGCGCTAGGTACTAAAATGCGGTACTACCGCTTTTTGGTACCTAGCCCGGCAGTGGCTTTTGGAAACTTGTCAAAAACCTTCTGTCGTTCTAGGTACTAAAGTGCGGTACTACCGCATTTTGGTACCTAGGAGGGTAGTGGCATTTGGCAACTTGCCAAAACCTACCGCCGCGCTAGGTACTAAAATGCGGTACTAGGAAAATTCAAACCTCTATAACTTTTGATTGGTAACTCCGATCGACCCGATTCCAATTGCGTTGGAAAAAGGACGGCATGAGCTACCCTATGAAAGGTGGAAATATTGGTTATCACCAAGTGAGAATGTATCATGTATAATAATGTGAGATACCTCACTTGGTGAGAAACCGAAAAGCCGCCAAGATCAAAATCGCAACAAGATACAAACGGAAGATCCGATTTTGATGAACAAGAGCTTGTTATAGAGATTACCACAAGCTCTATATACTCACATGGATAAGACCAAATAACAACCAAATACGATGATGCAAGTATGCAAAGGTTTGAGATCTCTCCGAACGATGTGACCGAATTACTCATACGAGAGCCCCTCTTGATAGTATGATTATCTATCCTAAAACCCGGTCTCACACACACAACGTGAGACCGGCAAAACGGAAAACCTATCAAGATTATACCTTTGCCTTGAGCATTCCACTTGAGCTCGACGTAGAAGAACTTGACCGTCTCAAGATGGAACGCCTTTCTTCATCCCTCATCATCGATCCATGATCACCGAGGATGGTAAGCCACAAACATGAGATCTTATATATATGGCGCATTTTGAGCTTGCACAACACATCTTCTTCTCATTTCATCGACCTTGAAGCCACCACATGCTCCAAGCGATGCCAATGGACAAATCCTACAAGTATAACTTAATACACACATTAGTCCATAAAGATTGTCATTAATTATCAAAACCACACATGGGGGCACATATGTTCTTTCAATCTCCCCAATTTTGGTAATTGATGACAATCCCTTTAAGAGGGTTTATATAAGGAATATTAAAGAATAAAATGGTACTACCAATATTAAATACTACATAAGTATGTGATATTGGTACCACCACCATATATAGAGCAAACTCCCCCACAATCTATGCATGTGTGATGAACTTGAATTTCATTGCATATATTGCCAATCATTATCATTGGTGGAGTTTCTCCTCTATATATACCACATGCTAAGCAACAACAAAGATGCAAGAGCATGAAAGGCAAATGCTTAAGAACAAACTCAATGCATCAACCAACTTCCCTTAAACCCTCTAAAACTTCTCCCCCACTGGCATCGATTACCGAAATGGGTGACAAGTTCTAGAAGGCAAATATAGTAATACTTCCTCCAAAGGTGTTCCTTCGCACATATCCAATGATTAATACTTGGGAGGGAGTAGGACTATATCGAGGACCCAAAGATTGCCAAAATAAAACCAAATGATGCAAGCAATTACAAGGTCCGACAATCCAATTTGAAAACAACAAATGAGTACAAATGAAAATAACAAGATGTTATGATATGAGCAAAAGAGTGTTTGAAATAACAAATAGAGAAGCTCCCCAAGATTTGTGCAAAATTAAAAATAAATGCATTAGAATACATAGTGCACAAATATGGAATCCTCGCTCCCCCATAAGCATTTAAAACACACTAAATGAAAGATCAAACAAATGCTTAAATAAAATAGAGAAGCTCCCCAAGATTTGTGCACACTTTAGAATGTTGTATTTCAATACAAAAGTTCACAAATATGGAATACTCACTCCTCCATAAACATTTAAGGCACAATAAATGAGAAATGAGGCAAATGAGCATTATTAAATGAATTAGATGAGCTCCCCAAATATAATGCACCAATTATGATAATTGTAATTGGGAACAAGGTGCATAATTATGGAATCCTCACTCATCCAAATTCATTTAACAATACAAGGCATGAGAGAACACGTATGAGTGTCCGAAGATGCAAACAAGAGGAACAATCACTCATAGGCAAATAAATTTGGAAGCCACAAAAAAGGAATAAAAAGGTGGTATCCAAGGAATAAAATCTCAACTAAAGTTATGTAACATCCCAAAAATACTAAACTTGGATCATCAAACTCTAAGCATCAAAATTAGGGTTAACAAAAACTTTGCTAAATAAAATTATGAAAGCATGCATGTGTGTATGCATCCTATTTTGAATTCTTTTGAATTGCCTTGTTTATGTGTTTCTTTGCTTGTAAAATGTTTCTTAAGTGAAATAAACATCATCTAAACATTTCCCACACTTTTCCCAAAGACAAATAAATCAAAACAAAGCTAAATGAGTGAATGGTCATTTTGACCAATTTAACTCCCATGCCTACTTTGGCTATCTCAAACTTTCAGAACCTAACAGAAACTTTTCTGGATCTTTGCACCCCTTGATTGTACTCATAACAAAGTATAAAGGCCCACTTTGTGATCATCCAAAAAAAATCAAATGCATAGTTTAAATGACAATTCAAAATTGAATCTTTGTCATATGGGAAGATCCCACTTTTTCAAAAACCACTCAAACAAGCTCAACTTTCAAAACCCAAGCATTTGCAGACTCACCAGCACCAACCTAGCACACCCACCAAAAATCTTTTCAAAATTCAAAACTTGAATTCTTGCGGCCATTTCATCAAACACCTTGCAGACACAAATCAAACAAAATCTAAACACTATTGTGAGCAGTTATTGAAGCCTAACTTGTTCCCTCTCTATCTCACAACCATCTCAGTAGATCATCTAGCAAGTTAAACCAAGCACTAGCACCACTGTGAGCTTGCCAATATCATCAATGGTGAACAGCCGAGTGCACCCTTGCCACCCTGGAGCGACAAGCTAGGAGGAGAAACAAGCCTAGCGATGTCTAGGAGGCAGATCACCGCCACTCCACATCCAACGCTTGAACCTTGCCAACCATCTGGACCACACGTGCGGACGCGCCTCGCCACAGAACCATGCCGAGCATGCGCCAGACGCCACGCCAAAGCCCCACAGCGCGCCACCCTCGCGTGCATACATGATCGCCACCGACCAGAGACGCGGACATCACCGTTCGCCCCATGCCTCATCCACCGCCGCCGAAGACGCCGCCGCCACAGCAGGCGTCGTGTTCCATACCAAACCGCACCGCCCCTACATGCGCATTAAAGCCGTAGAGCACCGCCAGGAGACCACCAAGCGATCGCCACCGCCGGCCATGCCTCTAGCCGCCCGTAGCCATGTCGCCACCGTCGCCTGCCCATGTCGTTCGGTCTCGTCGTCGCGACTATAAATAGAGGCCACCCCTAGCCAAATTGAGCACACCATCTCACTCCCCTCTCCTCACTGATCATGCCACACCATTCCCGGTGCAAGGCGAGCAGCACTTCACCGGAATTTAACCGGAGTTTGTCGCTGCTAGAGAAGAAAGGGGACAGCAATTGGAGCCGCCCCAAGAGAAGCTGTCGGTACCAGGAGGTTCGCCGTCATCGGCTTCGTCCTTCGCCCGCCTCGCCGACCCTCGCCTGAACCCCGGTGAGCCCCCAACGACCCCCACTGGCCGCGCTAGGTTTCTGTCTCGCCGGCGTTGCCCAACGTCGACGATGACCCTCAGCCGTTGGATTAGAACTAGATCGAACGCACACATCGCCCCATACCGTTTCGCACCCCTGTCTCACAGACGCGTGGGGACAGCCACTTAACCAGCCCGCGTAAGCGCTGTGCTTAGCAGGCCGGCCCGTTAACCTTTCCTGCGCAGCCCAGTTATTTGAATTAAACCTTTTCCATTTTATTTCAAACACACTTTTGTACCCAGTTTAAAAAATCAACTCAGGTCGATTCAGTGAACCAAATTGAATGAAACCAACTTTGTTAGAAAGGCCTGAGAATGCTGAATCCAAGCCCGTTGGATTCAAGTCATTTGGATCTGTAGATCAACCTTGGTAAAAATAACAAGGCAAAAGCTTTTCTGCATTCAAAATTTTTTCAAATTAAAACCATAATAGCTTTTGAGTTGATTCCAACTCTCAATAATCACATTTAACCATAACTTTCAGAATATACAAAAATATATAGGTTTACTTACAGAAATAATGTTTAAGTAATAAAAGAATTCCCCATAGGCATTTCTAGCCACTTTAATTAATTAAAATAAAAGGGTAAAACCTTATTAAATTGTGACACCACTTTAAATCACATTCCCTTGGACTAAAATGTGTGGTGATGACATGTGTCAACATGATCCCATGTTTGGTTTGGAGAATATTAAATCTTAAGTAACTTTTCAATGAGTAGAAATTACTTTTCTAAAAATAAAAGGAATTAAACCAAACTTTAATCTTGTAATGTTAGTGATGATGCTAGATCATCTATAGGACCCTTTTGTGTGATGATTGCAAGTAGTTAAGTATTGTTTGGTGATTGTGTACATCGTATTTATTTATAGACGCTAGTACCGACCAAGGGTACGAGGAGGAAGGAGGATACTACGAAGAAGAAGCCGAGGAGAACTTCAACCACTGCCCTGCACAAGGCAAGCTAACACTTGCAAGATACCCTACTAATGCAAGCTTATACTGATATTGTGCAAGCCAATACTTGCAAGCCTTACTAATCAAGTTGACCTATGCAAGCTACTACTTGCTTGCTACAATGCCGCTATATGCCTTAAAGCATATATGATCATAACCACTAGATAAACCAATCATAGTTTTATTTGCAAGCTTAGTACTTTATTTCTTTATCAAAGGTCTTACTTAGAGTTTACTGGAATAAATGGTAGATACTAGAAGGATAATTGAAGGTTGCATAAAGAGCATAAAATTTGTCCTAAGCTAGATAATCTTGATGTCATCCTAAGGCATGAGATTAAACTCAGTTAAACTCCAATAGTGTACCACCCCTCATTAGTACTCACCCCCACTTGTAGATGATAGTGCTAAGCATAAAACTTGACCAACTTTAGATGGGAATACTTGGTGAAAATGGTTATGAAAACCTTACAATGATGGATCATTCTACTGAGATGTTTTGACATGTGTTTCTGAACACCAGATGATTATGGTGATGAAAATGTTGAGGCATGAGCCTTAGCCCTTTATAAAACTGATGGTTGTCTGGATGCGATACCATTCCAATTTTATCGTACAACCACAATACCCGAAGATTGGGTAGGGCTTGACTGGAAACTTATATACCTTAGTATTAGTTCCCTCACGGCCAAGGTCATTTGAGGCTACCTTGTGAAGATTGTCCACATGCAAGATCTTGAAGATGACAGTTGGTCATGGTTGGGAGGCTAAACTCACAGGAGAGGTGCTTATACTAGGGCGTGTAATTGAAAGGTTAGGATTGATTATCCGCATACTGAGTATGGTGAATTCAGGATTTGTTCCTGACGGATGTATCGAATGTTGTGGTGAAAGTGTACAATCTCTGCATAGTGTCAAACTATTCAAATAGCCGTGTCCGCGGTTATGGACAGTTGGAGTGGCCATACTGTTCCCCCGTCAGACTTTTCAAAAGACTTGTGAAATGAATTGAGACTTTAACTTGACCACAACAGGGTTGTGACATGAGATACAAGTTCCCACTTAGGTGTTATAAAACCTTAACTAGTATTTGTTGCTTCCAAACTTAGTAGAGATAAATCTGGCTTTTGCAAAACAACCCTAGAGCCTAGTGTCCTATTACCAAAAACCCCTTTTACTTGTTAGTATTAGTTTGCGAGTACTTAAAGAGTACTCATGGCTTTGTCCCTGGCTATTCCCGTGGCCAGACTATGAAGAGGAGTACGGAGGATGGACCCGGAAGGTTACGACAACTAGGATCATCTCCTATCGTCGCATTTCTGTGACCACGAAGATGGAGCTTACCTTCTACCATTATTATTACGTATTCCGCTGCTTGATGTTGTATTAAGAACTGGATCATGAGATACCTATTTGTGTAAGAACTTATGTATGGTTTGTAATGGATGATGTACTATGGTATCCAATTCTGTTATGTCTCGCAAAAATGGTAATCCTGGGATTGCGATGTATGGCATAACAGGCATCTGGGATTAAGAATCCGGGTGTTGACAAGTTATCTTCTCATATGTGTATATGTTTCTAAGTGGATAATATCACAAAGACATAGGCCCATAAAGAAACAAGCACACACAAAGAAGATATACAATAAATCACATAAGAGGCTAAAATGAAGTCATAACATATATCAATAAGATTTTTGCTTCAAAGCATGGCCAAAGGCTCAAATATATCTTATTGTACATTAATGAACTTCAAACACCACAACACTACATATATTACAACTATCACCAAGGGAAAAAGGAGAAAGTTGGAATATATGGAGAAAGGCAACAAGTATCACGAGAAAAATATACTAGCAAAATCTCACTATTGCACATGAGAGAAGTTTGAGGAAAAGATAGGCAATAAAATTGCTAGATTGACATATCTGGGATTGATAGATCATATGCATGATTTTGTATAGTCCCAATCATATGCACTCATCTCAACTTCTACACATTTACAATAGAGAGTTCTCTTAATACCATGGCTAGAGCTACAACAATAAATATAATAACAAAAATTCATGCCAAGATGCAACCTACAAAAGGTTGGAAGCAAGATAAATATGCATGAGCAAGAGATATTTGTTACCGAGATATAATTGGTAGGATGTAGAGGATATGAATTCATTGATCATCCTATAGCTTGCCTCCAATTTTCATTAATGCACCACTTCTTCAAGATTTGAGAGACGAGCATCCAATATATCTCCAATGTACCTAAAACACATTTAAGTACAAAATGGTCCCCAAACTTATTGGGTCCAAAGTAGTTAGTGCAACTACAATACATACGAGAGACTCCACATAATTATGTGCATATTGATATGAAATTGAATTTCATGCACAACTTAGCAGATGGGAATCGGTGGAGTTTCCCTTATATATTGGACCAAAGAAAGCAAGCATGCCATAATATAAACACATAGTAAATATGCATGCATAAAGCTTTCAAGAACCAAAAGGAGATACAATTTGAACAAAAACACCAAGTAAATCGAGATTTCACACACAAGAGTGTGACATGACAAACGATCTCCAAATTGTATCAAAGAACCAATTCAACATATGAAGGATCACAAGTTCAAAAAATGAACTAGGCTAAAACCAAAAGAGCAAAAGATAGATAGAATTAAAAATGCTCAAGGATTTATCTCCTTCTAAAATGGTCAAATCATGAAACACGGAATGAAAACCAACTCCCAAAAAGAGCAAGGTTACAATAAGAAACCAAACTTCTCATGATGGCACAAAGTACCAAAACGAAAATATTGAGGTTCCAAGCACATAAAACCCGATATGGATCAAACAAATAAGCATAAATATGAGTGTTCTAAATAATATAGGAGAGCTCACCCATAAGTAGTACATTATATAGAATTTTGCTTTTGAATGCAAAATGCACACAAATGAGATCATCACTACTACCTACATTAAACAAAACACAAGAGATACCAATAAATAAGAAGATTCAAAAGTAGCAAGGAATACATGGGAGCACACAAAACATTTACTTGGCAAAAAATAGGACAATATTAAGCAAGGGCCAAAGTGAATATGATCAATGAATTCTACCATAAATTGGGTACTCATTGTCCAAGGACAAGAAATATTGGGAATAATTTTCCCAAGGTAGCTTGCATGGATATCCAAGATCATAGTCACAACAAGAAGCATATAACAAAATATAAGAATTAAGCATGATACTTCGAACAAGATTCTTGGTAGCTTCCAATAGTCACACAATCACTAGTGATTAGAGTAACTTGGAGAAAATGGTTTCCATGATGATATAGAGATCTAAAGATGAGGAAACACATACCAAGAAACACTCTTATATACAAGATCCAAAATATTATCAACAACAATATTCAAGCAAATTGGAACTTGTATGAGCAAATGTGTCACATAGGTGCTAGATAATTATCAATATCAATTCTAAGTGACACAACCTCGAATATTCACATTTTCTAGGATTGTAATATGCATTAAGCATATGACTCCCCCATAATGTGATACTACCATAAAACCAACGCGTGGCAAAATGATACAAATAGATATAATTAATGGACATTATAAAATTAAATTTCTCATGAGAATTATACCACATAGAGACTAGACAATAATCCAATATAAATACTAGGTGGTATTCCTCATGTACACACAATTTTTAGGATTGTGGAATGCCCAAGCATAACTCTCCCCAAAAATGGGATAGTCTATTGATATCTCACAATAGCCAAATAAGATACCAAATATAACCAAGTATGACTCAAACACAAGAAACACATATACATGGTGTGCCACCTAATCATACATAAATATATGCTTGATTCCTCGAGATAATTAAGTGGATAGCACAACATGTACAAAAGCATGGAAGATACAAAACCAACACATGCACAAGGGGGCGAGTAACTTTCAATGTAAAGAGTTTAGCATATGTTACCGCAAGGAGGAACATTGGATATATAATATGAGCATGATAATCCAAATGGCTTGGCTTGACAACAATAATAATTGATGAAGATCCCTAAATTCCTCATAATGTAGCCAAGACTCCAATGCCCTCCAACTAACACACTTATTGATCAAGTTTTGGCTTGTTGGTCCCCAACCAAGTTGGGTCCTAAGAGGTTAGTCACAATAGGCTTGGCAACCCAAATGGTTCTATTCTTGACACCACATTGAGCACCAACAAATTTGGCAAACACATTTCCAACCCCATCCTTACAAAGAGAACAAGAATCATCAATCAAGATAGGATGGGATGATGAGTTACCAATAGTGCATGCGGAAGAAATGTGCCCCTTCTCACGGCACATGTAGCAAGTTATACTCTTGCCATCTTTCTTCTTAGGTGAAGCCACAACTCGAGGAAGAGCTCGAGTAGTCCTCTTAGGAAGAGGCCCATTAATGACTTGAGGTGGAGCTTGAGGCCGCTTCCATTGTTGCTTCACACTAAGAGGCTTTTTCTTCAATGGGCAAGATCTAACATGGTGCCCTTCTTCCTTGCACTTGAAGTAAACAATGTTGGACAGATTATTGACTTGATCTTGGCCATTCTTCTTGTTGTCCTTGTGCTTCAACTTGATAGTGGACTTGTTCTTGACATTGGAGTTGAATCCAATCCCACTCTTGTCATTGGGGGATTTTTGCACACTCAAGATTTTGTTGAGTGCTACCTTCCCTTGATGACCATTTTTCAAGTCATTCTTCAAAGAAGTGACTTGAGCCTTGAGCTCTTTGATTTCCTCTACATGGTTAGTTTCAACAAAAGTACTAGAGGAAGTAGATGCTACTTGGTTAGAGCAACAAGGCAAGGAATGTAATTCATCACGAGATATAGCATGGTTATGAGGGGATGAATTACAAGGACTAGCACATGGCAATATAACATTTGGAGTAGATATAGTGCTAATGTCCACATGAGGCCCACTAGATGTTACCTTTGACACGATGGCCTCATGAGCTAACTTTAGCCTAACATGGGAGACTAGAAGATCCTCATGCGAGCTTGAGAGCTTAACATGACTTTCTTCTAATTTCCCATAGTTGCTAGTTAGAAAAGTAAGTTGAGCCTTTAGCTCAACATTCTCCTTCAAAATAGATGCTTCACAAGCAATAGAGTTAGTATCACAAGCATCATCATTATTAGCAAGAGGTGAGGGAAACTTGGCAAGCTCTTTTGAATATGAAGCTTTAAGTTGCTCATGTGTTAACACCCGGATTTTTAATCCTAGATGCCTGTTATGCCATACATCGCAATCTCAGGATTACCATTTTTGCGCGACATAACAGAATTGGATACCATAGTACATCATCCATTACAAACCGTACATAAGTTCTTACAAAAATAGGGATCTCATGATCCAGTTCTTAATACAACATCAAGCAGCGGAATACGTAATAATAACGGTAGCGTAGGCGAAGCTCCATCTTCAAGGTCACAGGCAATGCTGATGATGGGAGATGATCCTAGTTGTCATAACCTTCCTGGGGTCCATCTTCCAGGTACTCCTCTTCATAGTCTGGCCATGGGAATAGCCAGGGACAAATCCATGAGTACTCTTTAAGTACTCGCAAACTAATACTAACATGTAAAAGGGTTTTTGGATAATAGCACACTAGGATCTAGGGTTGTTTTGCAAAAGCCAGATTTATCTCTACTAAGTTTGGAAGCATTGAATGCTAGTTAAGGTTTTATAACACCTAAGTGGGAACTTGTATCTCATGCCACAACCCTGTTGTGGTCAAGTCAAAGTCTCAATTCATTTCACAAGTCTTTTGAAAAGTCTGACGGGGAAACAGTATGGCCACTCCAACTGTCCATAACCGCGAACGCGGCTATTCGAATAGTTTGACACTCTGCAGAGATTGTACACTTTCACCACAACATTCGATACATCCGCCAGGAACACATCCTGAATTCACCATACTCAGTATGCGGATAATCAATCCTAACCTTTCAATTACACGCCCTAGTATAAGCACGTCTCCTGTGAGTTTGGCCTCCCAACCATGACCAACTGTCATCTTGGGTACTTCACAGGTGGATAATCTTCACAAGGTAGCCTCAGCTCAGACCTTGGCCGTGAGGGAACTAATACTAAGGTATATAAGTTTCCAGTCAAGCCCTACCCAATCTTCGGGTATTGTGGTTGTACAATAAAATTGGAATGGTATCGCATCTAGACAACCATCAGTTTTATAAAGGGCTAAGGCTCATGCCTCAACATTTTCATCACCATAATCATCTGGTGTTCGGAAACACATGTCAAAACATCTCAGTAGAATGATCCATCATTCTAAGGTTTTCATAACCATTTTCACCAAGTATTCCCATCTAAAGTTGGTCAAGTTTTATGCTTAGCACTAGCATCTACAAGTGGGGGTGAGTACTAATGAGGGGTGGTACACTAGTGGGGTTTGACTAAGTTTAATCTCATGCCTTAGGATGACATCAAGATTTTCTAGATTAGGCCAAATTTTATGCTCTTTATGCAACCTTCAATTATCCTTCTAGTATCTACCATTTATTCCAGTACTCTCTAAGTAAGAGCTTTGATAAAGAAATAAAGTAATAAACTTGCAAATAAAACTAGGATTGGTTTATCAAGGGGTTATGATCATATATGCTTTAAGGCATATAGTGGCATGGTAGCAAGCAAGTAGTAGCTTGCATATGTCAACTTGATTAGTAAGGCTTGAAAGTATTGGCTTGCACAATATAAGTATAAGCTTGCTAAATTGCAAGTGTTAGCTTGCATTGGTCCACTGGGTTAGTAAAGCTTGCCTTGTGCAGAGCAGTGGTTGAAGTTCTCCTCGGCTTCTTCTTCGTAGTATCCTCCTTCCTCCTCGTATCCTTGGTCGGTACTAGCGTCTATAAATAAATACGATATACACAATCACCAAACAATACTTAACTACTTGCAATCATCACACCAAAGGGTCCTATAGATGATCTAGCATCATCACTATCATTACGAGATTAAAGCTTGGTTTAATTCCTTTTATTTTTAGAAAAGTAATTTCTACTCATTGAAAAACTACTTAAGATTTAATATTCTCCAAACCAAACATGGGATCATGTTGACACATGTCATCACCACATATTTTAGTTCATGGGAATGTTATTTAAAGTGGTGTCACAATTTAATAAGGTTTTACCCTTTTATTTTAATTAATTAAAGTGGCTAGAAATGCCTATGGGGCATTCTTTTATTACTTGAACAATATTTCTGTAAGTAAACCTATATATTTTTATATATTCTGAAAGGTATGGTTAAATGTGATTTTTGAGAGTTGGAATCAACTCAAAAGCTATTATGATTTTAATTTGAAAAATGTTTGAATACAAAAAAGCTTCTGCCTTGTTATTTTTACCATGGATGATCTACATATCCAAATGACTTGAATCCAACGGGCTTGAATTCAGCATTCCCAGACCTTTCTAACAAAATTGGTTTCATTCAATTTGGTTCACTAAATCGACCTGGGTTGATTTTTGAAACTGGGTACAGAAGTGTGTTTGAACTAAAAAGGAAAAGGTTAAATTCAAATAACTGGGCTGCGCGGGAAAGGTTTACGGGCCGGCCTGCTAAGCACAGCGCTTCCGCGGGCTGCGTAAGTGGCTGTCCCCATGCGTCAGTGAGACAGGGGGTGCGAAGCGGTATGGGGCGATGTGGTGCGTTCGATCTGGTTCTAATCCAACGGCTGAGAGTCATCGTCGAAGTTGGGCAACGTCGGCGTGTGAAACCTAAGCAGACGATGGGGTCGTTGGGGATCACCGGGTTCAGCGAGGTCGGCGAGCGAGCACGAAGTCGGCAGCGGTTCTCTGATGCGGCTTCTCCTAGGCGGCTCAATCGGCGCTCCCTTCTTCTCCACCAGCGGCGGGCTCCGGTGAAATTCCTGTAGGGTTTCGTAGCATGGAAAACAAAAATTTTCTACTGCATACAAACAAACAAGCCAAGATCTATCTACTAGATTGTAGCAACGAGTCGATAGAATAACTCACCCTCGAAGATTCCAAAGTGTTTAACGAGAGCGGATTCTCGTGGGTGATGTAATCGTACTCTTTCCGATCTCAAGATCGCGTGAGCGATCCTTCGTGCATTCGGCAGCTCCCTGCTCGGTCATCACGTTCGGTACTCGACGAAGACCTTCCTCTCCTTGTTCCAAAGGCGAGAGGTTGTAGCACTCTCCTCGCGATTCCTGTGACAAAGTGGTACCGAAAGTAGAGGGGAGATCTCGCAGGGCTTCGCCTTAAGCCGGAGCGAGTATGGTGGAGTATGAGAGGGTCCCTCGATGATCTAGGGTTTAGACCCGCCGTGGAGGAGGCTTGGACGGCGGCTAGGGTTGCTAGGAGGCGGCGGTTTTTGCCCTAGGGCGGCGGCGGCGACATCAGGTGGCGGCGCCGGCGGCTTAGGGTTTGGAGGAGAGGATCTTGTGTGTCTCTAGGAGGGAGCCCTGCCCCTCCTTATATAGGTGGAGGGGCCGGCCGGCCAAGGGGAGGGAGAGGAGTCCTTCCCCAACTCGGCTTGGGTGGTGCGCCGCCGGTTGGAGGAGGGAACTCCTCCCCAACTCGGTTTCCCACTCCTCCTCCTCTTTCCAAAAACTGTCGTTTGACTTTCAAACTAGCCGTTTGACTTTTCAATCTAGGATTTGAATAAACCCTCTATTTTGATCAGCGATGACACCGAGTACATGATGCAATCATACCAACTTGATATAACACATTCATGTACCCTTCCCCGGTCTTGACATTCCGGAACCTTCTAGAACTTTCCGATGAAAACAGGAACCATTCTCCAACTCCAAACGGACTTTCCTTATATGAATCTTATTCTCCGGACCATTCCGGATCTCCTCGTGATATCCGAATCCCATTCGAGACTCAACAACATTCAGACTCTTTCTCATCATTCCATAACTACTCAAACAACGTCGAATCCTTAAGTGTGTCTCCCTACGGTTCGTGAATTATGCGGACATGATCGAGACACTTCGATCAATAACCAATAGAGGAATCTGAAATTCATATGGCTCTACATATTTCTACGATTACTTTGCGATCGAATGAACCACTTACATACGATACCAATTTCCCTTTGTCTCACGATAGTTTACTTATCCGAGGTTATGATCGTCGGTATCTCTGCATACCTAGTTCAACCTCGTTACCGATAAGTACTCTTTTCTCGTTCCCGTGATATGTGATCCCTTGTGAGCCAGTCACATGCTTGCAAGCCAATTGGATGACATTTCACCGAGAGGGCCCAGAGTATATATATCCGTCATATGGATGGACAAATCCCACTCTTGATCCATGTGTTTCAACCAATACTTTCCGAACACTCAATGCCACCTTTATAGCCACCCAGTTATGGTGTGGTGTTTGATGTCATCAAAGCATCCATCCGATAAAGGTGATATGCATGATCTCATGGTCGAAGGAATTAGGTTACTATGTATCAGAAAGCATATAGCAATTTAACTATTAAAATGACTTGATCTTTATGCTATGCTTATCTATAGGAGTATGTCCACCATATCATTCTCCTAACGATATGATCTTGTTGTTGATAACATCTCAATGTTCATGATAGGGAAACCACAATCATTTATCAACCAACAAGCTAGTGATGTATAGAGGCTATACCAGAGACTTCAATTTAAGTTTACAAATCACACAAGTATTAATGTTTCCTTGTTAATACTATTATAGCATGAATGTACAAATTTATCATAAACACAAAGATATAATAATAACTATATTTATTATTGCCTCTAGGGCATATCTCCAACAATTCCGGCGAAGTGATGCTCGCCTTGCTCCGGGAACAGGGTGGAATGGTCAGTGAGGAGAGGGGAGTGAGATGGTGTGATCAATTCGGCTGGGGGTGGCCTCTATTTATAGTGGAGCGAGGGGACCGACGGGTCGCAAGGTGAGCTCGTCATGGTCGACGGTACAGACGGCTATCGGCGTGGGCGACGGTAGGGGGCGGTGCGGTGCTCCCTGGTGATGCTCAACGACATGGTGGCGAGACTTGGGGCGGTGCGGCTTGGTCGGAATGCGACGGTGCTCTACGCGTGCCCGACGGAGAATTTAATGGCGCAACGTCTGCGTGGCAAAGCGTGTCTGCGGGGTTGCTGGGACGGTGGTGATCACGTATGCATGCGACGAGGGCGGTGTGCGGTCTGTGGGCATTGGTCGAGCGTGGCGCATGGGGCGTGCTCTCGGCATGGTTGCTGGCGAGGTTGGCATGGTTCGTGCGCATGGTCCAGTGGCTGGCAACGTTCGAGCGCTGGACAGAGAGTGGCGGTGGGGTGTTGGCTTGCTCCCAGACATGCTGGCTAGGCTTGTTTCTCCTCCTATCTTGTTGTCGACATGGGGGTGACAAGTGTGCATTCGGCCTGCTCACCATTGATGTCATTGCCCAGCTTACAGTGATGCTAAGGGTGTGCAATTGAGCTAGATGATCTACTAAAATCTAGTTATAACCAGAGAGGGAACAAGTTAGGCTTCAATCACTGCTCACAATAGTGTTTGGATTTTGTTTGATTTGTGTCTGCCAAGTGTTTGATGAAATGGCCGCAAGAACTCAAGTTTTGAATTTTGAAAAGATTTTTGGTGGGTGTGGTAGGTTGGTGCTGGTGAGTCTGCAGATGCTTGGTTTTTGAAAGTTGAGCTTGTTTGAGTGGTTTTTGAAAAAGTGGGATCTTCCCATATGATAAAGATTCAATTTTGAATTGTCATTTAAACTATGCATTTGAAAGTTTCTGGATGATCACAAAGTGGGCCTTGATACTTTGTTATGAGTACAATCAAGGGGTGCAAAGATCCAGAAAAGTTTCTATTAGGTTCTGAAAGTTTGAGACAACCAAAGTAGGCATGGGAGTTAAATTGGTCAAAATGACCATTCCCTTATTTTATTTGTTTTGATTTACTTGTCTTTGAGAAAAGTTTGGGAATTGTTTAGATGATGTTTATTTCACCTAAGAATCCATTTACAAGCAAAGGAACACACAACCAAGTTGGTCCAAAAGGATTCAAAATGAAATGCATACTCACATGCATGCATTTATATTTTTATTTAGCAAAGTTTTTGTTAACCCTAAATTTGATGATTAGAGTTTGATGATCCAAGTTTAGTATTTTTGGGATGTTACAAACCTTCCCCCCTTAAACAAAATCTCGTCCCGAGATTTGAAAAAGGACGAAAAATATTACCTAGGATTTGAAGAGATCGGGAAACTCCGTCCTGATGTGATCTTCGCGCTCCCAGGTAGCTTCCTCTTCTGTGTGGTTGCTCCACTGAATCTTGAGAAACTTGATGCTTCGGGTTCGGGTATGTAACTACCTCGGTGAATTACGCTCCTAGATACAATCCTGGATGAGTGGTAGTGGTTGAAATAGTACGGTGGGGCCCCAAAAGCCACTCACTGGTAGTCCTTTCAGACGTCCCAACCACTACCCTCTCAACGGGACCAGACGGCGGCGAATCGGCAGCGAAGGGATCAACTACATACACAAGTGGGTATGTATGCAAGCCACCATACAAGAGTACATCGAGCCATACCATCTAGAAAGAAAGGAATATAACGCCATACGGCAAGATTCAAATGACCTAGATAGATCTATATTTTAGGATACTTCCTCATACAACACACATCAGAGTATCATGCGGAAGCGGCAAACAAAATCCGAGTACGGATAAGAAGCAAATCGGCATAAGATGCCATAGAAATAAGCACATCCCAACTACAGGTCTCACGGATCCCCGTTCCCGGAATCTCTACACCGAACGATCGTTGCCCATGTCCTCGGCTTCTTCCACCCAGTATCCGTCCTATGAGGGTACCTGTCCATCTGAACCAATAATTTATCGTGTGAGACCCTAAGGGTACTCAGCAAGTCTTAATGCCTCTAAAGGGGACACAACCTGGGTGACGCAATTGCAGCGAAAGATAAACCCTAGAAGTTCTACAGGTGAACGCTAACCATCCGCCTAACCAATGATAGACGGATGTCCATGAAATAGGAACGACAGTTATAATGGTAATCTCATCAGATCCATCCTCCTCCTTGCTTACCAACAAGGAAGCGGACGAACAACCCCCCCATCCGTTGGCAGTTTTATTAGCCATTCCATGAGTGTTGCACTAGTTACTAGTCAAATTACTTAGTCAGATTAAAGCGGTACTTTAGTTATGCTTGTCTATGATCGAGAAACTGTGCTCCAAGTCGTCCATATCCGCGGACACGGCTTTCAGAAAGTTTTACCCGGCCGGGGTGCACCAATAGCAACACACGCTCGATCAACGTCGGAAAAACCAAATCAAAACCCAACGAGGCTTTCACGTGAACAATCACAGATTCAGAAATATTTGAGGCCACCCTTGAGTACACCATAGCGAAGTTAGCCGACTTGAAGACGGACCCGAGGTTTGTGGGGAATGATGCGAGCAGTCCCCAAACGGGGACTGTCGATACCACGTAAACGGGTCACAAATTCCTAAACAGTACAGTGTGCTCCTCGCACAATAGTAAAATGAGTAGTAGCATGGCATAAGTACATGATAGTAAATAAAACCTCGAACTAGTTTGTGGCCCCAAGAAATAAAACGGAATCAAGCTCTGGCCCAGGGGGGTCCCATATACCTCCCGGATGTGGATAGCGCGATAAATCAAGGAACAGGAATCAAGTACTCGGGGTCTTACGGGACACAAGTGAGCAGGAAAAACCAAATAGCAGATGTTGCTCACCGGTGCCACTTTCTTTAGTTATCCCACTACTACTCAGGTTAAGTTGTTTAGGTACCTCATTATCCATCAGACTCTCACATACCCTACACATGCTGTTCTACGACTCGCATGGCTCAAACAACTCCTATAGTAGTGGCTCATGGGATGGAGGAACAAGCTTGGTGGGGTTTAAAAGTAAAGGCTATGCATACTTGGGATTCAATTTAATGCAATCGCGACTCAATGATGCAAGAATAAGATAGAGGCAATAGGTCGTATGTATGCAAGCATGTGGAAGTGCTTGCACGATAACTCGATTGAAGCGAGGACGGATCCAGGTAGTGCTCTGGTTCTCTTGATATAACCCCCGCCGATTGTCATCCAGAAAAACCAAACAAACAAGGCCAACATGAATATAGAGCACAAGCATATGAATAAGATGCGTCAAGCAAACAATCATGCCATGATGAATGATGCACAATTTACATGGCAAATAGGTAGCATGGCATGGTGAGGTGTGGAAGACAAGTAATGACATTTTAATTGGGTTTTGGATCACATTTTGTTGTCATAACAATTGCTGTTTACTATATATTTATATGATGCATGCTGCAATTGAAGTCATGGATAGCATAAACAGAAAGGTCTCGTCGAGCTGATCATTTTAGGCATATCATTTGCTAAATTTGGAATTATAAATCAAAAGTTATTAATTATTTAGGTTCTAGTGGCATTTGGTGTAATTTAATTAAACTTGGGATTTTAAATGTGCAAAAGGCAATTTGAATGTCATATTTGAAATTCTGGCATTTTCCTGATCTCCAAACATATATCATTTGTGTTATTTGGAATTATAATGGAAAAGTTATTTAAAATCTGATTGAATTTTGAATTTGAAATAAATAGGAAACGATTTGATTTAAAACAGACGCAGGAAACCTTCTCTACTCAGGCCAACATCCCCACAGCGCCAGGTGGGGCCTGGGGACTTGGGTCCCACACGCCCCGGGTTGAGGAAAAAAGGGACCATGGTTGATGTTTGAAAAGACAGACCCTTTTTATAAAGCGGCAGCATCGACGGTGGTACCGCTGGACCATGTTGATATCCGAGCCCTAGGGGCCTAAAAGCGTCTGAGCTGTTTTATCGGCGGCAGCGAACTAACGAAGAACTGCTAGTGACCCCGATACAAACGAAGATGGCGAGCAAGCAACAATTTCACTAAACCGTAAAACCTAAAGCGAAGGGAATGTACCAGCTACAAGTTTTGTTAAGGGTTCAACGGATCTAGGCTACAGCGCGAGCACGTTGGCGAGGGGAAAAGCGGTGCTATCTTGCACGATGCTCATTCGCCGCAAGCGGTGGCGCTTGGCGGCGAGCGCCAGGCGGGCTGGCGTCTGGGAAGGATGCTCACCGGTGGGGAAAGATGAGGCGGGGCTAGCGGGTCCGTCAGGTCCAATTCCGGCGGCGATGCGAGGTCGTCGAGAATACGCCGGGAGGGTCGCCACGGGTCACCACCGCAGACAACGGCCACCGACGAGCAGGCAGGCGGGAGAAGCGGGACGAACACAACGGGAGGTTCGCTGGCACCTTGAGGCGGGGGCGAGGCCACGCGACACGCCTTCGGGCAGGCGCCAGGCGGGTCGGTCGGGACATGGCGGAGGGGGTGCGGAAGGATGGGAAGAAGCTAGGGTTCGAGGGGCTTGAGCGAGGATAAGAAGGGGAAAGGAGGGTGACGTGGTGAGAGCCACCACTGCTCCTGCTGCTTTCCGTCGGGCACCTGAGAGGAAGGCGACGGAGAAGAAGTCTGAGCGTGGCGCCCGTGGCGAAGGGTATGGGCAGGCGAGTTGGGCGGGAGTCTGCACGATGGGTTGCTCTTGAGGCTGCGGCTGGTTGGGCTGCCAGGTTTGCTCTCTCTTTTATTTTCCTTCCTCTTTTATTTTTGTTTGATTTGTTTGTTTCCATCCTAATACAAATCCAACCAGCTACCGATTTCAAATCGTTTGAACTTTGTTACCAGGAGGTTTGAATAGAGGGAGGCCTGACTAAGAGGAGAGAAAGAGGGGGCAACTTGGGTTGTGATAGAATAGGTGGGGTTTAGAGTTTTTAGCTAGGAAGGTTATGGGGCATGGGGTAGATTTAGGGTTTTTTGCTTAGAGGGGTATGGAAAGATGGAGTGGTACTTGACAAGATCAAGCATGCTATAGACAAGCACACACAAGATCAAGACAAGAAAAAGAAAGGGAGAGAGAGAGAGATGTGGTGATGGGGTTTTCTTTGATTCATGCATGATCCAAATAAAGACCAAGCAAGATCAAAAGAAAGAGGTAGAGAGAGGAAGGTGGGGTTTAGGTTTGTGCATGCCACATGAGCACATGTGTGTGCATGGAGCATGGGGATAGAGGTTTAGCTAGGGGGATAGAGAGAGAGGATGTGGTGAAGAATTCTACAAGCCAAAACAAGATTGAAACAAAGGATAGATGATCCATGCAAGCAAAACCAAAACATTCCAAGATCAAGAAAAAGGTGGCACTTGCATGGCCCATGCAAACATTAATTGCCATGTAGTTATATTGTGAAAACAACATTAATTCATGTGGCATTATTCCTTGCATTCCCAAAAGGTGGGCAAAGGCCAAGCAAAAGATTATGGGTGGAAACCAACCAACCAACATGAGCTAGAGATAACTCAAATAAAAATGCCAAGCTCATATTAATTGGATGGTGGAATTAAAAAGGTGGTGAAAGAAAGGTGGTGGAGTTTAAAAGAGATATGCCCCCAACTCAACTTGGGCATTTAACAACATATCAAGAGCCAAATACAATATCAAGAGGCAAATACATTTAATAGTGCACATGAGATAAGAACCAAACAAGAATAGGTTTTATATGATGCTCAAATGCAAGGTGACATGATGACATGAGCATGATATGATGATGATGCAACAATTATATGTTGGAAGTGGCCCTTTTTATTATTATAACAAGTAGCATTACGGTGTTAGACAACTGGGATGCTACAGGGTAGTTCTGAAAGCTTCTTCCAAAATACGGATGGGTACTTCGGGATAGGTCAGGTCATCGTTGATCTCTATGGTCCGGTGATCGATATTCTTGAACACTTCGGTCTTCTCTGGAACTTCGAGGCACTTGCGAAGTAATGAGATATGGAACACATTATGCACGACTAACATCTCTTTGGGTAGTTCCAATTGATACGACACTTCTCCTCGACGATTAAAAATCTTGAAAGGTTCGATATATCTGGGGGCTAACTTTCCTTTGAGTTGGAAACGCTGCATTCCCTTCAATGGTGACACTTTCAGATAAACAAAATCTCCTATGTTGAAGGCGAGGTCTCGACGTCTCTTGTCGGCGTAACTCTTACATGTCGGGTAGGCGGTCTTGAGGTGCTCACAAATCTTGTGAACCTTCTCTTCTGCTTCTCGTAGGATACCGGGTCCAAAAATCTGACTCTCTCCTACTTCCGACCAGTTCAAAGGGGTGCGACACTTCCTTCCGTACATGAATTCAAATGGGGCCATTTGCAGACTGGCTTGATAACTGTTATTGTAAGAAAATTCTGCAAACGGCAGACAGTCTTCCCACTTGGATCCATATTCTAACACACATCCTCTCAGCATATCTTCGAGTATTTGGTTTACTCGCTCCGTTTGTCCATCGGTCTAAGGTTGATGGGCGGTGCTGAAATCTAGGCGGGTTCCTAAACCTTCTTGGACTTTCTTCCAGAATCTCGAGGTAAACTGAGTTCCTCGATCCGATACGATGTTCTTGGGGACTCCATGCAAACTAACTATCCTAGCGATGTACAACTCCGCTAGCTTCGAACTCTGATATGTGGTCTTGACGGGCAAGAAATGGGCGACTTTGGACAATCGGTCCACTATGACCCAGATAGAGTCATTTCCCCTACTAGAAGTAGGAAGTCCGGTGATAAATTCCATTCCAACGGAATCCCATTTCCATTCCGGAATCTATAAGGGTTGCAACAATCCAGTGGGTCTTTGATGTCCTGCCTTGACTCGCTGAAAAATATCACACTTGGCGATATAGCTTCCGATTTCTCTCTTCATCTTATGCCACCAAAATTGCTCTTTTAAATCTTGATACATCTTAGTTCCTCCGGGATGGATAGAATAAAGACTATCATGAGCCTCCTTCAGAATCACTTCTTTCAACTCAGAATCTGCTGGTACACAAAGGCGTCCTTTGTACCATAGAACTCCTTCTTCGTCTTCGGTGAATCCAGGTACTTTGCCTGCATCTGACGCTTGACGCTGATCGATACTAGCATTTCCCTTCTGCGCCTCTTTAATCTGAATGATCAAAGTGGGTTGAAGTTCTATGCTAGCCAAAAATCCTTCACTTACTAATTCCATTCGGAAATCTTCCATCTCCTTGTGTAGACTTGGTTGCTCCTTCAAAATCATGGAGTTCAAGCGGCACGGCAATCTGCTAAGGGCATCTGCTACCACGTTGGCTTTACCAGGGTGATAGTGAATGTCCAGGTCGTAATCCTTGATTATCTCAATCCATCTTCTCTGTCTCATATTCAACTCCTTCTGAGTGAATATATACTTCAGACTCTTGTGATCCGTATAGATCTCACAACGGTTTCCCATCAGATAATGCCTCCATGTCTTCAGGGCTAGAACTACGGCTGCGAGTTCGAGGTCATGGGTTGGGTAATTTTGCTCATGTTGCTTCAATTGTCGAGATAGATAAGATATAACTTTGCCTTCTTGCATTATCACACATCCGAGACCGATCTTGGATGCATCACAATACACATCGAAGGGCTTCGTGATATCTGGCATGATCAAGATTGGGGCTGAAATCAATCTCCTTTTGAGTTCTTGAAAACTCGCTTCACATTTTTCGGTCCATTCAAACTTCTTGTCCTTCTTCAGCAATTGGGTCATAGGTCTGGCGATACTCGAGAATCCTTCTTCGAATTTGCGGTAATATCCCGCCAATCTGAGAAATGCACGAACTTGGGTTTGAGTGGTTGGGGCTTGCCAATCTTCTACATCTTTCACTTTGGCAGGATCAACGACAATTCCTCCGGCTGATACAATGTGACCGACGAATCCTACCTCCTGTAACCAGAATTCACATTCGCTAAACTTTGCATACAGCTGATGCTCTCTAAGGGTTCCAAGAATGGTCCTTAGGTGTAGCTCATGTTCTTCTTCTGATTTGGAATAAATCAGAATGTCATCGATGAAAACAACGACAAACTTATCCAGGAAGTCCATAAAAATCTTATTCATGAGATTCATGAAATAAGCGGGGGCATTGGTTAGTCCAAAAGACATGACGGTATACTCGTATAATCCATATCTGGTGGTAAAGGCAGTCTTTGGAATATCCTCTGCACGAATTTTGAGTTGATGATAGCTTGTTCTAAGATCAATCTTAGAAAACACTTTGGCTCCAGTCAACTGATCAAACAAATCTTCTATCTTGGGCAGGGGTACTTGTTCTTGATGGTGACATCATTCAACTTCCGATAATCCGTACACAAACGGTTACCTCCATCCTTCTTGTCCACAAACAAGACAGGTGATCTCCAAGGTGACGCACTTGGTTGAATCAATCCAATTTCCAGCATGGCATCCGATTTGCTTCTTGATTACGCTAGCTCGCGGGTTCATACTATAGGGTCTACGGGCTATGGGTCCGGTTCGAGGATTAGTTCGATGATAAACTCGATATCCCGATCCGGGGAATCGGGCAAAACATGGAAATACATCGGGTATTCACAGACTATCCGGACTTGGTCAATGGTAGGTTGGGCTATACTCTTGTTACACTTGAATTGGCGAGGTAAGGTTTGGATATGCTCGATCGATATTAAAATGTCTTGGTCATGGTTATGGCTTTCTTGGCACAGTTAATCAATCCTTTATGTTTGGACATCCAATCCATTCCTAGTACTACTTCCAAACCTTTAGTTCTGAGTATAGGCCATGGATTCGGATAGGGACGTCTTTGCAAATTTGCCTAGCCTTGGTGGTTGATCCGGGAATTTGAACAATCATGACATGCTTCAGTTTGGTTGGTTGAATTTTACTTGTGCATGCAAATTCTTCAGAGACAAATGAGTGCGATGCACCAGAATCAAACAACACTCGTGCAAGTACTGAATTGACAGAAAACATACCCAGCACGACGTCTGGCGCTTCCTGATCTTCTTCATCATGCATGAGAAAAAGACGGCCATTGCGGTTGAGCGAATTCCCTGGGGCAAACCTTCTTCCGGGCTGAACACGACGCTGTTGCTGAGCTGGGACATTGGCATTGGGTGTTGTGGCATTCTTCTTGTTGGGGCACTCATTGGAATAGTGGCCCTTATTTCCACAGTCATAACAAGTCACTTGCGACTTGTCCTTTGCTGCTACAGGCACAACATTGCTTCCAGTCCTCGGGGCAGTGTTGGTGTTGGTGGTAGCATTGTTGTTGTTGAACTTGGGTGGGGCACGGTTGAAATTGCTAGAGTTGCCGGGGTTGTTGTGTTTTCCTCCGGGTCTAGGGTTTCCACAGTTGGGATAGGTCAGACGGTTCATCGGGGGTCTGTTGGTTCTTGGGGCAAATCCTGGAGATGGGTTAGGGCGATACTTTGGGGTCTGATGGGTTCCTGGCTGATGCATCATACGACGCTTGCGGTTCTCATTGGCTTGGTTGATCTTTCCTTCCATCTGGATAGCAGAGTCGACAAGGGCTTCAATATCAGCAAAGGGGATATTGACTAACACTGTCTGCATCTCATCATGCAGACCATTCAAGAATCTCTCTTTCTTCTTGGCTTCGGTGTCAATCTCATCCGGGGCATACCTAGCTAATGACAAGAATTTGTCACGGTATTCCACTACAGTCATCCTTCGTTGCTTCAGTTCCCTGAACTCGTCTCTCATCCTCTTGATCAAACCCAGGCACATGGGTTCTACTAAACTTGACCTTGAATTCCTCCTAGGTCATCATCTGGCCTCCGGTCATTGCGCGAACACTGTTCCACCATGCCCTGGCATCTCCGGCTAGATAGTGGGTGGCGAACAGAACTTTCTCGTTGGCTTCCACTTCGGCGACTTCTAGGTTATTTTCCATGGTTTGCAACCGATCATCGGCGTCTAGGGGCTCTTCTGACTTAGTGAAAACAGGTGGGTTGGTATTCTGGAAATTCTTGAGTTTAGATCCATGGTTGTCCTGATTTCCGTGGCCTTGGTTGTTGTGGGCAAGCTGAGCTATCTGTTGCAGGGTGGATAGGTTGGCGGCGTTCGCTCTTCGACTTCGGTCGAAGTCAACATTTGCAGAATCTGCAACATCGGGTCCGGGGATGAACCACTTCCTCCGCGTGGCATATGAAGATTGAGATAGATCATGAGAAAATAGGGAAATTTCTAAGGTTTTGGGTCATTGAAAAGTTTTTAAAGTTTGACTTAGTTTTTTTTCTAGCAACTTGCTTTTTCAGTCATTCATTCATTCATTCATAGCACACGATACAACACACACCACAACAAGGAAAAGCAGATGGTTTTAAGAACCATTCTGAAAACTATGATACAGTGGGACCGAATACTACTCACTATGCTAGTGCTCAAGCGCTACTACTCCTCGGAATCTGTGGCTTCATCATCCTCATCATCATCGATGAAGGCGAAATCATCCTCATCGGTGAAGAAGTCCATAGCCTGACCCTCCAGAAAATCATCATCATCACTGAGATAGGAGTAGGGGTCTCCACGAAGATCCTCTCCGTCATTCTCCCTTTTTTCCAACTGCATGTCTCTCTCGTGGATGGTCTCCTCCAAAGATGAGATGCGGTGGCGAAGACGGGCAATGATGCGCTCCTTATTGTTGAGCTGACGGTGGCGAGACTTGCGATCCTTTGCTAGCATGGTGATGGTTTGATCCTTTGTCTTGATGATGGCAGACTTGTGGTTGGAGTAGTCACGGTAGTTGTCCAACTCCTGCTAACGATCGTACATCATGAAGCTGAGGTGGTCCAATTGAGTCTTCAACTCGGGGTGGTATGGTGCTTCCAGTGGTTGTCCATTAGCATCACGCCTTGGGCAAAACTCAAAGCGGGTTCCCTTGATATGATTGATGCTCTGCCCACACAGACGGGAAAGAGCTTCCTGCATGGCCCTGGCAAGTCCATCGAGCCAGTTGTTCTCTCTTAAGGTAAACTGAATTCCCTCAGCAGTGGGAGGTTCAATCTTTCCTCGGAGACTTGCAACAATTAGCCACTTGTCGTGGTATTACCGACGAGTACGCCATGGAGGGGTCCTCACAGTGCGTGTTTAGAGACGTGGGGTAAGGCGGACGGTTGACGGGTACGATGTAACACGGCTTACCGAGGTTCAGATCCCACAACGGTGGCGGAATCCTACTCCTGCTATAAATCACTATAATGGCAATATGCCGAGTTACAGAGATTAGGTTCGCTGTGCGAGGTGACACTTGACACTTTTTCACCTCATTCTCTCGCGTCATCGTCTTCTTCCTCCAGCCGCGCGCCTCCTCGAGCTCTCCGCGAAAGCCTCGAGAAACCCTAGCCTCTCTCTCTGCACCAGTCGCATTCTCTCCCTCCTCCATGGCTAGCAGCAGCTCATCCCCGACAATGGAGGCGTCGAGCGAAGCCACAGCAAAGCCGGCGAGCTCCGTCGTCGTGCCCCCAGAGGGTCTAGTCATCCCCGCATCGGCGGTGATAGAAACTACCGGCGGCGACCACAATATGGTGGCGCTGAAGCCCCTGGAAGAGGAGCCAGACTCGCACAAAGGCGACTGGCGCGGCTCGGACATCACCGGCTGCGACATCCAAGAGATGGTGTTGAGGTTACCTCCTCATGACGGAGGGCTCGCTTTGGCCGGCGCGGCGAGTGACCCTTCTCCCCAAGCCAGAGAGAAAGTATACCTCAAGGCGCAATTGGTATGCGGCGTTTCTCTGCCCATCTCCCACTTCTTCCTGTCTGTCTTGAATCACTTCAAGGTCCAACCCCACAACCTATCCCCTAATAGTATCTTAGTGCTTAGCAACTTCGCGGCACTTTGTGAGGGTTACCTAGGGATTAGGCCTAGGTTATATTTGTTTGTATACTTCTTCACCGTCAAACGTGAAGCCGGACATAGTAGAGAGGAGCTTAGGAACTGCGGCACCATAAGCTTCAAGATCCGTCCTGGCCGGCGGTTCCCCTACATCGTCGACCAGTCGTGTAAAATTGGCGTGGACGTACTTCACGGCCCCGACATTCCTTTGGCGGTGAGAAAATGCGTGCGGACTTCGTGGATGGAGCCGCCGAGTCTCCACATGGCGGTCCCATGCCTCCCTTACCTCCGACCTCGGCCTTCTCCATGATAAGCGGATCGAGTGGTTCATAGAGGCAGTCGACCGGCTTGGACCTAGCCATGTGCTGGTTCATCGGGCGGATCCAACCTCTGCAGCAAGCCGCAAAGTATATGCACGCAGTACAGGCATCAAGGGATACCCTCCGGATCTCCGAGGACAACTTCTCGAGCGACTCCGTCAAGTTCCGACTTAAGGACATCGTCAAGGTGAAGGATAAGAAGCGTGGCCTCACCCTCACCTACGACATGTTCGTAGACGGAAAGTGCCCAAAGGTAGATATTTATTTTCCGTGTATGACATTGCTCCAGTTTTTTCGTCTTGCCAATACCATCTTGTCTAACACGATGATTTATCACTTAACAGCTTAGCGATCTAGAGGAGGGCAACCTGGCTGCCCAAATCTATGATCCAAAGATGAAGGAAGTCACGGTCGTGTCCGACGATGCCCGTTAGGCTGCGGAAGAGCTCCACCTCGACGCTGCCGGAGAGGTAAGAAGAAGATGGAGGTGGAGCCTCCAAAAGAGTCTGCCATACGGAGGCGGAAAAGAAGAAAGCCACCGGGATGTTTGCTAAAGCGCCCCCCTAGTGTAAGCTTCTTATTCTCCGACATTGTCTCATTTATCTGTCTTATTCCTGTACTTATGCATTTTGCACATTTCAGGAAGAAAACCACAACCAGCCTCAAGAAGTCCTCCAAGACTCTTGGAGATTCTAGAAATATTAAAGATATGCTGCATCGCGACTCCTCTCCCGCCATCGCCCCTGCTACTCCTGCCGTCAAGCCCTCCTCTGCTCCGACAAGCTCCCAAGTCCAGGAGGCACCAGGCCCTTCCGCCATGGAAGTGGACTCTGGCGCATCAACCGAGCTTGCTGTTGTCGGCGAGCAGGCGACGCAGGAGAGTGCTGTTCTTCAAATGGCTGAAGATCCGGCTAAGGATGCCATCGGTAGCGGCAAGGCGGTGGGGGGGGGCTGGTACTTCTGCCGAAGGCGGCGCCTCTACTCCCCAAAAACCCTTCGAGTTGCCGAAGATTATTTACCCGATTCTTACGCCGGGTAGCACAACTATGGTTCCTGGAGAGTGCCGTCATCTCCGACGTGCGGTATTGAGGAGCTACTCCGTCAAGCATACATCTTGCGAGGAAATAGCGTTTCTTTGGCAAGCTGCTGGCCGAGAGCGCTACAAACCTCAAGATCATCACACTTGTAAGTTTTACTTTACCTTTTGCATTTCATATGAGTATCCCACTGTAGCCCCCGAGGATGTAGACGGAAAACCATTGGTTTTGCATCTATATGCTCTAGGAGTGACTAAGTTAGAAAAAACTCTCACTGTAGCCCCCAAGCATTTAGATGGAATGAATTATTCCGACTAGATGCTTTAAGAGTAGCATACACAATGTTCATAAATTTAAGTGTTGTAGCCCCGAAGCCTCTAGTTGAGAACTGAATTAGCTCCGACTAGATGCTTAAAGAAAAGCTAAGCGTATTGCTAAGTTAAAATCTCTCGCTGTAGCCCCCGAGCGCCTAGACGGAAAATCTCCGACTAGGGGCTCCAAGTAGACTAAACAACGACTTAACTTTGTATTTGCTTCCACAGAACGAGAATGCTCGGAGGGGCATGGCCAATGACAAGTACCAGAAGATGCGCGCAGACCTTGAAGCTGAAAAGGGTAAAACCGCCCTCTTGAAGGAACAGATCATCAAAAACACGAGTCTGTTTTCTTTTTGCGCATTCCCGTCTTACTTTTGTGCCTTCCTTCTTCGAGTACTCACTGTGTACTTTGTATTCTCCGACTTGCAGAGCATGTCACAAAGGCCAAGGATATTGTTGAGCAGTCCAAGCACATCCAGCAGCTGGACAGCGAGAACAAGATCCTTAAGAAGGAGAGGGAAGAAATGCTGAAGATGCACGAGGATTCCATGAAAGCCCTGCAGGACTCCGCCTCCGCTGAGATCAATCGCTTGAAGGAGGAGCTTGCGATCCTAAAGGATTAGAAGCAAGCTGCCGATGAGCAAAACCTTCGCCATAGCGAGGCGTTTAAGCTCCTCCAACAAGAGAAGGAATCCTTGGCGGACGTCGTCTGGCAAGCTAAGGCCAGCATCTTCAGTAAGTGTCCTCCGCCTTGTAGTTCTGTAGTCTGGATACTTAGGATTTATTGAACTCATGCAATTCTTGTCAGAATTTTCAGCGCCTATGGAATGCATGATTCTTGCCGGCAACTTCATCAACACCGCCATCACCCAAGCCAAGGAGATTGCCAAGCCCCTCCAAATTTATATCAAGGCCTCTGACTCCGTGGTGAAGTACTCGGAGATTCTACGCTGAGCCCCCAAGTGTGTCGCGAGCTAGAAAGCTTCATGTGCACGAGATGGCGCAAGGATGGCGTTGTCCATGGTGAAGGCACACTATGAAGGCACCGACATCGATACAGTGACATCTGGCATCCCCGACGTGGATGATGACAGCAAGGAGATCGATCATGAAGCTATCTTTTCATCACTCGCGGGGTATGATACCAGGGTTGCTGAGTTGGTAGATGTCGACGTCTTCGTGCCCAGGAACTTTCTCGACAACGCCAACCCGGATTCCTCCGAGTCTCATCACATCGCCGACGTTGAGGGTGCTTCTCCGGCTGGTGATGATGCGGCCTCCAAGTCCCCTGCACCCAAAGAGTGAAAAACACTTTGTAATTTCTGTTTCACCTCTGGAGTGTGCACGACAAAAACTTGATGAAGTAACTTAAGGCGGAAAACAATGGTTGTTATTTCCTGCCACTTAAGAATTAAGTCCCAGCATGTATATTTTTTAAGCAAGTGCTGGCTTATCCATTACTTTGGTTTTTATGCTTGACTTTTCATGAGTCGGAAGACTCGTTGTCGGAACCATGCGCTTAGGTGATGATGCCCAATGGCACCGTCAATAACCTTAGCACAAAATTGCCTACAATAAGTGCCGAAAGTCACTACTCCAGAATCCACATAAAAACAACAAAGAACATGTAGACCAGAAAACTTAAGCTAACGCCCGTAGGTAGAATTTTCACAAGTGCAACCGCAAAGCTTGTGCATAAAGGTTTATATGATCCAAAAATGAACAATAAAGGAGGTAAAAGACTCAGCAATATGAGTGAACCAAAGAGCTTTATTTCATTGATCATATAAGAGGTACAGGATTAGATAAAAAAATGCTAAGTGTAGAAAGAATGTAGCTGTGCTATGTTCCATGGCCGATCAAGCTCCGGGTAGTCATCATCCGGGTCACGTCGCTTACGCTTATGATCCTCGTTGGGTCTATCCTTGAGCTCACGATTGTTGACAAGGTAGTAAGACCCATTGAGCAACGCCTTGCTTATGATGAACGGTCCTTCCTATGGCGGGGATAGTTTGTGTGACTTCTTCTACTTAAGTCGGAGCACTAAATCCCCCTCTTTAAATGAGCAATGCCGACGCGGCGACTATGGTAGCTGCGTAGCTTCTGCTGGTAGATAGCGGATCTTTGGCATGCCAAAACGCGCTCCTCCTCGAGAAGGTCCACATCTAGGCATCTGGATTCTTCAGCGTCATCTTCGTCGTAGGCGGCAACTCTTGGTGCATCGTGGAGGATGTCGGAAGGTAGGATGGCTTCTGCTCCATATACCATGAAATAGGGGGTGTAGCCGGTGGATCTGTTGGGTGTAGTTCGTAAACTCCACAGCACAGATGGCAATTCTTCCGCCCAGGCTCCAGCTGCTCTATGCAGCGGTGCCTCAAGACGTGGCTTGATTCCCTGTAGAATTAATCCATTGGCTCGCTCAAGCTGACCATTGGATTGTGGGTGTGCCACAGATGCAAGGTCAAGTCGGATGCCTTTGTCCCAGCAATAGGCCTCCACTTCTCTGAGTGACAAGTTGCTTCCGTTGTCGGTGATGATGCTATGTGGGAGACCAAATCTCACCACTAGATCCCGACAAACCTAAGGGCAGTTGCCCCATCAAGCTTTCGAATGGGTTTAGCTTCTATCCATTTGGTGAATTTGTCAACTGCTACAAGCAGATGCGTAAATCCACACGGTGCCGTTTGTAACGGCCCCACCATGTCTAGCCCCTGCAAGCGGCCAAGTTATTGGTATTGTTGGCAATTCTTGACAAGAACATGTGGTTGTCGGGCATATCTGGCATCCTGCATGTCTCAACCACTTGTCGGCATCGCCTTCGGTCACCGAGAGAATCCTTGCCGGAAGGCTTTCGCGACCAACGATCGAGGAGCGGCGTGATGCCCGCAATCTCCGAGATGGATTTCGCGTAGGATTTCCATACCTTCTAGCTGGGAAACACATTTTAGGTATACACCAGTAGTGCTCCTCTTGTAGAGTTGCCCATTGATTATGGTATAACCCTTTGCTCGTCGTACTATTTGCCGTCTTTCGACCTCGTCGTCGGGCAAAGTTCCGTGTTCGAGATACTCCATGAACGGTTTTGTCCAAACCGGAGGGGTCTTTGTCACCATGTTGACAAAAGAGTCAGCTCTATCCGGGTTGTCAATGTCGGCGCCCTTTACGGATGGTGTGCGTAGATGCTCCAGGAAAACTCCTGGCGGAATTTGCTTGCGCCCTGATCCAAGTTTAGACTGTAGATCAGCCGCCTCGTTTTGCTCCCTAGGCACATATTTGACCTCGTAGCCCAAGAAGCTCTTGGCTATCTCGTCCACTTCGTCGCGATATGCCGCCATCATAGGGTTCCGCGCATTCCAGGTGCCAGCCACCTGCTGGGCAACCAAGTCGGAATCTCCACAGCAAACTATGCGCTTGATGCCAATATCCTTGGCTACACGCAGTCCGTGAATGAGTGCTTCATACTCCGCCATGTTGTTTGTAGCCTCGAAGTGGATCTGCAGAACGTAGTGCAACTTGTCTCCTTTTGGTGACCGTAGTAGTACACCAGCCCCCGAGCCGTGGAGCAACTTTGATCCGTCAAAGTGCATCACCTAGTACTCTGGTTCTGGAAGTGGAGTAGCATCCGTCATCTCCGTCCAATCTGCAATAAAATCCCCCAAGGCTTGTGACTTGATAGCGTCGCGTATTTTGTAGGTGATCTCGAAGGTGACAAGTTCAATACCCCACTTTGCGACCCTTCCTGTAGCGTCGCTGTTGTTGATAATGTCGGACAGTGGAGTCTTGCTCACTACTGTGATTGGGTGCTACTGAAAGTAATTCATTAACTTCCGAGAAGCAAGGAATACTCCATAAGATATCTTTTGGTAGTGCGGGTAACGCTGATTGGACTCCGTGAAGACCTCGCTTACGTAGTAAACTGGTCGTTGAACTCCGTGCTCATAGCCTGGTTCCTTCCGCTCTACCACGACGACGATGCTGATAACCCGGTTAGTTGCCGCCATGTAAATTAACAGGGGCTCACCAGGCTCGGGTGCTGCAAGGATGGGCGCTGAGGAAAGAATCTCCTTTAGCTACTTCAATGATGCATCTGCTTCGTCCGTCCATATGAATTTGTCCGCCTTTTTCAGCAACTTATACAACGGCAGAGCCTTCTCTCCAAGTCGGCTGACGAACCGACTAACTGCTGCAACACAACCTGTTAGTCGTTGGATGTCCTTTAGGCATGTCGGACGATTTATGTTTAGGATGTCCTTTAGGCAGCACGCTAGATCGAAGATGGTAACCACGCCGACGAACTTGGATCTCTGCTGTCCAGACGCACGGACGAAGCCGACGGATTTGCAGTGATCTTCCACCTTTATATCCTGCACAGGGGCGGTTTGGGTGGGTCTTGAATTTTTACGATCTTTGCCGGCAAAATCCGAGGAGAGATACGACATCGATCCTTCCGCGAACGTATCCTGCCCGTAGGCGGTCCGTGCGGGTCTTGATGCTTTCCGATCTTTGCTGGCAAACTCCAAAGAGAGATCTGACATCGATCGTTCCGTGAACGTATCCTGACCGTAGGCGGTCCGCGCGGGTCTTGTCGCTCCTCCGACTCCCAGGGAACTAGTGCCCGAGTCGGTTTCGCCGATGAAGAGGTGGATGTCTCTGATAGGAACGATCGAACACCGCGTAGGGTTCGTCTTCGCCGGGATCTAGAACTCGTCGGGAGGGACGATCGGAATGTTGCCGGAGAAGAGAACGCGACCGATGGCTACAGTTTCGCCGATTCCCGCGAAGATCTTGGTCCTCGCCCGCTGAAGAGCCTGAAGCGCCTCTTGCCCCATGGTGGCGCCAAGCTGTGGTATTGGTGATGCACGCCATGGAGGGTCCTCATAGTGCGTGTTTAGAGACGTGGGGTAAGGCGGACGGTTGTGGTGAGGTAACACAACTTACCAGTTCATCCTAGCGGTGGCGGAATCCTACTCTGCTATAAATCACAATAATGGCACTGAAGTTCTGAGAGATTAGGTTCATGCGAGGTGACTAGAGAGTCTAAGTAATCGTGCTAAAGGCTCCCATAGGCCCGACTTATATAGTCACAGTCCTAGGGTTCTGAGGAAAAGTCCTAGCAGACAGATTCTGAGTTCTACACCGTCTATTACTAGTCTTGTGTATCTTGCACTCCAAGACTCCGAGTACGCTGGTGACTCCACCGTAGCCTTCCTTTATCCGGCATGGGCCTCCCTTCTGGATCCATCTAACTGGGCCGCCCAGCAGGCCATAGGCCATGCTACCGACTATGGGCCACCCGGATTAGTCGGATAAGAGACATGCTATGAGGATACCCATATAGCATATCCCCAACACCACTGGAGATCTTCTCCTCCTTGATCATTGAGCTGAGCTCCGAAGAACTCGGGGTGCGGACGCTCCAGAAGTTCCGAGAGCTGGTCCAAATCCCTCTCAAAGATAAGGTCTCCTCCATTCCCCAACTGATAAAACTTGCTATACTTCACGTCCATCTATAAGAATATAGGATGAGTAAGTTAGTAGAGTGGTCAAGTGTGTCAAAATTTTATGTATTTTGCAAGAGTTTTTGAGGAACATGAATTTTCACGAAAGAATCAAAGGGATAAGAATGAGAATAAATTTTTGTAAATATTTGTTTTCTTTGGTTTTGAAACTAAGTTTTTGATTCAAACGTCCAGTCTAGCTAGGGTCTCCTATGGTTAGGATGGCTCTGATACCAACTTGTCAACACCCAGATTTTTAATCCTAGATGCCTGTTATGCCATACATCGCAATCCCAGGATTACCATTTTTGCGAGACATAACAGAATTGGATACCATAGTACATCATCCATTACAAACCGTACATAAGTTCTTACACAAATAGGGATCTCATGATCCAGTTCTTAATACAACATCAAGCAGCGGAATACGTAATAATAACGGTAGCGTAGGCGAAGCTCCATCTTCGGGGTCACAAGCAATGGTGACGATGGGAGATGATCCTAGTTGTCGTAACCTTCCTAGGGTCCATCTTCCAGGTACTCCTCTTCATAGTCTGGCCATGGGAATAGCCAAGGACAAAGCCATGAGTACTCTTTAAGTACTCGCAAACTAATACTAACACGTAAAAGGGTTTTTGGATAATAGGACACTAGGCTCTAGGGTTGTTTTGCAAAAGCCAGATTTATCTCTACTAAGTTTGGAAGCACCGAATGCTAGTTAAGGTTTTATAACACCTAAGTGGGAACTTGTATCTCATTACACAACCCTGTTGTGGTCAAGTCAAAGTCTTAATTCATTTCACAAGTCTTTTGAAAAGTCTGACAGGGGAACAATATGGCCACTCCAACTGTCCATAACCGCGGACGCGGCTATTCGAATAGTTTGACACTCTGTAGAGATTGTACACTTTCAGCACAACATTCGACACATCCGTCAGGAACAAATCCTGAATTCACCATACTCAGTATCCGGATAATCAATCCTAACCTTTCAATTACACGCCCTAGTATAAGCACCTCTCCCGTGAGTTTGGCCTCCCAACCATGACCAACTGTCATCTTGGGTACTTCACAGGTGGACAATCTTCACAAGGTAGCCTCAGCTCAGACCATGGCAGTGAGGGAACTAATACTAAGGTATATAAGTTTCTAGTCAAGCCCTACCCAATCTTCGGGTATTGTGGTTGTACGATAAAATTGGAATGGTATCGCATCCAGACAACCATCAGTTTTATAAAGGGCTAAGGCTCATGCCTCAACATTTTCATCACCATAATCATCTGGTGTTCGGAAACACATGTCAAAACATTTCAGTAGAATGATCCATCATTCTAAGGTTTTCATAACCATTTTCACCAAGTATTCCCATCTAAAGTTGGTCAATTTTTATGCTTAGCACTAGCATCTACAAGTGGGGGTGAGTACTAATGAGGGGTGGTACACTAGTGGGGTTTGACTAAGTTTAATCTCATGCCTTAGGATGACATCAAGATTTTCTAGCTTAGGCCAAATTTTATGCTCTTTATGCAACCTTCAATTATCCTTCTAGTATCTACCATTTATTCCAGTACTCTCTAAGTAAGATCTTTGATAAAGAAATAAAGTAATAAACTTTCAAATAAAACTAGGATTGGTTTATCAAGGGGTTATGATCATATATGCTTTAAGGCATATAGTGGCATGGTAGCAAGCAAGTAGTAGCTTGCATAGGTCAACTTGATTAGTAAGGCTTGCAAGTATTGGCTTGCACAATATCAGTATAAGCTTGCTAAATTGCAAGTGTTAGCTTTCATTGGTCCACTGGGTTAGTAAAGCTTGCCTTGTGAAGAGCAGTGGTTGAAGTTCTCCTCAGCATCTTCTTCATAGTATCCTCCTTCCTCCTCGTATCCTTGGTCGGTACTAGCGTCTATAAATAAATACGATGTACACAATCACCAGACAATACTTAACTACTTGAAATCATCACACCAAAGGGTCCATTAGATGATCTAGCATCATCACTATCATTACAAGATTAAAGCTTGGTTTAATTCCTTTTATTTTTAGAAAAGTAATTTCTACTCATTGAAAAACTACTTAAGATTTAATATTCTCCAAACCAAACATGGGATCATGTTGACACATGTCATCACCACATATTTTAGTTCATGGGAATGTGATTTAAAGTGGTGTCACAATTTAATAAGGTTTTACCCTTTTATTTTAATTAATTAAAGTGGCTAGAAATGCCTATGGGGCATTCTTTTATTAATTGAACATTATTTTTGTAAGTAAACCTATATATTTTTATATATTATGAAAGGTATGGTTAAATGTGATTTTTGAGAGTTGGAATCAACTCAAAAGCTATTATGGTTTTAATTTGAAAAATGTTTGAATGCAGAAAAGCTTCTGGTTTGTTATTTTTACCATGGATGATCTACAGATCCAAATGACTTGAATCTAACGGGCTTATATTCAGCATTCCCAGACCTTTCTAACAAAATTGGTTTCATTCAATTTGGTTCAATGAATCGACCTGGGTTGATTTTTGAAACTGGGTACAGAAGTGTGTTTGAACTAAAAAGGAAAAGGTTAAATTCAAATAACTTGGTTGCGCGGGAAAGGTCAACGGGCCGGCCTGCTAAGCACAACGCTTCTGCGGGCTGCGTAAGTGGCTGTCCCCACGCATTAGTGAGACAGGGGGTGCGAAGCGGTATGGGGCGATGTGGTGCGTTCGATCTGGTTCTAATCAAACGGCTGAGAGTCATCGTCGACGTTGGGCAACGCCAATGAGCGAAACCTAAGCGCGGCGGTGGGGTCGTTGGGGGCTCACCGGGGTTCGGCGAGGTCGGCGATGCGCGAGCAGTCGAAGTCGGCGGTTCTCACAATCTGGCAGCTTCTCTGGGCGGCTCAATCTGGCTCCTTCTTCTCCAGCCGGCGGCTCGGTGAAATTCGGTAGTCTGCTCGCCTTGATCCGGGAACGGGGTGGAATGGTCAGTGAGGAGAGGTGAGTGAGATGGTGTGCTCAATTCGGCTGGGGGTGGCCTCTATTTATAGTGGAGTGAGGGGACCGACGGGGCGCAAGGTGAGCTCGTCGTGGTCGACGATACAGACGGCTATCGGCGTGGGCGAGGGTAGGGGGTGGTGCAGTGCTCCCTGGCGATGCTCAACGACACGGTGGCGAGACGTGGGGCGGTGCGGCTTGGTCGGAACGCGACGGTGCTCTGCGCGTGCCCGACGGAGAATTTAATGACGACGGTAGCGTGGTCATGTGGCGGAACAGCGTCTGCGGGGTTGCTGAGACGGTGGTGATCACGTATGCAGGCGGCGAGGGCGGCGCGCGGTCTGTGGGCGTTGGTTGAACGTGGCGCACGGGGCGTGATCTCGGCATGGTTGCTGGGAAGGTTGGCATGGTTCGTGCGCATGGTCCAGTGGCTGGCAACGTTCGAGCGCTGGACAAGGAGTGGCGGTGGGGTGTTGGCTTGCTCCCAGACATGCTGGCTAGGCTTATTTCTCCTACTGGCTTGCTGTTGACATGGGGGTGACAAGTGTGCATTCGGCCTGCTCACCATTGATGTCATTGCCCAGCTTACAGTGATGCTAAGGGTGTGAAATTGAGCTAGATGATCTACTAAAACCTAGTTGTAACCAGAGAGGGAACAAGTTAGGCTTCAATCACTGCTCACAATAGTGTTTGGATTTTGTTTGATTTGTGTCTACCAAGTGTTCGATGAAATGGCCGCAAGAACTCAAGTTTTGAATTTTGAAAATATTTTTTGTGGGTGTGCTAGGTTGGTGCTGGTGAGTCTGCAGATGCTTGGGTTTTGAAAGTTGAGCTTGTTTGAGTGGTTTTTGAAAAAGTGGGATCTTCCCATGTGATAAATATTCATTTTTTTAATTGTCATTTAAACTATGCATTTGAAAGTTTCTGGATGATCACAAAGTGGGCCTTGATACTTTGTTATGAGTACAATCAAGGGGTGCAAAGATCCAGAAAATTTTCTGTTAGGTTCTGAAATTTTGAGACAACCAAAGTAGGCATGTGAGTTAAATTGGTCAAAATGACCATTCCCTTATTTTATTTGTTTTGATTTACTTGTCTTTGAGAAAAGTTTGGGAATTGTTTAGATGATGTTTATTTCACCTAAGCATCCATTTACAAGCAAAGGAACACACAACCAAGTTGGTCCAAAAGGATTCAAAATGAAATGCATACTCACATGCATGCATTTATATTTTTATTTAGCAAAGTTTTTGTTAACCCTAAATTTGATGATTAGAGTTTGATGATCCAAGTTTAGTATTTTTGGGATGTTACATCATGTGACTCGGTGAGTTTGATGAGCTCATCCTTTATGACCCTAGAGCCATTTTTGAGGTGCTCAAAATCCTCAAGGAGTTTAGCATAAGCAACTTGAGTCTCATCATTTTTACTTTTGAGATCACTTGCCACCTCAAGATCTCTATCATGAGATTCCTTTACTCTAGATAGCTCTAAAGCAAAGGTCTCCTCAAGAGATTCCTTAGTAGTTTGTTCCTCTTCAAGAGCTTTATTTAGGTTTGCAATTATATTAGCATACTCACGCTCAAGACTACACATTTTATCAACGTTGTTATCATGCACCTTAATTTGTGTTTCTAACTTATTAATATGTTCTTTGCTCTTAATAGCAAAGTCCAAGACTTCAACAAAGTTATAGCAAGCAATATCATTTTTAACAAGGGCACGATAAACAATCTCACCCTTTTCATATAAATCATCAATATCAAGCTCTTCTTCCACATTATCCACATCCTCCTCATCACAAGAGGTAATGGGTTCCAAAGTAGGGGTTACCTTAGAATCCCTAGCCATAAGTCATAGGTGGGTACCAGAAGAAGGTGAAGATGAGATTGCATATGTGGCTTCATTCAAAACCATGTCTTGGCCCATAGAATCTTCGGTTTCCTCTACATGGTTAGCAACACAAGCACTAGAGGAAATGGAAGCATTTTTATCATGGAAACAAGACAACACAAGCATATCATCATGAGATTTATTCAAGTCATTTCTACATGATATGCAAGGACTATTAACACACGCATGTAAGGAGTTTGTAGTGCTAGAAGTGTTAAAGTCCAAAGATAGATCATTGCAACTAGATAGAGATGAGGGATTACAAATAGTAAGCACACTATCCAAATTGCAATTTCTATCACCACTCACCATATCATTACCTTGTGAAAAGTCACATGTTGGTGAAGTGGTAGAGGATGAGAAATCATCTCGACCGGAAGTGGAAGCAACACAATCATCCTCAATAATGTTGGACACAACATATTTATCTTGAATTTTTGTCCATAACTCACGAGCGCTCCAAAAAGGAATGATTGAGGAGGTAACTACATATCTCAAAGCATTAACAAGCACATTAGAAGCTTGAGCATCGAGATATAAGTTTTTCTCATCCTCACAAGATATATTTTTGAAATCCATAGGAGGAGAAAAACCCATATCTACAATACACTCCAAATTTGGGTCCATGTCCCGAAAATGAATGAGCATGCGATTTTTCCATATATCATAATTTGTGCCATCGAATGTGAACATGTCATTATGCACTAATCCTATAGCCGACATATTTACTCTCAAGGCGGTGAAGCCTAAAATGAGAGACCGGGCTCTGATACCAATTGAAAGGATACATATGTCGCCTAGAGGGGGGAGGGGGGGGGTGAATAGGCATTAAAACTTTTCCTAGAGTGGCTCAACAAAGGCGGAATAAAACTAGTGTTTACTTTGTTAAGCACAACCTAGAACAACTAAGGTTCACCTATGTGCACCAACAACTTATGCTAAGCAACACAAGCAACAAAGTGATAGCAAGATATTGTTGCCTGTCAAAACTCACCGGCGGGCAGCGACGAGCAACACGAAGAGCCGGGAGGCTCCCAGAGCGGCTGGTGGGCCCTGGTCCCTCGGTCAGCAGCCATAAATCTTCCAAGACGCACGCGTCTGTCTTGGTTCGGCGTGCCACGACCTATACCTGGTCGGGAAGGTGATGGATTGCTCGATTGGTTTCTGCACGGTAAACAAGTATCGTAAAATTCGAGCCGTGATCGGCTCCCGGGTTTCCTGTAAATCGGCTTTCGAGCCGATTATCCCCATGGCTGCATTGGATCTATGATAACATGGGGTTTTGCTTAATTACTACAAGCTAAATCGATCTACGATAGTTTGGTGTTTTCACCACGCATAGCGGAGCGTCCGCAGCGTAGTTAAGCCTAATAGATACGAAAAATAGTAGAAAACTGATCCTAGAAGGCCTAAAACCAACATAACGTCAATTCCGGGCGTCCCTCTAAGATCAATAAACCATACCTTACGTATGCGGATCGTTCAACCCGTTTATGAGGCCTAATCACGTAGATATTAAACTAAACCTTGATGAACAAGGCACAACTATAAGATCAAATCGACTAAGCGAAATCAAGCAAGATGCCACCTTCACACGGAGAAGGTGCAAAGAGCGAGATAGCTAGAGGTAGCATAAATAAGCAATCATAGTAAAAGTATCGATGCTAGCTCTAACAAATACGTGGTAAAGGTGTTACCGCCATCAACAAGGCTTGATCTGAGTAACAGGATAACGCATAAGTAAATCTGCCTAGATCGCAAGATGCAATCTAGGCGACATGGCACTTACCCGAGAAAAACCCTAGAAACAAGGGGTGGCGATGCCCGAGATTGTGTTTGTTGTGAGCGTGATTGTCCTCTTCTTTCAATAACCCTAGGTACATATTTATAGTCAGGAGACTCTCTACTTTTGGAATAACTCTACAACTCTATCTTTATCTAAACATAAGCGGAACCTAAACAAATACGAATCCTACTAAGATACAAGATACACGGGCAATTCAGCCCAAATCTACGCACTAGGCCGATCCAACAACACGTTGAATAATGTATCCTCCAAGCCCATCTTGATCACGGCCCATCCCGCCTTTGGCCAAAATATGGTGATAACACATGCCCCTGGTTTTGGCAATGATAATTCCAAAACCACTCATGCGTTTTTTTCTGGTTTTCCCCTTTTTTCTATCGGGTTCTGGCGTGCGTCGAGCAGCGTGGCGAACAGATAAATCACGCTACCCTTCATCATGATGCCTGTCTTCTCAACTCCTCCGATTGCATGATTTGGCGATTTTGGCGGCAATCTAGGAAGCTGCTACGGCATTGAACCGTTTCTTCACTATCCTCTTTATTTAAATCCGCTGAGCAGTTCACGGTCCCCATCTTCCTCCGTAGCCAGAAAACCCTCTTTCTCCACCGGAAAAACCCTCTTTCGCCATGGCCTCCTCTGCTTCCTCGCTTGTCTTCCCTCGCCTCAATAGCCTTAGTGATGTGGCCGCGACCCTGAGCACCCACCCACGGCCAAGATAACACTCTCGCCCCACAATGGTGGGACGAGAGGGGTTGAACTTTCTTGTCAGTGGGAGGATGATGCATCCTTAAGACGCAAGCGGTGAAGAAGACCTGCAGTTCCTCGCCGACGGGGAGGCGAGACGGCTGACGACGCCATGTCACGGGATGGCGTCGACTCCTCTGAAGAAGAAGAAGAGGAGGAGGACACCTCCTCAGGAGTACCACCGGTGAAGTATTTCCGTGCGGGTCCGAAGGCGGCGATGACGAAGGCGAGGAGGAGGCCCTACCGGCTTCCTCGATGGCAAGATGAAGACGACGCCGGTAGCGGCGAAGACAATGAGGGAGGACGGCGGCGGCAGCAGCGACGACGACCTCGGCCTCGATTAGGATTTAGTAGCAGTAGCATTAGTAGTAGAAGGACTCCTTTTGTAATCGACCATCCTTTTGCAATCGATCATCTTCAAATGAATGAGAATCCGTTCCCAAAGCTTCTCCTTGCTTGTTTGCCCCTAATTTCGCCGATAGCCAAAATAGGTCGCTGCCCAAAGAGTCGATGACACCGTATCGGCTCTCATCATACTACGTATTAAGTCCAACAGTTCAATCGCAAAGAGCGATGACCACCCATCGGCTTCTCCGAAAACCAAAACGTTGACACCGTATGGTTTCATTGCGCCCATCCTTAGCGTCACGCGTTGGTGAAAATTTGGTCGCATCTTTAGGCACATCAAAGCGGCCACTTCTTGGTGCGAACGGTAACTGCGACCCTTTTTCAAAATAGGCGACTGTGTCCTTCTTTTTTTTCAAAGCAGGCGATCCAAACCTCAATTGCCCATCGAAAAATGTGCCTGAGCGAACAACTATTGACCAGCAAGGATGATGATGAGCTGAAATAAGCGAGTTCGTCTTGATGCTCTCCGCCCTCAAGGCATTTCCTCGATAGCTTGCATATGCGGTGGCAATTGTTGGTAACTTATGCCGATGTTTTTTTTATTCGCCGATTTTCAACGTCGGCCCCATATTTTATCGCCAATCGACTTAGCCGATCTCACGTATCGGCCCTCAAGTTTTATTGTCCCATATCCCACATGCTTGGAAAATACTTCTTGAGATCTTTGCCATTGGCACATGGAAATTTTTCACCGTCCAACTGCTCAAGCATGTACGCGTTCCCTCTTAAAACTTGGTCGACCTTATGCCCGTGCCAATTTGGAGACCATTTACCATATCTTTGCGTCCTTAGTACCCAAGGGCAACCTGACTTCCCATACCGGATCTCAACGTGGAACTCCTTTGGCTTCACCTTCTTGTTGTAGGCACGAGCTACTTTAGCCTTGTTCTCTTTTATTTTCTCAAGCGACCACAGCCTAAGCTCGGTCACATCTTCCACACCGTCACTCATCAAAGCTGCATATTCTTCACCGTTAGCTCATTACGAAAAGTAACACGTCTCGATCCAGCCGTAATTTCCCAAGGAAATACGACTTCTTGCATAGACCGGATGGTGCGGAGAGGTTTTTATCGCCCCATGGCACGACATGCGATAAGCCCATAAAGCCTCGATAAAACCTCATGCCAACGCCTAGGGTGCTCATCGATTTTCCTCTTGATCGACTTGATAAGACTACGGTTGGGCGCCTCGGCTTGCCCATTTGCTTGGCGTATGCGGAGATGACCGTATCGGCTTAATCCTGTCCTCACGAACTTTACGAACTTCGTGAGAAATAAAACCGAACCTCCATCGGTTGTGATAGTCTGGGAATCCCAAACCTATGAATGATGTGCTCTTTCACGAAATCGATGACATCTTTTGAACTTCTTGACTTCATAGGGACGGCTTCCACCCATTTGGTAAAATAATCTGTGATGGCCAAGATCCACATGTGGCCCTTGCTTGTGGAGGATTGATCTTGCCGATCATGTCCATGCCCCAACCTCGGAATGGCCAAGGCTTGATGATGGGATTCATTAGCGATCGGGTACCATCTGAATTTTTCCAAATACGACATGCTTGACACCCTTTGTAGTACTTAAAACAGTCCTCGAGCATGGTAGGCCAATAAAACCTGATCGCTTTGATCAACCATTTCATCTTATGAGCCCGGTGAGTCCCACAGCGCCTTCATGTACCTCGTGTAGGAGCCGATTAGCCTCATTTGTTCCCGGACATTTGAGCAATAATCCTTCCAGGTCTGTAAAACATTTCGTCCCCAATAAGCACATACTTCATGGCTCATGCCTTATCCGTTTAGGTGCCCCCAGGCGAATCCTTCAAGTAAGTGAAGATATCGGCTCTCGATCGTCGGCTTCGGTACATGCACTGAATATCGGCTCCCTCACTGCCTCTTTATAGCTGAAGCCATCTGCGCAAGATCATTTGCCTCTATGTTCTGACCGCGGGATCCGGCGAAGTTTACGATGGAATCGTGCCATCAACTCACGGCGGTGCAACCATAATGGGAAGAGGGACTCGCTCTCGCACTTGTACTCCTCTGAGTTGGGAAATCACCAACCGAGTCACCAAAATTTCCACCGCCTCGCTCGGCCGAGGAGTAACTCCATCCCTTGCGTATTGCCTCGTACTCGGCTTCATTGTTGGTGCGAAGGGTAGACAACCTGATGGAGAAGGAAAATGTTGCCCCGGCGACGAGCAAAATGCCTATGCAGACCATCGTCACAAACGATCCGTCGAAAAACATAGCCCACGCTTTTATGGGCGGTCTTGCTATGTTAGTGTTGATCCTCTACGCAATAAGATCAGCCGGCCTTTGTCCTTAGACTTTCGGGTTGATACGGATGTCAAACTCGATAATGCAAACATCCATTTGCCCAATCGGCCTTTTAACATAGGAGCCGATAGCATGTGCTTTATGACGTCCGACTTGCATATGATAATGACCTCTGCGATAGCAAGATGTGGCGCGACTTGGTGCATGTAAAAAACAAGCGAGGCACAACTTGTCGATATCTGGATACCTCGTCTGCGTCCGGCATCATACCTTATATGTAGAATACGCTCTAGCCCATCATGCACTTGTACCACCACCGAGGCGATGGGCGTGTCGATCGACAAGTAAATGTAGAACGGTTTGTGCGGTGAGGTGGAACTAACACTGGCGGCTTTGTCAGATATTCTTTGATCTCGTCGAAGGCCCGTTGTTGTTCTGCCCCCCAGCGGAATTCCTCGTCAGCTTTAATTTTCACGAGCCCCATGAACGGCTCTATCCTTCCTGACAGGTTAGAGATGAATCGTCGAAGTTGATCTTGCCGATGAGATGCGGCTCTTTCTTTGTAGTGGGTGGCTTCATTGTTACTTGCCTCCTTACTCTTTAGGCCGATCTCAATCCGCGTTCATGGACCAAGAAACCCGAGAACCGGCCGTTACTCCGAAGGCACACTTATTTGGATTCATCCTCAGGCCGAACTTTCTTGTTCGGTCCAGGACGCGTTGTAGATCGCCCAAGTGCCCTTGCGCTGAAGCAGACTTGACCACCACGTCGTCAATGTAGATTTCCACCACCTTGCCGATCAGTTCGTGGAAAATATAATTCATGGCCCTCTGGTACGTGGCGCCAGCATTCTTTAGTCCAAACGTCATGACCACATACCGAATAACCCCACCGAACCTGGTACTCACGAATGCGGTTTGTGTATGTCTTACGGAGCCATAAAAATTTGGTTGTAACGGCAAGATTGCCATCCATGAAACTTAAGATCTTGTGACCAGCAATTGCGTTGATTAACGTCTACTTTCCGGCATCGGATACTCATCCTTTGGGGTAGCCTGTTGAGATCCGAAAATCTATGGCGACCCGCCATTGGCCATCCTTCTTCTCTCAGGGCACTATACTAGAAATCCATTCAAGATACCGCATGGCTCGATTAACTTGGCATCAACATTTTCTCGACCTCCTTCTTGACTTCTTTCGAATTTGGCCTTCATTTGCCGTGCTTTCTGAAATGGCGAATCCTTTTTCGATGGGGCCGATGCTCAATGATGCTCTGTCTAACCTGAGCATTTCTGTAGTCCTAGGCGAAGCGATCAGGTATCGTTCAACAGGCGATCATTGGGCCTCGCAGACCGGATCTAACTTTTTCGATAAATGTTGGTCGTGGCTTATCCCGGGACCAATGTCAATCTCTTCCAGTTCATCGGCGGATGTGAACCCATACCCAAGCTTTCCGTCACTGTCGGTCGATGCTAAACACAGAAAGCGGTAGGTGAGGACAACAAAATAATTTGGGCGATTGCAGAATCATTGCCCTTTTGATGCGTTAGTCGAGGTGGCGTACACCTCATGGTTTTACAATGGCGGGCGTCTCCCTTTCGACTACATGATCGCTTGTCATTATGATCGTTGCTTTTTATTTTTGTGGCGATCGCGAGGATCGGCGTGCCATATGATCGTGGACCTTTCTACTCTGTCGGGCCGATGGATAAGACCAGCCTCACCCGTTTTTGGCGCTTCAATGCGCTCACCGTCAAACTGATTCGAGATCGGCTCTTGGTCTTCGCTTCCCGGATGTTCATGCCGCAATGGAAACCTCGATAGAATAAATGCGCATGGGCGACCTCCACTTCATCCCGTCCCATGTATTAGGCACTGGTGCATCGTGGATGGAATGCGGCGATTAGCGTGGATCCAATCCCTTCCTAGCAATACGGCGTAGGTACTTTTGCTGTTCACGACGAAAAATAGCGTGGGTATGGTTTTCCTTGCAGTCGGATCCACGTTCGAGCATGTGCGTTTAGAAGGCCGTTGAAGTCGCTTAACGTGGCGTTGGTTTTGATCAGGTCCGCGTGGGCGTCCCAAAGCGTCGTAGCATGGAGTATGGCATGATATTAATGCCGCTCGGTGTCCACCAACATCTTCTTGACGGGTTGTCCATTGATGTAGCCCATGGTCTGGTACGCTTTCGGATGTTTGTAACCCTTTTCGTGGCTTCTCAAAGATAGCGGCGTGGGCGCGATCAGCGTACTCTTGGTAGCATATTGGTTCGTGGAGAACTCCGTAGAATCTGAACACCATGTTTGTGCCCGATGCTGTGCATCGGCTTTTATTAACAGGCGCCACTCTTTCCTTGTCGCGACCCTCCGTCTCCGTAGTCGCCTTACTTTGGCGGATCGGGCGTGCTTTCTTTAGCGTGGAATCTGCGCTTGACCTCTTCTAAGTGACGCAGCCGTTGCACTCTACGCTTCTGGGTGTGTCTGAGTCCATCGGGGCACCACCTTGGACGGTGAAACCTGTCTTCTTCTTTGTCATCCCTGGGCCTCCCAAAGCCCTTTGCCCGAGTGGACTCCTTGGGACGGCTCTGAGGTTGGAGAGGTCCTAGACGTTCGAACACCGATACTGGCCTCGTGTCCTCCTTTTGTTGTCCGCATTCTGGGCAGTTGTCGGCCGTAGGCAATCGGCTCATTCCCACGTCCCAGCAATGCTTGAAGAAGGGGCAATCCCAATGCTTGTCTGCGCCTTCCTTCTCTTTGGGCGTTCTTCTGGCGAGGTGCCCATATCCTTCATTGCCTCCACCGTGCTGGCGCCGTTGATCACGCTGACGCTCATACTTATTAAGGAGATGCGTGGAATGTGGCTTCTGATACCGCACCCTCCTCACCTGTTTCTCTGTTAAGTATCGCCCGTCATCGTGGCTGGGCCGGTCGCGTGGACCAGCCTTCTCTCTTTCTTTACTCCGAGCGTGACCACCTCCTTCCTTGTACGTGCCATGGTGGTACCCAGACCCATGTTGACACGAGCGAAAAGTCCGATTGGCGTCTCGCGAGCGGCAGGCTCTATCATGTTGACACCGGGGAGCGGGTTCGTGTCCACTTTCATGGCGGGCGGCGAGGATCGGCCTTGTTCTATTGCCATCTGGATTTGGCGGCGTAGCTCTTTGCAATCATTGGTGGTGTGGGTGAGCGAATGATGCCACTTGCGATATGGTCTCCGTTCATCTCCTGAGCGGTAGGGATTTTGTGGCCCTCGGGTAACCTCAGCTGTTTCTCTTTCAGCAGTAAATCGAATATCTGCTCGGCTTTGCTCACGTCGAAGTCAAACCCTTTCAAAGGCCCCTGCTGTTTCACCCACTTGCAGGACACGGTGTCTGCCCCCCGAGCCCACTCGGCCACCTCTCGGTCTTGTGTAGGATCATCTTCTTACGTAACGACCAGGCTTACGGCGCTTGAACTGTCTTGGTATAACTTCGGTGGCGCTGTTCATACATCGTCGGTTCGGGCCATGTGCGATGAGTTGTACTCCACAAAGCCATATCCTTGATGGGTGCTAAGAGTCCCAACACTGCCAGCTCGATTGCTTCCTTCTCGATTAAGGCGAGTAACATCCGTTCTTGATGGTCTGAAGCTTGGATGTATTCGGCTCGATTTCTCCGTACATCGTGCTTGCGCCGGTGCGCAATGCCGACCTCGGTAGCCTCCGAATGGTCTTGGATGTGGAACTGTTCTTCTAGTTGCTTCGGTGCGAATTGAATCGGTGGCGAGGTGTACCACCCAAAGGCTGGTCTGTTAGAGATTGTGCAAAAAATCTCACGCGCATTTGATCCGATGCGAAATCATGCCTAGCTGTGCGGTATCGGCTTACGTGCTCGATCGAGCTTGACCCCTCGACCGCTGAATCTTGAGAACTCGGGAGCTTATATTTGGCGGTAGTGGAATCAGGTCAAACTTCGTTGAATGCGGCTTTGAGTAGCCGATTGTCGCCTTTTCGGCGCAGAACCGATCTCTCAAGATGGCGATGATTTGGTCCTTGTTTGAGCTGCAGGGCTGGATTCTCATGGCTTGTTCGGTGCATACTTGGCTACGCTTTGTTTGTCGGCGTCCATCCGGACATCGTTGCTCGAGAACGCTGCTCACGAAGATCTGCGGCGGGAACCCCATGGAGACTCCTGCGGTTGCGATCTGTGGTGCGCCAAGTTGTTGCGATCGCACGAGGCACATATGTACCCATGCGGGATCTCCTTGGGTGGCTCGAACAGGAATTGGCAATCCACTGATCGCCTCGGCCTTGTAGACAATGTATGCGCTGATCTGGCGGCTCTGGAGCCATGTGTGAATGGCGATTCTGCGGCTGGTGTGGGCGGTCTTTCTCCTTGGTGGGTTCCTAAAGTGGGCCCCGCGGAAATGCGATGTTTCATGATCTCTGGACCACGCGACCCGCTCGACGCGTTCACCGGGCTCTCGAGTGGCGGTAGAGAATGAGCCACCATGTAGTTGACCTCTGTCGTAGAGCCACAGGCGTTCCTCAGGAAGAGCAGGATCCACTTCGAGAGCACCCTCGGGGAGAATCCCTTCCACTTGATGCCACGCGTCGGGTCCTCTCGAAAGAGCCGATGAGATCGGCCGAAGATCCCTTTGATCTCGTCATACCGCTTTGTGCTCGGCGAAGCTCGTCGTGCGTGACCGGCTGTTCTCCATCGCGTCGGACATTGATGTAGCGTTGTTGAATGTCCCACGCGTGCGAAATGTGTTGCTGTCAAAACTCACGGCGGGCAGCGACGAGCAACACGAGCCGGAGGCTCCAGGCGGCTGGTGGGCCTGGTCCCTCGGTCAACGGCCGCAAATCTTCCGCACGCCGCGTCTGTCTTGGTTCGGCGTGCCACTGACCTATACCTGGTCGAAGGTGATGGATTGCTCCGATTGGTTTCCTGCACGGTAAACAAGTATCGTAAAATTTGAGCCGTGATCGGCTCCCGTGTTTCCACAATAAATCGGCTTTGAGCCGATTATCTATGGCTCTGCATTGGATCTATGATAACATGGGGTTTTGCTTAATTACTACAAGCTAAATCGATCTCGATAGTTTGGTGTTTTCACGCATAACCGGAGCGTCCCAGCGTAGTTAAGCCTAATAGATACGAAAAATAGTAGAAAACTGATCCTAGAAGGCCTAAAACCAACATAACGTCAATTCCGGAACGTCCCTCTAAGATCAATAAACCATACCTTCGTATTGCGGATCGTTCAACCCTTTTATGAGGCCTAATCACGTAGATATTAAACTAAACCTTGATGAACAAGGCACAACTATAACAGATCAAATCGACTAGCGAAATCAAGCAAGATGCCACCTTCACACCGGGAGAAGGTGCAAAGGCAGCGAGATATCTAGAGGTAGCATAAATAAGCAATCATAGTAAAAGTATCGATGCTAGCTCTAACAAATCTGGTAAAGGTGTTACTCGCCATCAACAAGGCTTGACGATTAACACCGGATAACGCATAAGTAAATACTGCCTAGATCAAGATGCGATCTAGGCGACCTCTTCTACGAGAAAAACCCTAGAAACAAGGGGTGGCAATCTTGAGATTGTGTTTGTTGTGAACGTGATTGTCCTCTTCTTTCAATAACCCTAGGTACATATTTATAGTCCGGAGACTCTCTACTTTTTGGAATAACTCTACAACTCTATCTTTATCTAAACATAAACGGAACCTAAACAAATACGAATCCTACTAAGATACAAGATACACGGGCAATTCAGCCCAAATCTACGCACTAGGCCGATCCAACAACACGTTGAATAATGTATCCTCCAAGCCCATCTTGATCACGGCCCATCCCCGCCTTTGGCCAAAATATGGTGATAACAGATATATATTAATTAAAGCACGAAGGCTATCACAATGTAAAGTGAATAAGTAAAGAGCTCGGGTATAGATATAACCGAGGCACGCGGGGACAACGATATTTTACCGAGTTCCTCCCAACATGGAGCACGTCTCATTTGGATAGGGGGTGGTATCAAACCACCAACGCCACAAAAGGCCTCCCTTATTCTCCGGTGAATCTCACCCCAACGGGATCGATCCACGCTTCCACTATCGGTGCACTTGTCGGTGGCAACCGGAACCTCTCAGAAGGTTGGGGAACTTCTCCACAACTTAATTGGAGGCTCCCAACAAATGCCACCAAGGCCACAACGCCTCCAAGGCCACAAAACCGTCTAGGGTTCCAAGAACCCTAGAGGGACAAGCTCCAATGAGTAACCCAAACCAAATTCTCCGAGGAGAACACAAACCGATGCACCAAATGCAAATGGCAAGAACACCACAAAGGTGTTCAAATCCTTCTCTCCCAAATTCCACCAAAGCTACAAAAGCTTATGGGGGAATAAGAGAGGAAGAATAATGTAGCAAATCCACAAAATACTCCAAGATCTATATCCCAATATGTTCCCCTCACTTAGAGGAGAGATTGATTGGTGGGATTGTAGATCTAGATCTCCTCTTTCAAATCCCTCAAGAATATGCAAGAATCATCGGAGGGATTGAGAGAAAGCAAGCTCAAGAAGGTCAACAATGGAGGGGAAAACTTGCAAGAATAGTTAAGGAACCAATGGGGAAGAAGGCCCCTTATATAGGTCCCTCCAAAATCCAACCGTTGCAGCCTAAAAACGCGATTCCCGGTACTACTGGACTTTTTTCCGGTACTACCGGACTTTCCCGGCACTACCGGACATTCCCTGGGGTTCCTGAGGCGCCAAACACATTTTTCTCTGTGATCCCCGGTACCAAAATGCGGTACTACCGGACCCCGGTACTACCAGATCCTGGTCCGGTACTACCAGTCATCACAGAATGAAAACAGCCATAACTTTTGCATCCGGACTCTGATTTCGATGATCTTGGGCTCGTTTCAAAGAGGACAACAACCTATAAAAGATCATGCAAAGAAACATCATAGTACAACAAGGAAGTATAGATCCAAATGACGAAGTAAAAAACCTTCTGCCGCGCTAGGTGCTAAAATGCGGTACTACCGCTTTTTGGTACCTAGCGGAAATAACTTTGAAACTTGTCAAAACCTTTCCGTGCTAGGTACTAAAATGCGGTACTACCACATTTTGGTACCTAGGAGGGCAATGGCATTTGGCAACTTGCCAAAACCTACTGCCGTGCTATGTACACCTAGGAAAATTCAAACCTCTATAACTTTTGATTGGTAACTCCGATCGACCCGATTCCAATTGTGTTGGAAAAAGGACGACATGAGCTACCCTATGAAAGGTGAAAATATTGGTTATCACCAAGTGAGAATGTATCATGTATAATAATGTGAGATACCTCACTTGGTGAGAAACCAAAAAGCCGCCAAGATCAAAATCGCAACAAGATACAAACGGAAGATTTGATAATGATGAACAAGAGCTTGTTATGGAGATTACCACAAGCTCTATATCCTCACATGGATAAGACGAAATAACAACCAAATACGATGATGCAAGTATTCAAAGGTTTGAGCTCTCTCCGAACGATGTGACCGAATTACTCATACGAGAGCCCCTCTTGATAATACAGTTATCTATCATAAAACCCGCTCTCACACACACAACGTGAGACAGGCAAAAGGGAAAACCTATCAATATTATACCTTTGCCTTGAGCATTCCACTTGAGCTCTATGTAGACGAACTTGACCGTCTCAAGATGGAAAGCCTTTCTTCATCCCTCATCATCGATCCATGATCACCGAGGATGGTAAGCCACAAACATGAGATCTTCTATATATGGCGCAACACATCTTCTTCTCATTTCATCGACCATGAAGCCACCACATGCTCCAAGCGATGCCAATGGACAAATCCTACAAGTATAACTTAATATACACATTAGTCTATAAAGATTGTCATTAATTACCAAAACCACACATGGGGGCACATATGTTCTTTCACCCTCCCCCCGCCCCATGTGCGGGCCCACCCTGGGCCGCGTCTGGGAAGGGTGTGGGCCCCCTGGCCGCCCTCCTACCTTGCCTCTTCGCCTATAAAGTCACCCTGATGCCAAAACCCTAAGTACCTGATCAGATCTCCACGAAATAGTCCGTAGCCGCCGTCACCATCGTCCCTAGATTGGGGGATCTGAAGCTCTTGCCTGAACCCTGCCCGAGGGAAGAAATCATCCCGGAGGCCTTCTTCATCACCATGGCAGCATCTGGTATGATGTGTGAGTAGTTCCACCTTGGACTATGGGTCCATGTAGTAGCTAGATGGTTGTTTCTCCTCCTTTGTGCTATCATGTTTAGATCTTGTAAGCTCCGTTCATGATCAAGATCATCTATTTTTAATCATGCATGTTGTGTTTGCGGGGATCCGATGGATATTGAGATTACTATGTCAGATTGATTATTGATTATATCATGTCTTATGATTATTGATTCTATCATGTCTGTGTTGTTTGAGATCTTTTGCATGCTCTTTGTTTCTAGTAGCTATCTTGACCAGGTAGATGCTAGTGACTCCAAGAGGGAGTATTTATGCTCGATAGTGGGTTCATGCCTCTATTGAATGTGGGGAAGTGATATGTCCAAAATGTTTCTACTTTCCCGAACACTTTTGCTATTGTTTTTCCTCTAAACTTGTGTGATTTGGATACAAATAACACGGATTGATGCTGTTTTCAGCAGAATTACCTTGGTGTCTAGTTTTTGTGCAGAAAATCAACTATTAGGAAAAATCCCGGAAAATATGCCAAAAATTATATTTCGCCAAAAGATCCACAGAGCCAGAAGACGAAACGGAGTGGAGGCCTGGGGTTCCCACACCCTTGCCAGGCGCGGGTGGGCCCAGCCCGTGCCTAGGGGGTGCGGCCACCCCAGGCACCCCCTCGGGTTCCCTCTTCGCCTACAAGTTACCCATTGACCTAAAAACCGAGGGGGGTTCATCGTTTTTCCAGAGAGAGTTCCGCTTCGTCGCCGCCACCACCAGAAGTCGCGATTCGGATCCAGAAACTCCGTTCTGGCACCCTGCCGGGACGGGGAATTTGGGGAGGATCATCGCCATCGTCATCACCAACGCCACTCCATCAACCATCGATGTTTCCCTCATCCATGAGTGAGTAATCCCCCACTGTAGGCTATGGATATGGTAGGGATTGGATGAGTTCTATCATGTAATTGAATAATATTGTCAGGGCATAGTGCCTAGTATCTCTATTAGTGCTATTTGACTTTGTTGCAACTTGTTGTGCTTAATGCTTGTCACTAGGGCCCGAGTGCCATGATCTCATATTTGAAATTATTATTGAATCATTATGATAGTATTGTTCGTGATCTTATCTGCAAGTTGTATACACATATCATTGTTCGGATCCAAAGGCCCCGAAGTGACAGAAATTAGGACAACCGGAGGGGATGGCTATGGTGTGAGGATCACATTTGTTCATGGAGTGTTAATTCTTTGCTCCGGTGCTCTATTTAAAGGGCACCTTAATTGCTAGTAGTTTACTAGAGTCCCCATTGCCACGGGCTGGATGGACAGAAGATGTTGTGCAAGTTCTCATTGCGAGCATGTATTACTATATTTGGAGCACATGCCTATGATTGTTTAGTACTTGGATGCTTGTTCTTATTTATCTGCAATGCCCTAGATCTTGAAGTTACATGTTTAGACTTATCCATGCAATGCCCGTCCATCCATCCCTATGCCTATCGCGCTCGTATCCTACTGTTTGCTGCTACTATTTTATTGCTCCTGTTTTACTGCTGTTGTTGCTACTGATAAACTTCTTTGAGAAAGAACTATTTCCAGGTGCAGCTGAATTGACAACTCAGTTGTTAAGGCTTGCAAGTATTCTTTGGCTCCCCTTGTGTTGAATCAATAAATTGGGTAATACTACCCTCGAAGACTGTTGCGATCCCCTATACTTGTGGGTCATCAAGATTATTTTCTGGCGCCGTTGCCGGGTAGCATAGCTTTATTTGTAAGTTCACTTGGATCTACTTTTGTTCACTGATACTCATTTCATCATGGGGAAGTCTCGTGATGGAAACTTTCCTATTTTACCATCCACTACAAGAAGAGGTACAGTCCTAAACACCTCTGGTGCTCTCGATTCACCGACTGTTATAAGTAAGCTTGTCACACCACCACCACATACTCATGCTACACACACTGCTACTACTGCTGAATCTGAAACTGCTTTTGATGCTCATCATGTTACTTCTATTGTGCTTGATGCGAGTGGTTCATTAGGTCCTTTCCTAGATGTTACTATGGATAGTCTAGGAAATACTGAAACTCCTATTGAAGACACTGTTACACATGTTAGCTCACCTGAGTCTAGAGAGAGTTATGATATTAATGATGGTTACATTGAGTTCACTGATGAATTTGTTGAAGAGTGCCGAAACACACATGGTGCTAGTGCTATTAAGAGTCTCCTTGCTAGATGTACCATTATTCCTAAACTTTCCTATGATCCTAAGTTTGCCACCTCTCCCATAGATATTAAAGATAAAGACTATGATTTCTCTCTTGATTTATCCTATTTGGACATTGTTGAGAAAGAACCTTTTTGTGAGACTGAAAATGAGAGTGTTGTGGCTCAGATGAATGAGCTTTCTACTATGAGTGCTTTATTCTCTGATGATTTTAAGATGCGCAAATATTTTGTTACTAAGATCTTCCCTTTTTCACTAAAAGGAGAAGCTAGGACTTGGTTTAATAGATTACCTCCTGATTCCACTGATAGCCCTGATTGCTTGATTGCTTCTTTCTTCCATAAATATTTTCCTCCCAGTGCTAGACATGCTGCTTTGCAGAGACTTTTTGATTTTAAACAGGGAGAAGAAGAGAAATTACCCGAGTCATGGACAAGGTTCTGTGCCTTGATTTATGCACATCCTGGATGTTCATTGCCTAAAAATGAGCTTCTTGATATTTATTGTAATGGACTAACTGATGATTCTAGGACATACCTAGATAGCTTTGCTGATTGTGTTTTCAGGAAAATAACTCCTACAGATGCTGAAGAATTAATGGCTAAGACAAGTAAGAATTATGATGATTGGACTTCAACTGAGCTAAATACACCTGAGCCTATTACTCCTGAACCAGTTGTGCCTGAACCAGATCGAACACCAACACTAAAGAAGAGAGGAGTTATTGTTTTAAATGATGAAGTGATGAAGGAAGCTAAGAAGTGTCTAAAGGAGAAAGGTATTAGAGCTGAAGATGTGAAGAATCTACCTCCTATAGAAGAATTATGCAAGCCAATTCCCCACTCATCCACTATTGAGGTACACTCTCTCCAACACTCTGATGAAGGTGATATTCCCTATGGTAAGCCTCCTGATGAATGCTTAGAGGAACTTGACATTTTTATTTTTAAACAAGGTAATTTAATAAACAAGTTCAGAATCATTTATTGGAAAACTCTAGAGCTATTAATGAGTTGAGAGATATTGTGGAAAGAACTTCTAATGATATTAAAATGCTTTTTAAACACTTTCAAATGGTTCAAACCCAACTTGATCAACTTGCTGAGGTACAAAAAGATATGCTAGTTAATGCCTCAGGAGATAAACATGCTTATGGAATTAGAACTAGGAGTGGTATAGCTACTCAAGATCCTTTATATCCTGAAGGACACCCTGGAAGAATTGAGCAGGATTCTCAACAAGGTGAAAGTAGTGGTAGTCCTCGTAAGAGAAAGAAAAAGAAACACAAAATAATTGAGGAACCACCTGAACCTGCTGTAGATCCTAATAGTATATCTGTCTCTGATGCTGAAATTGAGAGTGGTAATGGTAATAATGATGCTCCTGATAAGGATGAATTTGAGCAAGAACCTGAGAAGCACACTAACAAAACTAGGTACACAAAGGAAGATTTTATTGCTAAGAAACATGGTAGTGAGAGAGAACCGTGGGTGCAGAAACCTATGCCTTTTCCAGGTAAGAAACATAAGTCAAAGGAGAAAGAACACTACAACAAGTTTTGTGAGTGGATGAAACCTTTATTTTTGCAAATTCCTTTGACTGATGCTATTAAGTTGCCTCCTTATTCAAAGTATATGAAGGATACTGTCTCTAATAAAAGGAAGATTCCTAATGAGAAGAATTCTACTTTGCTTGCTAATTATTCCTTCAATGGTAAGGTTCCAAAGAAACTCGGCGATCCAGGTATACCAACTATTACTTGCTCTATTAAGAATAATTATGTTAGAACTGCTTTATGTGATTTGGGAGCTGGATTTAGTGTTATGACTTTTTCTCTCTACAAGAGACTCTAGCCAAAAAAGTTGATACCAACTGATATATCTTTGCAAATGGCTGATAAGTCAACCACTATTCTTGTTGGTATATGTGAGGATGTTCATGTTCAAGTAGCTCATAATTGCTTGGTTTTAGCGGATTTTGTTGTGCTTGAAATGCCTAAAGATGATAATATGTCTATTATTATTGGGAGACCTTTTCTTAATACTACAGGTGCTGTCATCAATTGCACTCAAAGAAAAATAACATTCAATATTAATGACAAAGAGCATACTGTTTATTTCCCCAAGAAGGTTGCTAAAAGCTATTGCCTGAATTCCATTGAAAATATTGAGAGCATCAAGGTTGGAGAAATATATTGTCCCATTCCACAAGAAAATTTTGAAACTATTATGATTGGGACTATGCTATCAAGTATGAGGTAACATAATCACCATGTGGAATACAAAGTTTTGTTTCATATAAGATTGTTTTGGTAACAAGACTTGATCAACCTTGTTAACAAAGGGATTTTAATGAACAAAATAATGTTTTCACCGTGTTTATACTTGCTTTATTTTACTCTTCTCCTTCCTAGTCTTTGACTTTTCTTTTGCTAGCTTTGGTTTTGTTAGTTGTTTGCTTGTTAGAGTGTCTTAGAGCTTCTGTAGTTTGGCTTTTGGTTTGCTTTTGCTTCTTCTAAAAAAATATGTTTCTGCGAGAAAATCAATTTTCATACCCTGAAAATTGGCCAAAATAAAGTTTTCCGAAAAATCCTAGAAAATTCAAAATAATTTTTTCCTTAAAAAATGGGGCATAGGGGCACCTGGAGTGACCCAAGGGGCCACCCTAGGCACGCACACCCCTAGTGGGCGCGGCCCCCCTACAGGTGGCGCTTGGGTGGGGTGTGGCCCACCTGGGCCCTCCAAAGTGTCTCCTCTCAGCAATCTTCTTTATCTCTCCCGAAAAACACCAGAAAACTTGCTCAAGCTCTAGTTCTTGCTGTTCTTGCTCGCGATTTTCGATCTCCTTGCTCAGCCCCTCTTTGCTGTTGATTTTTGGAGGGATTGCTCCTTGGTATGTGCCTCCTCTACTTGTCCAATTAGATTTGTGATTGATAGATTGTATCTTGAGTATTTTGCTGCTATAGGTGACAGGTTGTGTGAGATTGCATGCTTGTTCTATGCTTAGAGATTCCATTTTGATGCATGTGTAGCCCTCTAGCAAGTTTCTATAGTAGTTTATCATTATTTATCAACTTGGAAATCACTTGGTTTGATGTTTGTCTAAAAATTTCAGAAAAGAGTGGTCATGGACAACCACACATTTGGAGAGATATTTGAGGGTGATGCACCTAGGAGGGCAAGGCCTTCAAGATCATCCTCCCGAGCCAGGCCCTCATACAATGAGGATATCATTACTCCATGATTCGACGACGAGAGAGATGAAGGGGATGCTCACCCTTCCAACTTTCCTTGCCCAACCTTTTTGTAGGCTGATGGGATTCTTGATGATTTTACAACCTTGGTTCGGATGGCTGGACTAACAAGCCTTATGCAGGATGAGAGCGTGCAATATGCTACGCTCACTAAAACATTTGAGGAGAGTTTATCCTTTACTAACAGCATGTTTGTAACATCCCAACATTTAGGAACTAACGAAGGGTAGATTTAGGAATATGGAATGTTGCATGCATTCATTTGTGAAAATGTGGGTAAAATTTTCGCCAAATAAAAACCTTAAGTGATCAATGTTTCTTTCATACTTTGAGATTAGGTTTAGTCTTAAAGGGTGATTGCTATAGACTTTGATATGATCTTTAAGGGGTTATGGGTGTTTTAAAATGAATTTGAATTTTAAACTTGAGTGTTTGAATTATAATTCAAATAAATTAGGGATAAGTTTTGAATCTTAATTTAATTAATAAATAAGTATTACAACTTAAATTCTATCCAAAGAAAAACAATAATGAATATGAAACCTATTTCATATTATCAATATATAAACAAGTTACAAAGAATGTAAGTTACTGAAACCATTTTCAAACTTCACAATTTACAAAAGAATAAAGAATAAGAATATTCTTTATTAATAACAATGTAATCTTTATTACAGAAGAATAAAATGAAGATTACAAAATAATAAAAAGAAAATTACAAAAGAATAAGAAAATTACATTGGAACATTCTATAACTAAACCTAAACTAAATCTTCATCTGTATATCTGTACCAGAAAACAAAGACTAAATAAAAACAAAAGAAGGTTAGTGTTAGTATTATTTCTCTCAGACATGTCAGTGAAGTGCACTAGACAAATTCATTATTGAGAAATTTATAAAAAAGGGGCAAGTTTCACCAATATGAAAGAATCCATCTTTCATAAATTCAAAGCCAGAAATTAAATGACAACCAAGAGGGGCAAAGTCACCAGCCAGGTGAAAGTAACTAGGTGATAGTAAGTTTCAAAATTCTGAACATATCCACAAGTGCACAGCAAGCACACAGGCAGGACACACATCAACATGCATGTGATGTTTTGTCAACTCCACAGAACAACCCAAACTCACAAAACCACAAGCACAACCGTGGGAGGCACTAGTGCATCACTCCACAGTTTGCACACAAGAACAGCCAGACTAGACAACATCTTACCAAGCACATCAGTCAAACCAAACCACCAAGGATCAACCAAACATCACCAGTATGGTGACATAAGGAGGGGGAAGGATCAGGTGAACAGCAAGGCCAAGTACATGAGCTAGGAGGAGCAGGCTAGCTCAAGGACAAGTCCAGGAGCTAGGAGGAGTAGTCTAGCTCAAGATCAAGCACAAGAGTCTAGCAAAACCAGATCAAGATCATCACCAACTTTACTCCACCATCATCAGATTTTGTGGTGAGTTTCATAAAACCTTCCCATGATCTCATCATCTTATTGAGTGAGAAGCATGTGTTGTTTTATAAAAAAAAAACCTCAGAAAGCACCCAAGTGGGGTGAATCCATCATAGGGACTTCTTGTAAACTCTAAAAAGCAAACAACAAAGTACCTGGATCCAGCCAGAGCTCAGAGCAACATCATTGCTCTGGATTAGGCTACATATTACAATTCAAGCCTAAATATATCAATGATCTATTTCTAGGCACATCCCTAAAGGAAGGGTAGCACCTTAGAAACAAATCTTAGGGATCCATAGAATGATCAAGCTCACTATCATTTTTTCCAAGCTTTGATTCAAAAACAATATCTGGTACCACTACCAGGACTATCTAGATGAACCAATTAGATAAGATCTGAATCCCTAAGCCTCAGACCAACATCATTGGTCTTAGGGAATTCAGAGAAGAGCATCTCTATTTATCTTATAAAGCCAAGTTTGTCTTAAGCCTAAAATAACCCAATCATTGGATTAGAATCAAACTTGTGTGCCATACCAGGATGGTGTCACAAGAACAATCCATTATGAATCAAGATAGACATTAAATCATCATAAATTCAGACAATCAACTCGCTAATCATTTTCCTGTTAACACAGGAATCATAACTAGGATATTCCTATATTAAACTTCACTGTTGATGATCTCAAACCACACACTTGTTCTAAGCCAACAACACTAGGACAGTGATTTTATTATGTCATAACCATGATCATAAACCCAGAGATAACATTGAAAACTTATCAAGTCACTGATTTAATCAAACATGATTCCCAAGCAACTATATCATCTGAATCAGATGCAATCCAAGCATCAAATCATCTAGTAAGCCACCAGAAACATCATAGATCATTTTAAGCAACAAGCCTCAGGCCAATAATCATTTAGCATGTGTACAGACCACCCAAACATGATTCAATTCATCCAGTACATGATCAATAACATAACAGGAACCCTAAATGGATAATCATCCTAATCTGAATCAGACAGTAGCCAGAGAGGTCACTGCCAGCATCGAATCAGCAAGCACAGAGAGCACCAGGGGAGGGGAATCATGTAGGGTTCGCAGCATAGAAAACAAAACTTTTCCTACGATGGGAACATCTATGTACCAAGATCTATCTACTAGATACAAACAACGGGCGGATGTATATCCGTAGAGAACATACCCTTGAAGACCGACAAAGCTTAACGAATCCAAACTCGTGGTTGATGTAGACGATCTCTTGCCGATCTCAAGATCGAGAGGAAGTCCTAGCGCCGCAAAACAACAGCGCATCCGTGCTCGCACACACGTTCGAGGCACCGAGCAACCTCCGCCTCCTCGCTCCAGCGATGCAGCGGAAGCACAACTCTTTCTTGCCGAATAGCCACCGGGAACATGTATCTCGCTAGTCCGAGACCATGGGGGATAAATTCTAGAGGGGGAGAGAGATCCTTCACGAGGAGGTGTGAGTGAGAGAGAGGGAGGGGGGCTCCTTTTATAGGGAGAGGGGGCACCCAAGGGGCCATGCGCCCAGCCATGGGGCTGCCCCCACCTCTTCCACATTCATGTGGGTGGACACTCCACTCACTCAAATGCCTTTCAATTCCCTCCACTCAAAAACCCACTCAAATTCCCATTAAATTTCCACCAAATTTAATGCAAACTCTCATTAAATAAAACTCCTTTTATTTATTCAGAATTTTGTCAATTACTTTAATGAAAAACATTCACATAAAACCCCTTGCTAGTATTTCATTTCACATGCAGAAACACTTTCTACAATTTCACCCGAAAAACCCGTTTCGGTATCTAGTGAAATAAATTCCTGCGCTTGTTATTCTTTTCGGCATGAAACTTTTGCTCCAAATGGATGTCGGTGTCTCTTAAGTGTGTCACCCTACGGTTCGAGAATAATGCGGACATGATCGAGACTCCTCTCATATCAATAATCGAGCGGGATCTGGAGACCCATCGACTCCCACATTCAATGATGACTTTCTTGTGATCATCGGAACCTTTTACGCTAGTATCTTAATCCCTTTGTTTCATGATATATTACATGTCCGAGATTCGATCATCGGTATCTCCATACCTAGTTTGATCTCGTTATTGACATGCACTCTTTTCTCGTTCCCGTGATATAACATTCTAGTGATCAAATCACTTGCTTGCAAGCTAATCAATGTGATATCACCGAGAGGGCCCAGAGCATATCTATCCGTCATCGGGATGAACAAATTCCACTCTCGATCCATGGGCCTCAACATAACACTTTAGTAGTTCCGAATCCATCTTTATAATCACCCTGTTACGGTGTGACGTTTGATGTTATCAAGAAACTCTTCCGGTGTTAGTGATTGACATGATCTCATGGTCTAAGGATTAGGATCACTTCGTAAGTTGTTATAGCAACATAAACTCAATGACTTTGATCGTAATGCTATACTTCGGATGAATGTTCAGCACATCATTACACTAATGTTGTGACCTTGTTATTAACAATATCCAATGTCCATGATCAGGAAACTTTGATCATCATGTTAATCAACGAGCTAGTTTATAAGAGAGGCATAACTAGGAACTTCCTTTTTGTTTATTAAACACACATGTATTAATGTTTCCGTATTAATACAATTATAGCCTGTAAAATAAACATTTATCATAAATAAGGAATACGATAATAACCACTTTATTATTGCCTCTCGGGCATATTCCCTTCAGTCTCCCACTTGCACTAGAGACAATAATCTAGTTTGAAAACTCTGCGTATTGAACACCTTTGGCTTTCTGGTGTTCCATATACGCAATTGCAAGTGGTTAACATAATCTACGGATCTGACGCTTCAGGTCCGTGTGTATTTGCATGTCTTTGCGTCTTCACGCATCACTCATTCTCCAATGAGATGGCATTGTATAAATTTGGTATTTCGGTGAGACCTTTACTTCCTTGGGGTTAAATCATGTCGATACTATTGTCATACAATATATCTTTAGTGTTAGCCCGTTGCGAACCACATCTTAGTTTGATAACAAACTTCTTGACACAAATTCCCTCCTTTGCTGCTACTATAACAGTCATATACTTAGCCTTTTTGTTGTAGTATTCGTCACAATGTCTTAACTATGGATTTCATCCAAATCCATCATGGAATCTCCTTTGCATTACATTGTGCCACCCATAGTTTAAATTGAGATAAACTTAATTTGTATATTGTGACAAAACTAGTATCAATGTAACGTCTTATAATGAACTATTTGTAATTGTTTGTCACCTCTACACAAATATATTCTTAGTTCTTCCAAAAGATCATAAGAATATCCTCACTATCGTCCAATGATCATTTTATGATTCATTCTGGTATATGATCATAACACTTAGAGCATAGGACATATTTGGATGTGTACATATCATGGTATGATTGATCAAGACATTCTTGTGATTTTACTCATCAAGTGTCAAAGCACTTGAATCTTGTTTCACTTATCAAGTGTCGATACACTTGAATCTTGATTCAATTCCTTTCCATGCGACAAGAACCGTTTCTTGTTGATTCTATATTGAACTCCTTTAATATCTCATATATGTACGTTTGGCACAACCATATTAGCGTTACAGTCTATCCACTATAGACATTCACGCTAAATATTCAGGTTTTGCCTAAGTATTTCATCGAAATGAAATTCTTAACCTTTGTCAATAAAATATACATCATTTCTAATCAACAAGATGTCCTCCACATAATGTATTAGAAATATTTCTTAGCGCTCCCACTTATTTTCTTGCAAATGTAAGCATCTTCATCGTCTCCTGATGAAAACTCTTTTTCATCACGGTGAAGATTCCAACTCCGCGATGCTTACTTCAACCATTGAAGTTTGCATGCCCTTTTTAGCATCCTTTGAATTAACAAAATCCTTTGGATGGTGTCATGTACACGTCCTAGGTAACCATTCTATTAGAAGAACTTTGTTTTGTTTATTCATCTACCATATATCAAATTATATGTAGTGGTGGCTACTTTAATCCGTCCAGACTAAATATCGCTATGAAAGATCAAATCTTGTCATAGTCAACTCCTTGAACATTGTCGTAAAATATTTTACGACATGTCGACTATTTCATAGATGTGAAACATCCATATACATTTCTTTATAGATCCAAATCGACCGATAGGTTTTACACCTTTAGGAGCGTCTTCCAAGTTCAAAACTTGATTTCGTGTATGGAACTATCACGGATTTTATGGCTTCAAGCCATTTGAATGAGTCGAGGCCCATCATCTCTTCTTTGCATATAGTCGGTTCATCATTGTCAAACAATAATGATTTACTCTCAAATCTTAGTATTTGATTGTTTATTCGACCGACTTGGTTCAATAGGAACTTAGATCTCCGTGACGCAACATTTGAGGCACATAATCCATGAGCATTCGGCTGCCTCGGAACATTTTCGTGACAAGCAACTCAGCATATTTAGCTAAGGTTCGTTAACCTTATCAAAGTTCTATTGTCCTCCCACTTAACTTTTACGAAAAATTCCTTTTTCAAGAAACTTCACGTTTCAAGCGACAAACCCTTTTGTCCTTGGTGTTATGGAGGAATAACCAATTGTTATTCGAAATAATCTACAAAGACATGCTCATCCTACTTCGGTTGTAAACATCTTACTTATGTTTAGCATACCAAAATTTAAGAAATGACAACTTGGGTTTTACCCCAAACCATAAGTTCCATGGTGTCATTTCACCGGATCAAGATGGAGCTCTTTTCAATGTAAAAGCGGTAGTCTCTAAAGCTTTAATCTTTTAAAACATAATGGCAGTTTTATAAATAACACCTTTGATCCAACCATGTCAAACAAGGTTTCCTTACAAATCTCAAAACATTCCATATTCCTATGGTGTTTCAGGAGATGTAAATCTAGGTGTTTTGCTAAAATTGTAACTCAAATAAATCCCTTTTATGATAAAATCATAATTTATTTATTTTCTTGTTACACTTGTAACTCAAATAAATCCCTTACGATAAAATCATAAACCATTTATTTTCTTGTCACAATGATTTTCACTTCATCTAGAAATTCTTTGAACGTTTTCAAATATTTCATACTTCTTTCTCATTAAGTGAACATTCACTCAAATTTCCGGAGAAAGTATATGAAGTTGAAACCCATTGCTTACGACTATACATAATGGACTACATACATCAATATGTATAAATTCCAACATTTTAGTCGATCGTTCTTCTTTGGCCTTTGAACGAAGTTTTAATTATCCCGAGGAAAGTCTCACAAGCGTCACTTGATCAAATCAAAGACTCCAAAAATCCATGAAAATGGAGTTTCTTCATGTTTTATTTCCAATATAATTTAAACAACGATGTCACTTCATAAGTGATCTTTCAATCATTTGTCTTGCGACATTTTAGCATTAGGTTTTATGGATGTGATTTCTCCAACTAGATTTGTAAATCATCCATCTTATATGGAATACGGTAATTATTTGAACAACCTTTGTTCTCATAATACCAGATTTAAATAACAATTATTAAAACAAATCTTAAAGTCAAGCTTTGATATCAACGAGAAATACAAACAACAGTTTGTTTGTTTTCAATGAACATCATCACATATTCTCTTGCTAGTTACTTAGGCCATTGTGGTTCATGAATTGCGTTGTTCCGTATGAAATTTCATACCAACCAATTCGGTATCCAATACCCAAGAACCACATTGTTTAACAAGCAAAAAATACAACCATAACATGTATATCATATATATACCTAAATTGGATATTTCCAATCTTTTCTTTTCTGCCAAATATATTTTATAGATTCTCTTTCAGCATTTCCTTTTCCTTTTTAAAAGAATCTATCAACATCAACAGTGGCGCCATATACATGACACATAGTCCAAAGCGTGTATATTCAAATAATAATACCTTTGGACTTGCACTTTGAAGTAGATCACCATCATCAAAATGATCGGTATTCTTTCAAAATCCATTCTTTAGTAATCTTTTAGTGTAGTAAACATTTTACATACATATTCTATTCACCCTTATCATGACGACTTTCATGATCAAACTACTGTAGCTTATAAAGGCGAATTGTGAGTATAACATTACTTTCCAAAACCCTTTTGGATGATTAGGATGTGTAGCATCTCCAACCTTCGTAAATTCTCATCCAATATGAGAACATATATTATACTCTATCATATTGCAACCAAAAAATTGTTTCAGATATCGTTATACCTCCCACACATGATGGTTTCTGAAACAATCCTTTCAGCTCCTAGATAAACTTGATATTAAAACAATCAAGAATCATGGAGGCAAACATGATACTTAAGATACTAACACTGGAATTGTTACTCTCGATTTTATACCAATTATTAAATTTCACAGAGTAAACAGAGTTTGCTGAAAGTTTGCAATAGGACTTTAACCTTTAGATTGACACTCAACACAATACGATACCAGTTCGTAAAGTATATATCCAGAATTCTATAGTTCTATTATCTCAATTACAACTATGCATAAGGTGGTGAACAAATGCCAATGACTACAACAAATTATGCAAATTCATTTTGATTTAATTTTATGATAAATTGAGTTCTACTAATCGAAATTAGAAATGAACTCCCACTCAAAAACGACATCCCTCGTGTCATTTTGGTGATTACATGAACCAAATCCACTACACCAAGTCCGATCGTCACGTGAGTCGGTGTAGCTTCAAAGGCGAGCATCCATATGGTCATCATATCAAAACATATGACTCATGCTTAACCTTTCGGTCCGTGTTCCGAGGCCATGTATGTACATGCTAGGCTCGCCAAGTAAGAACCTTAGTATTCGCGTGTGTAACTGTCTTACACCCGAGATATGCTCGTGGATTCAAGTACACCCGATCATCACGTGATGTCTTGAAGCGACGAAACATTGTCGGTGCATACTTAAGGAAGAACACATTTTTATCTTGATATCTAAATGAGGGTCATCTTATTATGCTAATAAAACGCCAAACAAGCAATATAAGATGCTATCAAACATCACATGTTTATTAGTGGAATGATATGGTTCTCGCATATGATCTCTATCATGTGCACCGTGGTATGATCACTATCATACCTTTATGTGTAAATCCAAGGTCTATAGAGTTTACACGTTATGTATGTTGTAAGAGTATCATCTCATACTTCTACTTACAACATCACCATATCATAACACTAGCCCAACAACAATCTAAACTAGACGCCTCTAATTTATCCATTGCAAATTTTACGTGGCTTAGGGCTTTCGAAGATAGAATTGTTCTTACCTACGAACATGAACCACAACGAGGATAACCAAATTGTTGACAACTCGTTGCAAATTAGATATTGACTATAGTAGGAGAGACAGACACCCGCTAGCCACTTATGCAAAACTAGTTGCATGTCAAGCGTGGAACAGGTCTCATGTGCGAGGACATGTAAAGTTTGTCCGGGCCGCTTCATCCCACTATGCCACCAATATCCAAAGTACAACTAAGAAGCAATAAAATGATCATCATCGCCCACATACTCATATGTGTACTACCCGTGCAAAGCATCTATGCATAGATCCGGCTCTGATACCACTGTAGGGTTTGCAGCATAGAAAACAAAACTTTTCCTACGATGGGAACAACTATGTACCAAGATCTATCTACTAAATACAAACAACGGGCGGATGTATATCCGTAGAGAACATACCCTTGAAGACCGACAAAGCTTAACGAGTCCAAACTCGTGGTTGATGTAGACGATCTCTTGCCGATCTCAAGATCGAGAGGAAATCCTAGCGCCGCAAAACAACAGCGCATCCGTGCTCGCACACACGTTCGAGGCACCGAGCAACCTCCGCCTCCTCGCTCCAGCGATGCAGCGGAAGCACAACTCTTTCTTGCCGAATAGCCACCGGGAACATGTATCTCGCTAGTCCGAGACCATGGGGGATAAATTCTAGAGGGGGAGAGAGATACTTCACGAGGAGGTGTGAGTGAGAGAGAGGGGGCTCCTTTTATAGGGAGAGGGGGGCACCCAAGGGGCCATGCGCCCAGCCATGGGGCTTCCCCCACCTCTTACACATTCATGTGGGTGGACACTCCACTCACTCAAATGCCTTTCAATTCCCTCCACTAAAAAACCCACTCAAATTCCCATTAAATTTCCACCAAATTTAATGCAAACTCTCATTAAATAAAACTCCTTTTATTTATTCAGAATTTTGTAAATTACTTTAATGACAAACATTCACATAAAACCCCTTGCTAGTATTTCATTTCACATGCAGAAACACTTTCTACAATTTCACCCAAAAAACCCGTTTCGGTATCTAGTGAAATAAATTCCTGCGCTTGTTATTCTTTTTAGCATGAAACTTTTGCTCCAAATGGATGTCGGTGTCTCTTAAGTGTGTCACCCTACGGTTCGACAATAATGCGGACATGATCGAGACTCCTCTCATATCAATAATCATAAGCGGGATCTGGAGACCCATACTGACTCCCACACATTCAATGATGACTTTCTTGTGATCGTCGGAACCTTTTACGCTAGTATCTTAATCCCTTTGTTTCACGATATATTACATGTCCGAGATTTGATCATCGGTATCTCCATACCTAGTTTGATCTCATTACCGACATGCACTCTTTTCTCGTTCCCGTGATATAACATTCTAGTGATCAAATCACTTGCTTGCAAGCTAATCAATGTGATATCACCGAGAGGGCCCAGAGTATATCTATCTGTCATCGGGATGAAAAAATTCCACTCTCGATCCATGGGCCTCAACATAACACTTTAGTAGTTCTGAATCCATCTTTATAATCACCCTGTTACGGTGTGACGTTTGATGTTATCAAGAAACTCTTCCGGTGTTAGTGATTGGCATGATCTCATGGTCTAAGGATTAGGATCACTTCGTAAGTTGTTATAGCAACATAAACTCAATGACTTTGATCGTAATGCTATACTTCGGATGAATGTTCATCACATCATTACACTAATGTTGTGACCTCGTTATTAACAACATCCAATGTCCATGATCAGGAAACTTTGATCATCATGTTAATCAAAGAGCTAGTTTATAAGAGAGGCATAACTAGATACTTCCTTTTTGTTTATTAAACACACATGTATTAACGTTTCCGTATTAATACAATTATAGCATGTAAAATAAACATTTATCATAAATAAGGAATACGATAATAACCACTTTATTATTGCCTCTCGGGCATATTCCCTTCAAATCAAACTCACCAAAGGTCCTCACTGAAGAATAGAAGAGGAAGCAGAGGGGCCGACGACCATGGAGGCACAAAGAGCACCCCAGAGGGGTCGCTGCAACCCGCACGACGCCATGACAGCAACCCTGATCACGCTTGGAGGTGCAGAGAATCACCTCGATGCACGACGACCACGACAGCACCTGGATATATGCCAATCCCCAAACCCTAGGGTTCGGGACGACATCGATCCATCGCAGGAGAGCCCTAGGCTCAAATCCAATTGGATAGAACGAACGAGCGTCGTCGACAACCCCCTATTGCACCACGGCGGCGACCAGAACGGCTGACAGCGGCGGGCATCGCTGGTGGCGGCATCGCCGACCACAGGGTCGAGGTCAGAGGAGGAGAGGATGAACTCGAGGAAGAGAGAGAGGCAGTGAGGAGTGGGCCGAGCTGGGCCAGACCCTTCGGGGTGGTCCTTTTGTCCAGTACTAATGGTCCACCAGGGCCCAATAAGTATAACTAGCCCAGAAACCTTTTCAGGCCTATTTTAATAAAAAGGAAAAGACCAAAATACCCCTAGACTTAATTAAATCTTAGAAAATAAAATAATAGTCCAAAAATTATAAATAAAATAATTTTGGATTCACAAAAATCCACTCTATCCAAATAAAATAAGATATAAAATTTTGGACATTTAAATTTTTATAAGAATTTTGTAATTTATATATCCTTATGGAATTTTACAAAATTATTGAAAGATGATAAAAATAAATAAAAATCACTTTCATTATATATTAATATTATAGTATTTTTGAAAAATACTAAATAAATAATTAATAACAATTTTAATATATAATTGATAATTCCTAAAAGAATTATTAAATCAATAAAAGTCAAATAAAAAGGAAATAAAATAAAATAATTCAATATATGCAATAAATATTAAAAAAAAGTAAAAGTAATATTTATAAATGCTTGATTTAAAGGCACCTTATATAGGGAAAATGCATATAGAATTAATTAATGCATAATCATTTTTCTTCTTTAAATATTGTCCTTACCGGGCAATAATGATGTTTTTGTAGACATAGAAGCTCAAGGTCCAATGCAAGCATCAGACTTCACTACCTTGCCATCACAAGGCAAGTTCATCACTTGCTCATGTCCTTTGAAGTGTCTTTATCAAAGTATTTGCAAATTGTGTGTTATCATATATGCTATAAAAGAAAGAAAATATTATTTTCACAAATAAAGAAATTTTAGATGTCATCCTAAGTGGTGATATGATGGAGCAATAGAACTTAGAGTTCTAATTGCAACAATGATGATCAAGTAGGGACTTAATAAGCCCTGACATCAGTGATTCTAGCGTCGTATATTACGCGTTAGCCATGAGATTTGGAATGGAACAGAGAAGTCAGCTGTATCTTCTTCCTCTAGCATGAAGCCGGATGTGCAGGTCGTGGCTGTTATCCTCGTAGCGTGCATATTAATTGGTAATTCGTAGAGGATATGTAGCATATGGGTGGGAACCCTCATCGTCCCGTGATAGTTCTGGCATCTAACAGTTTGTACAAACCATTGCCGTAATTCATTATGTGGGCATGGTGTACACCAAGGAGGCATGCAGGGTCGCGAAGGGGGCAGTGATTGGCTTGGACCAACTACTGGGCCCCACATCATGGAATTGTGGACGGGAAAGGACGCCCGGTCGTGCGACAAGGAGTTGTGTAGGGTTCGCAGCATAGAAAGGAATTTTTTTCCTACGATGGGAACAACTATGTACCAAGATCTATCTACTAGATACATACAACGGGCGGATGTATATCCGTAGAGAACATACCCTTGAAGACCGACAAATCTTAATGAGTCCAAACTCGTGGTTGATGTAGACGATCTCTTGTCGATCTCAAGATCGAGAGGAAGTCCTAGCACCGCAAAACAACAGCGCATCCGTGCTCGCAGACACGTTCGAGGCACCGAGCAACCTCCGCCTCCTCGCTCCAGCGATGCAGCGGAAGCACAACTCTTTCTTGCCGAATAGCCACTGGGAACATGTATCTCGCTAGTCCGAGACCATGGGGGATAAATTCTAGAGGGGGAGAGAGATCCTTCACGAGGAGGTGTGTTGTGAGAGGAGGAGAGGGGGGCCTTTTATAGGGGAGAGGGGGGGCACCCAAGGGGCATGGCGCCCAGCCATGGGGCTGCCCCCACCTCTTCCACATTCATGTGGGTGGAGCTCCCACTCAAAATGAAAAGCCTCCACTCCCATTAAAAAGCCTCCACTCAAAAATCCACTCACATGCATTAAATTTCCACCAAATTTAATGCAAGCTCTTATTTAAATAAAACTCTTTTATTTATTTATTCAGAATTTTGTTAATTACTTTAATTAAAAAAGATTCACATAAAACCCCATTCTAGTATTCCATTTCACATGCAGAACCAGTTTCAGCAATTTCAACCGAAACAGTTTCGGTGTCTAGTGAAATAAATTCCTGCGCTTTCCTTTTCTTTTCGGCATGAAACTTTTGCTCCAATTGGATGTCGGTGTCTCTTAAGTGTGTCACCCTACGGTTCGCGAATAATGCGGACATGATCGAGACCCCTCTCGGATCAATAATCAGAAGCGGGATCTGGAGACCCATACTGACTCCCACACATTCAACGATGACTTTCTTGTGATCGTCGGAACCTTTTACGCTAGTATCTTAATCCTTTTGTTTCGCGATATATTACATGTCCGAGATTCGATCATCGGTATCTCCATACCTAGTTTGATCTCATCGACATGCACTCTTTTCTCGTTCCCGTGATATAACATTCTAGTGATCAAATCACTTGCTTGCAAGCTAACCAATGTGATATCACCGAGAGGGCCCAGAGTATATCTATCCGTCATCGGGATGAACAAATTCCACTCTCGATCCATGAGCCTCAACATAACACTTTAGTAGTTCTGAAGCCATCTTTATAATCACCCAGTTAAGGTGTGACGTTTGATGTCATCAAGAAATTCTTCCGGTGTTAGTGATTGACATGATCTCATGGTCTAAGGATTAGGATCACTTCGTAAGTTGTTATAGAAATATAAACTCAATGACTTTGATTGTAATGCTATACTTCGGATGAATGTTCATCACATTATTACACTAATGTTGTGACCTCATTATTAACAACATCCAATGTCCATTATCAGGAAACCTTGATCATCTTGTTAATCAACGAGCCATTTTATGAGAGAGGCATAACTAGGAACTTCCTTTTGTTTATTAAACAAACATGTATTAACGTTTTCGTATTAATACAATTATAGCATGCAAAATAAACATTTATCATAAACAAGGAATATGATAATAACCACTTTATTATTTCCTCTTGGGCATATTACCTTCAGTCTCCCACTTGCACTAGAGACAATAATCTAGTTTGAAAACTTTGCGTATTGAACACCTATGGCTTTCTGGTGTTCCATATACGCAACTGCAAGTGGTTAACATAATCTATGGATCGACGCTCAGTCCGTGTGTATTTGCATGTCTTTGCGTCTTCACGCATCACTCATTCTCCAATGAGATGGAATTGTATAAATTTGGTCTTTCGGTGAGACCTTTAGTTCCTTGGGGTTAAAACACATCGATACTATTGTCATACAATATATCTTTAGTGTTAGCCCGTTGCGAACCACACCTTAGTTTGATAACAAACTACTTGACACAAATTCCCTCCTTTGCTGCTACTATAGCAGTCATATACTTTGCCTTTTGTTGTAGTATCCGTCACAATGTCTTAACTTTGTAACTCTTCCAAATCCATCATGAAAACTTTCTTTCCATTTCATTGTGCCACTCATAGTTTAAATTGAGATAAACTTAATTTGTATCTTGTGACAAAACTAGTATCAATGTAACGCTTTACAATGAACTATTTATAATTGTTTGTCACCTCTACACAAATATATTCTTAGTTCTTCCAAAAGATCATAAGAATATCCTTACTATCGTCCAATGATCATTTGATGATTCATTCTGGTATTTGCTCATAACACTTAGAGCATAGGACATATCTGGATGTGTACATATCATGGTATGATTGATCAAAACATTCTCGTGATTTCACTCATCAAGTGTCAAAGCACTTGAATCTTGTTTCACTTATCAAGTGTCGATACACTTGAATCTTGATTCAATTCGTTTCCATGCGACAAGAACCATTTCTTGTCGTTTCTATATTGAACTCCTTCAATATCTCATATATGTACGTTTGGCATAACCATATTAGCGTCACGGTCTATCCACTATAGACTTTCATGCTAATTATTCGGGTTTTGCCCAAGTCTTTCATCAAAATGAAATTCTTAACCTCTATCAATAAAAGATACATCATTTATAATCAACAAGATGTCCTTCACATAATGTATTAGAAATATGTCTCAGCGCTCCCACTTAATTTCTTGAAAATGCAAGCATATTCATCGTCTCCAGATGAAAAACTCATTTTTCATCATGGTGAAGATTACAACTCCGCGATGCTTACTTCAACCATTGAAGTTTGCATGCCCTTTTAGCATCCTTTGAATTTAACAAAACCCTTTTGACCGTGTCATGTACACGTCCTAGGTAACCATTCTATTAGAAGAACTTTGTTTTGTTTATTCATCTACCATATACCAAATTATATGTAGTGGTTGCTACTTTAATCCGTTCAGACTAAATATCGCTATGAAAGATCAAATCTTGTCATAGTCAACTCTTTGAACATTGTCATAAAATACTTTACGACATGTCGAATATTTCATAGATATGAGACATCCATGTCTGTTTCTTTATAGATCCAAATACGACCGATAGGTTTTTACACCTTTCCGGAGGGTCTTCCAAGTTCAAAACTTGATTTCTCGTATATGGAACTATCACGGATTTTATGGCTTCAAGCCATTTTACGGATTCAGGGCCCATCATCGCTTCTTTGTATGTATTCGGTTCATCATTGTCAAACAATAATGATTTACTCTCAAATCTTAGCATTTGATTGTTTAACCGACCTTCTTGGTTAAATAGGAACTTTAGACCTCCGTGACCACAACCTTTGAGGCACATAAGCTATGAGCATTATGGCAGCCTCCAGAACGATTTCCGCCAGAACTCAAAGACATTTAGCTAAGGTTCGTTAACCTTATCAAAGTTCTATTGTCCTCCCACTTAACTTTTGCGAAAAATTCCTTTTTCAATAAACCTCACAGTTAAAGCGACAAACCCTTTTGTCCTCGGTGTTATGGAGGAATAAACAATTGTTATTCGGAATAACCTACAAAGACATGCTCATCCGAATTCGGTTGTAAACATCTTACTTATGTTTAGCATACCAAAATTTAAGAAATGACAACTTGGGTTTTACCCCAAACCATAACTTCCATGGTGTCATTTCAACGGATCTAGATGGAGATCTTTTCAGTGTAAAAGTGGTAGTCTCTAAAGCTTTAATCTTTTAAAACATAATGGCAGTTTTATAAATAACACCTTTGATCCAACCATGTCTCACAAGGTTTCATTACAAATCTCAAACACTCCATACTCCTATGGTGTTTCGGGAGATGTAAATCTAGGTGTTTTGCTAAACTTGCAACTCAAATAAATCCCTTTATGATAAAATCATAATTCATTTATTTTCTTGTTACACTTGTAACTCAAATAAATCCTTTATGATCAAATCATAATTCATTTATTTTCTTGTTACAATGATTTTCCACTTCATCTTGAAAGTCTTTGAAACATTTTCAAATATTTCATACTTCTTTCTCATTAAGTGAACATTCACTCAAAATTGGAGAAAGCATATGAAGTTGAAACCCATCGCCATTTACTACACATAATGGACTACATACATCGATATGTATAAATTCCAATAATTTAGTCGTTCTTTCTTGGCCTTTGAACGAAGTTTTAATTATCACGTGGAAAGTCTCACAAGCGTCACTTGATCAAATCAAAGACTCCAAAAATCCATGAATATGGAGATTCTTCATGTTTTCTTTCCAATATAATTTAAACATGATGTCACTTCATAAGTGATCTTTCAATCATTTGTCTTGCGACATTTTAGCATTAGGTTTTATGGATGTGATTTCTTCAACTAGATTTGTAAATCATCCATCTTATATGGAATACGGTAATTATTTGAACAACCTTTGTTCTCATAATACCTGATTCAAATAACAATTATTAAAACAAATCTTGAAGTCAAGCCTTGATGTCAACGAGAAATACAAACAACGGTTTGTTTGTTTTTGATGAACATCATCACATATTCTCTTGCTAGTTACTTAGGCCATTGTGGTTCATGAATTGCATCGTTCCGTATGAAATTTCATACCAACCAATTCGGTATCCAATACCCAAGAACCACATTGTTTAACAAGCAAAGAATACAACCATAACATGTATATCATATATATACCTAAATTGGATATTTCCAATCTTTTCTTTTCTGCCAAATATATTTTATAGATTCTCTTTCAGCATTTCCTTTTCCTTTTTAAAAGAAACTATCAACATCAACAGTGGCGCCATATACATGACACATAGTCCAAAGCGTGTATATTCAAATAATAATACCTTTGGACTTGCACTTTGAAGTAGATCACCATCATCAAAATGATCGGTATTCTTTCAAAATCCATTCTTTAGTAATCTTTTAGTGTAGTAAACATTTTACATACATATTCTATTCACCCTTATCATGACGACTTTCATGATCAAGCTACTTTAGCTTATAAAGGCGAATCGTGAGTATAACATTACTTTCCAAAACCCTTTTGGATGATTAGGATGTCTAGCATCTCCAACCTCCTTAAATTCTCATCCAATATGAGAACATATATTATACTCTATCATATTGCAACAAACATTGTTTCAGATATCGTTATATCTGCCACACATGATGGTTTCTGAAACAATTCTTTCAGCTCCTAGATAAACTTGATATTAAAACAATCAAGAATCGTGGAGGCAAACATGATACTTAAGATACTAACACTGGAATTGTTACTCTCGATTTAATACCAATTATTAAATTTCACGGAGTAAATAGAGTTTGCTAAAATTTTGCAATAGGAATTTAAACTTTGTTGACACTCAACACAATACGATACCAGTTCGTAAAGTATATATCCAGAATTCTATAGTTCTATTATCTCAATTACAACTATGCATATGGTGGTGAACGAATGCCAATGACTACAACAAATTATGCAAATTCACTTTGATTTAATTTATGATAAATTGAGTTCTACTAATCCAAATTAGAAATGAACTCCCACTCAAAAACGACATCCCTCGTGCCTTTTTGGTGATTACATGAACCAAATCCACTACACCAAGTCCGATCATCACGTGAGTCGGTGTAGCTTCAAAGGCGAGCAACAAATGGGCATCATATCTACTATATGACTCATGCTTAACCTTTCGGTCCGTGTTCCGAGGCCATGTCTGTACATGCTAGGCTCGCCAAGTAAGAACCTTAGTATTCGCGTGTGTAACTGTCTTACACCCGAAATATGGTCGTGGATCCAAAAACACCCGATCATCACGTGATGTCTTGGAGCGACGAGAACATAATCGGTGCATACTAAAGGAAGAACACATTATTATCTTGATATTTAAATGAGGGATCATCTTATTATGCTAATAAAACGCCAAACAAGCAATATAAGATGCTATCAAACATCACATGTTTATTAGTGGAATGATATGGTTCCGCATGATCTCTATCATGTGCACCGTGGTATGATCACTATCATACCTATATGTGTAAGTCCAAGGTCTATGGAGATTACACGTTATGTGTGTTGTAAGAGTATCATCTCATACTTCTAGTTACAACATCACCATATCATATCACTAGCCCAGCAACAATCTAAACTAGACGCCTCTAATTTATCAATTGCAAATTTTACGTGGCTTAGGGCTTTCGAAGATAGAACCGTTCTTACCTACGAACATGAACCACAACGAGGATAACCAAATTGTTGACAACTCGTTGCAAATTAGATATTGACTATAGTAGGAGAGACAGACACCCGCTAGACACTTATGCAAAACTAGTTGCATGTCAAGCGTGGAACAGGTCTCATGTGCGAGGACATGTAAAGTTTGTCCGGGCCGCTTCATCCCACTATGCCACCAATATCCAAAGTACAACTAAGAAGCAATAAAATGATCATCATCGCCCACATACTCATATGTGTACTACCCGTGCAAAGTATCTACGCATAGATCCTGCTCCGATACCACTGTAGGGTTCGCAGCATAGAAAAGAAAATTTTTCCTACGATGGGAACAACTATGTACCAAGATCTATCTACTAGATACAAACAACGGGCGGATGTATATCCGTAGAGAACATACCCTTGAAGACTGACAAAGCTTAACGAGTCCAAACTCGTGGTTGATGTAGACGATCTCTTGCCGATCTCAAGATCGAGAGGAAGTCCTAGCACTGCAAAAAAGAACAGATCCGTGCTCGACACACGCTCGAGGCACCGAGCAACCTCCGCCTCCTCGCTCCAGCGATGCAGCGAAAGCACAACTTTTTATTGCCGAATAGCCACCGAGAACATGTATCTCGCTAGTCCGAGACCATGGGAGATAAATTCTAGAGGGGGAGAGAGATCCTTCACGAGGAGGTGTGGTATGAGAGAGAGAGGGGGGGCCTTTATAGGGAGAGGGGCACGCAAGGGGCATGGCGCCCAGCCATGGGCCTTCCCCCACCTCTTCCACATTCATGTGGGTGGAGCTCCCACTCAAAATGAAAAGCCTCCACTCCCATTAAAAAGCCTCCACTCAAAAATCCACTCACATGCATTAAATTTCCACCAAATTTAATGCAAGCTCTCATTTAAATAAAACTCTTTTATTTATTTATTAAGAATTTTTTTAATTAATTTAATTAACAAACATTCACATAAAACCCCTTGCTAGTATTCCATTTCACATGCGTAACCGGTTCAGCAATTTCAACCAAATAGTTTTGTTCTAGTGAAATAAATTCGCGCTTTCCTTTCTTTTTTCGGCATGAAACTTTTGCTCCAATTGGATGTCGGTGTCTCTTAAGTGTGTCACCCTACGGTTCGCGAATAATGCGGACATGATCGAGACCTCTCGGATCAATAATCGAAGCGGATCCGAGACCCATCTCGACTCCACACATTCAACGATGACTTTCTTGTGATCGTCGGAACCTTTTACGCTAGTATCTTAATACTTTTGTGTCGCGATATATTACATGTCCGAGATTCGATCATCGGTATCTCCATACCTAGTTTGATCTCGTTACTGACATGCACTCTTTTCTCGTTCCCGTGATATAACATTCTAGTGATCAAATCACTTGCTTGCAAGCTAACCAATGTGATATCACCGAGAGGGCCCAGAGTATATCTATCCATCATCGGGATGAACAAATTCCACTCTCGATCCATGGGCCTCAACATAACACTTTATTAGTTCTGAATCCATCTTTATAATCACCCTGTTACGGTGTGACGTTTGATGTTATCAAGAAACTCTTCCGGTGTTAGTGATTGACATGATCTCATGGTCTAAGGATTAGGATCACTTCGTAAGTTGTTATAGCAATATAAACTCAATGACTTTGATCGTAATGCTATACTTTGGATGAATGTTCATCACACCATTAAACTAATGTTGTGACCTCGTTATTAACAACATCCAATGTCCATGATCAGGAAACTTTGATCATCTTGTTAATCAACGAGCTAGTTTATGAGAGAGGCATAACTAGGAACTTCCTTTTTGTTTATTAAACACACATGTATTAACGTTTCCGTATTAATACAATTATAGCATGTAAAATAAACATTTATCATAAACAAGGAATACGATAATAACCACTTTATTATTGCCTCTCGGGCATATTCCCTTCAAGTTGATCTCTCATGGGTAAAGTAACGCACCTCTGCAGAAAACCAAGGAGTTAGAAGGTAGCACATTCTCTGTGATACCTCATGATTCTATAGACTTGGAGCCTATACCGGATCATCTTACTTTGGTTAAGAAGCATCCTAAGTTAGCTTCCAAGTTTATGGATAGATAACGAACACTCGTTGCGTATTTTTATAAGACCCATCAAGTGATTGTGGAAGACAAAAATGACATGTTAGAGTATCTAACTGATCTGGAAAGGAGGAAGCAGTTAGCATTCCAGCTAGATAAAGAAGCAAGTAGTAGTACAACACCTATCTTTAAGGATATACCTATAGATCCTGAATCTTTTATACCATATCCTTATTCACTAGGACCTGAACCTATACATGATCCTACTATGGATATGCGGTATGCAGTACCACAGGGCTCAGAGGATGGTTCTGACTCAGAACTTCCTATTGAGAATTCGGATGGTTAGAGAATGGGATCATATAATGGATCTCATGAATACCAGATGTCCACTGATGGTTCTGACAGAAATGTTGGACAATCTAGTTGGATGGGTGCGAGAATGAACCCTAATAATAGTAGTAGAAATACCATGTAAATAGATAATCAAGATGAAGAAGAAGATCCTGAGGAGAGAGTGTTTGAATCATCAACATCTTCTCAAAACATAGGGAATATACATTATCCAGTGTTTAATTATCTTGCCCACGATAGCACCTGGGAAGCAGCAGGATCTGCGTATCCTGTTGACAACTCAAGAAATGAAGCTCAGGAGATGCAGGCTGGAGATAATGTTGAATATGTTTCTGAATACTTTTCAGCTGAGCTGGAGGGAGTCAATGCGCTCAGGTTGAGTAATGACTCAAGTCCTGACACTTCAGATAAAGAGTATATTCCTTCTGGAAGGCCATATGTTCCACAAACTGTGCAACGAACCACATGTCATCACGGTTGGACATCAGGCATGTACGATGAGCATAGTTACTACTAGAAGGATACAATTAGTTAGTAGTATCAAGTACCGTGTATTGTACCCCAAGTAATAAGGTAGTTTTGTGATTATATCTATATGGTATATGTTGTAATGACTTTGTATCATTATGATATTATGTAAAATATGTGAAATGCATATTTGGATTTTCTTTGGATCTTCATTTTGTGACTAGTTCTGTGCGTAAAGTTGAGCTCAGAACACATGTGCATGATGTAATTATGAGTATTCGCTTTATGTTGCAGGACTAGAGGGTCATGGATACGGGTGTAGGTGTAACATCCCAGGATTAGCACCTAGAAGTAAAGAGGACACAAGGTTGTGCATTACATTCATGCATAAGAAAATCCGGGGAATTTTCGCGGAAAACTAAAATAGCTGTAGAGGGATCGAGATCTCTCTTGTTCTGATGGAAACACCAGGACATGTGCGATGGATTTTGACATGACCTCTATTGTACTTTTGTGTTTGAGGGGAAGGAAATTCAAATTTGAATATTCAGTTGGTGAATTTGAATTCTAAAAGAATTTGAAATGTAATGATAATTGGAAAGTAAATTGTAATAATAAATATAAAATTGAATTACATAATTACATACTAAAAAGGCTTTATTACAATAAGAAATATATATTACAATGTTTGCAAATGCAATTATAAAAGAAAAATAAAACAAGTAAACTTTATTGAAAGTAATATAGTATTACAATGTCTTTACATTATTCAAAAAGAAAAGGAAATAAAAATATTATACAAAGGAAAAGAAATAATAATTAATACATCAATAATGTTACAAGGATTCTTAAATTCTGTACATGAACATATTACATTGTTCTTACAAGATAATAAGAGGATAAAACCTAAACTATATTTTCTATCTAATTCTTGATCTTCTCATTATCCCTTTGATCCTGATTTCTGCAAAACAAAATAGCAGACTAACAACAGTACAAGAATAAAGGGGTTGGTTTATTATTGTACTCTCAGATTGGGCCTAGAGTTGCTAGAGCCTGAATTCATCATTGAGTATTTATTAAAAAGGGGCCAAATCATATTATATGTTCTTAATCAGATTGTTGCCTTAGTACAACATCATTGGATCAGGGGCAAGTTTCACCATATCCAGATAAGAAGGTAAAGAGGTAAAACATCAGGAAATATCAAGATTTTTACTTGATCTGATCCCCACACCACAACAGGTAAACATGCTGCTCACTCACCAGCATGCACTAGTGTGATGTCAACACCACAAGAGTTCAGCAAAATGAGAGACTACCAGCTATAGCTGAGCTGCTACCATATCCTCTCTCCACACACAAACACATACAACCAGACCAACAACTTATCATTAGCCCAAGAACACCACCAAGGACATCGTTGTTCTTATCAGATCTCTCCCAAGAACACATGTCAACACCCGGATTTTTAATCCTAGATGCCTGTTATGCCATACATCGCAATCCCATGATTACCATTTTTGCGAGACATAACAGAATTGGATACCACAGTACATCATCCATTACAAATCATACATAAGGTCTTACATAAATAAGGATCTCATGATCCAGTTCTTAATACAACTCAAGCAGCAGAAATACGTAATAATAAAGGTAGCGTAGGCGAAGCTCCATCTTCGGGGTCACAGGCAATGGTGACGATGGGAGATGATCCTAGTTGTCGTAACCTTCCTGGGGTCCATCCTCCTAGTACTCCTCTTCATAGTCTGGCCACGGGAATAGCCAGGGACAAAGCCATGAGTACTCTTTAAGTACTCGCAAACTAATACTAACAAGTGAAGGGGGTTTTTGTAATAGGACACTAAGCTCTATGGTTGTTTTGCAAAAAGCAAGATTTACCTCTACTAAGTTCAGAAGCAAAGAAAAACTAGTTGAAATTTTATAACACCTAAGTGGGAACTTGTATTTCATATCACAACTCTGTTGTGGTCAAGTCAAAATTCTCAATCCATTTCACAAGTCATTTTGAAAACATCTGACGGGGGAACAGTATGGCCACTCCAACTGTCCATAACCGCGGACGCAGCTATTCGAATAGTTTGACACTCTGCAGAGATTGTAAACTTTCACCACAACATTCGATACATCCGTCAGGAACAAATCCTGAATTCACCATACTCAGTATGCGGATAATCAATACTAACCTTTCAATTACACGCCCTAGTATAGGCACCTCTACTGTGAGTTTGGCCTCCCAACCATGACCAACTGTCATCTTGGGTACTGCACAGGTGGACAATCTTCACAAGGTAGCCTCAGCTCAGACCTTGGCCGTGAGGGAACCAATACTAAGGTATATAAATTTCCAGTCAATCCCCACCCAATCTTTGGGTATTGTGGTTGTACGGTAAAATTGGAATGGTATCGCATCCAGACAACCATCAGTTTTATAAAGGGATAAGGCTCATGCCTTAGCATTTTCATCACCAAAATCATCTGGTGTTCGGAAACACATGTCAAAACATCTCAATAGAATGATCCATCATTCCAAGGGTTTCATAACCATTTTCACCAAGTATCCCCATCTAAAGTTGATCAAGTTTTATGCTTAGCACTAGCATCTACAAATGGGAGTGAGTACTAATGAGGGGTGGTAAACTAGTGGTGTTCAGCTAAGTTCAATCTCATGCCTTAGGATGACATCAGATTATCTAGCTTAGGCCAAATTTTATGCTCTATATGCAACCTTCAATTATCTTTCTAGAATCTACAATTCACTTAAGTAAGCTCTAAGTAATAGCTTTGATAAAGAAATAAAGTAGAAAGCTTGCAAGTAAAACTAGGACTGGGTATCATCAAATGTGTCTAACCAAGCATGCTTAGTGCATTGCATAGGTTATCTAACTTTCATAATTGCAAGTGTTAGTCTTGCAAGGTTAATAGCTTGCCTTGAGCAGAGCAGTGGTTGAAGTTCTCCTCGGCTTCTTCTTCGTAGTATCCTCCTTCCTCCTCGTATCCTTGGTCGGTACTAGCATATATGAATAAATACGAGGTACACAATCACCAAACAATACTTAACTACTTTCAATCATCACACGCAAGGATTCTATAGATGATATAGCATCATCACTAATATTACAAGATTAAAGCGTTTGTCTTATTTATTTTATTTTTAGAAAAGTAATTTCTACTCATTGAAAAACTACTTAAGATTTAATATTCTCCAACTCAAACATGGGATCATGTTGACACATGTCATCACCACATATTTCAGTACATGGGAATGTGATTTAAAGTGGTGTCACAATTTAATAAGGTTTAACCTTTTTATTTTAAATAAATAAAGTGACTAGAAATGCTTATGTGGCATTCTTTTATTACTTGGACATTATTTCTGTAAGTAAACTCATATATTTTTATATATTCTGAAAGGTATGATCAAATGTGATTTTTGAGAGTTGGAATCAACTCAAAAGCTATTATGGTTTAAATTTGAAAAATGTTTGAATGCAAAAAAGCTTCTGACTTGTTATTTTTACCAAGGTTGATCTACAGATCCAAATGATTTGAATCCAACAGGCTTGGATTAAGCATTTCAATACCTTGCTAAAAAAATTGGTTTCATTCAATTTGGTGCACTGAATCGAGCTGGGTTGATTTTTGAAACTAGGTACAGAACTAAGTTTGAATATAAATAGAAAAAGATAAATTCGAACGATTGGGCTGCGCGGGAAGGGATAATGGGCCAGCCCAGTGTCACTCCGCAGCGCGGGGCGCAACTGACAGGGGGTCTACTGGTCAGTGGCTCTTTAAACGCGAAGCGGTATGGGGCGATCTTGGCCGCATGATCTAAGTCTAATCGAACGGCTACGGCTCATCGTCCACGTCGGGCAGCGCCGGTGAGACAGAACCCTAATGCGGCAGATGGGGGTCGTGGGAGGCTCACCGGGGCTCAGGCGAGGGTCGGTGATGTGGGCGAACGACGAAGTCGACGACAGCGATTCTCCTAGCATCGGCAGCTTCTCGTGGGGCGGCTCCAATCGATGGCTTCCTTCTTCTCCAGCAGCGGCGGGCTCCGGTGAAATTCTGGCGATGCGCTGCTCGCCTTGCTCCGGGAATGAGGTGGTTCTAGGTGAGAGGGGAGTAGAATGGTGTGAAGAATTCGGTTGTTAGATGATCTACTAAGGCTAGTGGTGTCCAGAGAGGGAACAATTTAGGCCCAAAACACTGCTCAACATAGTGTTTTGATTTTGTTTGATTTGCATCTACAACCTGTTTGATGAAATGGCGGCATGAACTTAAGTTTTGAATTTTGAAAAGATTTTTTGTGGGTGTGCTAGGAATGTACTGGGGAGTCTGTATATGCTGGGTTTTGAATATTGAGTTCGTTTGAGTGGTTTTTGAAATAGTGGGATCTTCCCATATGAAATAGATTCAATTTTAAACTGACATTTAAACTAAGCATTTGAATGTTTTTGGATGATCACACAGTGGGCCTTGGTACCTTATTATGAGTATTATCAAGGGGTGCAAAGATCCATACATGTTTCTGTTAAGTTCTGAAAGTTAGAGATAACCAAAGTAGGCATGGGAGTTAAATTAGCCAAAGTGACCATTCACTTAATTTGTTTGTTTTGATTTGTTTGTCTTTGGGAAAAGTTTGGGGATTGTTTAGATGATGTTTATTTCACCTAATAATCCTTTTACAAGCAAATAAACACATAATCATGGCAATTCAAAAGAATCCAAATTTTAATGCACACTCATATGAATGCTTTCGTATTTTTAATTTGAAAAGTTTTTATTAACCCTAAATTTGGTGATTAGAGTTTGATGATTCTAGTTTAATATTTTTGGGATGTTACAACACATAAACCACAGGTAACCAAATTGCCACCAAATAAGAACATCCCTGTTCTTATCTGTCTATCATTACACCACAATGATCTCAACAACCAGCATACATGATAGCTTCCAGAAACCAGTGGAGGAATATGTGGGAACATGAGGAGGTGGGAGAGAGGAAGCTTACCAGTAGCAAGGAAAGCAGTCCACCAACAACATCAGGAGGACAGAGTAAAAAGAAGAGGATCCAGTAGTAACACCACAAGATAGCTCCAATCTAACTTCACACTCTAGTTTGAGGTTAATCAATTTTCTCTTTTGTTCTCATCATTGATAAGGAAAAAGGGAGAGTTGTGAGAAAAGGTACTTTCAGAATTGCATACAAGTGGTATGCAAAATCATCACCAAGTATTTGGGAAATAATAATATTTGTTATTTTCAAACTAGCCCAATTAACATCATATCATTTCACTATGGATCATACTACTGTGCACACTCTAATGAGGCACCACAGTAGAGTATCCACCAATAATGGAAGCCATTATAGGGTAAAATGATAACCATAAATGTTATCAAAATCAAGTGCCTCAGCCTTTGCATCATTGGCTAGGTCAAGAATTTCCTTCACAAAATTCAACCATAGTAAGTGATCTTAGTCAGGGAAATAACATCCATGCACTATTTAGCTTCAGACCAGCATCATTAGCTTATTATCTAATTTTACTAAATAAACATACCAACAAACCACAACTGCTAGTCTACAGGGCACATTCCCAGAGGGTAGCACCTCTCTACCTAACAGATTCAGAATGTCTTGAGCACTAACTCAAGTCCATTTTCTACAATACACTAATCATTTTCCTAAAAAAGATTCAGGAATCATTTAAAATGGTTGTTATCATATAGCCAGTGTAATCATAGTGGTCACTCAGTTACACTTACTGATCAAACAATCTTATCATTTCCCTAGTCAACCATCTAGGAAACAATTTATCCAGTTATCAAGATATTGGTAGATAAAGAAAATCTACAGTGTATATCTAAATTCATATTTGTCCAAGGACATGCCTTTATAATATATGATCATCAATATCTCATTAAAATCCATCTGCAAGCAACCAACATTAAAAATTTAGATCATTTTCCTAGCCATATGGCTAGGAATCATTTTGGGGTAACAACTCTGTCATATTGACATGCATAGAATTCAGTTGAACATTATGAATCCATAACTTATAAAAAATATATGAGTACCACCACAAGATTAGATTGGCAGTGCCAAAGCATAGCTTACACATATTTAAAATCAATCCCAAGAGCATCACATAGTTCTGTAATAAATTCAGGAAATTTACTTATATCATTTCCCTGAATATTTACTTCCAGGAATCATTTTAACACTAGCTGTCAACATGGATAGCTAATTTTAGTTCAATACAGACTCCAGATCATCATTGAACCAAAGGTTCAATAACTCAAGGCCTAGTATATTATCATCTTAACTAGCTACCAACTTAACCACATTTTTTTAACAAAATCACTTGTTCTCTGATCAAACTAACAACCAAAGATAACTGTACAAGTGACAAATACCAAGTACTGGTAGTGTGAAATTAAGATACCTGTGTCACACTTTTGACCTGAGAATAACAGTAATCACAAACCTCTCTTCTAACAATAAATTTTAAAAGCTATCCAATATATTTCATCAAACCAATTTACTCCACTTAGCAATTCAAAGGGAATCAGATCCTCATCATATAAACACTAGGACAGCGCATTCGTGCTACTTAGAATAATCCCGTCATCATAGAGAGAAATTTTGAGAGGATTCAAGTGGAGAAAAGAAAGGGAGGAGAATCCCCACTTACCCGTGGTCCTCGCTAGAGTGTGAAGAGGAAGTAGTGGCCAGCGTCGAGGATGAACACGGCGGCACGGGGAGCACCCAGAGGGCGCTGTAACCCGCGCCAAGCCGCGTTCATAGAGATCACAGTGAGGAAGACGGCACCATGTCCTCACCAAGGCACCAGGGCGATACCAGAGGAGCATCGGAGCACCACATCCTCGGCAACAATGCAAACCCTAGCCATCAAAGAGAGAAGCGCGGCTAGGAGAGGGCTCGAGCATCAAATCGAGCTGGGGCCATTGATGCAGCATCATCCACATCGTCATTTCAGACCATGATGGTGGCCGTGGTGGCCAGAGCCGTCCATGATCAAGGAACGGCGGCGACACCAGGGGGCCGCCCAGAGAGAGAGAGAGGGATTCGAGCAAGGAGGAGGACGCACAAGACCGAGTGGGTCGGTTTGACTGGCTTGGTCCACCGATCGGGTTGGTCTAGCCCAACCATGCGCCAGACTGACTGGTGGGACCAAGATAAAATGATATCAAGAAATAAATAAAAAGAAAAAGGAAATAATAATTACCAATATAGCCTTAATATAATATTAGTTGTAGAAAAATAAATAAAAATCCTAAAAATACATATAGTATATCAAAATGTTCACAAAAATAATATCTACCTAATAAAAATACAACTTTATTTGTTTAAAATAAAAATAAAGTAAAACAATTATTAACACCATTAAATCTTAAGTGAAATTTTATAAAATAAAACAAAAAATAACTAAAAAATCATTTTTGTGTATCAAAATAACCCTACTATTTTATAAAAATACCAACTTAGAGTTTTACAAATAAAACATAAAGCAAATATCTAAAGACACTTAATTCTTTGATGAATTTTATAAAAATAAATATAATACTTATAAATAAATAAAATTCATTTTTAAGGTCTTGAATAAATATATTACACTAGAAAAATATTAAATATATTATTAGAAAATTCTTTAATATTTTAAAGAATAAATCCTTACCTAATACCTATTTTTGTAAATTCTTTAAGAATAATTGTTAAGTAAGAATTAATTATATTTCTTCAGAAATATTAATACCCTAAAAAATCAAATTACTAAAATTCCAAACCAGAATTAAGGTTTAAAATAAAACTTAATTGTAAATTATTAACTTTATAATATATTTTGAAAATTTAAATAAAGTTTTAAAACCACAACCTTCAAAATAATTTTATAAGCATTCACTAAAATATAAAGTGAATAATTACACAGATTAGTTATACCTATCATACATCTAAAACTTAGGAATAATTAAAACATATTACATCTTAAGTTTACTTAACCTTTTAAAGTTAACTTTAGTCTCAAAAGCTTATAAACATCATGTCTAATAAACTACTTATGTTTTTATAGTTAACTTTGGTCTATTTCAATTAAGACATAATGCATCTCAAGTCCAAGCTAATAAATTAAATACCAGAAGGCATTGCTCACATTTTATTAACAATGAAGATTGCTTAAACATTATAAAGAAAATATTTTCTTCAAATGTTATTCTTTTTGCCACTTCAAATAACAATCTTATAATAAGTCCTTCAACTCTTAACAAATCAATCCCAAGGACTTTTATCATAGTCACCACATGACAATTCACCATAATCACATCATCTTATACTTTACTTACATATTTTGGATTTTTAACACTTAGGTTCCTTATAAAGGTCATTACTTATAAAGTAAAATTTGAAGATAAACCAACTCTGGAAAGAATCACTTAAATTCACTTCACTCAAAGTATTGGGGATTCAATTTGGGAGTTTTACAAAAATGCATAGCATTACTTATGTATAACTGCATATTGCTTCTTTAAACATTAGTCCTTACCGGACCAATGATGCAGATTTCAGATATTGGATCTTATGACGTCTCAAAGACCATGAGTGCATAATCTTGCAATCACAAAAGGCAAGTTCACACTTGCTCATGTCCTTTGATTATTTTCTGTAAAGTATTTTACAAATCCAGTTTTGTCATCACCTACATTTTAAAAAGGTCAGAAAACACTATTTTCATAATAATGTGATTATAGGTTATTTACCATGAGGTAATAACCTACTATAAGAGTTCTGGTGGTAAAGGAACATATTATCTAGGACTTAACAACCAATGTCGCCAGTGATTCTTGCGCCGTATATTATGTGTTGACCATGAGATTTGGAATGGGACGAAGAAGTCAGCTGTATCTTTTCCCTCTCACATGGAGCTGGATGTGCGGGTCGTGGCTGTTATCACTCATAGCGTGCATATTATTTATGGTAATTCATAGAGGATATGCAGCATATGGGTGGGATCCCTCAACGTCCCACGATAGTTCCGGCATCTGAACGGTCTGTACAAACCATTGCCGTAATTCAATAGGTGGGCATGGTGTACACCAAGGAGACATCCGGGGTCGCGAAGAAGGCAGTGATTGGCTTGGATCTTAGGTTGGGCCTCAAACCAAGGAAGTTTGAACGGGGAAATACTCCCGGCCGTGCAACAAAACGTAAGGTCTCTGGGTAAAGTGACGCACCTCTGCAGAGTGTAAGAACTGTAACTTGTTACTCCCTGTTCCGGGAATGAGCTGCTAACGCGGCGGGAAAGGAACCCCATGAAGGTTCTGGTAAACCCGTGAAGGCTGACGAACATAGATTTTCGGAATAAAAGCAACTTTTGAAGAAATGTTTACAAAAAATTGCATTGCCTACGACCTACGGTCTGTGGCTATAGCTATAGTGCATCAAACACTCCTTTTCTAGTGAACTTGCTGAGTACGCTCGTACTCAACGTATCTTCTTAACCCTTGCTAGGTTCTAAAGCCAGTATAGACGATGTCTACATCAATTTATGCTCCAGGAATCATCATTAAAAGCTAAAGCTCTTCAATGAAGTTAAGGAAGTCAACATATACATCAACTCAAGCGAAGACAAAGTTGCGAATTAGATAAGAATAGAATCTCTAGCCATATAACCTACTTCTGTAGAGTACTGCAATAGCAGCAATACAAGCCAAATAGTTAGATGCTAATTTTATTAGCATAATAGTTATGAGTTGTTTATTTCTGATTCTTCTTTGTAAGAAATTTCTTTCTCTCTCTTTAACCTAGAGTGTTCTCTGGATCTTGTGTAAAGACTTGAGTTGTAACCTATAGTCATGTCTTGGACCTGCTGTGTTTCTGTTGTACTACTCTGAGGGATGTAATACTAGTGAACGGTGTTTCATTGGTGTTATGTCAACGACTATAGTGTACTACATCATGAAGTGGTATGCTGGGTCACCGTAGTAGGAATGGAAACTGAGCAGCAGCGGATGGAGTGAGAGGCCAAGGAAAAGGCCGATGCATATGCAGCAAACCAAGAAGCATTACCACCACCACCACCACCACCACCAATGAGACCGTTAATGGAACAGAATTTTATGCAATGCATGCAAATGATGCAAGAAACCCAGAATAAGTTCATGGAAGAGCTGCTGGGACGAGCAAATCAGAGGGAACCTGAAGGTGGAGGAGTGAGTCTATCTGATTTCCAGAATGCAAGACCGTTACCTTTTGCATCAGCTCCTGAACCAATGGATGCAGAGGATTGGCTAGCAGATACTGAAAGGAAGCTGAAAACTATAGGTTGCAATGATGAGGAGAAATTTAGGTATGCAACTCATCTTCTGACTGGACCTGCAACATCATGGTGGAAAATCAGTTGGCCATGCAACAACCAGGAAGGGAGTTTACCTGGGAAGAGTTCAAGCAGAGATTCCATGAATATCATGTTCCGGAAAGTGTTATGGAGTTGAAGCAGAGAGAATTTGAGGAGCTTCAGCAAGGATATACTAGTGTCATGAAGTACATCCGGGAGTTTAGTCAACTGTCTCGCTATGCCGAGGAGGATGTTAACACGGAAGAGAAGCGGAAGAAGCGTTTCCTGCATGGATTAAATCCATTTGTGAAGATGCAACTAAGGTTAGCCAATAAGCAAACCTATCAGCAGTTGTTGGACGCAGACATTACATTTGAAGATGACTACAAGAATGTCCAAGAGGATCAGAGGAAGAGAGCCAAGAAGGAAACCAAGAGAATTCAGGCAAGCAAACCTAAACCTAAACTGGAGTTCAAACCTCGAAATAGGAATTATGGCAACAAAAACAATAACAATAACAAGGGCAGTGGTGGAAATCAATCCAATCTGAGAAGGAATGTTATTTGTAACAATTGTGGAATTCCAGGGCATTTCTAGAGGGAATGTAAAAAGCCTGTAGTGATCTATTATGGTTGTGGTCAGAAGGGTCATATCAAGCCAGATTGTCTGATAAAACCACCTGGAGGATGGCCTACCAAGGGAGGAGGACAAGCCAGTGGAGGAAATGGACAACTTAATAAAGGAGGAAATAATGGCAAGAACAACAATGGCAAGAGGAACCGACCTACTGGGAAACTGAACTGTGCAACCCTCGAGGAGGTGGATAATTCGGAGCATGCAGTGATAGGTACGCTCAATATCCTTACCAATCCCGGCAAAGTTCTATTTGATACTGGTGCAACTACTTCATTCATTTCTGAAGAATTTTGTGATAAGTTCGGGATTAGAAGGGCAACGTTAGAAAGTCCTATGACAGTAGTTACGGCAGGAGGGAATGTGATTGTACGACACATAAAACAAGATCAGGTTATCTCGATCTGTGGTTGTACATATTTCACAGACCTTTATGTGATTCCTTTGAAGGGAATTGCAGTAGTGTCGGGGATGGATTGGATGATGGAACACGGAGCTCAGATAAATTGTGAGGAGAAAACTGTCTCAATCAAAACTCCAAGTGGAGCAAGGATAGTTTACCAAGCAGATAAACACATTCATATCATGGTGGATCTGCAGTTGAATTTAATGAAAGAAGTTAAATTGGAAGAGATTCCTATAGTTAATGAATTCCAAGATGTTTTTCCAACAGAGCTACCGGGAATGCCACCAGACCGGGAGATAGAGTTCACCATTGACCTAATACCTGGTACAACACCAATAGCTCAAGCACCATATAAAATGGGACCCAAAGAGTTGAAAGAACTCAAGGAGCAAATTGATGAGTTACCTAGAAAAGGATTTATACATGAAAGTGTATCTCCATGGGGAATACCAGTAATCTTTGTGGATAAGAGAGATGGTGGAAGACGGATGTGTGGTGATTATAGAAATCTGAACAACGTGACTATAAAGAATAAGTATCCTTTACCAAGAATTCAAGATTTGTTTCATCAAGTGAAAGGAGCTGGAGTATTTTCAAAGATCGATTTAAGATCTGAATACCATCAAATAAAAATCAAGCCAGAAGATGTTCCAAAAATAGCATTTGTCTCAAGATATGGACACCATGAGTATCTGGTAGTACCATTTGGTTTGACCAATGCACCGACAATATTTATGAATCTGATGAACAAGATCTTCATGCCATATTTGGACAAGTTTGTCATAGTCTTTATTGATGATATTTTAATATATTCCAAGGATAAGGAAGAGCATGCTGATCATTTGAGAATAGCATTGCAGACCTTAAGAGAACATAAGCTTTATGCTAAGTTCAGTAAATGTGAATTTTGGCTTGATGAGGTAGAATTCCTCGGTCATGTGACCAGTAAGGATGGAATTGCTGTAAATCCATCCAAAATTCAGTCGGTACTAGAGTGGACTACACAGACCAATGTGAAGCAAATTCGAGGTTTCTTAGGAATGGCTGGTTATTATTGGAGATTCATTGAAGGTTTCTCCAAAATAGACAGACCAATGACCAAATTATTAAGGAAGAATACACCATTCAAGTGGGATGATAAATGTGAAGCAAGTTTTCAAGAGTTGAAGACTAGATTAACCATATCTCCAATCTTAGCGTTCCTGAAACAGGGAAGGACTTCACAGTATACTGTGATGCCTCTAAAGAAGGTTTGGGTTGTGTATTAATGCAAGATCGGAAAGTGATTGCTTATGGTTCAAGATAACTGAAACCACATGAAGTCAACTATCCAACTCATGATTTAGAGTTAGCAGCAGTAGTTTTTGCACTGAAAGGATGGAGGCATTTTCTTTATGGAGACAGATGTGAGCTATACACTGACCATAAAAGTCTCAAATATTTCTTCACTCAAAAGGAATTGAATATGAGGCAGAAGCGTTGGTTAGAACTAATCAAGGATTATGATTTAACAATCAATTACACCCCAGGGAAAGCAAATGTTGTAGCAGATGCTTTAAGCAGAAAGAGTGCAGATATTCAGCCAAGCAATAGAGAGTTACCAAAAGAGTTACAAATGGACTTGGAAAGATTAGAGCTTCAATTCATCAGAACAGAGGTTCTTGGAGGATTAACTACTATGCAGGTAGTTGCAGAGCAGGACAGTGATCTTAAGCAAGAAATTTTTAGACATCAAGAAGAAGATCCTTTTATTGCAGAGGAAATTCGAAGGATATCTCAAGGGAAAAAAATCAGTTTTTCGCCTTGGAGATTATGGGTCTTTATGGTTTCAAGACCGTCTTTGTGTTATAGATGTGACTGATATTAGAAATGTCATACTCAAAGAAGCACATGATACACCATATTCTATACATCCAGGGAGTACTAAGATGTATATGGATTTGAAGGAACTATTCTGGTGGAATAACATGAAAAGAGATATTGCTAAATATGTATCTGAATGCCATACTTGTCAAAGGGTGAAAGCTGAACATCAAAGTCCAGCAGGACCATTACAACCCTTGGAAATTCCTGAATGGAAATGGGAGGAAATATGTATGGACTTCATTACAGGATTGCCTATGACACCAAAAAGGAAGGATATGATATGGGTAATTGTGGACACTCACTAAGAGTGCACATTTTATTCCGGTGAATCAAAAGGATAATGCCGAGAAGTTAGTTGAAGTATATTTCAAAGAGATAGTAAGTAAGCATGGAGTACCCAAAAAGATCGTAACTGATAGGGGATCAGTGTTTACTTCAGCATTTTAGAAGCAATTGCATGAAGCACGTGGCTCAAAGTTAGATTTCAGCACGGCATATCATCCTGAGACAGGAGGTCAAACTGAAAGAACAAATCAAATACTAGAAGACATGTTAAGGGCTTGTGCATTAGATTTTGGAGGAACATGGGGGGATCATCTACCATTGGCAGAATTTTCTTATAATAATAGCTATCAGAGTAGTCTGAAGGCAGTTCCATATCAGGTTCTGTATGGAAGGAAGTGTAGATCCCAATATGTTGGTATGAACCTAGAAGCAGCAAATAGTTTGCGCTAGATTATATCAAGGAAAGACAAGACATCATTGATAAGATCAGGGATAGACTGAAAATAGCCCAGAGCAGGCAGAAAATTTATGCGGATCAAAGTCGAAGATCATGGCATCCAGAAGTGGGAGATACGGTCTATTTGAAAGTAAGTCCCATGAAAGGGGTGAAAATATTCGAAGTTAAAGGGAAATTGAGTCCAAGATACATCAGACCATTCAAGATACTGAGTCAAAACAGAACTATAGCTTATGCTTTAAAGTTACCATCAAGATTGGCTCAAGTGCATAATGTTTTCCTTGTGTCACAACTTCGTAAATGTTTAAAAGTTCCAGATGATGCAATCACACATCAAGAGATAGAACTACAAGTAGACCTGACCTATATTGAAAAGCCTTATAAGATTTTGGAAGAAAACTGGAAAAGATTAAGGAACAGAGCAATTAAATATTTCAAGGTACAGTGGGAACATCATCCTGAAAGGGAAGCCACATGGGAGAAAGAAGAGGATTTAAGGAAAGCCTATCCAGAACTATTCAGGTACATCTCCACAAACTTTGGGATGAAGTTTAATTTAAGGGGGGAAGTCTGTAACATCCTAGCATTTAGGAACTAACGAAGGGTAGATTTAGGAATATGGAATGTTGCATGCATTCATTTGTGAAAATGTGGGTAAAATTTTCGCCAAATAAAAACCTTAAGTGATCAATGTTTCCTTCATACTTTGAGATTAGGTTTAGTCTTAAAGGGTGATTGCTATAGACTTTGATATGATCTTTAAGGGGTTATGGGTGTTTTAAAATGAAGTTGAATTTTAAACTTGAGTGTTTGAATTATAATTCAAATAAATTAGGGATAAGTTTTTAATCTTAATTTAATTAAGAAATAAGTATTACAACTTAAATTCTATCCAAAGAAAATCAATAATGAATATGAAACCTATTTCATATTATCAATATATAAACAAGTTACAAAGAATGTAACTGACGAGGTTTGATCTCGTCAATGCCCATTGTTATGGACTTGGGTTTTGGAGAAGACGGGGATGCTGGAGATCATGGCACGGTTAACAGACAAGCAACCAGGGGACACGAGATTTACCCAGGTTCAGGCCCCCGGAGGGAAAACCCTACTCCTGCTTGTCTGCTCTTTGATTACGGCGGAACCGAAGGTTACAGGGTGCGCAGATTCAATCTGGCGTGGAGGTGTATGTGAAAGTATGAGTCGAGAGATCTGTAGATCTATTGTGGTCTAGTCTATCAAGAGAGCCCTCCTCGTTGGCCCCTCCTAGCCTTTATATATGGGGAGGCTAGGTCTTAGGTACCGATACGAGTAGGTTACAAGTTGTATTCAAACTCTAGTCTTGAGGTTTCCTTGTCTTGTACGCTTGAGAGTCTGTGTCCATATGGGCTTCATAGCAGCCAAAACGTCATAAGCGTCATGGACCCTGGCAGGTCGTCGAGTGGGCCTTCCGTCGGGCTGGACCAGGTATACTAACATCAGGTACCCGTAGGGCATATCCATGTCAGTAGCCCCCGATTCTCCATCCAAAACGTAGATTCGGGTGGAGACTTAGTTGTCTTGAACCTTGTATTTGGGTGTCGGAGTCGAAAGTTGTGTCGAGTGCGAAGCACTTCACCCGAAAGTTCATCGGGTCAGCTGAATTTGTTCGGCTGTTGTAAAGGAATCGACATCTGTGGCATCCCGCAAAACCACTACTAGAAAATCGCGTTGAATTTGTGCATTGCATCGTCATCATCATGCATTGTTTGCTAAAACTATGTTTGCAAAGCCCGTGCTGTTTTCTAAACGCCCCTCTTTATTTTTCAAACATCAAAACCCGGGTCTCCGGAGTTATTTTGTTTGTTGCTATCAGGTTGCAAACGGCCCGTTTAGAATAAATAAAAATTTAAATTATTTTAATAGGGGCAGTCGAACGGGCCGATTGACCCGATCGACCACCCCAGAAAATATAAAACGGTCCACCCCAACCAGCCCCATCTAATCCTAAACCCACCAACTATCCTAACCACACCCCCTGGCCACCTCACTCCCTCCAATAGCATCTCGCCACCTCAGCTTCCCTCTCCCCTCACCCAATCCCACACTGCCACTTGTCCCTCCCTCTCTCTCCCTGGACCCTCTCAACCCACCAAACACACACACCCCATCCCACCTGCCCCACACCACACAGCATGCCAACACACAACGCACTACACACGCACGCACGCGCCACAACCGCCCCTGGCTCCTCTCTCACGCGCACAGCCCCTGGGCCCACCGCGGGGCCCACCCCCCACCGACGCCCTCCTCCCCACCTTCTTCCCCGCACGCGCGCCTGCAGCCTGGCTTCTCCACCCCCGCCGCCTCTCCTCTCCCTCCGGCGCCGCCCTCGTCGACCGCAACCGCCGCCACGCCTCCGCTCCGCCGACCCCGCTCCGGCGCGCTCGCGCTCACCCCGTCCCTGGCCCCGACCCGCCCGCGCCCCCTCCCTGCGCCTCCGCCCGCGCGCCTCCTTGTCGTCGCCGTGCCCCAGCTCCACCCGTCCCTGGCCCCGAAGGCCTTGCCCTCGCCGGCTCCCTCCCCTCCGGCGGCCGCTGCCCGCAACCCCTCCTCCCGTTGCGCTCGCCAGGCCTTCACCGCCGCCTCGTCCCGTTCCCCACGTCGCGTCGAGCCAACCCGTCGCCAGCCTCTTCCCGCCACCATCCGACCCCAGCGCTCTGCGGCGGCCTCCTCCGACAACCGACGCCGCCTCGACCCCATGTCGCCGTCGCCGTGCTCCGCCTCCGCCTGGCCTCGCGCCCGCCCGCCTCGCCGTGGCTGGCTCGAGTCCGCCCGGCTTGGCCCCGCTCAGCCCGTCCCGGCCACCTCCTCTCCTCGACCCCGAGCACGTCACCCATGAGTCCCTCCTCCCGGCCAGCGTCGCCGGAGCCTCCACCACATCGTCGCCGTGCCCGCCGCCTCGGCGACCTCGCTGGCAGACTCCGTCGCCCGCCCTCTGCTTCCCAAGCTCGTCGGCCGCGCTCGCCGCCGGGTCCGCCCCTCGCCCTGCACCGGCCTGCCGCACCGGCGAGCCCGCTCCCCAAGCCTCGCCTTCCCCTGTCACCGTGCAGCAACCCCTCCAGACTCTGCGTTTGGGCTCCTGCGTGTATGTGTTGGTGCTCGCTCGATGTACCAAGACAACGTACGAACCATGGTTGCAGTACCTGTACTCTGTCTCCAACCCGTCAAGGCCATCTACCCCGAGAGGCCGCGGCACCAGAACAACAAGAACCCGACAAGATCTCCATCGTGGACTTCAAGTTCCCCTTCGGACGCCTAGACCGCACCAATGGGTAACACAAGTACTCCATCGACCTCAATACCGTCCACGAGCGAACGTCGAACCCCGGAGTCCGAACCCCCGAAGGCCGAACCCGCGGACGTCAAGTTCGCCGAGAACCTAGGTGCCAAGCTCTTCTTATCGACAGGCTCAACCCGACCCGGAACGCCAAATACATCCTCGGACGCCAAAACCCGAACCAGAGAGACGCCAAGACCGCCACACGGAACTCGATCCGGAACGTCAAGTTCTCCACCTTGAACGCCACGACCGTCAACATGACCCGAAGACCGCAAATGCGACAAGAACGGCACCGACGCAGAACGCCAAGTACTTCATCTCGGATACGCCAAGAACTTCAGCCAGATGCCAAGACCGACTCGAGGGCGCGGACCCGACAAGAGCTTCGCCACGACAAGATCGACACCGACCCGGAAGAAGCCGATGCGCCCCGGCACCGACCCAAGCCCTTCCTCGCGGAACGCCAAGACCTACCCCCGATATCCGAGAACGCTTCCGTCGAACCCCAGATCCGAACCTCGCCGACCCGTCGAACCCTGGACCCTGAGACCGACCCCGAACCCCGAACCCCGGAACCTCAAGTCCATCGAGTACCCTCTAAAGTGTGCACCCCTTCCCGAAACCCTATTTTATAACATAATAACAAATTGCTGCATTTTTATTTGGTCATGCATGCATACATTCATGTGGTTTGGGGGCCTTATGCCGAATCACCTAATAATTAAATATGGGGCCCATATGCGGGCAAATCCAGTCTCATATCGGCCTCATTTAAACTTGTGTAGCGAACCGGTATCTTATCTGGCCTTGTCATAACAACATGCAAATTGCGGGTCTTCTAAATAACATGAACCACCTAATTAATTGTCGGGACCCCGATTCCGCTTAATATGACCTAATTGCATCGCATCTTGCCTTGTCATACATCATACATGCATCATGCCGATCTTTTGCCGTAGTATTAAATATTGCATCCGGTGTTTATTCTAGTGTTTTGCTTCTTCGCGGATAAGGCCGTTGAGTTGATGTGAGCTTCGCCCCGATCTTCGGTTGAACCTTCGTCAATGTTTTCAGGCGAGCATCTCCCCCTTTCTACCCATCTTACTTTTATAGTCTTTATTCCCTCCTGTTGATCTATTGCTATCTGTGTTGCGATGCTCTAGATTCCGTACCTGTGATATACCGTGCAGCCCTATATTGCCTTGGACACATCCTATTACCTGTTGTTTGGTAGATAGTTGGACTTGCGCGTCGTAGTTGCTTGCTCAAGTGCTGATGTGTGTCGTCATATGCCACGGTTGCTGATGTATTGCCGCATGTTGATGTTGGAGATGATTCTAGTTTTATTTATCGTCACTTTATTTTCTGTTTAACAACTAAAATTGAATAAGCAGAGGCATCGGTGGGTGATAGATAATATTTGGTTTCCGAACGCCCACTTGTGTCCCGTAAGACCCCGAGTACTTGATACCTGTTCCTTGATTTATCGCGCTATCCACATCCGGGAGGTATATGGGGCCCCCCCTGAGCCAGAGCTTGATTCAGTCTTATTTCTTGGGGCCACAAACTAGTTTGAGGTGTTTTTACTATCCTGTACTTATGCCATGCTACTTTCTGTATTTAAATTGTGCGAGGAGCACACTGTACTGTTTAGGATCTGTGACCCGTTTACGTGGTATCGACAGTCCCCGTTTGGGGACCTGCTGTCGTCACTGCTTGACCCACAAACTTTGGGGTCCGTCTCGAGCTAGCTTACTTCGTTGGTGTACTCAAGGGTGGCCCCGAAATATTTCTGAATCCTGTGATTGTTCACCGTGAAAGCCTCGTTGGGTTTTGTTTTGGTTTTCCGAGGTTGATCGGCGTGTGTTGCTATTGGTGCACCCGGCGGTAAAACTTTCCGAAAGCCGTGTCGCGGATATGGACGACTTGGAGAACAGATCTCGATCATAGACAAGCATAACTAAAGTTTACTGCTATAAATTTGACTTATAATGACTAGTAATCAGCTTCACTATAATGGAATGGCTAATTAATACTGCCCACAATTGCTTGTTTGGTTGTCGCTTGCGACAATTGTATCTGACTAGTAAGTATTGCAACTACAACGGAATGGCTGAATAAAAGTACCAACAACTGCTGGGTTTTGGGTTTATCTCATGCTATCTGTATCTGATTAGTAATTGTTGCCACTATAACGGAATGGTCAATTAAAAGTGCCCACTGTTTACTTTATCAGGATGATTATCTAAACCTGACTAGTAATTGCTGCAACGATAACTGAATAAATAAAACTGCCAACGGTGTGAGTTCCTCGGTTGACTTCCTCGTTTGGTCTCGAGGGGGAAACACCAGGATGGGTTTGTTTGATGATAGTATCAGGTTGGATCCGAATAGGTCCTTCTTACCCCCTCTGATTATCCGCCAGTTGTATCGAGTCTCTATAGGTTGTTTAGTACATGCTGCCGCTGCCTTCGATCCACCATACCTATGTGGCGAGGACGCGAATTCTAGCCTCGCTGTCTTGGCCTCAAGATCGACGCTCCTTCTTTTTCCTTTGCCCTTTGTCGGCACCCCTTTTGTTTAAGCAGGTTTTGAGATCGACGTCGTTAGCAGGGTTACCCTTCCGGCTTGGCCTGGGCAGGGTTATGGACGCCATTGGTTATTTTTTCAGGGCTCTTAGCCCCATTTGCTTCTTGTCCGTAGTCGGACGCCCTACCGTATTCAGGTTGTTTTGGATCTTTGTATATTATATTTGTATTCTTGACTCTTTGAGTCGCTGTTATATATATCTGTTCTGTGGGTCCCATCGAGGACTGTTGTGTAATGTTATTACTTCGTTTTCCACCCGCACGAAAGTGCCTGGTGGGCACCTTTGAATCGTTTCTATGAGGGTTTGGTGAATTTTGCCCAAATTTGCATAGGTCCGATTCTGAGGGTGTTACAGAGTGGTACCAGAGCTCAGCAGTTGCGATACCCCACAAGTCCAGCCTGTAGGATAACCTAGCTAACGGCCGCAGTAGAGTGTCAAAACTATTTTGCAAAATCGGTTGGATAGTTCTGATTAGGTCTGATTTTACTCCTTACCCCTCTGCTATTCCCCTCTTATCCCGACGTGTTTTGAATCCGCTCTCTTCTCTCTCTTCGAGTCCAGGATTTCTCGTGGTTGGGTATCCGTCGTACCTTTAGGGTTTTCGTTTCTCCCTTTTGTAACGGAGGTGCTACGATCATCAATCTGCAACTTGTCTGTTGTGCCCTACATCCGATCCTTTGTTCTTGAGATCTTTATCCATCTGTGTTCCTTGCTGGATATCAGTGTCGTGGAAAACATATGAGAAGGACGAGCTTTGGTGAAGTTGGAGTCGACCTTGAGCATTTGTTGTTCAGGCCAATGGAACCATCGCTAAACCTAATCATTGTGTCTTTCATACGATTTCGGCTGGCAACATTCCTTTGTTCCGGATACCACCTATGAAGATCTTCAGTCTAAATCTCGAGAGTTGAGTTGCCTGATTCTCCTACCCATGTATAGAGTTGATAGTTGGGTCCGGGATGGACTGATCACCCTACCCGACTCTTACTGTTCGCTCTGTACATCGGACTGGTGGATCAATGTAACTTCTCCCTCTTCTAATGGAAGTTAGAGGTGGCCTTATCGTTTGATACCTCTGTCTTCGTCCTTTGTTTCTCCGGAGTGTTCTCTCGACGATCAGAGACAACGACCCTTTGTTGGTGGTGTCGCCGATTTCGAGATGGCGGATGAACTCTTGTTAGTGGTGTCGCGAGGATCTACACGAGGCGCGAAGGATCAGAACGCCGACCTTCCTTCCGGTACCATGAGGCGGATCTCGAGGGCGAGATCCATTGTTAGTGGTGTCGAATTGTGGCATCCCGCAAAACCACTACTAGAAAATCGCGTTGAATTTGTGCATTGCATCGTCATCATCATGCATTGTTTGCTAAAACTATGTTTGCAAAGCCCGTGCTGTTTTCTAAACGCCCCTCTTTATTTTTCAAACATCAAAACCCGGGTCTCCGGAGTTATTTTGTTTGTTGCTATCGGGTTGCAAACGGCCCGTTTAGAATAAATAAAAATTTAAATTATTTTAATAGGGGCAGTCGAATGATGGGCCCGATCGACCACCCCGTAAAATATAAACGGTCCACCCCAACCAGCCCCATCTAATCCTAAACCCACCAACTATCCTAACCACACCCCCTGGCCACCTCACTCCCTCCAATAGCATCTCGCCACCTCAGCTTCCCTCTCCCCTCACCCAATCCCACACTGCCACTTGTCCCTCCCTCTCTCTCCCTGGACCCTCTCAACCCACCAAACACACACACCCCATCCCACCTGCCCCACACCACACAGCATGCCAGCACACAACGCACTACACACGCACGCACGCGCCACAACCGCCCCTGGCTCCTCTCTCACGCCAAGACAGCCCTGGGCCCACCCCACCCCACCCCCCTGACGCCCTCCCCACCTTCTTCCCCGCCGCCTCTCCTCTCCCTCCGGCGCCGCCCTCGTCGACCGCAACCGCCGCCACGCCTCCGCTCCGCCGACCCCGCTCGGCCTCGCCTCACCCAGCGTCGAGCCAACCGCCACCGCCCCCTCCTCCTGCGCCTCCGGCCTCCCTCGCCGCCGTCGCCGCCCCAGCTCCACCCGTCCACGGCCCCGGCGCCGCCCTCGCCGGCTCCCTCCTCCGGCGGCCCGCTGCCGCTCCTCCCTCCGTTCTGCGCTCGCCTTCACCGGCCGCCTCGCCCCGTTCCCACGTCCGCGTCGAGCCAACCCGTCGCCAGCCCTCTTCCCGCCACCATCCGACCACAGCGCTGCGGCTCCTCCTCCGACAACCGCCTCGACCCTCCTGTCGCCGTCCGCCGCTCCTCCGCCTCGCCCGGGCCTCACGCCGCCGCCCGCTCGCCGTGGCATGGCTCGAGTCCGCTGGCGCCCATGAGCCGCCCGCTCAGCCCGCTGCCACCTCCTCTCCTCGACCCCGGCCCAGCACGCCACCCATGAGTCCCTTCTCCCCGGCCAGCGTCGCTCACGGAGCCTCCACCACATCGCCGCCGTGCCCCGACCAGCGCCTCCAGCGACCTCGGCACGGCTCCGTCGCCCGCCTCTCGCTTCCTAAGCTCGTCGGCCGCTCGCCTGGTCCGCCTCGCCACCAGACCGGCCTGCCGCACCGGCGAGCCCGCTCCCCAAGCCTCGCCTTCCCCTGTCACCGTGCAGCAACCCCTCCAGACTCTGCGTTTGGGCTCCTGCGTGTATGTGTTGGTGCTCGCTCGATGTACCAAGACAACGTACGAACCATGGTTGCAGTACCTGTACTCTGTCTCCAACCCGTCAAGGCCCTCTACCCCCGAGAGGCCGCGGCACCAGAAGAACAACAAGAACCCGACAAGATCTCCATCGTGGACTTCAAGTTCCCCTTCGGACGCCTAGACCGCACCAATGGGTAACACAAGTACTCCATAGACCTCAATACCGTCCCTGGAGCGGAACGTCGAACCCCGGAGTCCGAACCCCCGAAGGCCGAACCCGCGGACGTCAAATTCGCCGAGAACCTAGGTGCCAAGCTCTTCTTATCGACAGGCTCAACCCGACCCGGAACGCCAAATACATCCTCGGACGCCAAAACCCGAACCAGAGAGACGCCAAGACCGCCACACGGAACTCGATCCGGAACGTCAAGTTCTCCACCTTGAACGCCACGACCGTCAACATGACCCGAAGACCGCAAATGCGACAAGAACGGCACCGACGCAGAACGCCAAGTACTTCATCTCGGATACGCCAAGAACTTCAGCCAGATGCCAAGACCGACTCGAGGGCGCGGACCCGACAAGAGCTTCGCCACGACAAGATCGACACCGACCCGGAAGAAGCCGATGCGCCCCGGCACCGACCCAAGCCCTTCCTCGCGGAACGCCAAGACCTACCCCCGATATCCGAGAACGCTTCCGAACCGGATCCGAACCTCGCCGACCACGGACCACAGACCCCGACCGAACGAACCCCGGAACCTCAAGTCCATCGAGTACCCTCTAAAGTGTGCACCCCTTCCCGAAACCCTATTTTATAACATAATAACAAATTGCTGCATTTTTATTTGGTCATGCATGCATACATTCATGTGGTTTGGGGGCCTTATGCCGAATCACCTAATAATTAAATATGGGGCCCATATGCGGGCAAATCCAGTCTCATATCGGCCTCATTTAAACTTGTGTAGCGAACCGGTATCTTATCTGGCCTTGTCATAACAACATGCAAATTATGGTCTTCTAAATAACATGAACCACCTAATTAATTGTCGGGACCCCGATTCCGCTTAATATGACCTAATTGCATCGCATCTTGCCTTGTCATACATCATACATGCATCATGCCGATCTTTTGCCGTAGTATTAAATATTGCATCCGGTGTTTATTCTAGTGTTTTGCTTCTTCGCGGATAAGGCCGTTGAGTTGATGTGAGCTTCGCCCCGATCTTCGGTTGAACCTTCGTCAATGTTTTCAAGTAGCATCTCCCCTTTCTACCTATCTTACTTTTATAGTCTTTATTCCCTCCTGTTGATCTATTGCTATCTGTGTTGCGATGCTCTAGATTCCGTACCTGTGATATACCGTGCAGCCCTATATTGCCTTGGACACATCCTATTACCTGTTGTTTGGTAGATAGTTGGACTTGCGCGTCGTAGTTGCTTGCTCAAGTGCTGATGTGTGTCGTCATATGCCACGGTTGCTGATGTATTGCCGCATGTTGATGTTGGAGATGATTCTAGTTTTATTTATCGTCACTTTATTTTCTGTTTAACAACTAAAATTGAATAAGCAGAGGCATCGGTGGGTGATAGATAATATTTGGTTTCCGAACGCCCACTTGTGTCCTGTAAGACCCCGAGTACTTGATAATTCCTTGATTTATCGCGCTATCCACATCCGGAGGTATATGGGCCCCCGAGCCGAGCTTGATTCATCTTATTTCTTGGGGCCACAAACTAGTTTGAGGTGTTTTACTATCCTGTACTTATGCCATGCTACTACGTATTTAAATTGTGTGAGGAGCACACTTTGTCTTATTTAGGATCGTGACCCGTTTACGTGGTATCGAGTCCCGCTTGGGGATCTGCATCGTTACCGCTTGACCCACAAACTTTGGGGTCCGTCTCGAGCTAGCTTACGTTGCGGGTGTACTCCAAGGTGGCCCCTGAAATATTTCGAATCTCGTGATTGTTCAAGTGAAAGCCTCGTTGGGTTTTGTTTTGGTTTTTCCGAGGTTGATCGAGCGTGTGTTGCTATTGGTACCCCGCCGGGTAAAACTTTCTCAAAGCCGTGTCCATGGATATGGACGACTTGGAGCACAAGATTCTCGATCATAGACAAGCATAACTAAAGTTTATCGCTATAAATTTGACTTATAATGACTAGTAATCAGCTTCACTATAATGGAATGGCTAATTACTGCCCACAATTGCTTGTTTGGTTGTCGCCATACAATTGTATCCGACTAGTAAGTATTGCAACTACAACGGAATGGCTGAATAAAAGTACCAACAACCTGCTGGGTTTTGGGTTTATCTCATGCTATCTCAGATTCGATTAGTAATTGTTGCCACTATAACGGAATGGTCAATTAAAAGTGCCCACTGTTTACTTTATCAGGATGATTATCTAAACCTGACTAGTAATTGCTGCAACGATAACTGAATAAATAAAACTGCCAACGGTGTGAGTTCCTCGGTTGACTTCCTCGTTTGGTCTCGAGGGGGAAACACCAGGATGGGTTTGTTTGATGATAGTATCAGGTTGGATCCGAATAGGTCCTTCTTACCCCCTATGATTATCCGCCAGTTGTATCGAGTCTCTATAGGTTGTTTAGTACATGCTTCCGCTGCCGCTCAGTCCACCATACCTATGTAGGCGTTTAGCCAGAAGGACTCGACGTTCCGGATGAAGTCGACACCGTTGCTTCGCCGGTGCGACCGATGTCGCATCGATCGGTGCGTACAAGCATCACGTCTTTGTAAGCTGCATATAACATAAAGAATTGTGAAGTACTTGTATCTTGTAAGGAATATTTGCCTTTTGGCTTGTTTAGTAAGATTCTGGTGCCAATCGAGTCGACACTTTTGCACTGTATGCTAGGCCTTTTCGTTAGCCTGATTACCCTTAGTCTCAGTACCTTGCTGAGGCACTCGGAGTTCAAGGACTCGATGATCAGGCAGAATCAGCTACTCGGGCTATCGCGTTCGAGGTGCTCGAGTGCGTGGAGCCGATGGCACATTAGGTTACTCGAAGAGGGCACAGCCCCCGAGTGTTTCGAGTGCGAGTTAAAGATAAAAGAAATTAGCTCTAAGTAGAGGGAAACTTAGCTTTGTTGGTTGTAGTTGTCGTGGACGGAGTCGACGCAGTAGTGGGTCGCGCGCGGACGCGGTCGACGCGGCGAACCACGGTCATAGCAGCGATGGGTTCCCGGAGTTGATGGTGGTAGCGAGCTCCGCATCCGAAGATTACCGGCATCCGAAGGATGTATCGGGTCATCGCAGCCGAAATCCGCATCGGGTGACTAATGTCGAGGGATCCCCCGAGTCGGAGACCACACCGGGTCACCGCAGCCGAAAGTCGCGGCTGGTCGCCGAGGCGGAGGGAGCCCCCGAGTCATTGGAGCCAAAGATCGTAGCCAGACCAGTGGCGGTGGAGAGTTGTGCACCAGACATGTAGTTACGTGATGACGATGAGTTACCGTATGACCGGCCGGTCGGGCGACGTGGTCAAACAGGTGAACTGATATACTGCACAAACCCTGTTTTTTGTCTTCTTGGAACTGATCTGCCGGCCATGATTACATGGAAGTACGTAAGGAACACGTGTCCGAGTGATTGCCTTTTTTTCTTGTTTTGTTACTGCACCTCGAGAACCGATCTATCAGCGATGATTCATATTAGCATGCCCTTGCGATTGTTTTTCCTTTTCTTTCCTCGTAGGAGCAAAACCTCTTTCCGTATCGATTTTGCTTTCCTAGAAATTGACATCCGATTCCTTTGCTAAGGCAAGATTACTTGGGCTGATTTATTTCTCTTCCTGACCCATGGCAGCTCTCAGATCGGTCTTTTTTTCTGGCAGAACTTGACGTCGTCATAAATTCTTTCCATTGCTTGTTGAGACAAGGGCACGTGATGGAGCATGGGGACCCGATCCCTTCTAGCGCTGGTAGTGATTGCTGAATTGATTTTGCTTTCCGTGAAGTACCTCTGGCTCTCCCGGCGATCTGTGAATATGCTGTTGTTTATTGACTGCAGAACGTGCCGATGGCGAGCCAACCATGCACCCGCGGTGAAAACCATATGCGCCAACGGAGATGAAGAACATGAGCGTGTCGACGCTATTGAAACTATCGGATGAAATCCGGCCGTCGTTGACGATGAGGAAAACAAAGAGGATCTGCGTCAAATCGAAGATTGCTGATGATGGAACCGTCGCGACCGCACAATCAGCGCCCCCAGTTCCCACAGACGGCGCCAATTGACGAGGTTTGATCTCGTCAATGCCCATTGTTATGGACTTGGGTTTTGGAGAAGACGGGGATGCTGGAGATCGTGGCACGGTTAACAGACAAGCAACCAGGGGACACGAGATTTACCCAGGTTCAGGCTCCCGGAGGGAAAACCCTACTCCTGCTTGTCTGCTCTTTGATTACGGTGGAACCGAAGGTTACAGGGTACGCAGATTCAATCTGGCGTGGAGGTGTATGCGAAAGTATGAGTCGAGAGATCTGTAGATCTATTGTGGTCTAGTCTATCGAGAGAGCCCTCCTCGTTGGCCCCTCCTAGCCTTTATATATGGGGAGGCTAGGTCTCAGGTATCGATACGAGTAGGTTACAAGTTGTATTCAAACTCTAGTCTTCAGGTTTCCTTGTCTTGTACGCTTGAGAGTCTGTGCCCATATGGGCTTCATAGCAGCCGAAACGTCATAAGCGTCATGGACCCTGGCAGGTCGTCGAGTGGGCCTTCCGTCGGGCTGGACCAGGTATACTAACATCGGGTACCCGTAGGGCATATCCATGTGAGTAACTTACTAAAACCATTTTCAAACTTCACAATTTACATAAGAATAAAGAATAAGAATATTCTTTATTAATAACAATGTAATCTTTATTACAGAAGAATAAAATGAAGATTACAAAATAATAAAAAGAAAATTACAAAAGAATAATAAAATTACATTGGAACATTCTATAACTATTCTTTAACTAAACGTAAACTAAATCTTCATTTGTATATCTGTACCTGTAAAACAAAGACTAAATAAAAACAAAATAAGGTTAGTGTTAGTATTATTTCTCTCAGACATGTCAGTGAAGTGCACTAGACAAATTCATCATTGAGAAATTTATAAAAAGGGGCAAGTTTCACCAATATGAAAGAATCCATCTTTCATAAATTCAAAGCCAGAAGTCAAATGACAGCCAAGAGGGGCAAAGTCACCAGCCAGGTGAAAGTAACTAGGTGATAGTAAGTTTCAAAATTCCGAACATATCCACAAGTGCACAGCAAGCACACAGGCAGGACACACATCAACATGCATGTGATGTTTTGTCAACTCCACAAAACAGCCCAAACTCACAAAACCACAAGCACAGCCGTGGGAGACACTAGTGCATCACTCCACAGTTTGCACACAAGAACAACCAGACTGGACAACAGCTTACCAAGCACATCAGCCAAACCAAACCACCAAGGATCAACCAAACATCACCAGGATGGTGACATAAGGAGGGGGAAGGATCAGGTAAACAGCAAGGCCAAGTCCAGGAGCTAGGAGGAGCAGGCTAGCTCAAGGACAAGTCTAGGATCTAGGAGGAGCACTCTAGCTCAAGATCAAGAACAGGAGTCTAGCAAAACCAGATCAAGATCATCACCAACTTTACTCCACCATCATCAGATTTTGTGGTGAGTTTCATAAAACCTTCACATGATCTCATCATCTTATTTAGAGAGAGGCATGTGTTGTTTTATAAAACAAACCCTCAGAAAGCACCCAAGTGGGGTGAATCCATCATAGGGATTTCTTGTAAACCCTAAAAGCAAACAACAAAGTACCTGGATCCAGCCAGAGCTCAAAGCAACATCATTGCTCTGGATTAGGATACATATTACAATTCAAGCCTAAATATATCAATGATCTATTTCTAGTCACATCCCTAAAGGAAGGGTAGCACCTTAGAAACAAATCTTAGGGATCCATAGAATGATCAAGATCACTATCATTTTTTCCAAGCTTTGATTCAAAAACAATATCTGGTACCACTACCAGGACTATCTAGATGAACCAATTAGATAAGATCTGAATCCCTAAGCCTCAGTCCAACATCATTGGTCTTAGGGAATTCAGGGAAGAGCATCTCTATTTATCTTATAAAGCCAAGTTTGTCTTAAGCCTAAAATAACCCAATCATTGGATTAGAATCAAACTTGTGTGACATACCAGGATGGTGTCACAAGAACAATCCATTATGAATCAGGATAGACATTAAATCATCATAAATTCAGACAATCAACTCACTAATCATTTTCCTGTTAACACATGAATCATAACTAGGATATTCCTATATTAAACTTCACTGTTGATGATCTCAAACCACACACTTGTTCTAAGCCAACAACACTAGGACAGTGATTTTATTATGTCATAACCATGATCATAAACCCAGGATAATAGTGAAAACTTATCAAGTCACTGATTTAATCAAGCATGATTCCCAAACAACTATATCATCTGAATCAGATGCAATCCAAGCATCAAATCATCTAGTAAGCCACCAGAAACATCATAGATCATTTTAAGCAACAAGCCTCAGGCCAATAATCATTTAGCATGTGTACAGACCACCCAAACATGATTCAATTCATCCAGTACATGATCAATCACATAACAGGAACCCTAAATGGATAATCATCCTAATCTGAATCAGACAGTATCTAGAGAGGTCACTGCCAGCATTTAACATCAAATCAGCAAGCACAAAGAGCACCAGGGGAGGGGAATCAAACTCACCGAAGGTCCTCGCTGAAGAATAGAAGAGGAAGCAGAGGGGCTGACGACCATGGCGGCACAGGGAGCACCCCAAAGGGGGCGCTACAACCCGCACAGCGCCACGATAGCGACCCTGATCACACCTGGAGGTGTAGAGCATCACCTCGACGCACGACGACCACGACAGCACCTAGATGCATGCCAATCCCCAAACCCTAGGGTTCGGGACAACATCGATCCATCGCAGGAGAGACCTAGGCTTGAATCCAATTGGATAGAACGAACGAGTGTCGTTGACAACCCCCTGTTGCACCACGGCGGCGACCAGAACGGCCGACGGCGGCGGGAATCGCCGGTGGCGGCATCGCCGACCACAGGGTCGGGGTCAGAGGAGGAGATGATGAACTCGAGGAAGAGAGAGAGAGGCAGTGAGGAGTGGGCCGAGCTGGGCCAGACCCTTCGGGGTGGTCCTTTTGTCCAGGACTAATGGGCCACCAGGGCCCAATAAGTATAACTAGCCCAGAAACCTTTTCAGGCCTGTTTTAATAAAAAGGAAAAGACCAAAATACCCCTGGACTTAATTAAATCTTAGAAAATAAAATAAAAGTCCAAAAATTATAAATAAAATAATTTTGGATTCAAAAAAATACACTCTATCCAAATAAAATAAGATATAAAATTTTGGACATTTAAATTTTTATAAGAATTTTGTAATTTATATATTCCTTATGGAATTTTACAAAATTATTGAAAGATGATAAAAATAAATAAAAATCACTTTCATTATATATTAATATTATAGTATTTTTGAAAAATACTAAATAAGTAATTAATAACAATTTTAATATATAATTGATAATTCCTAGAAGAATTATTAGATCAATAAAAGTCAAATAAAAAGGAAATAAAATAAAATAATTCAATATATGCAATAAATATTAAAAAAAGTAAAAGTAATATTTATAATGCTTGATTAAAAGGCACCTTATATAGGGAAAATGCATATAGAATTAATTAATGCATTACATTACTTGCATAATCTTTTTCCTTCTTTAAATATTGTCCTTACCGGGCAATAATGATGTTTTTGTAGACATAGAAGCTCAAGGTCCAGTGCAAGCATCAGACTTCACTACCTTGCCATCACAAGGCAAGTTCATCACTTGCTCATGTCCTTTGAAGAGTATTTATCAAATTATTTGCAAATTGTGTGTTATCATATATGCTATAAAAGAAAGAAAATATTATTTTCACAAATAAAGAAATTTTAGATGTCATCCTAAGTGGTGATATGATGGAGCCAATAGAACTTAGAGTTCTAATTGCAACAATGATGATCAAGTAGGGACTTAATAACCCCTGACATCAGTGATTCTAGCGCCGTATATTACGCGTTAGCCATGAGATTTGGAATGGGACAGAGAAGTAGCTGTATCTTCTTCCTCTCGCATGAAGCCGGATGTGCAGGTCGTGGTTTTTATCCTCGTAGTGTGCATATTAATTTGTAATTCGTAAAGGATATGCAGCATATGGGTGGGAACCCTCATCATCCCACGATAGTTCTGACATCTAACGGTTTGTACAAACCATTGCCGTAATTCATTATGTGAGCATGGTGTACACCAAGGAGGCATGCGGGGTCGCGAAGGGGACAGTGATTGGCTTGGACCAACTACTGGGCCCCACATCATGGAATTGTGGACGGGAAAGTACGCCCGGTTGTGCGACAAGGAGTTGATCTCTCATGGGTAAAGTAATGCACCTCTGCAGAGTGTAAGAACTGTAACTTGTTACTCCCTATTCCAGGAAGGAGCTATGAACGCGGCAGGAAAGGAAATCCATGAAAGTTCTGGTCAACCTGTGAAGGCTGATTGTCATAGTTTTTTCAGAATAAAATCAATCTTTGAAGAAAGATTTACAAAAATTGCATAGTGCCAAGGATTTATAATCCAAGATGGTAGTTAGAGCATCAAACTTCCCACCTTGCATATAATGAACTTGTTGGGTAACGCTGTTACTCATTCTTTCCTTTGATCCCTTGCTTAGACTCTGAGGATCCCGAAGACGTACCAATGTATGCAGCCGAATGCCAAGAAGATGTGTTCTACGAGGAACCCGATTTGTTCGGAGGTGTTGAAGGAGTGGATTACGAAATACGTTATGGTGTCAAAGATAACGAGTCCAACTAAGTATTTCTAGTTAGTAGTAACCAACGGAGTCGTGCAGCATGAACTCTATAAAATAAACTGTTGAGCTCAACTCCTAGTCGGAGTTGTTACTTTTAAATTTCGCTGAAACACTTTATATTTTGGTCTGTAAGTTGAATCTTTTGGAAGTCTTGAACTTCCGGTATTGTAATAATAATAATTTGTGTACTTTTGTAATATGGACCCGCAATGTTTCTATTGTACCACTCTGAGGGATGTGATATTTACGGAACGGTGTTCTGTGGATTTCATGTCAACGACTATAGTGTACTACACATGCAGTGGTATGCTGGGTCACCGCAATGTTCAAGCCAGATGTTTCTTTCAAAATTTATGGCAGGTCCTACAATATGACCTTGAAGAAATTTTGTGAGGCCGTGGGACTTGGTACAGTTAGGTCAACAAAGAAGATTCTAGCTCAACCCGCTGATTTGTTGGAGCTCTACCGCGGGATAACCAATGATGATAACCGTAGATCTCAACAGGGAAAGATAAGACATATTCAGCTTCCAGCCATCAGGTAATTTGCTTACTATCTTGCCACTAATGTTCTTGGCAGGGAGAACACTAGTAATATTTCCAACTATCATTTGGCATTCTTAGCTACTGCGCTCAACAATGATACTAAGTACAATCTTGGTTATCTCATTGCTCGTCGCTTAACTGCTAAGGGACCCATTTATGGGGGAATTATTGTTGCACGTGTTGCTACTGCCTTGGACATTGATGTTGATCCAAATGATACAGTTTTGGCCCCTCAGAGACTTGATCTTGCTGCCATGAAGGCACATCACTTTTTCACCATTATCTCTACCCTTGAGAACTTGGTTTATAGAATGTTGTTTATTGACGGGGGAGAGAGAGAGATTCCTATCCCCCAAACCACTTTGTTTAGTATTTCTCAGGGACCTTTGTCATGCTCCAAGGAGGAGATGTATGACAAGCTACACGTTTTTGGTTTCCATGGACACTATCAGGGGTAAGCGCCCTCATACGACCCCACTGTACACTACATAGGGGAGTCCTCGAGCTTGTACCAGGACGAGGGAGCCTCCTCGTCGTACTATGGAGGTGCACCTACTTGGGCACCATGGGATTGAGCCCCACTTAGGCCAAAAGCCTAAGCTTGGGGGGAGGTATACCGACATCACACTCATATATTCATCATGTTCGTCGGTTCTTTGTATATCCATTGTTTCGCTTTCTTTTTTGTTTTTGTTGTTGCTTTCTCAAAAACGCAAAAATACCAAAAATATTTTTGTTGTTTCTCTTGGTTTGTTTCTTTGATTTGGTTTGCCTTAAAAGAAAAATCCAAAAATATTTTGCTTTGTTTGCTTTTCTTTGTTTGTTTTTGCTTGTTTTAAAATTTTGAAAACATCAAAAATATGTGTTCTTCTTCTTTGGTTTTGTGAGTTCTTTGCAGGGTTCGGCCGTCCTTAGTGGATTTTGTTTTCATGTTATTATTCAAGTCACACAAGTGAAGGGAAATAATGAAGATTAAGACAACTTGAGGTGTGGTAAGAGGTTGGTAACGAACTCTATTTGTTTTCGTTTTTGTACATATACTCATCATTGTGAGCATGATTAGTCTGTTCATTATAAGGTGTATGTTACTAATGGATGCTTAGTAGTTCTTGCTTGTATGTGATTAGCTCCAGCTTGCTAATAGTTTGTAGCTTGTCATATGAATGTTTGCTGGCATTGTTTTATTCATATTTTGGTATGATATTGTGGTATCCTCCTCTGGAAGTTTCATATGAATCGACTTGGCACATGCTCATGCATGCATATGACTAAACAATAGTTAGTAAGCCTCGATGATTTACTTTGCCTCAGAGCTCTTGTATCACTTTCATTCCATAATTAATCCTATTTTGTTGCAAGCATGATTATGACAATTATTGCTCCCTCGTTTGTCGCTCCCTCTCTTTTGCTAGTCTTCACTTGCACTGAGTATGAGCTCTACTTGTGCTTCCAACTCACCAAAACCAATATTGCCAACTGTGTCCACCATACCTACCTATTAACATCGTTTGCTATTTCAGTGCATATTCTATATGCCTTGTTCTCTTCCAAATAAAATGTTTGTCTGTTTTGAGAAAGTTAGTTAGTAAAGCTCTCACGAACTTGATGGCACACTTTGTTTCTTGCACTTAATAATCTTGAACCATTGTGACATGTACATGAAAGTTATATGCTTGCAAATTATAGGTTGGGAGTTAGCAGAACTGTGATGTCACGGGGAATGTTTTCAACACTTTATGGATACCTATCCAGTTGATACCTTGCTCTTTTGTTTGCAGATGTCGATGGTGTGAAATAAAAGGGGAGCTTGTGAGTTCATGGAGCATATATATGTGTTAGAGAAACGCCTGGGCTGCTAGCCTAAGTCATGCCTAATCATGGTGGAAACTTGCAGGATCACCATAATGAGCATTCTGTGAAGCATCCTCAATAAAAAGCTATACTCATAGTAAATAAAAAGATCGCTGAGATGCTCATTGTCTGCTTGCCTTGTTATTTTGATCACGGGATAGCTCATGTATCATGTGCAAGGGGAACCCCATTGGCGGTTCTCTATGATATGCATGTATGTACAATGACAAGAACTTGCAGGTAACCAAAGTTGAGTAGCATGCGGATCGGCCCTCGTACTCAAGGGACATGGGATTTCCAGTTTATGGTCTGTCAAGCATATAACTCATAATGGACCTCACTTTCACCTTAACCATATAAAGATGCCTATGATAGGGGCAATGAGAGCTCAAAGCTAATGAGTACCTTCCTTTCAGCATTAGGAAGCCTATCAAACTTTTTAAAACCTTTTTCACTCCCTTGTTGAGTCACCACTTATTCTATGAGCACCTTCTTGAGAGCATAGTTGTCATTATTGTGTTTGTCTCAAAACTTGGTTAATAATGTCATGACTTTGATGCTTGTATCTTTGATATTTTTACTTCTGGTCTTCATGTGAACTTCAGAGGTGCCTTGGCATTTATGTTGTGCTCTACAAACAAAGGCAAGCGAGATACCACTCTATCATACCTTACTATGAGCATTGCAATGTTTCTTATGTTTATGTTCCATGCTACTTATTATTATTGAGTTGGTTTCTCTTCATAGCTTGCAATGACTATTGAGTATACTTGGTTGCTTACTTCTTATTATGAATGGTTTAAGTATCTACTCCTGTTCTGAGAATATATACATCATATGAAGCAAATGTGTTCGTGAAAGTTCTTTTATCGCACTCAGTTTTCAACTGAATTGCTTGAGGACAAGCAATAAGCTAAGCTTGGGGGGGAGTTGATACGTCCAAAACGTATCTACTTTCCCGAACACTTTTGCTATTGTTTCTCCTCTAAACTTGTGTGATTTGGATACAACTAACACGGACTGACGTTGTTTTCAGCAGAATTACCTTGGTGTCTAATTTCTGTGCAGAAAATCAACTATCAGGAAAAATCGCGGAAAATATGCCAAAAATTATATTTCGCCAGAAGATCCACGGAGCCAGAAGACGAAACGGAGTAGAGGCCTGGGGTGCCCACACCCCTGCCAGACGCGGGTGGGCCCAGCCCGTGCCTAGGGGAGTGCGGCCACCCCAGGCACCCCCTCGGGTTCCCTCTTCGCCTATAAGTTACCCCTTTACCTAAAAACCGAGGGGGGGTCATCGTTTTTCCAGAGAGAGTTCCGCTCCGCCGCCACCAGCAGAAGCCGCGATTCGGATATAGAAACTCCGTTCTGGCACCCTGCCGGGACGAGGAATGTGGGGAGGATCATCATCATCGTCATCACCAACGCCTCTCCATCAACCATTGATGTTTCCCTCATCCATGAGTGAGTAATCCCCCGCTGTAGGCTATGGGGATGGTAGGGATTGGATGAGTTCTATCATGTAATCGAATAAGATTGTTAGGGCATAGTGCCTAGTATCTCTATTAGTGCTATTTGACTTTGTTGCAACTTGTTGTGCTTAATGCTTGTCACTAGGGCCCGAGTGCCATGATCTCAGATCTGAACTTATTATTGAATCATTATGATAGTATTGTTTGTGATCTTATCTACAAGTTGTGTACACATATCATTGTCCGGATCCAAAGGCCCCGAAGTGACAGAAATTGGGACAACCGGAGGGGGTGGTTATGGTGTGAGGATCACATGTGTTCATGGAGTGTTAATGCTTTGCTCCGGTGCTCTATTAAAAGGAGCACCTTAATTGCCGAGTTCCTAGAGGCCATTTGCCACGGGCTGGCCGGAGAGAAGATGTTGTGCAAGTTCTCATTGCGAGCATGTATGACTATATATGGAGCACATGCCTAGGATTGTTTAGTACTTGGATGCTTGTTCTTATTTATCTGCAATGACCTAGATCTTGAAGTTACATGTTTAGACTTATCCATGCAACGCCCGTCCATCCATCCCTATGCCTACCGCGCTCGTATCCTACTCCTTGTTGCTACTGTTGCTATTGCTCCTGTTTTACTGCTATTGTTGCTACTACAAACTGTTACTACTGATAAACTTCTGTGAGCAAGAACTATTTCTAGTTGCGGCTGAATTGACAACTCAAATGTTAAGGATTGCAAGTATTCTTTGGCTCCCCTTGTGTCGAAATAGTAAATTGGGAAATACTACCCTCGAAGATTGTTGCGATCCCCTATACTTGTGGGTCATTAGGAAGTGACAGAAATCTCTAAGGTTGTAGATGGGTTGTTGCTACTAGGGAGAAAACAACAATGTCTTGTTCATGGAACAATTGTATTGTTTACTTTACACACATTTCTTAAAGTAGTTATCCGTTGCTTGCAACTTAATACTGGAGGGGGTTCGGATGATAACCTGAAAGTGGATTACTAGTCATAGATTGCGGTGACCCAGCATACCACCACATGATGTAGTACACTATAGTCGTTGACATAACACCGATGAAACACCGTTCACTAGTATTACATCCCTCATAGTGGTACAACAGAAACACAGCAGGTTCAAGACATGACTATAGGTTACATCTCAACTCTTTACATAAGATCTAGAGAACACTCTAGGTTAAAGAGAGAGAAAGAAACTTCTAACAAAGAAGAATCCGAAATAAATATCTCAGAATCTATCATCCTATCAAGACTAGTATCTTAACTAATGGTCTGGCATTGCTGCTATTGCAATACACTACAGAAATAGGTTCTATGGCTAGAGATTATATTCCTGTCTAATCAGTAACTTCGTCTTCACTTGAGTTGGTGTATATGTTGACTTTCTTTACTTCATTGAAGAGCTTTAACTTTTGCTGATTATTCCTAGAGCATAACTTGATGTAGACTTCGTCTTGATGGCTTCAGAATCTAGCAAGGGTTAAGAAGATACTTTGAGTACGAGCATACTCAACAAGTTCACTAGAAAAGGAGTGTTTGATGCACTATATCTACAACCACAGACCATAGGTCATAGGCAATGCAGGTTTTCGTAAACATTTCTTCAAAGGTTGCTTTTATTCTAAAAAGCTATGTCCGTCAGCCTTCACAGGTTTACCAGAACTTTCATGGAGTTCCTTTCCTTGGCTGTCGCAGATCCTTCCGAGCGAGGACTAACAAGTTACAGTTCTTACACTCTGCAGAGGTGCGTCACTTTATCCATGAGAGATCTTAGCTTTGTTGCACATCCGGGCCGCGAACCAGTTCACACTTATTTGGTGTGAGGCCCAGACTAAGACCCAAGCCAATCACTGCCTTCTCCGCGACCCTGCATGTCTCCTTGGTGTACGCCAGCCCACCTATAGAATTACGACAATTGGCATTACAGACAGTTCAGATGCCGGAACTATCGTGGGACGTTAAGGGCTCCCACCCATATGTTGCATATCCTCTACGAATTACCATATAATATGCACGCTACGAATGATAACAGCCATGACCCGCACATCCAGATCCATGCGAGAGGGAAAAGATACAGCTGGCTTCTTCGTCCCATTCCAAATCTCATGGTCAACGCGTAATATATGGCACAAGAATCACTGGCGACATGGGTTGTGTGGCATCCCGCAAAACCACTACTAGAAAATCGCGTTGTTTTTGTGCATTGCATCATCATGACCGCATGCTCATGTCATCATGCCACATTGCATTTGAGCATCGTCATGTCATCTTGCATTTGTTTGCATAAAACTATCTTCGAAAAATCTATTTTTGTCTTCCGAACGCCCCGTGTTTATTCAAACACAAAAGCCGGGTCTCCGGATTATTTTGTTTCGTCTACCAATGGATTTGAAACTCCCCGTTTTAAATAATAAAATATTTATTTTTAGGGGCAGCCGTACCGGGCCGATCCGACCCAGTCGGCCACCCCCAGTATAAAACAGGACTACCTAAATCTTTTCCTACCCAAACCTAATCTACCCAGCCCCTCCACCTCACCCCGGCCAATCACCACCCGCCACCTCACCACTCCCTTCCCCCCATCCAATCCCAGCCCGCCACCTCTACCGCCGCCACCACCCAATTCTCCCCCAACTGCCTGGGAATCCCACACCCGGTCAATCCGACCCTGCCTTGGACCCACTCCCCAGCCCCGCAGCGATCCCCGCGTGCTGTCCTTTTCGCCTGGCCCACCTCGATCGCGAGCCATGCCTCGACCCCGTTTCCTCCCCATCCTCGACCCGCCGCCGTCGCCTGCAGATGTCTCCCGCACCGCCCTGCATGCTTTACAGTGCCCCATCGCCGGCCCTCCCTCTCCTATCCGCTTCGTCAGATCGAGCCTGGCCGCGAGCACCTCTGGGCGCCCGTCTTCATGACGCCGACCATGGCGCATGTTCCCGCCGCGATCGCGCCTCGCCTCCCCGCCGCCTGCCTCTCGCTGCTGCCGGCCGCCGCTGGTCCCCACCTCCTCACTGCCTGGCGCCTGCTCGCTCAAGGCCTCGCGCCGCCGCTTCACCTCCCGCCGCCTCCTCCTCCGTGAGAGCCCCGTGACGCCGCTGCCGGAGCCACGACGACCTCCCTTTGGCCTCCTCCTGTCTCCCCGGCCCTCCCCGCCTCTCCAAGCTCCACCTCGCCGCGGGAACCCCTCCGTCCAGCCGCCGCCCTTGGCCCCACCCCGTCGAGCCCTGCCTCCACCACGACCCGTAGAGTCCAAAGGTTGCCGCTGGGCGTCCTCCTCCCGAACGACTGCTTCTCTGCAGCTGCCGTCACCGCCAAGCGCCGTCCCCGACGTGTGCGACCCCCTGCCTCTCATCGATGTTGCCGCCACCCTTCTCAAATCCGCTGTGGGCACGTCCCCGTGTTATGGTCTTTTGGCCATTAGGTGGTTTGGGTACTGCCTCCATGTACCGAGGCCTACTCAAAGCTATCAAGTCTTTGCCATAAGCGTCTGTGTACTAGCCCATCAAGACGAATCACGAGGGACCGAACCTTAGCCAAGAGCTACATCTCGGAGCGCCATGATCCCCTTCGCAAAAACTGATGCCAAGAGCAACCGGACGCGGAGAATCCCCGGACGAAGAGCTCTTCTACCTGAACCCGAAGACTGCAGATGCGACAAGTACTTCTTCCTGGATCCGATGCCCGAGAACCCGGACGCCAAGGTCGTCGACACGGATAAGCCGAGTACTTCCTCGGGGACGCCAAGTTCTTCACCCCAGACGCCAAGACCGACCCGGTACGCGGACCCGACAAGACCTTCGCGACGACAAGAACGACACCGACCCGGAAGAATCCGATGCACCCCGACGCCAAACCAAGTCCTCCTTCCCGGAATGCCAAGATCTACCTCCGTTATCCAAGAACGATCCCGCCGAGGCCGAACCCTAGATCCGGACCCTGAGAGCCGACCCTGAACCCCTCGGAGCCCAAGTTCGCCGATCCCTAACGTGATTCCCTATCCGAGACCCCATTATTTTTATAATATGACATTATCAACTGATGCATATTAAATTGTTCATGCATGCATACTTGTCATGTGGTTTGGGGGCCTTATGCCGATTCACCTAAATTAAATATGGAGTCTATATGCGGGATATCTTTGTCTTATTCCGGACTTCATTTAAATTGGCATAGCGACTCGAAGCCATGTTTTGTCTTGCTAATCCAACATTTAATTTGCGGGGTAGCTAAACAACATGAACCATCCAATAAACTGTCGGGACCCCGGTTCCGCTTAATATGGCCTAAATGCATCGCACCTTTGCCATGTCATACATCATACATGCATCATGCCCGATCTTTTGCCATAGTATTAAGTAGTGCATCTGGTGTTTATTCTAGTGTTTTGGTTCTTCGCGGATAAGGCCATTGAGTTGATGCGAGTGTCGACCCGATCTTCGGATGAACCTTCGGCAATGTTTTCAGGCGAGCACCTTCCCCTTTCTACCTATCTTACTTTTATAGTATTTATTCCCTCCTGTTGATCTATTGCTATCTGTGTTGCGTTGCTCTAGTTTTCGTACCCATGATATCCCTTGCAGCCTTATATTGCCTTGGACACATCCTATTACCTGTTGTTTGGTAGATAGTTGGACTTGCGCGTCGTAGTCGCTTGCTCAAGTGCTGTTGTGTGTCGTCCAGTACCACAGTTGTTGGAGTATTGCCGCATGTTTAATGTTGGAGATGATCATGGCTTTAATTACTGTTTAATAACTAAAATTGAAGTAGGTAAATGCAGAGGCACCGGTGGGTAATAGAATTTTTTTGGTTTTTAACCGCTCACTGGTGTCCCGTAGGACCCCGAGTTCTTGACACCTGTTCCGAGATCGAGCGCGCTAACCACAGGTGGGTGTGTGGGCACCCCCATCGATTTAGTACCTGATTCCAAGTACTGTACTGGGGGCCACAAAGTAGTTTGGAGCTTTATTACTATTCTGTACTTATGCCATGCTTTACTGCTTTATTTAAGATTGTGCGAGGAGCACCTGTACTGTTTAGGTAAGCGGAGTGTTTTCGCGGTATCGACAAGCCCAGTCACACTTTCGGGTTCCCAGTCGTTTACAGCCACTGACGCAAACCCTGGGTCCGTCGAGCCGCCAACTTCTATGGTAGCTTAGTGGGGTGGCCCCGTGCTTGCTTTGGAGTGCGGAAACGTCGTGTCCGAAACCCTGTCGACATACCGTTGGGTGTATGTTTTGTGATCTTGTACCTACCTGATCCGACGACAAGGGTGTAGGTGCGTGTGGAAACTTTGGTGCACCCCTGCAGGGTTAAATCTTTTCGAAAAGCCGTGTCCGCGGTTATGGACGACTTGGAGCACAGTTCTCGATCATATACAACTATAACTAAAGTTTACTGTTATAATTTGACTTGTATCCGATATGACTAGTAATCAGCTTCACTACCACGGAATGGCTAAATAAAAGTACCAACAACTGATGGGTTTGGGATGTCTCATGCTAATCGTATCTGACTAGTAAGTGTTGCAACTACAACGGAATGTTTAACTAAAACTGCCCACTGCTTATTATATCAGGATGACTCATTCCATCTTTATTTGACTAGTAATTGCCGCAACTATAACGGAAATAATAAAACTGCCAACTGTGTGAGTTCCTCGGTTGACTTCCTCGTTTGGTCTCGAGGGGGAAATACCAGGATGGGTATGTTTGGTGGTAGTATCAGTTTGGTTCCGAATAGGTCTTTCTTACCCCTCTCTGATAGCCGCTAGTTGTATCGAGTCTCTATAGGTTGTTTAGTGCATGCCGCGCTGCTGCTTCAGTCCACCATACCTATGTAGGCGAGGACCTTGAATTCTAGTCTCGCTGCATCGCCTCAAGATCGACCGCTTCTTTTTTCCTTTGCCCTTTGTCGGCACCCCTTTGTTTGAGCAGGTTTTTAGATCGACGTCGTTAGCAGGTTACCCTTCCGCTTGACTGGGCAGGTTATGGACGCCATTGGTTATTCTTCGGGCTCTTAGCCCCATTTGCATCTTGTCCGTAGTCGGACGTTTGTATCATTTTCAAGGTGATTTGGATCTTTGTCTTGTATATCTAAATTCTTGACTCATTGAGTCTGTTGTATATATATGTTTTGTGGGTTCCATCGAGGACTATTGTGTAATGATATTACCGCTTTCCACCCGCACGAAAGTGCTGGTGGCACCTTTGAATCGCTTTCTATGCGGGTTTGGCGGGTTTCGCTAAAACTTGCATAGGGCCGATTCTCGAGGGTGTTACAGAGTGGTATCGAGCTCAGTTGCGATACCCACAAGTCCATTTCAGAGGATAACCTAGCTAACTCAAGTAGAGTGTCAAAACTATTTTTGCAAAATCGGTTGGATAGTTCTGATTAGGTCTGATTTTAATCCTTACCCCTCTGCTGCTCTCCTCTCACCTCTGCGTGTTTTGAATCCGCTCTCTTCTCTCTCTTCGAGTCTAGGATTTCTCGTGGTTGGGTTCCATCGTACCTTCAGGGTTTCGCTTCCTCCTTTGGTAACGGTGTTTCTACATCCGGTCTTCATGCTATCTGAGTGATCCTTTATCTGTGGTACCATCCTTTGTTCCTTGTTTGTGCCTCCCAGTGTTTTCCGACGTAACGACATCATCTACGCCAGATCCGATGCAGAGTCTGCATCATTCTTTTGTTCCCGAACCTCGATTGTCGAGATCTTCAGTCTGATTCCGAGAATGGTTGCGCGCTTATCTATTGATTGTGCAGAGTAATAGTTTGGGTGCGTGATGGATTGGCCCCCATGCCGACTACTCACTCTATTCGCTTGTGTACATTGAAGTGGATGAGAATGCATCGATTCTCTCTTTCTATCGAAGTTAGAGGTGGATTGATTGGTTGATACCTCTACCTTCGCCTTTGTTTCCCGGAGTGTTCTCTCGACGATCACGGACAACGACCTCTTGTTAGTGGTGTCGCGAGGATCTGGACGATGCGAGAAGATTCAGATTGCCGCCCTTCTTCCCAGTACCATGAGGCGGATCTCGAGGGCGAGATCCATTGTTAGTGGTGTCGAATTGTGGCATCCCGCAAAACCACTACTAGAAAATCGCGTTGTTTTTGTGCATTGCATCATCATGACCGCATGCTCATGTCATCATGCCACATTGCATTTGAGCATCGTCATGTCATCTTGCATTTGTTTGCATAAAAATATCTTCGAAAAATCTATTTTTGTCTTCCGAACGCCCCGTCTTTATTCAAACACAAAAGCCGGGTCTCCGGATTATTTTGTTTCGTCTACCAATGGATTTCAAACGCCCCGTTTTAAATAATAAAATATTTATTTTATTTTTAGGGGCAGCCGTACCGGGCCGATCCGACCCAGTCGGCTACCCCCAGTATAAAACCGGACTACCTAAATCTTTTCCTACCCAAACCTAATCTACCCAGCCCCTCCACCTCACCCCGGCCAATCACCACCCGCCACCTCACCACTCCCTTCCCCCCATCCAATCCCAGCCCGCCACCTCTACCGCCGCCACCACCCAATTCTCCCCCAACTGCCTGGGAATCCCACACCAGGTCAATCCGACCCTGCCTTGGACCCACTCCCCAGCCCCGCAGCGATCCCCGCGTGCTTTCCTTTTCGCCTGGACCACCTCGATCGCGAGCCATGCTTCGACCCCGTTTCCTCCCCATCCTCGACCCGCCGTCGTCGCCTGCAGATGTCTCCCGCACCGTCCTGCATGCTTTACAGTGCCCCATCGCCGGCCCTCCCCCTCCTATCCGTTCTGGCCGCATCGAGCCCGCCGCCGCGAGCACCTCTGGGCGCCTGTCTTCATGACGCCGACCCTGGCGCATGTTCCCCGCCTCGCAGTCGCGCCCCCTCGCCCTCCCCGCTCGCCCGTCTCCCTCTCTGCTCGCCGACCGCACTGCCGCGGGTCCCCGCCTCCCTCACCGGCCCTGAGCGCCTCGTCTCCGGCTCGCGCTCCCCGGTGCTCGGCCGCCTCCACCTCCCCTCGCGGCTCCTTCTCCGTGAGAGCCTCGTGACGCCGCCGCCGGAGCCACGGCGACCTCCCTTTGGCCTCCTCCTGTCTCCCCCGGCCCTCCCCGCCTCTCCAAGCTCCACCTCGCCGCGGGAACCCCTCCGTCCAGCCGCCGCCCTTGGCCCCACCCCGTCGAGCCCTGCCTCCACCATGACCCCGTAGTCCAGTGCCGTCGCGGGCGTCCTCCTCCCGAACGACTGCTTCTCCGCAGCAGCCGTCGCCGCCAAGCGCCGTCCCCGACGTGTGCGACCCCCTGCCTCTCGTCGATGTTGCTGTGCCACCCTTCTCCGTCTGTCGCCAGGGGCACGTCCCCGTGTTATGGTCTTTTGGCCATTAGGTGGTTTGGGTACTGCCTCCATGTACCGAGGCCTACTCAAAGCTATCAAGTCTTTGCCATAAGCGTCTGTGTACTAGCCCATCAAGACGAATCACGAGGGACCGAACCTTAGCCAAGAGCTACATCTCGGAGCGCCATGATCCCCTTCGCAAAAACTGATGCCAAGAGCAACCGGACGCGGAGAATCCCCGGACGAAGAGCTCTTCTACCTGAACCCGAAGACTGCAGATGCAACAAGTACTTCTTCCTGGATCCGATGCCCGAGAACCCGGATGCCAAGGTCGTCGACACGGATAAGCCGAGTACTTCCTCGGGGACGCCAAGTTCTTCACCCCGGACGCCAAGACCGACCCGGTACGCGGACCCGACAAGACCTTCGCGACGACAAGAACGACACCGACCCGGAAGAATCCGATGCACCCCGACGCCAAACCAAGTCCTCCTTCCCAGAATGCCAAGATCTACCTCCGTTATCCGAGAACGATCCCGCCGAGGCCGAACCCTAGATCCGGACCCTGAGAGCCGACCCTGAACCCCTCGGAGCCCAAGTTCGCCGAACCCTAACGTGATTCCCTATCCGAGACCCCATTATTTTTATAATATGACATTATCAACTGATGCATATTAAATTGTTCATGCATGCATACTTGTCATGTGGTTTGGGGGCCTTATGCCGATTCACCTAAATTAAATATGGAGTCTATATGCGGGATATCTTTGTCTTATTACGGACTTCATTTAAATTGGCATAGCGAACCGAAGCCATGTTTTGTCTTGCTAATCCAACATTTAATTTGCGGGGTAGCTAAACAACATGAACCATCCAATAAACTGTCGGGACCCCGGTTCCGCTTAATATGGCCTAAATGCATCGCACCTTTGCCATGTCATACATCATACATGCATCATGCCCGATCTTTTGCCGTAGTATTAAGTAGTGCATCCGGTGTTTATTCTAGTGTTTTGGTTCTTCGCGGATAATGCCGTTGAGTTGATGCGAGTGTCGACCCGATCTTCGGATGAACCTTCGGCAATGTTTTCAGGCGAGCACCTTCCCCTTTCTACCTATCTTACTTTTATAGTATTTATTCCCTCCTGTTGATCTATTGCTATCTGTGTTGCGTTGCTCTAGTTTTCGTACCCATGATATCCCTTGCAGCCTTATATTGCCTTGGACACATCCTATTACCTGTTGTTTGGTAGATAGTTGGACTTGCGCGTCGTAGTCGCTTGCTCAAGTGCTGTTGCGTCCAAATCGATTACCACGCTTGTTGGAGTATTGCCGCATGTTTAATGTTGGAGATGATCATGGCTTTAATTCGTTTAATAACTAACATTGAAGTAGGTAAATGCAGAGGCACGGTGGGTAATAGACAATTTTTGGTTTTAATCGCTCACTCGTGTCCCGTGGGACCCGAGTTCTTGACACTGTTCGAGATCAAGGCGCTAACCACGGGTGTGTGTGGGCACCCCATCGATTTAGTACTGATTCAAATCTTGTCTGGGGGCCACAAAGTAGTTTGGAGCTTTATTACTATCATGTACTTATGCCATGCTTTACTGCTTTATTTACGATTGTGCGAGGAGCACCTGTACTGTTTAGGTAAGCGGAGTGTTTTCGATGTCGACAAGCCCGATCACTTTCGGGTTCCCATCGTTTACACCAGCGCAAACCACAGGTCCGTTCGGAGCCAACCGTTCACGGGTAGCTTAGTGGGGTGGCCCCGTGCTTGCTTTGGGTGCAGGAAGCGTCGTGTCAAAACCTGTCGACATACCGTTGGGTGTATGTTTTGTGATCTTGTACCTACGATCCGACGACAAGGGTGTAGGTGCGTGTGAAACTTTGGTGCACCCTGCAGGTTAAATCTTTTCGAAAAGTCGTGTCCGGTTATGGACGACTTGGAGCACGATTCTCGATCATAGACAACTATAACTAAAGTTTACTGTTATAATTTGACTTGTATCCGATATGACTAGTAATCAGCTTCACTACCACGGAATGGCTAAATAAAAGTACCAACAACTGCTGGGTTTGGGATGTCTCATGCTAATCGTATCTGACTAGTAAGTGTTGCAACTACAATGGAATGTTTAACTAAAACTGCCCACTGCTTATTATATCAGGATGACTCATGCCATCTTTATTTGACTAGTAATTGCCGCAACTATAACGGAAATAATAAAACTGCCAACTGTGTGAGTTCCTCGGTTGACTTCCTCGTTTGGTCTCGAGGGGGAAATACCAGGATGGGTATGTTTGGTGGTAGTATCAGTTTGGTTCCGAATAGGTCTTTCTTACCCCTCTCTGATAGCCGCTAGTTGTATCGAGTCTCTATAGGTTGTTTAGTGCATGCTTGGCCGCTTGATCCACCATACCTATGTAGGCGAGGACCTTGAATTCTAGTCTCGGTGTCTTGGCCTCGATCGACCGCTCTCTCTTTTTCCTTTGCCCTTTGTCGGCACCCTTTTGTTTGAGCAGGTATTGAGATCGGCGTCGTTAGCGGGGTTACCCTTCCGGCTTGGCACAGGTGGTTATGGACGCCATTGGTTCTTCTTCAGGGCTCTTAGCCCCATTTGCATCTTGTCCGTAGTCGGACGCTGTATCATTTTCAAGGTGATTTGGATCTTTGTACTGTATATCTGAATTCTTGACTCATTGAGTCGCTGTTGTATATATATGTTTTGTGGGTTCCATCGAGGACTATTGTGTAATTATATTACTTCGTTTTCCACCCGCACGAAAGTGTTTGGTGGGCACCTTTGAATCGTTTCTATGCGGGTTTGGCGGGTTTCGCTAAAACTTGCATAGGGCCGATTCTGAGGGTGTTACAGGTTGTTAAGTCCTAGATAATATGTTCCTTTACCACCGGAACTCTTATAGTAGGTTATTACCTCATGGTAAATAACCTATAATCGTATTATTATGAAAATAGTGTTTTCTGGCCTTTTTCAAATGCAGGTGATGACAACACTGGATTTGTAAAATACTTTACAGAAAATAATCAAAGGACATGAGCAAGTGTGAACTTGCCTTTTGTGATTGCAAGATTATGCACTCACGGTCTTCGAGACAATATAAAAGATCCAATATCTGAAATCATCATCATTGGTCCGGTAAGGACTAATGTTTAAAGAAGCAAGATGCTTTTATGCATAAGTAATGATATGCATTTTGTAAAATTCCCAAAGTGAATCCCTAATATTGTAAGTGAAGTGGACTTAGGTGATTCCTTTAAGAGTTGGTTTATCTTCAAATTTTTACTTTACAAGTAATGACCTTTGTAAGGAACCTAAGTGTTAACAATCCAAAATATGTAAGTAAAGTATAAGATGATGTGATTATGGTGAATTATCATGTGGTGACTATGATAAAAGTCCTTGGGATTGAGTTGTTAAGGGTTGAAGAACTTATTATAAGATTGTTATTTGAAGTGGCAAAAAGAATAACATTTGAAGAAAAGATTTATTTTCTAAGGTTTAAACAATCATCATTGTTAATAGGACATGTTCAATGTCTTTTGGTGTTTGATTTATTAGTTTGGACTTGAGATGCTTTATGTCTTAAGTTAAATAGACCAAAGTTAACTATAAAAACATAAGTGATTTATTAGACCTGATGTTTATAAGCTTGGAGACTAAAGTTAACTTTAAAAGGTTAAGTAAACTTAAGATGTAATATATTTTAATTATTCCCAAGTTTTAGATGTATGATGGGTATAACTAAGGTGTGGAATCATTCAATTTATATTTTAAGTGAATGATTAGATTAAATTTGTTTTGCTATTATGAAAAGAATATGTATTTCTTTAATGGAAGCATAATTAGATGATCTTAGTAATTTGTTAGAATTTGAAGTTATGTTAATAATGGTTAAACTATAATGATTATTCACCATATTATATAAATGGGTGATACCCAATGTTTATTTAAAAGGATTCTTAACAATATTTTTAAAATAATATTTTAAAGTTAAGAGTTATACTTAAATTTGATTATGAATTTAAGTTATGGGTTTGGAATTTAGTACAAAGACACTAATTGATCAAGGTTTAATAAGAATTGTGATTATTTCTTACTTAACAATTATTATTAAAGAATTCACAAAATAGGTATTAGATAAGGATTTATTATTTAAAATATTAAAGACTTTTCAAATAATATATTTAATATTTTTCTAGTGTAATATATTTATTCAAAACCTTGAAAATGAATTTTATTTATTTTTAAGTATTATCTTTATTTTTATAAAACTCATCAAAGAATTAAGTGTCTTTAAATATTTACTTTATGTTTTATTTGTAAAACTCTAAGTTAGTATTTTATAAAATAGTAGAGTTATTTTGATATATCATATGTATTTTTGGGATTTTGTTATATTTTTTAGGGTATAAATTATGTTTAGGGGTAGTTTGGTCATTTAGTGATTTGATAAATATATTATTTTCTTATTTTTCCTTTGAAATTGGGCCAGGCTTACCAATGGGCCCATTTGGACCCAACTTGGCCCAACTGGCTCAGGGTCAAACCCACTCCAGCCCAGTACCCCCTCTTCCCTACGCTCGACCTTATCTCTCTCGTCCTCGCTCTGGTGCTACCATGCACGCCCCCTGGCACTGCTCGATTCCGGCAGACTCCACCGCCGTGGCCATGCCGTGGTGCAAGACTACTGAGTTGATGCCACCGCCTGATCCTGTGCAAGCCAATTCCCCTATGGGTCTTCTCCCGACCGCGCTAACCCTCGCCCGAGGCTAGGGTTAGGGTTCAGCCGCCTTGGTGCTTCGTTGATGCCGTGCTGGGTTGCTCACGATCCTCACCCCTTCACAGTTGCTCGATGAGCTGCAGCTGGGATTCTGGCGCCCCTCCAGGGGTGCTCCCCGTGCTGCCGCCTCTTCATCACCATCGGTCTGCTTCCTCTTCGAACTCTAAGCGAGGACCACGGGTAAGTAATGATTCTCCTCCCCCGTGTCCTCTCTCCCCTTAGATTCCTTATTGCTACTCTGATAGATTCTAATTGGGGATAATCCCATATTCTAGGGTTCACTTGCTTGACGAAATTACATGTGACCTGTGGTTCGATTGAGTTAAGATTATTGAATCCTTGGTATTGTTCTTTATACATGTTCTTTGATCTTGCATATGATTAATGTGCTTCAGTAAGATTACTAGCTTATGAATATTGGTTTACTGGATGTGGTTCAGGCTAGTGGCCTGGTTTATTGAGGAATGGCTTGCAGATGTGATTAGTTGAATGATTCCTAGCTGGTGTGACTTAGGAAGATGATTTGAATAACTTGGTGTAATTTCTTATGCTTGTACTTCTGATTTTGAGAAATGGTTAAAAAGAAATGAAACTGCTACAGAGGTGCTACCATTCCATGGAATGTGCCCTGTAGTAGTTCATTAAAAAAAACTGTTGCCACCTAGTTCTAAACTAGTGAACAGTAGTTTAGGTCAATGGTGTATGATCTGAGACCTTGTCCATAGATGGAAAAATGTTGTTAGACCCTCCTCTAGTTATCCATGTAGATAAACATTTCATCTGAGTGTGTATTTGAGGATATATTCTATCCAACAGATCTTACCCTCCTGATGGATGTAAATCCATAGGCAACTTGTAAAAAAAATGATCCCTAAAATGTTAGGGAGATGATTTGATCCAATTTTCTGGTGGTAGATTATAAATGATGTACTTGGCTCAATGTTGAGTTTATATATGAAAGGTGCATGATGAACTGAACCTATGGTCCAGTGGTGATATTAATCACATATAAAAAAACAAATGATTCCTAGCTTACTGAACTAGGAAAATTATAGAATTTGTTGGGTTTGGATAACTTGTGAGCTAGTTAATATGTAAGGATCCTTCTGGTGGCTTTAGCTGACTTTGGGCTGGTATTGTGGTGCCTCCAACCTTGGAGAGTGCACAATAGTAGCCCATGTAGCATGGCTTGCTACAGAGAATAACTACAGTGGTGTAGTTGATGTTGATATAAACAAGAGAGAAACTTAGCTTGTGATGCAAAAGGCTGAAGCTAATTTGGTGGCTAAAAATGCAAATTCTTTCTCTTGCATTGATCTTAGCTCTAGGATGATATTGGAGTAGCACTTACCCAGTCTGAGAGCTCTCTCTCCAACCTCATGCTCTAAACAATATGATAAGAATAGATACTAAAAGTAATCTTGATGTACTGATAGAAATGGATAAGTGCTTAATTTCTTGGCTCAGCCCATGATTCATAGGCTGAGGTTTTTGTAACATCCCTAGAATAATGTTTTCAAAGTTTGCATATCATAAATTCATGCATAATCATTTAGGGATCAATTTCAAAGTCATTACAAAAATAGAAGCATTTGGGTGCTTATTATTTTTTGTAAGCAAGCATTGATCCAATGCTACTCTCTAGAGAGAGAATATTTCTTTCAAACCAAGGATTGTTTTATCATGAGATGGTGTGGTTGAGTTCCAAGCTTGGACAAAATTTTCCAAAACAAATTATGGTTTTAAAACCCTTTTCATATATTTATCAAATCTTGTGCTAAGGCACTGTTTATTTTAAAATTTTCAAAGGAACCAAGCAAATCCAGCAGGACAACATGGTTTTATGCTCAAAAATATGAAGGTTTCACTTTATAAAAGTCTAGAAAGTTTTGGAATTCAAATACATTTGAATTCATTTGAAAAGGTTTCCTGAAAATCATTTTAGAAAAAGAAAAAGACATAAGAAATGGAAAAGGGCCGGCGCTAGACTTTCAGCCCAGCAGCAGACCTAGCCCACTAAGCCCACCCTGGGTTCTTCTCCCTCTATCTCTCACGCGACGCAGGCTTACCCCGCGCTCGCTGACTGGTGGACCCAATGCCACGCGAGCATCGTCCCAAACCACGCACCCCCACGACCCTGTCGACGCCGCCGTTAACTCCATTACTGCCGCGATTGAAGCAGGCTTAATTGCCGGCGTTTCTTCGTGTGATCCTCGCCCCTGCTCCGGCTATAAAACCCTCTCCTCACCCCGCGTCTTTCCCCTCACGCCACACGCTCGCTCCGCCACCAGGCTGCGCGCATTCGAGCTCAGAACCCCGCAGCACCGACGACCTCCGGCGACCGATTCCGGTGAGCTCCGACCGCCCCCCTCTCTCTGTTTCAAACAATTGTGACCAGCAAGTTCTTTCGCGTTCCCTGATACCTTACGTTTGTCTTCTCGTGACCCAGCTCGCCGTCCCCGTTCACGGCCGCAAGTGACAGAACCACCGTCTAATTCCGACGAGCAATTGAGGTATAAACTGACCGTCCCTTGTATTCTCCTTGATCCAGTAGTGTTCGCTGTAGACTTGCACACTCCCTAATGCCACTGACTCGTGCTAGGGCGACGCAGATCCTCGGCAATGTCGTCGTCTGCAAGCACCCGACGCTGCGCACAACTCCGACGAGCTCCAGCGACATCCACGGTGTGCCCCTTCGCCAACGAAGCCTACCTTGAGCATCAGCAGCACACGGCGAACTTGGTAAGCCACCTCTCCCTCTCCCGCGCGACCTATATCGTCGGCAACGTCTCTGATAGAGCCGCCGCCGCTAGCGCCGCCAGGCTTTGGTCGCTTGATCGCGAACCATTAGATCTAGATCCAACGTGTTAGATAGATCACTTAATGAAGGGGTACTGAACAGATCTGGCCATGCGATTTAAGTTAGATCTGACGGTCCATGTTAGTCGACCCGCGCGAATCGGTATCAACCAATCAGAGAGCGCCGCGTGGCTAGTCCTTTGTTTTAAAAACAGAATTTAGATCTATTAGATGTTTAAACTTGTAAAATTCATAACTTTTGATTCCCACGTCCAAAGACAAATTTTATACCATTGGAATCAGGAGAGAAAATCCTTTCTGTTTATGCAATGTGTTTAATGTTTTGCCTCTTTAAAAATGGTTGTTTTTACAGAAACATTTGTAGGCATAATTTGTCTATAGTAATTATTTGAAAAATGTTATGTTATTCAAATAAAGTTTATTTGGCTTATTTTGGACTTGTTTATGATTCAGTACTGTGTACTTGTCTTGTTTGGTGTAGAAAATCATCACATGGCATTTTGCATACATTCATGTATTTTGCTTGTATATATTGTGTATGTGATTTTGTGCCATTATTTTATGTGTAGATTTTGGTGCAAATAGTGATTGTGATTGTGAATATTGTTGCTACTCCCCAAACTACCAAGGCAAGTGGTGCTTCATGATTTATTCCTATCTTTTACCTATGCATTAATATTTTGTATAGGACTTGCATGAATATTTTGCTAAGTATCTTATTGCTATGCTTGGGAAATCCTAGTAGTTGTAGAATTGTTAGAATTTCCTCTAAGTTAAGATGCTTACCTTTGCCATGCTTAGCCTAGCTAGTAGCAACCAAGGGTGGATTATATTCATGCTATGTGAAATATTTCTAAGTCTTTGACTTGTGTTTTGCTAATAAAACAACTAAGTGAATGAAACACCTGGGTGGAATGGAAAGAATGGTTTGTGTTGAGTGGTTACACAAGGCCCATTTCTATGGTTTACCTTGTGTATCTCACTTGTGGAAAGCCACCCAGGAACAAAGGGATTTGAGGTGCCAAATGTTAAGAAGATTCTAGTGCAGCCACATGGCATTATGGGCACTGCCTGGATCATATAGGTTGCAATAACTTAGCCATTTGGACAGTTGGTGGTAGTGGGATGATAGGTTTGGAGTGCGTCCATTTGGTCTAAGGGAAGGATTCTGAAAGGTCCTGTCTTGGTGAAAATCAAGTCTTGTGGGGAAAGTGCACAACCTCTGCAGATGGAAGAATCTAAGTACTTAGCCATGTCCCTGGTATTGGACAACTTGAGCATCAAGACATGGAAGCTATCAAGAATCTCCTCATCCCAATTTCTAAGTTAAAAACTTGTGGTTGAACAAGGGTAAAGTTTCACCAATGTCTATTGATGATTCCTTGGGAAAGTTTTGTAAAAGAAAAACTTAGTGTTTTCAACTGATAGGTAACCTATTTTGAGAAAAGCAAGCCTAAGCTACACTTAGCCAAAATGCATATAGTATCTAGACTACTAATATTCTACTAAAGTATCACTTGCCAATACTATTCCAATGTATTGATCCACTGTGGCTGTAACTTGTGATGTTGCAGGTTATTCTGATGGTGATTAGGGGTTATGAGTCTACACTCAACATGCTTGCCTGTGGCACATGAAGATGAAGACTTATTTATCTTATTCTATATTTGAACTCTTGTATTAGGCCTGTGGCCATGGAGTTTGTAAAAGACTATGTTTGTCTATGGAATGATATGTAATAATGACCTTTGTTTCTGTGTACTTCATCTTAAACTGTGGATGCTAGCATTGATCCAGGGACTAGCATTGCAATCACAGGGATCCTTACCTTTATAAAAGGGAGGGATCTTACAGTTTTGATGATGCTTGGATAAATTAGTTACTGCTTGCTTATGAAAATTATCTAGTGATGATCTGGTACTCCACTTGAGTATAGATCTGAGGATTTTCTATCACCCCATACATTTTCTAGGATGCAATAGTAAGATCAGATATAAAGGCATGATCTTAAGTGGATAACATGTGGTTCTGAAGCTGTGGTTGCTCTTGGGAAACTTGTCCTACTGATGTTGTTGATGTCCTGGTAAGCTTGTGATTCAACTGCTGATACATCCCTCTTCTCCTAGTTCCTGACTTGATATATTAGATTTGCTATGGTTTTTCTTCTGGTATACTTGCCCCTCCTAACTCTTGGATGGCTCCAGTGAGCAACCGGAATTAGAGATGTGGTGAGATGGTGGAATAATCTGTGTGGTTATTATCCAGTGGGTGGCTCTGGTGATAGATAAGTATGTGTTCTTTTCTTGCTTAGAGAAGTGTTCTTGATACACTTTACTACAGGGAGAGAGAGGTGTGGTTTCGGCAGGAATGGTTTGATATGTGAGAACAACCCCTGGAAGTTCCCTTCTGCTACCTTTGCACTGTTATACCACTTATTGTGGTAGTGAAAACACATGCCATTAATGTGTTCCTGCTTCATCCATCATGTGGATCAGATCAAGTACACTAGATATTTTGCAGGAATTACTGCTTTTCCTTTTACCTGTTACTAGTTTGGTGAAACTTGCCCCATGTCTGTGATGCATAGACTGAGGCCCTTTTTGGAATAAGAATAGATTGCACTTTGGCCCCTTTTTGTTAGTTACTCAATGATGAGTTTTGCAATGCACTTCATTGCCTAATCTGAGAGTAGCATAACCCCACATAATCTCTTTTTTGTTTTCCATTTCTGGAACTTTGTTTTCTTTTGAGTTGTTTTGCAGGTACAGAAGGATAAGCAGAAAAGAAGGTTCAAGAAATAATATAGGAAAATACTTTAGGTTTTCTTTTTTATCAATCAATGTAATTTATTTTCTGTTTGATTTTTGTAAAGATATTGTATTATTGTACTTTATTTAATAAAATTACTTGTTTTCCTTTTCTTTTATGGTTCATTTGGAAATACAATGTAATATTGTATAATATTAATAAAGTTAAAATTTCTTTCTACTTGTAATCTAAATTCTTGTAATATTTATATCTTGTTTAAAAAAATATGAATTCCATTCTTATTATTGTTGTAATTCTTTTTCCTTTTGTATTTAAATTTAAATTATCTTTTCTAATTGGATATCTGTAACTCTTGTATCTTATTTATAAATAAAGTTCATCTCTTATTTCCTAATATAATTCAATTTCCATTTACTATTTTATTTCAAATCCTTTTTGTATTCAAATTTATTAATTAAATATTCAAATCTTGAATTGTCTCCCCCTCCAACACAAAAGTACAATAGAGGTCATGTCGAAATCCATCGCACCTGTCCTGATGTTTCCATTAAAACAAGAGAGATCCCGATTCCTCTATAGCTTCTTTAGTTTTGCGCGAAAATTCCCCGGATTTTCTGATGCATGAATGCAATGCACACACCTGCATCCTCTATAATTCTAGGTGCTAATCCTGGGATGTTACAGTCTCTCCCCCTTAAAATAAACTTTGTCCTCGAAGTTCGTAAACTCTCACGGTTTGGAGTAAAGAATTGAGTTGTATTGTGTACTATATTTCTCCACTTCATGGTAACCTTAAATGGAAGTAATGGTAGTATTCCATATCCTGATCCTTTTCTTGAATTCTCATCATACTCAACAATCTTTAACTTGTTATCTACAATACTCCAAAGTTCCTTTTTCTATCCACTTTTAAGGATAGTTCCTTATTATAAACTCCTTAATCTGGGTTTCTTCTTTTAGTTCCTTAATCTAATTATGTATCCTAATTCCACTTCTTTACTTGATCGTCAAACTTCCTTACTATATTATGTTAGGTATAGGAAGTTTCACTAACACAGGTTTTAAACTTTATTAGTCAATAGTGTGGTCAAAAGACTAATCTTTGCTTTGTCATTGTAGGAGTTGTACTGGTAATCCTTCTGAATATTGGTTTTGAACACATTTAGTCCAAACCCAATTGGAATTTCTTGTTCCTCTACACATGTCCAATTGGATGTACTTTATTCCCTCTTAAGTGTCATTTAAGAGTTGTTTTTCTTTTAGAATTAGTCTCTTTGAATTAATCTTTTATCCCCTTCAAGCTTTTACCTTACTAAGATTTAGATATTCTTTCATTATTACCTATGGTACTTCTTCAACTTTCATTTATAATGTTTACTCTCCCCCTTAGGGTTTACTAATATTCTTCAACCTGTCTATTTAGTATTTGATGGCTTCATAAAGAGAATATTGGTCTCTATCTATCTTATACTTTACCAAGTTAGGGTCCTATGAAAGATTGTACGGTGTATCCACACATTTGAGGATCTCCGAAGTGAATCTTTCAGCATTATTGGTCTTACTTACTATTTGGATATTTTCGCTTTGATAGGTCTGACTTCGCGAAGCGCCTCGAAAGGCGATCGCTTTAATGTCTATACTCCTTTAGATCCTACTTAGGTTAGGCCAAGTTTTATGCTCTTTATGCAACTTTTAAGATGATTTGGTTAACTATGTCAACCAACACCGGCTGCGGACAAGATACCAACTTAGGATCAAATACCAGCTGCGGATATTTACCAGCTGCGAACCATCCTAGGGTATATGTATTACCCTATGGTTTCCGATATACCTCTGGCATTCTCTCTGAATTGTCAGAGCTTGAATACCATTTTGGTTTCAAAGCTACTTCTTTGTATTTATTCATGATACTCCCATGAACTTGCATAATTACTCCATTGACTTCTTAGCAAAATTACCTATTTTGATTGAACTTTAAGTTCATCACTTCTTGTTGCTGACTAATAATGATCTAAGCTTGATCCATCCTCCAAATTGAGTTGATAATCTTTACACTTGGCTTCATTCTTCATGTAAGTCTTCATTTTGGTCTTTGAAATTCGTCACTCCCTTACACGAATTCCCTTACTCTATCTAGGTCTATAACATCAAGTAGTGACTGGATGTTGCAACATTCATTTGCACACCAAGTCAAACTTCATGTACAGATCTAGTCAATCAAGAAGATCCAAGAAAAACAAATAAATCCAAATGTGGTACATATAACACACAATATTCTAAGCCCAGAATATAGTAGTTGAGTATAATATCTCTAGAATTCAGGCTTAGTTGTGTAGTATATGACAGCTCCTCATATAGGTTTACATTGTGATACTTAGAACATAAGGTCAAACTAACCTTTGCCTCATAATTTACCCAATTGCTCAGCTGCAGTAGGATAATTTTTAAGCAAAGTGGCCTCAATTTAGTTTCGACTAACCTTGTGTCTCACTTTTAGAATGACTGACTGTAACTAACCTTTCTTTTCTATTTTTACTAAAGTAACCTCACATGATCTCTTAAAAAGACTAATCAGATTCTATTTGCTAAATTAAACCAAAGATTATTTGAATTTTCTAGTACCTATGACTTCTATCATAGTTCTACCATGTTATTTCCCTACTTCTACCTCAAGATAATCTACTAAGTACTTTTCATACTTATACTTACATCATGGTTTCGGAGCTAATCTCACCATAATTTTGTTATGTCTTTCCTATTTATCATGATTCAAGAGCTTAATCTAACCATGATGACTTTGTTTCACTACACTATTATTAGGTTTTAATCATAATTTCACTTCATCATGTAGAATTCTCTAGTGGATCCCACATGGTTATTACACATTACACCAACACTTATCCTAATGATATTCGTCATGTTGGCTTTGGTTGTCAACTAACAATAAGATTCCACTGTCTTACATGAATTTTAGGGTTAGGCTACACCATTAAGAATACTTCAATTGATGTCTTAAACTTTCCTATAGTATCTTGGTGGTTTATGTCTCCTTCGGATGACACTAAATAGCACTATACTGAGAAAAGATAAAATAATTACTTCTAATAAGAATGACTTAAGTATCTAGTGACAAAGTTGTCCTCAATTGGACACTCATCACAATTCATAAGAATATTTGGTTTAAGTAAGATGGCTTCTATAGTCACTATCCAACCTACAGATCTTCCTAAAAGGGTTTTAATCCAAAGGTCAAAGCATATGCTCTGATACCAACTGCGGTGACCCAGCATACCACTGCATGATGTAGTACACTATAGTCGTTGACATAACACCAATGAAACACCGTTCACTAGTATTACATCCCTCAGAGTGGTACAACAGAAACACAGCAGGTTCAAGACATGACTATAGGTTACAACTCAACTCTTTACATAAGATCCAGAGAACACTCTAGGTTAAAGAGAGAGAAAGAAACTTCTAATAAAGAAGAATCAGAAATAAATATCTCAGAATCTATCATCCTATCAAGACTAGTATCTTAACTAATGGTCTGGCATTGCTGCTATTGCAATACACTACAGAAATAGGTTCTATGGCTAGATATTATATTCCTGTCTAATCAGTAACTTCGTCTGCACTTGAGTTGGTGTATATGTTGACTTTCTTGACTTCATTGAAGAGCTTTAACTTTTGTTGATTATTCCTGGAGCATAACTTGATGTAGACATCATCTTAATGGCTTCAGAATCTAGAAAGGGTTAAGAAGATACTTTGAGTACGAGCGTACTCAGCAAGTTCACTAGAAAAGGAGTGCTTGATGCACTATATCTACAGCCACATGCCATAGGTCATAGGCAATGCAGGTTTTCATAAACATTTTTTCAAAGGTTGCTTTTATTTTGAAAAGCTATGTCCGTCATCCTTCACGGGTTTACCAGAACTTTCATGGAGTTCCTTTCCCGCCGCGTTCGCAGCTCCTTCCCGGAACAGGGAGTAACAAGTTATAGTTCTTACACTTTGCAGAGGTGCGTCACTTTACCCATGAGAGATCTTAGCTTTGTTGCACATCCGGGCCGCGAACCCGTTCACACTTCCTTGGTGTGTGGCCTAGACTAAGACCCAAGCCAATCATTGCCTTCTCCGCGACCCCGCATGTCTCCTTGGTGTATGCCAGCCCATAGAATTACGGCAATTGGTAGTATAGACCGCTCAGATGCCGGAACTATCGTGGGATGTTGAGGGCTCCCACCCATATGTTGCATATCATCTACGAATTACCATATAATATGCACACTACGAGTGATAACAGCCACGGCCCACACATCCGTCTCCATGCGAGAGGGAAAAGATACAGCTGACTTCTTCGTCCCATTCCAAATCTCATGGTCAATGCATAATATACGGCGTAAGAATCACTGGCGACATGGGTTATTAAGTCCTAGATAATATGTTCCTTTACCACCGGAACTCTTATAGTAGGTTATTACCTCATGGTAAATAACCTATAATCATATTATTTTGAAAATAGTGTTTTCTGACCTTTTTCAAATGCAGGTGATGACAACACTAGATTTGTAAAATACTTTACAGAAAATAATCAAAGGACATGAGCAAGTGTGAACTTGCCTTTTGGGATTACAAGATTATGCACTCACAGTCTTCGAGACAATATAAAAGATCCATTATCTGAAATCAGCATCATTGGTCCGGTAAGGACTAATGTTTAAAGAAGCAAGATGCTTTTATGCATAAGTAATGCTATGCATTTTGTAAAATTCCCAAAGTGAATCCCTAATACTGTAAGTGAAGTGAACTTAGGTGATTCCTTTAAGAGTTGGTTTATCTTCAAATTTTTACTTTACAAGTAATGACCTTTGTAAGGAACCTAAGTGTTAACAATCCAAAATATGTAAGTAAAGTATAAGATGATGTGATTATGGTGAATTTTCATGTGGTGACTATGATAAAAGTCCTTGGGATTGAGTTGTTAAGAGTTGAAGAACTTATTATAAGATTGTTATTTGAAGTGGCAAAAAGAATAACATTTGAAGAAAAGATTTCTTTTCTAAGGTTTAAACAATCATCATTGTCAATAGGACATGATCAATGTATTTTGGTGTTTGATTTATTAGTTTGGACTTGATATGCTTTATGTCTTAAGTTAAATAGACCAAAGTTAGCTATAGAAACATAAGTGATTTATTAGACCTGATGTTTATAAGCTTGGAGACTAAAGTTAACTTTAAAAGGTTAAGTAAACTTAAGATGTAATATATTTTAATTATTCCCAAGTTTTAGATTTATGATGGGTATAACTAAGGTGTGGAATTATTCACTTTATATTTTAAGTGCCACGTCGCATATCACCACACGTGAGAAGAGTGATTTGAGTGTGACCAATACTAACAATCCATCATACAACTCTTTCTCCTTGTTGTCGGTTTTGCAGGATACACAACCTCACCCACCACCTACAAGGAACACGCGACAAGATCTCCAACCACATCTTGATGACAAGCTCAACTTCAAGATCTTCAACCAATTTGAACAAGGCTAGGACACCGGAGATCCAACAACTTACAAGCTCAAGACCATGGGCACACCTCTCATCCTACATGATGATGGAACTTCGTCGAGGACGACTCGTTTTGAAGCGGGGGAGATGATGTAGCCCAATACATGGCATTCACCATTGGTCCAGATCATGCTTCATCAACCGTGCCCACAAAGGTGAATTCATTTCATATCTCACCCTCTTTCGGTTGTGACGAGAATGGGATCCTACTTGAGACAAGTGCCAATGCTATGACCAGGACCCTGACCATGACGCCAACGGGAGACGACAAGAAGAACCCAAGAACCAAGACCCCCAAGCAAGAGGCATGGAAGAGAAGAAGGAAAAGGACTCCCGGTGCCAGGCCCGGTGCCGCTGGAATCCACGCCGGAATTCCCGGCAACCAGCCCGGCGAACCGGAGCCTCCGCCGGAACTTTCGACGCACCGACCGACGAACCGGCCCTCCCGCCTAAACCACTCTCTGTGAGCCCTTCTGGCAAACGACCGAGAAAACCGGTCGCCGTCGGAAATGTCGGCGCCAACTCCGGCGGCGTCGGACTTATCGCCGTAAACGCTAGCCTGTGTGCTGTGAAGGGTTTGATGCCTAGAATATTCCCTCCCACCTACCCCTTCGCCCCTAGTACTATAAATAGCCCTCTTGTGGCTCAGATCTAGTTGGATTTGATGATGAATGAAGGCTTGTGCCTAACCCTAGCTGGGAACCCCTCTCTATAGTTAATCTATGAGCTGTACAAGGCCTTGGAGTTTGGTGTTCGTCTCCAAGTCGTCAAGACGCTCCTCAAGTGTTTGGTCTCTCCTTATCAAGGATTCTAGTAGTGTTAGGTCTCTCCCCTTTGTGATTCTACTTGGTTGCTACTCTCTCCTTTTGATTTGGATTCTATCATCTGCTTCCCAATCTCTCCTTTGGTGATTCTACCTAACGGTCTCTCGCCGAGGATTCTGTTGGATTGGTTGTTCGAACCAACGGGAGCAAATCAAACTGGGTTGTGTTTTCGTGCATTTGTATCTTTACCTTACGTTTGTGTTGCGTTCATCGTGTTCATTGGGTTTCCCCCTCACTCCCCACCTCAAATCCGTGAAGATCGGGCCACCCTAGGGTCAATCCCACAAGGGATCCCATATCAATAGTAGAGTTATTTTGATATATCATATGTATTTTTGGGATTTTGTTATATTTTTCTAGGGTATAAATTATGTTCAGGGGTAGTTTGGTCATTTAGTGATTTGATAAATATCTTATTTGCTTATTTTTCCTTTGAAATTGCACCAGGCTTACCAATGGGCCCATTTGGACCCAACTTGGCCCAACTGGCTCAGGGTCAAACCCACCCCGGCACAGTACCCCCTCTTCCCTAAGCTCGACCTTATCTCTCTCGTCTTCGCTCTGGTGCTACCATGGCGCCCCCTGGCACTGCTCGATTCCGGCAGACTACGCCGCTGTGGCCATGCCGCGGTGCAAGACTAATGAGTTGATGCCACCGTCTGATCCTGTCCAAGCCAATTCCCCTCTCGGGTCTTCTCCCGGCCGCGCTAACCCTCGCCCGAGGCTAGGGTTAGGGTTCAGCCGCCTTGGTGCTTCGTCGATGCCGTGTTGGGTTGCTCACGATCCTCACCCCTTCTCCACAGGCTGCTCCTGACGAGCTGCAGATGCGGGTTGCAGCGCCCCTCCGGGGGTGCTCCCCGTGCTGCCGCCTCTTCATCACCACCGGTCTGCTTCCTCTTCGAACTCTAAGCGAGGACCACGAGTAAGTAATGATTCTCCTCCCCTGTGTCCTCTCTCCCCTTAGATTCCTTACTGCTACTCTGATTGATTCTAATTGGGGATAATCCTATGTTCTAGGGTTCATTTGCTTGACGAAATTACATGTGACCTCTGGTTCGATTGAGTTAAGATTATTGAATCCTTGGTATTGTTCTTTATACATGGTCTTTGATCTTGCATATGATTAATGTGCTTCAGTAAGATTACTAGCTTATGAATATTGGTTTACTGGATGTGGTTCAGGCTAGTGGCCTGGTTTATTGAGGAATGGCTTGCAGATGTGATTAGTTGAATGATTCCTAGATGGTGTGACTTAGGAAGATGATTTGAATAACTTGGTGTAATTTCTTATGCTTGTACTTATGATTTTGAGAAATGGTTAAAAAGAAATGAAACTGCTACAGAGGTGCTACCATTCCATGGAATGTGCCCTGTAGTAGTTCATTAAAAAAAACTGCTGCCACCTAGTTCTAAACTAGTGAACAAAAGTTTAGGTCAATGGTGTATGATCTGAGACCTTGTCCATAGATGGAAAAATGTTGTTAGACCCTCCTCTAGTTATCCATGTAGATAAACATTTCACTGAGTGTGTCTTTGAGGATATATTCTATCCAACAGATCTTACCCTCCTGATGGATGTAAATCCATAGGCAACTTGTAAAAAAATGATCCCTAAAATGTTAGGGAGATGATTTGATCCAATTTTCTGGTGGTAGATTATAAATGATGTACTTGGCTCAATGTTGAGTTTATATATGAAAGGTGCATGCTGAACTGAACCTATGGTCCAGTAGTGATATTAATCACATATAAAACAACAAATGATTCCTAGATTACTGAACTGGGAAAATGATAGAATTTGTTGGGTTTGGATAACTTGTGAGCTAGTTAATATGTAAGGATCCTTCTGGTGGCTTTAGCTGACCTTGGGCTGCTATTGTGGTGCCTCCAACCTTGGAGAGTGCACAATAGTAGCCCATGTAGCATGGCTTGCTACAGAGAATAACTACAGTGGTGTAGTTGATGTTGATATAAACAAGAGAGAAACTTAGCTTGTGATGCAAAAGGCTAAAGCTAATTTGGTGGCTAAAAATGCAGATTCTTTTGCATTGATCTTAGCTCTAGGATGATATTGGAGTAGCACTTACCCAGTCTGAGAGCTCTCTCTCCAACCTCATGCTCTAAACAATATGATAAGAACAGATACTAAAAGTAATCTTGATATACTGATAGAAATGGATAAGTGCTTAATTTCTTGGCTCGGCCCATGATGCATAGGCTGAGGTTTTGATGATGCTTGGATAAATTAGTTATTGCTTGCTTATGAAAATTATCCAGTGATGATCTGGTACTTAACTTGAGTACAGATATGAGGATTTTCTATCACCCCATCCATTTTCTAGGATGCAATAGTAAGATCAGATATAAAGGCATGATCTTAAGTGGATAACCTGTGGTTCTGAAGCTGTGGTTGCTCTTGGGAAACTTGTCCTACTGATGTTGTTTATGTCCTCGTAAGATTGTGATTCAACTGCTGATACATCCCTCTTCTCCTAGTTCTTGACATGATCTATTGGATTTGCTATGGTTTTTCTTCTGGTATACTTGCCCCTCCTAACTCTTGGATGGCTCCAGTGAGCAACCAGAATTAGAGATGTGGTGAGATGGTGGAATAATCTGTGTGGTTATTATCCAGTGGGTGGCTCTGATGATAGATAAGTATGTGTTCTTGTCTTGCTCAGAGAAGTGTTCTTGATACACTTTACTACAGGGAGAGAGAGGTGTGGTTTCGGCTGGAATGGTTTGATATGTGAGAACAGCCCCTGGAAGTTCCCTTCTACTACCTTTGCACTGTTATACCACTTACTGTGGTAGTGACAACACATGCCATGCATGTGTTGTGTGAGCTACTTGCCTGCTTCATCCATCATGTGGATCAGATCAAGTACACTATATCTTTTGCTGGAATTACTGCTTTTCCTTTTACCTGTTACTAGTTTGGTGAAACTTGCCCCATGCCTGTGATGCATAGACTGAGGCCCTTTTTGGAATAAGAATAGATTGCACACTTTGGCCCCTTTTTATCAGTTACTCAATGATGAGTTTTGCAATGCACTTCATTGCCTAATCTGAAAGTAGCATAACCCCACATAATCTCTGTTTTGTTTTTCAATTTCTGGAACTTTGTTTTCTTTTGAGTTGTTTTGCAGGTACAGAAGGATTACCAGAAAAGAAGGTTCAAGAAATAATATAGGAAAATACTTTAGGTTTTCTTTTTTATCAATCAATGTAATTTCTTTTCTGTTTGATTTTTGTAAAGACATTGTATTATTGTAATTAATTTAATAAAATTACTTGTTTTCATTTTCTTTTATGGTTCATTTGGAAAGACAATGTAATATTGTATAATATTAATAAAGTTAAATTTTATTTCTACTTGTAATCTAAATTCTTGTAATATTTATATCTTGTTTTAAAAAAATATGAATTCCATTCTTATTATTGTTGTAATTCTTTTTTCCTTTTGTATTTAAATTTCAATTATCTTTTCTAATTGGATATCTGTAACTCTTGTATCTTATTTATAAATAAAGTTCATCTCTTATTTCCTAATACAATTCAATTTCCATTTACTATTTTATTTCAAATCCTTTTTGTATTCAAATTTATTAATTAAATATTCAAATCTTGAATTTTCTTCCCCTCCAACACAAAAGTCAAATAGAGGTCATGTCGAAATCCATCGCACCTGTCCTGATGTTTCCATTAGAACAAGAGAGATCCCGATCCCTCTATAGCTTCTTTAGTTTTGCGCGAAAATTCCCCGTATTTTCTGATGCATGAATGCAATGCACACACCTGCGTCCTCTATAATTCTAGGTGCTAATCCTGGGATGTTACATAGATGCAGTTGGATGGAGTTCTATGTATATTGTTGTAATGCCCAATGAAATCTCATAGGATCATGAATGTCTAGTATTGCATTGTTATGCCTTGCCCAGTCCTGTCAATTGCCCCGCTGTAATTTGTTTACCCAACATGTTATGTTATCTTTCTTAAGGAGAACACCTCTAGTGAACTGTGGACCCCGGTACAATCTTTACCATTGTTACATCATCCACTGTTACTGTTTACTTTCTACAAGCAACCATTACCTTCCACACCATACGTTTAATTCTTTGTTTTCAGCAAACCGGTGATATTGACAACCTCGCTATTCATTGGGGAAAAGTCTTGAGTTTGTGTTGTGCAGGTTCCAAGTTATTAGTAACACCTTGGAGAAGTTTCCTTGCTCCTACTGGATCGATAACCTTGGTTTCATAACTAAGGGAAGACTTACTGTTGTGCCTATCACACCTTCCTCTTCGGGTATCCCAATGAAGCTCTACAGTTATCTGAGCCGCATCAAGACATTTTCTGGCGCCATTGCCGGGGAGTTAAGTACGGATTTACAAGGGAGTCCTTCACAATCTTTCTCTTTACTTTCTTTTGTTTTGATTAGTTTCTTTTACTTTGTCTTGCTTGCTTCTTTTTATCAAAAATTACAAAAAAAATTAGTTTCGTTTGGTATGTTTTTTCTTATAAAAACACGAAAAAAAATTAGTTCCTACTTTAGTTGCTACCATGTCTAGTGTTGTTCCAATAATTGTGTCACCTATAGAAAGGATCTTTACTTTCAAACAAGGAAGTGAAGAGAGTTTCAAAGAAGCTTGGTCTAGAATTTCTGATTCACATGGAAAAACTGAGCCTAAAATGACTCTAGGCTTGGTTCTTAGAAGTTTCTACCATGGTCTTGATCTTTGTTATAGATATGCTTTGGATGCCGTAGCAGGAAAATATTTTTCCAATGTAATGAGGATGAAGCTTTGGATGCCATAAAGAAGTTGATTACTTGCCTAGCAAGTCTGATTCTTCCTTTATAAATATCTATGCTAGGTTGAACACTCTTGAGACTAGTACAACTAGTTTGAAAGATTGCTATAACATGCTTAGAGAGCACCATGATTATGTTCCAATAAATTCTGAGCCTTCAAAATGGTTTCCTACAATAAAAGTTGTTATAAACAATGAAACTTTTGATGCTTGTTGTGATATCATGTCTGAATTTTGTCTTATGCCTAAAGATATCTACGAGTCTTTGAATCTTTGGGGACTTTCTGAAGGAGGATAAAAATATCTCTTACCAATAATGCAACTATATTACCCATTGGAATAGCTGAAGGAGTGTTTACAAAGATCTCAGGGAAAGTGGTGTCTACTGATTATCTTGTTATTGAATGTGTAGGAAAAGGACAAATTACACTTGGAAGATCCCTACCGAAACACATTGGAGCAATAATAGATGTGGGAAAAGGCATTATGCATTTTGATTCTCCAATAAGCAATCATACATTCCCTAAAGTTAAGAGGAAAGGTAAGAAAGGTAGGAGCAATAAATTTGATGTTAATGCTTCTTCACTCGAAAATACTTGATTCTTGCTTCTTGTGCCTAACTTATAGGCGTTAAAGAAAAGTACTTCTTGGGAGATAACCCAATAGTTTTATTGAGTCTTGGAAGTTATTACTTCTGTAATAACCTCTCCTTATCCTTTTTATTTGATTTTTGTGCCAATAATAACCTCTAATGAGAGGGAAGTAAGATTTGGGGAAGTGTTGTCGCGAAACAGATTTTTCCGCTTCACTGTATAAATTCATGAAAAATCTTTGTAAGTCGGATTGAGCTGTACTTTTCTGAATAAATCCCCTATGTTGTTAGATAACTTTCGGTAGTTCAACACTTTTTGATTTGAGCAACATAAGGTCTTCGAAAAAATCGGCCTTTACCTGCTGGTCTGTTTTGACAGATTTATGTCATTATTTGCATTTGCCTCTTTATCGATTTCTTTTTGGGTTCTTTTGGGTAGATTGAAATTTTCGAGGGAGTTTATACTGTAGCTTTTATCTTTAATGAAAGTTTTTCTGTTTTAAAACTAAACCCAAAGGTCTATTACTTTTGAATGCACTAATGTTGCTAATGAAGATTGTGTGAAGTTTTGTATGAAGGAAAAATTTCACGTGTAAAGGAAGAATGATGTAATGAGATGAATAATGGACAAAAGCTCAATCTTGGGGATGCCACACTGTGTCACCCCAAGAAACATTCAAGAGGTACAAGCGTCAAAGTTTGGGGATGCCCAAGGCATCCCCTTCTTCATCAATAAAAATCTCAGGTCTTTCTAGACACTTTGTTTTTATTGTTTCATGCACGGTTGTGTTGTTCTTGGAGCGTCTTAGTTTTCGTTTTTGGTTTTCATTTGCTTAGTTTGCTTGAATAAAGTAGTTGGACCCCTGCTTTCACTTTGTTGTTTCAAATAAGTTGATTGGTGTTGGAGAGGAGTAGAAAGTTTCTTGCTTATAGTGATACAAAAGGGAGCTTGCTTTGACCGTGACTTAGACTTTATCATGTCATGCTAGAAGTTGTTTTGACCTTATGCTTAGTGATTATTGATGTAGCATGACTTGTTCCAAACAATTAAGATTTCTTAATGTGCCTTGCAAGAATAATGCGTTGTTTTAGCATACAAAAACATAGTATTGTGGTATTCTCCTTTGATGCTTTGTTTGGGTTGACTTGGCACATGCTTACGCCATGTTATGACTATGAACCAGTCACTTTAGCCTCTATGATCATTTAGTTTTTGAATTTTGGTACCAATTTATGCTTTGATTGATAATGTTTTGCCGCTCTACATTATTTTGGTCATTATTGCTCTCTTAGTTGGTCGCTCCCAGTCTTTTGCTAGCCTCCACTTGTATTGAGTAAGCTGTACTCATGCATCCAACCCCCAAGAAACCAAGTTATTCTGAAGTGTCCACTATAAATTCCTATGCATGGTGTGTTACACCATTTCAAGTATATTCTTGTTTTCTCTATCTTCCAAATTAAACTTGTTATGTGAAAATTAGTGATTAAAGCTCTCACAAACTTGATAGCACACTTTATTTTTGTTGCCCCTAATAAACTTGAACCATTATGTCATCTATGTTGTATATGCTTGCACTTATAAGTTGGGAATTAGCAGAACCATGCTATCACGGGGAACGCTTTCAACACCTATAAATATCTACCCAGTTGATATCATGCTCTTTTGTTTAAGGATGTCGGCGGTGTGAAATAAAAGGGGATCTTGTAAGTCCATGGAGTTATGTATGTGTGTTAGAGAAACGCCTGGGCCGCTAGCCTAAGCCATGCCTATTCATGGTGGAAACTTGCAGCATCACCATAGTGAGCAATCTATGAAGCATTCTTCTTATATAAAAAAAGAGAGAGATAGAAAATAGGAAAGAAGAGGAAAAAGAACCATTTTCCCATGGTAAATAAGAAGATTGCTGATATGATCATTGTATGTTGCCTTGTCATTTTGATATGGGATAGCTCCTGTATCATGGGGCAAGGGGTACCCCGTTGGTGGTTCTCTATGATACACATATACTTACTATGACAAGAACTTACTGGTAACTAAAGTTGAGTAGCATGAGGAACGGCCCTTGTACTCAAGGGACATGAGATTGCTAACTTATACTTTGTCAGACATATACTCCATATTTTGTTCACTTTAACCTTAATCACTTCAATATGCTTATGATAGGGGCGATGAGAGCTGAAAGCTAACAAGTACCATAATTTTTGGAAGATCTTTATGCAACTTGAAATCCCTGCTTCCCTTTATGAAGGTCCTTTTTCCACTTTTATATTGAGTCTCCACCTTCTATCTTTATGCACCAACTAGGAGAGCATAGTTGTCATTCTTAGTTCTGTGTGCATTGTCCCAAAACTTATTGATTGATTCATAATGTTGATATTAATTGTTCTTGAACTATTTGTATCTAGTCACCCTTATGAGCTTTGAAGGTGTCCTATGCATTTATGTTTTGCTACTCCATGAGGGACAAGCTGAATGCCACCATGCTATGTTTTCTATATGTGAAACAAACAAATGTATTTCAATGCATTGTTATTCATGAATCTTTGTTTGTATCCTTTCATGTTGCAGCATAATTACTATGTCTTATTGTTAGAACTTCATCTTTCATGCTCATGTTTAGAGTACTTTGAGCCCAACTTTCAATGCTTGCAAATGGTTTGATTATGATTGTGATGGTGCATGTCACCTCAAAAATTATTCTTTTTATAACTTACCTACTCGAGAACGAGCAGGAGTTAAGCTTGGGGATGCTTGATACGTCGTAAACATATCTATAATTTTTGATGTTCCATGCTTGTTTAGTATCTACTTTGCTATGCTTTGTCTACACTTTGAGGTATTTTTATACATTTTCTAGGACTAACCTATTAACAAGATGCCGCAGTGCTAGTTTCTTGTTTTCTGCTGTTTTTGGTTTCAGAAAAGCTAGTAAGGAAATATTCTCAAAATTGGACGCGACAAAAGCCAAAGTCAATATTTCACCGAGGAGAACACAGACACCGAAGGGTGACCGGAGGGGAGCCACAGGGTGGCCACACCCCCACGCGTGGACCCACCCTAGGCCGCGCCTAGGCAGGGTGTGGGCCCCCTGGCCGCCCTCCTGCCTTGCCTCTTCGTCTATAAAGTCACCCCGATGCCAAAACCCTAAGTACCCGATCAGATCTCCACGAAACAGTCTGTAGCCGCCGCCACCATCGTCCCTAGATGGGGGGATCTGAAGCTCTTCCTGGCACCCTGCCGGAGGTAAGAGATCATCACAGAGGCCTTCTCCATCATCATGGCAGCCTCCAGTATGATGCGTGAGTAGTTCCACCTTGGACTATAGGTCCATACAGTAACCAGATGGTTGTTTGTCAACACCCGGATTTTTAATCCCAGATGCCTGTTATGCCATACATCGCAATCCCAGGATTACCATTTTTGCAAGACATAACATATTTGGATATCACAGTACATCATCCATTACAAACCATACATAAGGTCTTACAAAAGTAAGGATCTCATTATCTAGTTCTTAATACAAATCAAGCAGCGGAATAACGTAAAGATAATGAAAGCATAGGCAAAGCTCCATCTTCATGGTCACAGGCAATGCTGACGATGGGAGATGATCCTAGTTGTCGTAAACTTCCTGCGGTCCGTCATCCTGATACTCCTCTTCATAGTCTGGCCACGGGAATAGCCAAGGACAAAGCCATGGGTACTCTTTAAGTACTCGCAAACTAATACTAACAAGTTAAGGGGGATTTTTGTAGTAGGACACTAAGATCTAGGGTTGTTTTGCAAAAAGCCAGATTTACCTCTACTAAGTTCAGAAGCAAGAAAACTAGTTGAATCTTATAATGCCTAAGTGGGAACTTGAATTTCATATCACCACTCTGTTGTGGTCAAGTCAAAATCTCAATTCATTTCACAAGTCCTTTTGAAAACATCTGACGGGGGAACAGTATGTCCACTCCAACTGTCCATAACCGCGGACGCGGGTATTCAAATAGTTTGACACTCTGTAGAGATTGTACACTTTCACCACAACATTCGATACATCCGTCAGGAACAAATCCTGAATTCACCATACTCAGTATGCGGATAATCAATCCTAACCTTTCAATTACACGCCCTAGTATAGGCACCTCTCCTGTGAGTTTGGCCTTCCAACCATGACCAACTGTCATCTTGGGTACTGCACAGGTGGACAATCTTCACAAGGGAGCCTCAGCTCAGACCTTGGTCGTGAGGGAACCCAAACTAAGGTATATAAGTTTCCAGTCAAGCCGTACCCAATTTTCGGGTATTGTGGTTGTACGGTAAAATTGGAATGGTATCACATCCAGACAACCATCAGTTTTATAAAGGGCTAAGGCTCATGCCTCAACATTTTCATCATCAAAATCATCTGGTGTTTGGAAACACATGTCAAAACATTTCAGTAGAATGACTCATCATTCCAAGGTTTTCATAACCATTTTCACCAAGTATTCCCATCTAAAGTTGATCAAGTTTTATGCTTAGCACTAGCATCTACAAGTGGGGTAAGTACTAATGAGGGGTAGTAAACAAGTGGAGATTAATTAAGTTAAATCTCATGCCTTAGGATGACATCAAGATTATATAGCTTAGGCCAAATTTAATGCTCTTTATGCAACCTTCAATTATCTTCCTAGAATCTATAAGTCACTTAAGTAAACTCTAAGAGAAAGCTTTGATAAAGAAATAAAGTATAAAGCTTGCAAGTAAAACTAGGATTGGGTATCATCAAATGTGTCCAACCAAGCATGCTTAGTGCAATGCATAGGTTATCTAACTTTCATAATTGCAAGTGTTAGCTTGCAAGGTTTCAAGTATTGGCTTGCATAAGTATCAGTATAAGCTTGCCTTGAGCAGTGTAGTGGTTGAAGTTTTCCTCGGCTTCTTCCTCGTAGTAACCTCCTTGCTCCTCGTATCCTTGGACAGTACTAGCGTCTATAAATAAATACGAGGTACACAATCACCAAACAATACTTAACTATTTTCAATCATCACACAAAGGTGCACTATAGATGATCTAGCATCATCACTAACATTACAAGATTAAAGCTTTTGTCTTATTTATTTTATTTTTAGAAAAGTAATTTATACTCATTGAAAAACTACTTAAGATTTAATATTATCCAACTCAAACATGGGATCATATTGACACATGTCATCACCACATATTTCAGTACATGGGAATGTGATTTAAAGTGGCGTCACAATTTAATAAGGTTTAACCTTTTTATTTTAAATAATTAAAGTGACTAGAAATGCCTATGTGGCATTCTTTTATTACTTGAACATTATTTCTGTAAGTAAACCCATATGTTTTTATATATTCTGAAAGGTATGATCAAATGTGATTTTTAAGAGTTGAAATCAACTCAAAAGCTATTATGATTGAATTTTGAAAAATGTTTGAATGCAGAAAAGCTTCTGACTTGTTATTTTTTACCAAGGGTGATCTACAGATCCAAATGATTTGAATCCAACGGGCTTGGATTAAGCATTTCAGTACCTTTCTAACAAAATTGGTTTCATGCAATTTCGTTCACTGAATCGAGCTGGGTTGATTTTTGAATCTAGGAACAGAACTGAGTTTGAATTAAAATAGAAAAAACTAAATTCAAACGGTTGGGCTGCGCGGGAAAGGTTAATGGACCGGCCCAGTGTCACTCCGCAGCGCAGGGCTCAGCTGACAGGGGGTTCCACCAGTTAGTGGCTCATAACACGCGAAGCGGTATGGGGCTGTGTGGTTCGTTGGATTAGAAGGAAGATCGACGGCTGGGGATCGTCGTCGACGATGAACATGTCACCGGCAAGCTCGAACCCTAGCGGATCAGTGGGGGTGCATAGGGGGCATACCAGGGCTCCAGCGACGATGGTGAGGCGGGCAAATTGGCGGCGAGCTCAGGGATGGTCGAGGCAGCTCCCGGGGTGGTCGAAATCAACAGCTCTCTTCTTCTCTAGAGGCGGCCTGCTCCGGCGCAATTCCGGCGAGCTGCTGCTCCTCGTGCTCCGGCTAGAGGTTGGAATGATCAGTGAGGTGAGGGGAGTGGAATGGTGTGCTTCGAACGGCTGGGGGTGTCCTCCTTTTATAGGCTCGACGGCGAGACCGAGAGGGATGGGCAGGCGACGGTGGCGACATGGCTACGGGCAGCTAGAGGCATGGCTGAGGTTGGCGATCGACGTGCTGTCTCCTAGCGATGCTCTAGGACTTGAATGCGCGCTTAGGCGCGGTGGCAAACGGTCGGGAACGTGCAGTGCTCTGAGCGGTACCGACGGCGAACTCCATGGCGTGCGGTGGCTACGGGGTACGGGCGAGGAAACGATCATGTCTAGTGGTCTCCTGGGACGGTGGGTTCATGCTGGCGGGCGGCAAAGGCTCGAGGTGGTCGGGTTGAGTGGGAACGGTGTGTGCACGGTGGTGCACGTCGGCATGGTCGACAGCAGCGCGGGCACGACATTCCCGGTGGTTCCTGCCTCTGTCTTTGAGCTAGGGCTGGTCGAGAGGGGGCGGTGAGGTGCTGGATACCTCCCAGACAAGGTTGGCAAGGCTAGGGTGGCTGCTAGCTGGTCGATGACAATGGGGTGGCATGGTGAGGCTCGGCCTGCTCACCATTGATGGCAAGGCAAGCTCACAGTGGTGCTAGATGTTTACAAATGAGCTAGATGATCTACTAAGGACTAGTTGCAACCAGAGAGGGAACAAGTTAGGCCAAATTTACTGCACACTATAGTGTTTGTGATTTGTTTGATTTGAATCTGCAAGCTGTTTGATGAAATGTCCGCAAAAAACTTACTTTTGAATTTTGAAAAGATTTTTGGTGGGTGTGCTAGGCATGTGCTGAGGATTCTGTGGGTGCTTGGGTTTTGAAAATTGAACTTGTTTGAGTGGTTTTTGAAATAGTGGGATCTTCCCATATGAGAAAGATTCAATTTTAAACTGTCATTTAAACTTAGCATTTGAATGTTTTTGTATGATCACAAAGTGGGACTTGGTACCTTATTATGAGTACTAACAAGGGGTGCAAAGATCCACAAATGTTTCTGTTGATTTTTGAAAACTGGAGATAGCCAAAGTAGGCATGAGAGTTAATTTGGCAAAAATGACCATTCACTTCATTTGTTTATTTTGAGTTGTTTGTCTTTGGAAAAAGTTTGGGGATTGTTTAGATGATGTTTATTTCACCTAAGAATCCTTTTACAAGCAAAGAAACACAGAACCATGGCGATTCAAAAGAATCCAAATTTTGAATACACACACATATGAATGCTTTCATATTTTTAGTTGGAAAAGTTTTTGTTAATCCTAATTTTGATGATTAGAGTTTGATGATCCAAGTTTAATATTTTTGGGATGTTACATAGTTTATCCTCCTTTGTGTTATCATGTTTATATCTTGTGAGCTCCGTTCATGATCAAGATCATCTATTTGTAATCATGCATGTTGTGTTTGCAGGGATCCGATGGATATTGAGATTACTATGTCAGATTGATTATTGATTCTATCATGTCTATGTTGTTTGAGATCTCGCATGCTCTCTGTTTCTAGTAGCTATCTTGGCCAAGTAGATGCTAATGAATCCAAGAGGGAGTATTTATGCTCGATAGTGGGTTCATGCCTCTATTGAATCTGGGGAAGTGACAGAAAAATCTAAGGTTGTAGATGTGTTGTTGCTACTAGGGAGAAAACAATAATCTCTTGTTCATGGAACAATTGTATTGTTTACTTTACACACATTTCTTAAAGAAGTTATTTGTTGCTTGCACCTTAATAATGGAGGGGGTTTGGATGATAACCTGAAGGTGGATTACTAGTCATAGATGCAGTTAGATGGCGGTCTATGTATATTGTTGTAATGCCCAATCAAATATCATAGGATCATGAATGTCTAGTATTGCATTGTTATGCCTTGCTTAGTCCTGTCAATTGCCTCGCTGTAATTTGTTTACCCAGCATGTTATGTTATCTTTCTTAAGGAGTACTCCAACGATGCGTCACCAACAGTGACGGGAAGAGCATCCTCCTCGACATCCACGAAGGCATCTGCGGCCACCACGCTGTCAGTCGCGACCTAGTCGCCAAAGCTCTATGAGCTGGCTTCTACTAACCAACCGCGATGCACGACGCCAAGGACATCGTCGAAAAGTGCAACCTTGACAAAGGTTTGCGGATAAACCACATGCACCAGGCTCAGAGCTACGGCCCATCCTGCTGGCCCGTCCCTTCGCCCAATGGGGACTTGACATGGTTGGCAAACTGCAGAAATCCTCACCCGGAGGACACGTCTTCCTCCTGGTGGCAGTTGACAAGTTCATAAAGTGGATCGAGGTCATGCCAGTGACTAACCAAACCGGCACCACTGCAGTCAAGTTCTTCCAGTCAATTGTCTACAGGTTCGGAGTGTCTCATAGCATCATAACCGACAACAACACGAACTTGACTTCGAAGGAGTTTCGAGACTTCTTCCAAAAACTCAGCATCAACATCACGTACGCCTCCATGGAGCATCCGCAGACCAACGGACAGGTCGAAAAGGCCAATGGCCTCGTCTGCAATGGAATCAAGAAATGACTACTTCGCCCACTTGAACGATTGACAGGAGCATGGAAAGATGAGCTACCCTTCGTCCTTTGGAGCCTGCACACGACGCCAAACAGCGCCACCAGCTACACGCCCTTATTCATGGTGCACGGAGCCGAAGCAATGTTACCCATCGAGGTACGCCACAAATCCCCACGGGTCGTTGCTTACTGCGAGGCCAAATCTATGGCCGCACTCGAAGACGTCGTCGACACATTGGACGAAGCTCGCGACATCGCTGCGGCCCGTTCGATGGTTTACCAACAAAGTCTCCACAACTAACACAGTAGACGGATACGCCGAAGGCCCTTCGTCGAAGGAGACCTCGTCCTACGACTCAAGCAGAAAGGGCACCTGAAGCTAGAGTAACCCTGGGAAGGACTCTACGTGGTCACCGAAGTAATCCCAGGTGGCGCCTACCGCCTCAAGGACGTTGAGCCCGGAGTAGCATACTCCAACCCCTAGAACGTCGCACAATTGTGAAGCTTCTACCCTTTGTCGTCTTTACTTTCAATAAGGCTATTCAGCCAGGCTATTGAGCCAAAACTTGTACCCCTACTATGCGATGAATAAACGCTAAGTTCCTTAGCCAACATATTTTCCAATCTCATATACATTTACATTCTTAAATACACTCGAGGGCTTTGCCTCACCCTATGACTTCGTCGACTGTCGCAATAATGCATCACCCCTGAGTAGCTAATCACGTCAGGCTAACGAAAAGGACATGCAAAAATTAGCATCAACAAGGCACTATATGCAAATACATCTTTACAAACTTTACAAGGGCACAAAAAGTCCACTCGAAACTATACAGATTTTATATCACTTTGTCTAAAACATGCAGGACTCAACTACACTAGAGCATGACGTTCGTCCGCTCAAAAAACAGGTCCACGATATCCTCGGCATGGTGAGCAACTGCGGCATAATGCGGATGCATGTTCCAAGCCATACCATCCGGAGGTACGGGTGGCCCCGCCGCTATTTCAGCCAAATCAACGTCACAGCGATGCAGCCGAACAAGCGCCAGCGCCGCCTTCGCACCCGCCACAAGTTGTTGGTGCACAAGATCTTTCCCGACGTCTGTGCTTCGGAACTTCCCTAACACTCCCAAGAAACTGGACGGAGCCGTATCTAGGGGGAACATTGCAGCCCAGGAAGACGCGAGTGAAGATCTCGCATGTTTCAAGACCTAAAGCACTTGGTGAACACGATCTTAAACCGTTGCGACCACAGTCGCCCGATCATGGTCCATCCAAAAGAAACCTCCGGCCTCCAACTCCTGTTGGGTGAGGCAATTGAGCGAATAGCAACGCACTCCCTCTCTTCCTATGGAAGAATATTGAAAACTACAAAGAAGAGCAGTAGCTCAGAAGCCGCAGAGGTCGGGCCGAGCCTAAAAACAAAACACAGACATCCACGATGACTTACATTGGAGTTGCTCGCCGACCTGCCGAAATCTTTAAGGAGAAACTCCTCTCTCGCAATAGCCCGCTCTGTCTTAGACTTCCAAACATTCACATGGCCACGGATGACAAGGACATCCTTCTCCAGGCTCCGGATGCAGTCACGCAGTAAAGGCAACTGCGATGCCTCACTTGTCGTTCGACGGGCAACAGCCAAGGCAGATGATGGGGTCACGGAGTCAGCATTTGAAGGGCCCTAAGAGGCGCACAAGTGAAAAAGCATCAGGACAAGCACAATCGATAGTAGTAAAAGTAAATGCATATATTCACATCAAAATAACCACCACATGGTAGCATCAAGGTCATCAAGTACAGTACATTACAAGCTCCATGACAAAGGCAGGCTGACAACTACAAAAGCAACTATGCAGCAAAAGGACCCTAAGGAGCAGCTGGCTCTAGAGCAACTTCAAACTCCGAGGCCCTCGCCTTGGCTACTTGCTGCTGCTCCCATGCATAGGTGGCTAGAAGATCGATGAGACGAGGGCCAAAATGCTTGCAGTAGGAGGCGAAGGAAGCAAATGCTACCTCAGAGCCATCCACCGCCATCGGCATCCTGGAGGTGATCTGGCCCAGGTTTAGCTGCGCGCCAGACGCCATCGCCAGGCCAAGAGTAGCGCCCACGCCCTTCTAGGTCTTCTTGTAATCTGCAGGCGCATCCCCTGCCAGGGCCTTCGCCAAGGAGTCGACGTCGTCAAGGGCAACGCCTTTGGGAAACATCTCCCGGTAGAAGGCGGCGAGGACCTCCTTCGCCTTGCCTAGCGTCTCGATGGTAGAGATGCAACGGTCTTTGACCGCCACAAGCGCATCTGTGATGGGATCCCCATGCTCCAAGACATCACGACCAAACGCAATGCTAGTGGCGTCTGCAGATTGTGTCAAGGAAGTTTCAGATCAAGCAAGGAAAACATGCCAGGAAGCTCAGGAAAAGGAGAAAGTATGGTAAATCACTAGACAAGGCTTTGGCAACCGACATAACTTGCTCCTCCATCGCTCGCGTCAAAGGGATAAAGTACTTACATGGCCACCCGAAGACTCCTAAGGAGTAGCTTGCGTCTTCCGGGTAACAACCGCACGAGTCTTCGGCTTCGATGAGCTCGATGCAACTTCACCAGAGTTGGATGGTATCTTCGGGGAGGAGGTCGCATGCTCTGCATGCACCATCTTTGAATCCACGGCTACCTCTGCAGTCTCATACTTTACGGATTCACCTAAGGAGGACCCCTGATGCAACACAAACGAGCAAGTCACTCAAAACATCGAGAAGATTAAAAGATGAAGCACAAGCAAAAACATAAAAGCATCTAGTACTTACAAAGGGATATCGAAGAGGTTGAATACCAGTGTCGCCTTCTTACTCTTGGCCTGCGGCTGAGGGGCCACGGCCCGGATGGGCGCCGCAAGAATGGTGGAGGTAGCACCTTCATCCCTAGAGTGTCGCTGTAGGAAGGCAGGCCCTTTCGGCGACGACGGATTCATGGCATTTGTGTTGGAGATATGTCCAAGAGGCAATAATAAAAGTAGTTATTATTATATGTTTGTGTTTATGATAACTCTTTACATTCATGCTATAATTGTATTAACCAGAAACATTAATAATTGTGTGATTTGTAAACTTGTTAGAGTCCCTAGTAAAGCCTCTTTGTAATACTAGCTTGTTGGTTAATAGATGATCATGGTTTCCTGATCATGAACATTGAGATGTTATTAACAACGAGATCATATCATTAGGAGAATGGTGTGATGTACATACTCCTATAGTTAAGCGTAGCATAAAGATCAAGTCATTTCAATAGTTTGTTTGCTATAAGCTTTCAGATACATAGTAACCTAAATCCTTCGACCATTAGATCATGTTAATCATCATCACCAGATGGATGCTTTGATGACATCAAACACCACTTCATAAATAGGTGGTTATAAAGGTGGAATTGAGTGTTCAGAAAGTATGTGTTGAGGCACATGAATCAAGTGTGGGATTTGTCCATCCATATGACAGATAGATATACTCTGGGCCCTCTCGGTGGAATGTCATCCAATTAGCTTGCAAGCATGTGACTGGCTCACAAGGGATCACATATCACAGGAACGAGTAAAGAGTACTTATTAGTAATGAGGTTGAACTAGGTATGCAGAGATACCGACGATCAGACCTCGGATAAGTAAAGTACCACGAGACAAAGGAAAATTGATATCGTATGTAAATGGTTCATTTGATCATGAAGTAATCATAGAAATATGTGGGAGCCATATGAATTTCCAGATTCCTCTATTGGTTATTGATCGGAGAAGAGTCTCGATCATGTCTACATAATTCACGAACTGTAAGGAGACACACTTAAGGATTCGATGTTGTTTAGTACATATGGAATGTGAGTAAAGAGACTGAATGTTGTTCCGAGTCTCGGATGGGATACAAGATATCACGAGGAGATCCGAAATGGTCCGGATAATAAGATTCATATAAGGAAAGTCCAATTCTGGAGTTCGAGAATGGTTTCGGTGTTTTCACCAGAATGTTCTAAAAGGGTCTAGAAGGTCCATCGCTTCGTACTGGTAAGGGTACATGGATGTGTTATGACAAAGTGGAATGGTTGCATCATGTCCTATATCACTTGGCTGGGCAATGTGAAGAGAGAAATCAAACTCTAGTTTTAAAAGTCAAACGCCAATTTGAAAAGTCAAATCCCAACATTGGTTGCCTAGTGGAGGGAGGGAAGGAGTCCTACCTAAGGGATGTCTCCTCCATTTCCTTGTCGCCGGCCAAGCACGGCGAGCTAGGGAAGGACTCCCCTCCCCTTTCCGCCCCTCCCTTTCATAAATAGAGGGGAGGGGACGCCCCCTTGGCTCTCCCACACATCAAACCCTAGATTGGTTGCAGCCTCTAAAGTTGCGATCGATTTAGATCCTCAAAAAGTAGCCGTCGTCTAAACCTCTATAGCCGCCGGCCACCTACCACGGCCCTCTAAACCCTAGATCGTCAAGGCCCTCTTCTACTTCACCATACCTGCTCCGGCTTAGGCGAAGCCCTAAGGGATTTCCCCTCTAAACTCCGATACCACACCATCGTGCTGCCGGAATCGCGAGGAGAGATCTACAACCTCTGCTGCCTGCTGGAATAAGGGAGAGGAAGGTCTTCATCGAGTACCAAACGTGTGACCGACTGCGGTAGCGCTGCCGGAATGCGACGCCGGAAGGATCCTCTACGGGATATTGAGATCGGCTAGTGAACAACTACATCACCCACGAGAATCCGATATCGTTACGTAGGGTTCGCAGCATAGAAAACAAAAAAATTCCTACGATGGGAATAACTATGTACCAAGATCTATCTATTAGATACAAGCAACGGGCGGATATACATCCGTAGAGAACATACCCTTGAAGATCGACAAATCTTAATGAGGTTGAACTCGTGGTTGATGTAGAAGATCTCTTGCCGATCTCAAGATCTTTGTTTATATGGTCAGGGTGAAACATGAATGCTTAGGAAGAGACTCACAGTATTACTGGTTTACACAGCGACACTTGACAATTTAGGAAGACCATGTTGATTCTCGGAAGTTCCACATCTGCAGATCATTTGGCAATTTTGGACGACCAGGCTGATTCTTGGTAGTTCCACGTCTGCAGGGTACCAGAATCTGGATCCAGTATCACTGTTTTGCTGCTCATCGTGATTCTATTACTAGCACAACTAATAGGAAAAAAAACATGATACGAGACAAAAGCTGAAGACCATCTTGTCAACAAATACAGTTCCTATGTAGACGGCAGTAACCTTTCAACAGTTTTGCATACAAAAAGGGGAGAGGATCAGAGCCAGCTGGTGTTTTGCAGTGTATTCCAGTATAATGATAAGAGCAGAGATAGAGCCTGAAGCTGACATCCATATGGCACTATTTCCGTGGGATTCGATCGCTGCGCACAGCCTAGCTTCAACAGCATGTGCATGGATGGGTACCACTTGATTGCTTCCCAAGCTTATTGTTCTGACCACAAATGAAATATCCTCCTTTAGGCATTTCAAGCCCCCGATGTACTTTCGGACTGTCAACCGATTCCCCAAACCTAGCTTGGCGATCGGTAGCTGCAGCACACACGACATGCACGTGAAGGATTGAGCTAGCTACTTTAAAGATCTTGGGCTTCCCGTGCTTCAAAGATCTTTTTTTGCAGCACTGTCTGCCAATAATTTCTTGTGTGGATCATCATCACCCTGATTTAAATTTGTTTCCTCTCCCTTTTCTTCTCTAGCTTTCTCGAGAGTCGAGACTTCCGGATGTATCCTTGTGTGGATCATCTCAAGAGCCATTACTGACTTGATGAGTTTGGCATGCGTAACATGCACGCGCAAGAGCGTAATTCCCTGTCCCACCCTGCAGATAAAGTAGAGCTATTATTCACTCCATGACTTTCACATGCATAACATGCCCAACCTCACAAGCAAGAATGTAGTTCCATGCCCTATCCTTCAGATAGGTCAATGAAAATTCCAATCAGAAACTGAATATTCATCATAGTACTCCATGCGTTCAAAAATATAAGATGTTTTAGCCTTTTTCTAAAACACATGTATCTAGACGCCTTTTATTGTGTAGGTTCACTCATGTTGCTCCGAACCTACACACTAAAAGACGTCTAGATACATGTGCTTCAGAAAAAGGCTAAAACATCTTATATTTTGGAACGGAGGGAGTATAATTTTCTGTTCATAATGGAACATGTCCAGTGTATCAAGTTCAGTGTAAATCACCTACTCTATACAGATATAACTTACAACTGAACAAGAACGTTAAGGGCTGATGGATGCATGATGTGAAAAATGATGCTAGCACATCAATACATAAATTTATTTCTAAAATGACCAGAGCAAATATAATCTGAATTAATTACAGCATGATATCGAGTTGTAAGCAACTTCCACAGTTATTTTTGAAAGTTTTTCTTCTATTCAATATCTATGGTAACTGAAATAACTCTTATGAGCATATTTGATCTGACTGTATTGTTTTGAGTATCATATTTATAAGCACATGGATCATTTCTGCCAATGTTTTGAATGTTTGGCCCTTTGTCCTGCCTATTGTACATGCAACTTCTTTGTCTACAAAATTTGAATTTTATAGGGAAGTTCCAGATTTCGCTGATCTGCAACAAAAGAATAATCACACAATATAACAACACTATTTATATAAAAAAAAATGATAACTCTATGGTGCCATGAAGACTCGATATTTACCACTACTAGCAGAAATACTCTGCTTCTCAAAAGCATAGTTAAGGTCTAAGGAGGACCATCTGATCTGGCTTTTCTGGGCTATGTTCGACCTGTGTTGCAAGGCTGTTTGCTACATGTCTTTTGTTAGATTAAAATTTGTTATTAGAATCACATGATGAAGAGAATGCAGCCTTTTGTGATGCTTTGAGCTGAAGGTACCTCTTCACCTCTTGCTTAAGAGATAGTTAGAACCTATCATCATGCAGGATATTCATTGGTAGCAATGGAGCCGCCTGGGGAAACAATAAAAAAGATTAACTGGATGCGGATTTGTTTAAAAAAAACTATGTTTCTACTGTTAGGACAATTGATTGTAAACTTAACTTCAACTTGTAGAAAGGCAAAACATATGACTTACCAGCTGAAGACTTAAGCAGCAGGTACTGGAAACTGGAATATTTTTGTCAGCCACCAACTCTTTGACTCCAGCAAAATGATGTGCCAAATTCAACAGGTTCAATTAATAAAAAAACATTCGGCCAATTAACTACCAATAGTCATGGCAAGAACACCTCCCTTCTTTCATATGATGGAACCTACTACCATCTCTCACAATAATCTCCCTATTGAAAACCTTTGTCACCATCTTACTGAATTCATGACAATCTCCACACACCTGGAGGTTCTTAACAATACGGATTGGGCTGCCGACTTTCGTAACTATGAACCCATAAGAAATTGCCAGACGCTCACTGTGCACCTTGATTGCATGCACCTTCTCTTCATCTCCAATATCATGTAATACAGATGACACGTCTGGTACATACCCTGCATCTGCCAACCTTCTGTTAATCATGCCAAGCATGTTATATATCTGAACAGAATCCTTGTGCTCCATGTCTCCTACAAGAAACTTATGCACGTTTCCTTGTGCCTCCATCAAGCTCCAGCCAGCTGACTTGCTGGTACCCCGACTAGACATCAATTTCCTGACTTCCCTGACTTCATCCCATTTCTTTGCCTTTGCATATATACTTGCAAGGAGGACATAGTGTCCATCATGAGCTGGCTCAAGTTCAATTAGCTTGTTGCCAATCTTGACCCCCAAATCCACCAGGCCATGTTTCTTGCAAGCCGAGAGTACAGTGCCCCAGAGAACTGGGTCAGGCACGATAAGCATCCCTTCAATCAATTCAATGGCTTCGGAAACAAGACCGGCCCGACCCAGAAGATCAACCATGCAGCCATAATGCTCCATTTCTGGCTCAACATTATAATTCTCTAGCATCGACTTAAAGTACCGCCGCCCTTCAGCAACAAGGCCGGAACGGCTGCAGGCATTCAGCACGCCAACAAATGTAATGTTTGTTGGGCATAAACCGTCAGCGAGAAACTGTTCAAAGATTTCCACTGCATCCCGTCCCAACCCATGAGCAGCAAGCCCACAAATCATGGCATTCCATGCAAAAACATCCCTCCTCGACATCCCATCGAAAACTTCCCTCGCCGCTGCCACACACCCGCACTTGGCATACATATCCACCAGCGCAGCCCCTATGTTCACACTGACCGGCATCTCTTCTCTACGGACAACCTCGTGCACAAACCTCCCAAGCTCAAGCAAACCTAGCTGTGCAGACGCCGACAATGCCGTCACCACCGCAGCCTCATTCACCCTCACCTGCTTCTCCACCATATCCTTAAACACCTGCAGCGCCACGTCCAGCTCCCCTTCCTTCACATGCCCACCTATCACCGTGCTCCAAGAAACCTCATCTCTCACCGGCATTTCCTCAAACACTGCCCATGCGGCCCTCACCATGCCCGCTCGGACGTACCCGGAAAGGACCGCATTCCAGGTCACCACGTCTCGTACGCACGGCAGCTCGTCGAACATCATCCGCATCGCCACCACATCGCCGCATACACCGTAAAAGTGTGTGAGCGCGTTCCGCACGTAGAGATCGCCCGCCGCGCCCGCCTTCACGGCCAGCGCGTGCACGTGGGAGCCCAGGAAGGAGGAGGAGACTGGGCCGCTGGCGTGACCGGCGTCGAGGTGATTGGAGAGCGAGGCAAGCAGGAAGGTGAAGGAGTGCGGGTTGCGGCGCGGGAGGCCGGGGAAGAGGCGGAGGGGGAGAGGGTGCGGGAGCACGCGGAGGAGGTGGTTGGACGCGAAGGCGGATGATGAGTTGGAGCAGTGGAACAAGGAGAGCGGGTAGGAGGAGGAGGAGGCATCTTCGTCTAGCTGCGGAGGGTGCGAGAGGCGGGGGAGGGCGGCGAGGAGGTGCGGTAGGAAGCGCGCGGTGGCGAGGCCGAGGACGGCGAGGCGGGCGTGCGCCTGCTGAACGTGGCGGGTGGTGGCGGCGCGCCGCGGCAGGAGCGCGCGTAGGAGCTGCCACGCGTCGGCGTCGGGGCGCGCGTGGAAGGTGGGGGCGCGCCGGACGGACGGCGGCTGTTCGAACTGCATGGAGACGGCGGCGAGCGTAGCGGTTTTCCGCTGCGGTACCTCGTTTTTGACTTCAGAACGACAGACTGCGAGGGCTCATTCGTTAAGAATTTTTTGTAGTATTGCAATTACTTATCCTCTATCTACTAATTTTCTTTGAGGTAGGTTAGTCAAATACGTTTCCGTTCACCAAAAATACGTTTTCTGCAGTGGATTTCGTTTCCTGATTTTTTGGTCCGTCGTACGTCCTTCCTTGGTTGGTCGATCTTCCTATTATACGTGACCAGAAGCCTAGAGAGGGCCGTTTGCTTCGTGTGCGCTCCCAACTCTGTCCCGTGGAATCCTTGTCCGCTTGGTACAAGTCCAAGGCCCCCACGTCGAGTACAAGAACTGCATGCACTGCTACTAGATCGAGAGGGCCCTCTTGTGCGTAATCCTTGTCGCTTGGTCGCCTCGTAGAAGCCGCCGGCGCCCTAACCCGGCCACGGCCGCGCATGTCGCTTCCTAGCGCATCCAATCACCCTTGTTGCCACACAGTCAATCAAAGGGCGTCGCCGCACCAATCGAGTAGAGGGCATCGTTTGGACCTGTTGGATGCGTCGTCCGACGGACGGGTTCCCCAGAGCCCGTGCGCTCCTGCCGGGGCAAACATGAAGAGAGGAGGAGGACGGGCGAGTGAGGGGATGTGGAAGTCAGAAACGGCGGCGACGCGTGCGTGGACTAAATACGGAGCTAGCGAAGCCGGAGCACACCGCCCACGCTTGACTTCGCAAGATCTTCCAGTCCCACGGCCATGGCTCCGCCTTGCGAGTGGCGAGTCTACCTCGACATGGTCGCTGCAAGGGTCGGCCTGCGTGAGTTCACCGTCGCGGCCGCGCTGAGCTCCTCCGCAAGTGCCACACGCCGAGCCGGACATGGCGATGGACACCTTTCACCGAGCACGACGATGTTGGACGTACGCCACGGTGTGGAAGGCGCATGAATGGGTCGACGCTGGGAAACTGTCGTGCTGAGATGGACTATAATGAGGTTGCCTTTGCTGCTGCTACCCCACGTGTGATGCGTCCCTGATATTCTAGGCCGTACTGAGCCGATCGCCTTGTCGCAAAGTTTTGAGGCGGCCACCATGAGTCGAGGTCGCAGGTCGTCAATGGCCTCGTGGGTCACCGTCAATGCCCGGCGGCTCCTTATGCCTTAAACCTACCAAGACGCGCCTCTCTGCATAGGTCGGTCGACCTCGAGCGTCGGTGCGTGCCTCACCGAGGAGAGCGCCATTGCCGCCCACCGCTAAGAGCGATGCCACCGGCTCCCCTGCACGCTTTTGTTAGATTTATGATGGCATTATGGTTATCTTATGATGTGTCTCTTCTCTGCGAACATGGTGTTCAGGAAGTCGGCTGCTGTGTGCGTCATCGCCCCTGCTGCTCTGATGCGGTCCAGCGATAAGTTCATGCGAGCATGGCTGTTGGCGACGTCGTGTGGTGTGCAAATGTTTAGCACGTGCGGCGGAGCTATAGAGACATGCATAATCGGCTCAAACCCCAAGCTAGATGTGGTGCCGTGGGTGGATTCCTGCACAAGCAGATGGGGTTTATCACACTCCGTGGATTCTTCCACACGGCAGATAGGGCTTTGCTCCAGCTCCTTAATTTTTTTTCACTTAGACTACTGATTTCAGTGCTGCGTGTCGGAATATGTGGATGGTCAGGATAGATTGTTGGAAGCTTTTGTGCAGCACTGAATTTTATCTTCCGCGGATCTGAGCAAGAATCATAGTAGTATAAAAGTATTGTGTTTTATCTGGTACAAGAATCTGAGCAAGGAGTTGCATATCTTCATCCAATGGTGCTACTAATATACTCCCTTCGTTTGGAAATATAAGATGTTTTAGATTTGTGAATAAGATGTATCTAGACATCTTTTAGTGTCTAGATTCATTTGAACCTATACACTAAAAGGTGGGAAACTTTTTCCTCTCCTCCTCTCCTCCTCTAAGCGGCTTGAGAGTCTTCCAGAGAGAAACGAGCCGCTGAAGCCTTATCCCAGATCGCCGGGCCGGAGACGGTGGAGGGGTGGTGTCGTCGTAGATAGGAGTAGATGTAGTGGAGATATGCCGGTAGTTGGCCTTTTGGCCGGTAGTTGGAGCAGAGTTCCGGATCTCATCTCCGCTGGATCCCCGCGAGCTTTAGGGCGTTCCTCCTCTTTCTTCTTCCCGGTGGTGGGCGATGAGGATGATGAGGACTGTTGCTACCTTGAATAAATTTCTGGCGGTGTATCCCTGGTGGTACTCGAGAGGCTACAGCTGCTTCCCCGGCCGTGGCGGCGGGGGGAACAGCGTGTCTCTGCGAGGGTTGTCGCAGCTGCTCCAGCCGGCCGTGGTGGCGAGGTGGAGCGGTCTTGTAGAGGTCCTATCTCATCTTCCTCCGGAGATCTTATCCTTGCCCCTTTGCTCTAGCTCGGTGTTGCCGCTTCTTCTCTTGCCTGCCTCGGTGGCGAGGGAAGACCGAGGCTCTGCCACGAGTGGAGGTGGCGGTTCGTGGTGGCCGTCGGAAGCTGAGGCCACGGCAGCGAATCCCAAGCGGAGCTTTCGAGTAACCGCTATCTTCGGTCGCAAGAGCGGCCTCGCTGCGCTCGATTTCAAATCGAGCTCCATCTACCTCCTTTGCTGGAGGTTCTTCTTCGATCTCGACACGGCAGCAACCGGAGCATCTTCTCCAAGTGGTTTCGTCCCCGGTGGAGACTGCGACGGCCGTGGATGGAGATCTGCCGGCGGTGGAGAGGACAGAGGACTCGATGGCTTTTTCCTTTTCTGTCCTAGGGTGTTTCCTGTAAACTTGGGGGCCTTTTCTTTGATTTATAGAATCTTCAGGGCAATAGTTGCCAGGGGCCTTCTTGTAACTTTGTACCCACCTTTTTAATGCAGCTTCCTGCCCTTCGGGGCATTTAACGTTCAAAAAAAATATACACTAAAAGGTGTTTAGATACATCTTTTTCACAAATCTAAAACATCTTATATTTTCAAACGGAGGGAGTACGATGTAACTGTCTTTTGTTTAAATGCGCACGCACTGAGGTAACATTTTATAGTCCAGTTGAATGATTTCCATATTGCGTAGAGGAGATAACACCATATTGTGTTGAAGAGATGACAGTAAGGAACACGGTGAATTCAACAAGAGGGTTAGTCTAGATACGTGTTTCCATTAAAATTGTTGTCAATCCTCCGAACATTTGACCCTATTTATTATTTTCTTAAGGTTGAACCGTTGTTGGATATCTAGAGCCAAACAGAGGACGGGTAAGCCAAAGAGTAGGTAACTATAGAGGAAAAAAAAAATCACCATTGCAATTTCTTAGTAAATTTGTATATTATCTCTTAGAAGACGCAACATCACGCGGGTTCATAACTATAAAGGGAGTTTTATTTTTTCTAACAATAATTTATTATTCTGAAGATTCAGAAGATCATGTCCGAGCTCTGCTTCGTACTATGGAACTTCTCAAGGTTTGTTTAGGTGCAGTAGGCCGTCGGTGGGGCAAGTTGTTCAGATGTTGGAAAGTTTAGTCAATATTTAGATGCTTGCGATTAATATGGATATGTATTCAAATGTTGACATTCAAGATACTTGAAGACAAAGGAAGTGGGAGCATTGTGCTTTGATGCGCTTTGAGATGAGGATACGAGGCTGGAAGACTACATATTCATAGATTTTTACTTTATATTGGACAAATTAATCCTGTCGTTGTTTGAATTGTGCTTTCTAGGAGCAAGTTCATTTTATAGTTTATCCTTTATATATTTCATCAGTTGGCTACTGAAAATAATTACTCTTGTATTTTCTTTGGCAATTTCACACTCGCCCAAGATAATTTCTGTACTCCCTCCGACCCATATTAATTGATTTGAATTTGTCAAAATTTGAATAAATCTAGACACTATTTAGTATATAGGTTCATCCAAAATTTGACAAATCAAAGTCAATTAATATTGGCCGAAGGGAGTAAGAAAATTCATTATTTATTCTATGTTCATAGAGAGACTCAAGCTACGTGCTTTAAAATTCGTCATAACCTATACATCACGACGCAATAAACTTAAAACCCGTAGCAATGCACGGGCATTCAACTAGTTGAAATAGTATGTGCTAAATTAGAGAAAATATAAAAAGTCTTGGGAAGCAAGATGCAAATTTTGTTCAAACATTAATAAATGGAAAAGTATGATTTGCACTAAACAGACTTGCACGGTGATACCTCATGGTCGGAAAAAAAATCTAATTCCTAGGAAACTAAAAAACGGCTCGGTGACGCCTCAAATCTTCACCGAAAGAAAATCCAATGTAGTGTCAGAACACATTATGCCATTTGTTCGTCCGCTGGTTGTTGTTGGGCGTTAGCAAACCAAAATATCGCTAATGATATAAATTTTGTTATTGTCACATTGCAACGGATGGTATTTAGTTGTTCGACTTTTTGGACAAGTTTGCCCCTTGCAGTTTGGGACTATTACATTATCGCCACCGCCAAAATTGACCGATTCGGTGTAAAGAAAAAAAATCCTAAACTGCCCATGCACGCACGAGAATGTTAAAGTAGAGGCAGCCATGGCACACGGCTTGCTCGGGAAGGCGCTGATGGAGACGGGAGGCAAACACGGGACATGCACGCGGCATCAGGGAACGACGAGGATGAAGCAGCGGATGCGGCGTCACTGTACATGCCGAGGAGGCTGGGACTCGAGGCCATGGCGCTCAGGAGCAGAGGGGTGGCGACGACCGAATTCGAAGAGGTCGAGAGGTGGCTTTGCTGGGACAAGGTCAAGCGCGTGGTGGAGGGAAACGAGCTCGTGCGGGCATACTGCCGGCAACGGTGAGCGGCTGCCAGAACGAGGCGACGAGCTCCTGGTCAACAATGTTGATGACCTCAGTGTGCGCTGCGGTTAGGGGACAAGCCGAGCAGGGTTGCGGGCTTGGTCCAAGGAAACGAAGTGAGGTGAGGGAGGAGGAGATCAACAAGAGGAGAGGCGCTTGGGAGCTTGGGATTGATGAGAATCGAGCGAGGCTTGTGAGGAGGCGCTCGAGGTTGTAGAAAATCGAGCAGAGTAAAGTGGTTGGTGTGAGGAGGACCCTATGGCGACAAAGGGGGCTATATGCATGCAATGGAGCTGGTGTCCACAGATTAGGGTTTGAGGCAGGGATGCCTTGGGCCACGAGAAGACGAGGAGCAGGCGGGCCGCCTGCCTGGGTTGCGCCTCTCTCTAATTTTTTTCCTGTTATATTTTGGAAGTCTTTCGTACAAGCAAAATATCAAGAAAACTAGGGTTTTAATTTTAAATAAAAGGGAGAAGAATAATATAGACACAAAATAGGGTTTTATTAACAGTAATTTTATGGTAAAAAATATGAATGATGATTTCATGATGTTAAAAAAATATTTACAATTATTTTCTAACTAGCCGAATGCCCATGCATTGCGTTGAAATGGAGAATACATTGGGTTGGAATGCAACAGAAAATGTGGTAATAATTTTTTTAAAAAAATTCTAAAAGCCGTAGCAACGCACGGGTATTCAACTAGTATTATCTAATAGCTCTTGCGGGCACGAGGAGGTACATGCTATCGCTGTATGTGGGTCCGTGGACGCTATCTTTTGTTGATGTGGGCTTCGACACGCGTTTTTTCTCATTCCTTCTTTGGTAAAAGCGGTGAGGCCTTATTCTAGTCCCCACATCTTCTCTCTTCTTCCCACGGCAGTGCCGCCGCCGCCCCCCGTATCACCTCCATGCGCTTCTCGAGGCTCGAGCGATGGCGAGGCTAGAGCGACCAAGCGACACCCAAGGCTGGAGCGACACCCAAGGCCCTCAGGTCGTGGGATTGTTTCCGTTCGCACTTGGTTGGTCTATGACGGAGAGGGAGAGGTTGCGCAAGAGCACTTCCCTCCTCTCTTTCCCTTACCTTGGCGCCATGGATCAGGATGTCGACTAGCGTGTGGCGCCCTGACTCGAGGAGATCCAGGAGGCGATGCGAGCGCTCGAGGCCGCCATGCACCCGATCCAGAACAAGTAGGAGTAGTATCTTCCAGATCCTAAATCAATTCTCAATCCTTCCTCTCGGCTAATTAAAATACTACGAACACATCGGAGGTGACTTGAGTCTGTTTCTACGTAGACCACCGGGAGGTTCTTCTCCGGATGGCAAGGGGATCTCGGCGTCGGCTGACGCTAGCGCCGGATTCATTCTCGCCGCCGATCCTTTCCCCGGGCTCGTCGCCATCGTCGTCTGGCTCTCGGTTCAGGTGTCTGGGTTCGGAGTCTGAAGGGGATGACAGCGGCGGGACGGCGGCTCGTGTTGCCCTTGAGGAGTTGAGGATGTGTCCGGGGAACTGGGGTGGACAACGGTGGCGCGTCGGAGGAGGAAGACGGACGAGGAGCTGAAGCAGGATTTTTGGGAGGATATTGGATTTCCAACCCCGGCGTCTCGCTTCTGGGAGAGGAGGTCGCCGGCGTCGGATGATCTGCAGGATTTTCCGAGGCGCTGCTCTCCATCGACATCTAGACGTGGTCTTGCTCGGCAGCGAGGTTCGTCGGCGTCGCCTCTGGGCATGAGAGTGGCCAGGGTCCCAATCGTTCGGCCATGGAAGGGGCCCCTCCCTCGTCGTTCTTCGTCTCCCCCTATTCTTGCCGAGTTCCTGCCGGCGGCGGAGGTTCAGTTCGATCCGGCTTCTCAGCAAACTTCTGCATGTATTTCGCCATGTGGGGCCGGGGATGGAGCAGTTTCCGTTTTTTCTGGGACAATTGTTGAATCGTGGGCAGCACATGCTAACGTGGAGAGTACGTGTGGGCCTCCTGGCAGGGAAGGGAACGTGTCGGGCTGGCTTCTGGTTGCGAGAAGGCTTGGTATCGGACGACGCCTCAATAACAGCTCCTGTCGATCGCGATCCTCTCCTGATTCGCGATCTACTGCGCCGCCGTCTTCAGCTCGTTCCTTCATCCAAGCTCTGGTAGGCTCTGTCTCGATGGCTGTGCCGCCACAACGCGCTGCTGCTCCGACGGCGGGTGCTGCTGCGGTCCCTCGTGCTCCGGTTCCCCGTGCCCCAGCTCAGTCGGTAGGTTCGACTGCCCCTCGCGCTCAGGTTATGGTGTCGCAGCAGTCTGTTGGGTTCGGGTCGACACCAGCGTACCCTAATGCCGGCTCTTTTCCGGGACAGGGATCTGGTTCGCGACCTTCGCATGTTGTGATGCCTTCGTCTGCGCCTACCTTTGGCCATGGGCCACCGCCGTTATCCGGGCCGCCCGGGATGCCGCCTCCGACTCGCTTCAGTCAGGGGATGGCATTGCCGTTTCTGTCGCCCCAGGGTGCTTACTTCCCGGCGCCGCAGCCTCAGTTCGCCTTGCAGCCACTCCAGCCGCCGTATCGCGGACATCCGTCGGGAGGAGCACCTGTGATTCAACAAGGGGTGTCGCCGCAGCAGTTTGCGGTCGGGGTTGGAAATGTAAGTGTGCAGGTGCCGAAGCGGAAGAAGAAGAAGAAACAGGACCAGTTGCAGGTGGGTCTTCACTGGTTTGCGCCGCCATGCTACAGCTTTTCGCCAATTTGGGTATCCCGCTGGCCAGGCAGGAACATCTTCTCAGGTTTTGGGACAACAACTGCAGTATCAGTACGGGCCACAGGGGACTGTTGACGATATTCCTCAGGCTGACACAGCTTTGGAGACTGTTGTTGCTGCACCGGTGCCTACTGCCGCGGGTAAGAAGATTCAGAAATCCGTTCGTTGCTGGAAGTGTGCGGTCAATACGCATGCAACTAAAGATTGTAAGGCGGTTCATAATTGCTATATTTGTGATAATTCTGCTCATCCAACTTTGAGATGTCCCGTTCTGAAGCAGCCAAGACCGACCCCGGTGATGTCTGGTATTGGCAATGAGTTGACTTTGTTTTCTCAGATTCCTGATTCTGTGGTGCGGGACCATCTTGGGGCCAACTTGAACCCCATAGCTCTTGTTCAGGTCACTGGGCCGATGGTCCCTACAGATGTGGTTCAGCGACAGATTTCCAGGAGGTTCCCGGTTCGTAGTTAGTGGAAGTGGGAAGCGTTGCCTTATGGTGAATCTGCCTTTCTTGTGAGTTTTCCGTCGATGGAGGATTTGGACAGGGTGGATGGGATCCAGGTGTCGGTGCCGCTGTGCACTTCTCAGCTCTCATTTTCTGTTTACCGGAGACAGGAGGTGCCCCACAAGCTTGAGCTGCAGCAGGTTTGGCTACATGTCGAGGGGGTGCCACATTGTTTGCGGTCTTTCTTGGGTTTATGGGCGGTTGGTGGTCTCATGGGCACTACTTTGGATGTGGACCTTTTCAGTTTGAGGAGACGTGGTGTGGTTCGGATTCTTGTTGCTATGACAGATACTAGTGTTTTCTTGGGGCTGCAGGATTCCCTAGGACATTACACTATGACTGATGTTGTGGTGGGTCTCAAGGCTTATGAGCTTCGTTTTCGTTTGGATCTGGAAGGTTATGTACCAGAGCCTGATTTTGCACCTTACTTATGGAGGAAGAGGGATGGGGATCAGGATGATGATGCGAATGAGAAGCCTTCTGATGATGCTATGGATACATCTGACACGGGGGGTGGCTCACAGGCGGTTGGGGCTGGCTCTTCTTCGACCACTGCTAGGCAGGGTGGCTCGGCGCAGCCGCCTACCAGGCAGGTTGTTCAGCTGGATTGTTTAGTGCCTTCAGATCCTGTGTTACTGTTTGTTGTTACTCCTTTTAATGCTAACCCTGCCACTCCTCGCGGTAAGGAACTTTTGGAGGCGCTTCCGTTGGACTCTCCCCTGCGTGGCTCCGGACCAGTGTTGTGCTCTCCTCGGGTCTCTCCTTCACAGCTTCAGGAGGCTTTGCATGTGGCTTGTGGTTCTTTGGAAAAGACTGGTGTTTCTTCGCTTCCGGCTTCCCCCACGCGTGGGAGACCTAACATGATGGGTCGTTCTATCCCCACGCGTGCGGATCCGGTGATACAGGAGGTGGTACCGGTCATGCAGGAGGTTGTCTCTGGGTCTTCGACGCGGAGGCGGGCCCAGGTGGGGTTCGCCGACCGCGGGGCTGTAGGGTTGGCTGCTGGGGCGCAGGGTGCTTCACCTATGCCCCTGGCGGTGCAACCCCCTTCGACTCTGGAGCGGGATTCTGGAGGCCCCTCCGATGGTGCTTGTCCGGTGGACATGGAGGGGCGCTCTAGCTCGGATGGTGGACCTGTGACCGGGGGGATTGACCTGATCCAGGAGGGGTTGGGTTTGTCCCCAGCCGCGGATGGTCCTGATTTCGTGGCCGAGACCCCAGCTCGCAGGAGCTCTCGGCATGCTGTCGACGCTCTGGGGGCCTCAGCCACGGATGAGGACTCCTTGGGCAAGGCCATGCGGAGGAAGGCGGAAAAGAATTTGGACACCCCGGGTATATCTTCTAAATCCTTTCTTTCTTTCTCCAACAACTCTATTATGGATAAACTGGCTAACGTTGGTGTTAGTTTGGGGAGATCTGTAAGTGAAGTTAATCTCTCTAGTTCTGTATTGAGACATATGGAGGTTGACCGTCTAACGGTTACTCCTAAAATCTCTTTTGTTCCTGAATCTTCACCAATGGAGGAGGAGGAGTTGCATGCCACAGTAGATGGTCAACTCTTATCTCACTTAGTTGGTGAAGTATCAGAAGTGGGCTTTGATGAGACTAGGCTGGATTCATTATATGATCTTACAGCTTCTAGTCGGAAATCAAAGAGCCAAAGGTCCCGTAAGAGGTCAAGTGTATCCAAATCTCCAATTGTTTCTCAATGAATGGCATGTTCTCAAATAGTAGAGGTCTTCGTGACTTGGCTAAACATTTGTTCTTTGCCGATTGTGTGAGAGATTATAAGTTAGATTTTTTGGGTATTTCTGAGACTGGTAGACGTGATTTCTCACAAAGTCAACTCAATCGCCTTTCTGGTGGAGTGGATTTTTCATGGGTATCACGCTGCTTGATGGGAGATCCGGAGGAATTGTTAGGCGTCGAGATGAGACTATGGAAATCTTAGCGTTCGGTTGGAGATTTTTTATTAAACTCCATATCCGAATAAGGTGATGATTTTGTTTGGTCTCTAGTCGCCGTATACGGGGCTGTCCAGGATGTTTATAAAGCTGACTTTTTACGTGAGTTGGTAAATCTAGCTAAGGACAATCCCTATCCTATCCTTATAGGTGGGGATTTCAATTTGCTAAGATTCCCTCATGAGAAAAGTCGGGGCAGGTTTGATGAACATTGGCCTTTTATGTTTAATGCTGTCATTGATAGCTTGGACTTAAGAGAGGTTACAATGTTAGGAAGACAGTTTACTTGGGCTAATAGTCTTTCGGAGCCTACATACGAAAAATTAGATAGGGTGCTTATGGATACCGAATGGGAAGATAAATTTCCTATGGTAACTGTTCGCGCTCTAGAGCGTATTGAGGCTTTGTCAGATCATGCTCCATTACTGTTATCTGTCGGAACACCACCACGATAATCCAAAAACAGTTTTAAGTTTGAACTAGGATGGATTGATCGTGATGGTTTTTATGAACTGGTGAAGGCTATTTGGGAAAAACCAGTTAGTGGTCGCACACCCATACAATGTTGGAACAACAAAATGCGTGCCTTGCGCAAATTCCTCCGTGGTTGGGCTAGACATACTGCTGGTATTCTTAAAAAGGAAAAACTACGCCTTTCTGCTATTATTAATGATTTGGAGGCCTCAGCGGAGGTTAGGTTATTGACTGCACAAGAGATTGAGCTTAAAAAGCAATCGAATGCAGAAATTGCCAGACTTCTGCGTGAGGAAGAACTCAAGTGGTATCAACGTTCTAAAGCTAAATTTATCCTTGAAGGAGATGCAAATACAAGATACTTCCATGCTGCTGCAAATGGCAAGCATAAGAAGAAACTTATTCACTCCCTAATTCAGGATGAAGGAACGATAGAAGGACAACAACATCTTAAATCTTATATTACCAAATACTATAAATCCTTGTTTGGGGCACCACCAGAAAATTTCTTTTTACTGGATGAGTCCTGGACGGAGGATATCCCTCAGGTTTCTATTGAGGAAAACACATTTCTAACTGCCCCTTATACCGAGGAGGAGGTTAAGAAGGTTGTCTTCCAAATGGAACATAACAAAGCGCTAGGCCCTGATGGCTTTCCAGCAGAGTTTTATCAAAAATTCTGGGAAGTTATCAAGGTGGATTTGATGCGCTTGTTTGAGTTTTTGCAAGTTGGTCAGCTGGACCTATTCAGGTTAAATTTTGGCAACATAATTTTACTACCTAAGGTTAACAACGCAGAACGTATACAACAGTATCGTCCAATCTGCCTTCTTAACGTTAGTTTTAAAAATTTTACAAAGGTTGCTACGATTAGACTGAATTCAGTGGTTGATCATGTTGTTCGCCCTTCTCAAACTGCTTTCATGCAAGGGAGAAACATCTTGGATGGAGTTGTAATCCTGCATGAAACGATACATGAATTGCACTCTAAAAAACTAAATGGTGTATTGTTCAAGATTGATTTTGAGAAGGCTTATGATAAAGTTAATTGGTCTTTCCTACAGCAAACACTCCGTATGAAAGGTTTTTCAAAAGAGTGGTGCGCTCTCATACAGTCTTTTGTTCGGTGGAAGTGTTGCCATTAATGTCAACGATGACAGTAATTACTTCTGACCAAAAAGGGCTGAGACAAGGGATCCACTATCGCCTATACTATTTAATATAGTGGCAGATATGCTGGCTATCCTTATTGAGAGAGCAAAGACTGATGGCCAAATTGAAGGATTGGTTCCACATCTTGTTGATGGTGGACTATCTATTCTTCAATACGCCGATGATACAATACTATTTATGGAACATGATCTGGAGAAAGCCAAGAATCTGAAATTAATATTATCAGCATTTGAGCAGCTCTCTGGATTGAAAATAAACTTCCATAAGAGTGACTTGTATTGTTTTGGCGAGGCTAAAGACGAGGCCCACCTGTATGCCGATCTCTTTGGCTGTGGTCAGGGAAATTTTCTAATCAATTATCTGGGAATACCGATACATTATCGGCGTCTCACGATTGCTGAATGGAAACTCGTCGAGGAAAGACTCCAGAAACGTCTTAATAGTTGGAAAGGTAAGTTGCTATCCCTCGGTGGAAGACTGGTACTCATTAATTCAGTACTCACCAACATGGTACTGTATATGATCTCATTCTTCCAGTTACCAAAAGGTGTCTTGTCAAAAGTGGACTATTTCCGCTCAAGATTCTTTTGGCAAGGGGATAGTGAGAAAAAGAAATATCGACTGGCCAAATGGAATGTTGTTTGCCGACCCAAAGAATATGGTGGATTAGGCATACATGATTTAAAAGTCTAAAACACCACATTACTGGGTAAATGGTTATACAAAATTCTTACCGAAGAAGGGGTATGGCAAACCATTCTATGGAGGAAATATGTTGGCTCAAAAGCGGTGTCTAAACTGGTTTGGAAACCAGGTGACTCACACTTTTGGGCTGGGCTAATGGCTTCCAAAAAGCATTTCTTCCGGTTTGGCAATTTTAATATTAAGGATGGTTCACAGATTAGGTTCTGGGAAGATAAATGGCTTGGCCAAAATTCTCTTCGTGAACAATATCCTGCTCTATACTCAATTGTTAGGCACAAGGGGGATACTCTTGCTGAGGTAATGGAAACCAATCCTGCTAATGTGTCTTTCAGAAGAAGTCTCTTAGGTCCTAGACTGGTGTCTTGGAATAATCTTTTAGTGAGATTATTGTGGCATCCCGCAAAACCACTACTAGAAAATCGCGTTGTTTTTGTGCATTGCATCATCATGATCGCATGCTCATGTCATCAGGCCACATTGCATTTGTGCATCGTCATCATCTTGCATGTGCTCGTATAAAACTACTTTCAGAAAAACCTGTCTTTGTTTTCTAAACGCCCCATCTTATTCAAACACCGAAAACCGGGTCCCCGGAATATTTTGTTTTGTCCGCGGTCGGATTGCAAAAGCGCTGTTTAAAAATAAATATTTTAATTAATTATTTTAGTGGGGGCAGTCGAACGGGCCGACCGACCCGAACGACCACCCCCAGGAACTAAGACGGTCCACCCCAAACCAGCCCTCTAAATACTACAGCTACCCAGAAAACTACCCAACCCATCCCTCCACCTCACTCCCTCCAATAGCATCCTGCCACCTCACCTAACCTTCCCCCCTATCCAATCAGCTTCTGCCACATCACTCCCCAACCCTCCCTCTCTTTTCTCTCTCCCTCTCTCACAGCCACTCCCTCCCTCCACCCTGCCACCCTGGCCCCACACGCCTCACACAAAACACACGCACGCACTCTGACCACCCACCCCACACCCGCATGCGGCTGCCCGGCCCATCCCCTGGGTCCCACCTTGCCACCAACCCCCGTCCTCCCCGACCCAATCCCTTCTCCCGCACGCCTCGCGCGCCCCTTCCTTCCCCGGCGCCTCCCCGCTCTCCTTCCTCTTCCCCAAGTCCGGCGACCTCGCCGTTTCCCCCACCTATCCCTCTCCTCGCCGCGGCCGCACACCGTCGCCCCGACCCCTATCTCTGCCTCGCTTCTTCCCATGAGCTCACAGGCTCGCCCGCCGGGCCAGCCACCCCGGACGTCACTGCCGGCAAGCCCGCCTGTGCACGCCCGTTCCTCCGACGCTCGCCCGCTACCGCCTCCTCGACCTCCGCACCTCCGCGCCCGCCGAGCTGCCGCTTCCCTTCCTCCGCCGCAGTTCGCTGAAGCCTCAGCGCTGCCTGCAGCTTCCGCAGACGCCGCCCGACCGAGCCTCCGCCCAGGCCCTGCGCCGCCGCCGCGAACTCCGCCCGCTGGCGCCTCCGCAGACGACGGACGCCGCCGCCGCCGGGCTCGCCCGCCACCCTCGCCTGCAACGCTGCCGCCGCCGGTTCTCCGCATGCGCGCCGCCCACGCCTCGAGCTCCTCCCGGTTCCCCTCGCCGCCCGCCTCCGGCCTGTCGTCTTCCCCGCCTCCGGCGCAAGCCCGGCCGCCGCCGTCCTCGGGACCATCCGCCAAGCGCCGCCACCTCCTTGCTGCATCAACCGCCGTCCGCCCCGCCGAGCACGCGTAGTCTCTGCCTCGGTGTTGGACCGTCTGGCAGCTGCTGCTCGTGGTGCTAGTGTGCCTGTTGAAGTTTGTCTGGGGTGCTCCTGATATCGCGACGTGTTGTCCATCATCGTGTCGGGGTACACCCTAGTTTTCCGCCCTTGTGCTCTTGGTAATGCAAGGCCGTCTTCGGAAGATCTTCTATGCCAAGAACAACTGAGCTCAGGTTACACCGACAAGGCATCGGGATCCCCTCGACAAGGCCGGCTCGGTGCCGATGTTTTGAAGGATGTACATGGTGCTACGCGGATACCCTGACATTAATATCAAGATCTTCTTCACGGTTTCAAGACCGAACCCGAACCATGGCGCCGACCCCAAGTTCGCCACCGGCGAGTACGGTGGTACCTCAAGGCCTTCATCACGAGACGCCGAAACCCCGAAGATCGACAACGAACCCGACGGTACCTCAGGATCTTCCTCGCGACGTCCGAAGACCCGAACCCTGTCGAGCCCTCTCGGTGAACGCCCAGATCGCCATAGAACAACATGATCTTCTCCTCGGACGCCAAGATCTACCTTTCGGACCCGAAGCCCGCGATGATGTTGAACCAGGATCTCCATCGGACAAGATCGTCACCAAGACCGGCTATGTTGAGATCCGAAGACCGATTCCGAAGTCCAAACCTCGAGCTCGTCAAACCCTGGACCCCGAGACTGGACCCTGGACCCTGTCGGACCCCGAACCCCGGAACCCCCAAGATCGTCGAGAACCCTAAATGTGTGAACCTTTTCCCGAACCCTATTTTATAACATAATACAACTTGTCGCATATTAAATTGTTCATGCATGCATCCTTGCCTGTGGTTTGGGGGCCTTATGCCGATTCACCTAATAATTAAATATGGGGCCCATATGCGGGCAAATCTAGTCTCATATTGGCCTCATTTAAATTTGAGTAGCGAACCCGGTGCTATCTTTTGCCATGCTAATATAACATTTAATTTGCGGGGGTTCTAAATAACTTGAACCATTTAAGTAATTGTCGGGACCCCGGTTCCGCCTAATCTTACCTAATTGCATCGCACCTTGCCATGCCATGCATCATACATGCATCATGCCGATCTTCTGCTGTTGTATTAAATAGTGCATCCGGTGTTTATTCTAGTGTTTTGCTTCTTCGCGGATAAGGCCGTTGAGTTGATGTGAGCTTCGCCCCGATCTTCGGTTGAACCCTCGGCAATGTTTTCAGGCGAGCACCTCCCCCTTTTCTACCTATCTTACTTTTATAGTCTTTATTCCCTCCTGTTGATCTATTGCTATCTGTGTTGCGATGTTTTAGTTTCCGTACCTGTGATATACCGTGCAGCCCTATATTGCCTTGGACACACCCTATTACCTGTTGTTTGGTAGATAGTTGGACTTGCGCGTCGTAGTTGCTTGTTCAAGTGCTGATGTGTGTCGTCATATGCCACTGTTGTTGATGTATTGCCGCATGTTGATGTTGGAGATGATTCTAGTTTTACTTACCGTCACTTTAATTTCTGTTTAACAACTAAAATTGAAATAAGCAGAGGCATCGGTGGGTGATAGATAACATTTGGTTTCCGAACGCCCACTTGTGTCCCGTAAGACCCCGAGTACTTGATACCTGTTCCTTGATTTATCGCGCTATCCACATCCGGGAGGTATATGGGACCCCCTGAGCCAGAGCTTGATTCAGTCTTATTTCTTGGGGCCACAAACTAGTTTGAGGTTTTATTTACGATCCTGTACTTATCGCCGGCGCAAGCCTCGTTGGGTTTTGAGTTGGTTTTTCCGAGGTTGATCGAGCCTGTGTTGCTATTGGTGCACCCCGGCCGGGTAAAACTTTCTGAAAGCCGTGTCCGCGGATATGGACGACTTGGAGCACAGTATCTCGATCATAGACAAGCATAACTAAAGTTTATTGCTATAAATTTGACTTTATAATGACTAGTAATCAGCTTCACTATAATGGAATGGCTAATTAATACTGCCCACAATTGCTTGTTTGGATGTCGCTTGCGACAATTGTATCTGACTAGTAAGTATTGCAACTACAACGGAATGGCTGAATAAAAGTACCAACAACTGCTGGGTTTTGGGTTTATCTCATGCTATCTGTACCTGATTAGTAATTGTTGCAACTATCACGGAATGGTTAACTAAAAGTGTCCACTGTTTACTTTATCAGGACGATTATCTAAACCTGACTAGTAAAGTGCCGCAACTATAACTGAATAAGTAAAACTGCCAACTGTGTGAGTTCCTCGGTTGACTTCCTCGTTTGGTCTCGAGGGGGAAACACCAGGATGGGTTTGTTTGATGGTAGTATCGTGTTGGTTCCGCATAGGTCTTTCTTACCCCTCTCTGATTGCCGACAGTTGTATCGAGTCTCTATAGGTTGTTTAGTGCATGCTGCCGCCGCTTGATCCACCATACCTATGTAGGCGAGGACCGCCAATTCTAGCCTCGCCGTAATCTTGGCCTCGATCGACGCTCCTTCTTTTTCCTTTGCCCTTTGTCGGCACCTTTTGTTTAAGCAGGTTTTGAGATCGACGCCATTAGCGGGGTTACCCTTCCGGCTTGGCTCGGGGTTATGGACGCCATTGGTTATTCGTCAGGGCTCTTAGCCCCATTTGCATCTTGTCCGTAGCTGGACGCTATATCGTTTTCAAGGTGATTTGGATCTTTGTACCGTACATCTGTATTCTTGCCTCTTGTAGTCGCTGTTGTATATATCTGTTCTGTGGGTCCCATCGAGGACTGTTGTGTAATGTTATTGCTTCGTTTTCCACCCGCACGAAAGTGCCTGGTGGGCACCTTTGAATCGTTTCTATGCGGGTTTGGCGAATTTTGCTCAAACTTGCATAGGCCCGATTCTGAGGGTGTTACAATTATCCAGGATACAGCTATCTGAGGGAATGGACGAATTCAAATGAAAATTACTACACAGTGGTAAATTTTCTGTTGATTCATTTTATAGAGCTTTGATCCAACCTAATATTCCAGTCGATGACAATAGTAAAATTTGGAAAATGAGGATACCCCTTAAAACAAATATATTCGCTTGGTATCTCCGTAAAGGGGTGATTCTCACAAAAGATAATCTTGTTAGGAGGAATTGGCATGGTAGCACTGAATGCGTGTTTTGTCATCATAATGAGACAATACGCCATTTATTCTTCCATTGTAAATTTGCTCGTGCTATATGGTCAATCATCCAAATAGCCTCTGGTTTATCTCCTCCTAGATCGGTAGTCAATGTATTTGGCAACTGGATGAATGGGATTGAGGATAAATATGGGACTTTATTTAGGGTGGGAGCGCTTGCCATTATTTGGTCGCTTTGGCTATGTAGAAATGACAAGATTTTTAATAATGTTGTATATTCTCCCTTGCAGGTTATCTATCGAGCTACGGCTGTCCTTCGATCATGGACTTCACTACAACGAATGGAGTTCCGCGAGTTGTTTATGGAGGGCGGCGTAGGCGGAGGATTCGGCGCGAGATATCTTCTCCCGGCATGGGTGGCAGCAACCGTTGCGGATAGATCTTCCTTAGCTAGTTTGGAGAACTGTGTTTTCATTTACATTATTTTGTAATCCCGTTTTTATTGTATTGGTCCGAGACTGTGTGATTGATCGGCTGTGTGCATCCTAGCTATGCAGAGGCCGGGTGTAAACTTACTGTTAAGTAATAAAACGCCCATTTCCAAAAAAAAAATGCACCCGATCCAAGAGGCACTGCGTGCACTCAAGGCCGTCGTGCGCCCGATCCAGGCGCCCATGGCCGAGCGGTGGCTGGCCCACACATTGACCACGCCGTCGCCCCCCTCCCGCCGCCTCCGCCACGGTCAAGGTGTTCGACGTCAGCCCGCTACGCACGGGCTCGAGCCGGCACCTCTACTCTAGGTAGGTTACTCATTGGATGAGGTGATGGTGACGGTGCTCATGAACACCAGAACCTACACCGGAACCACATACGTCGTTGTAGTTAGGTGCTATGTTATTGGCTTTGTAGCAAGAGAAAGAGAGTTTGCAGATGGGAACTCCATATGCGTGTTGGCTCGAACCTCAATACTGGCTCATTCTGATGTGTTCATCAGGTCAGATGTACAAGAACTTTTAAAAGGCTGCATCTCCCTTTGCTTATTAATTTGTTCGATTGGTCAATTGATTGGGATTCATGAAAAAGTACAAAAGCTTAGTCTTTTTGACATACCAGGCTATGGTCTTGAGGAAAGATGAATAGTATGTCTTGCATCAGCTCTTAATTTCGCTATAAGGATTCTCTCAATTGTACATATAGTGATCCTGCATTACTTATCTTTCTAATAAAATTTTACTCATTGAAAGCTATGTTTATTGTACATACACAAGCTTCAACCTTCTACATTGTCAGATTGGTGTGGGAGTCAAATTATGGAACTACACCAAAGCTGATACTTCTTCAGATTTTATCTCCACATTGCAATTATAATTCACCAATTTTACTGATCTTATCACCCTTTCTGTTGGTCTGTACTACAAGAGACTCTGAAAGATTTATTTTCAGTGCCTCCTATGTATTAATTATGTCTGCATCATTGGAAGGAGGAGGAGCTAACTCTGTATCGGGGTCGAAAAAGGTGATTCCAAGTTTTTTCTATGTCGCATGCATACCCATTCAGTATGTTCAATTCATTTGTATGATTTCCTAGCACTTTATCATGATTTATTGTATTCCGTATATTGTGTTGTTTCCGGTTAGACTACAAATGCATCTCTTATTTAGTGTCCAGACCCATTTTAATCCATTGAATTGTAGATTGAATTTAGTAGTGAGGTATGCAGGCACATATATATAACCAGGAGTCGAAGAACAAGGAAACTCGGGTCACGGGATTAGTGCACCTAGCCTGCATAGAATAATCATGTAGCCTATTTCTACCAAGTCATTACAGGAAGGTCCCTGCTTAGATTTATAATTTTGTAAAGAAAAAGTATTGTGTTTGTATTGTATGTTGAAGCAACAACTAACAATCTGAAGAGTATGTTATGTTTTTTCTTTGAAGCAACAACTGACAATCTGGAGTGTTGTTTAGTTATAGAGAACAAGCTTGTGAAATTCAGGTGATGTATTCCTCTCCAAACCACATATGTGGTACTTATACGTCCCTCTATTTTTCATGTGTGCCTGAATTCAGGGAAGCTATAGATAGCACTGAGAAAATGGATTGAATCCTCTATATTTTGACTTACTATACTCAGGAGATTTCTCTGCTACTGGTTATACATGTTTGCTTCACATATTGATGTTTCCTTCTGTTGTGCAGGTAGTCCTCCACCACAAACTCCTATGGATCTGGACCCTTGTGATGTTGCTTCTCTTCGAGTCAGAAAGAGATAGTAGAAAAGGAACAAGAGGAGATGGCCAAATCAGAATGTTCATACTGCTCCCTTGTTGGAATTATGCCCTAGAGGCAATAATAAAGATGTTATTATTATAATTCTTGTTCATGATAAAGTTTATATTCCATGCTAGAATTGTATTAAACGGAAACTTTAATACTTGTGTGGTTTGTGAACAACACCGTGTCCCTAGTATGCCTCTATGGACTAGCTCATTGATTAATGATGGTTAAGGTTTCCTAACCATAGACATGAGTTGTCGATTAATAATGAGATCATATCATTGGGAGAATGATATGATGGACAGACCCAAACTAAGCGGAGCAATTAGATCGTGTCATCGTGTTCATCTTTGCGAAGCTTTTCTTATGTGAAATATTGTATTCCTTAGACCATGAGATAATACAACTCCCTGGTATCGGAAGAAATCTTTGAGGTCATCAAACGTCATCCTATGAGAGGGTGATCATAAAGGTGTCTCTCAGGTGATCGGAAAGTACCTGTTGGGTTGTATGTATCGAGATGGGATTTGTCCCTCCCAAGTCGGAGATATATACTTAGGGCCCACTCGGTAATCGATATCAACACCGCTTGCAAGCATGTGGTTAAGGAGTTAATCACAAAGTGATATTGGATTACGGAACGAGTAAAGTACTTGCTGTGAATGAGATTGAACTAGGTATGATGGTACCAACGATCAAATCTCGGGCACGTAAAATATCGCGAGACGAAGGGAATATATATATATGTATATATATATGAGATTGATTGAATCCTGGCATCGTGGTTCATCCGATATTATCATCGATGAATGTGTGGGAGTCAATATGGGTTTCCAGACCCCGTTGTTGATTATTTATAGAAGATCATGTCTGCATATTCTCGAACCCGAAGGGTCACACACTTAACGTGTCTCGACGCTAGTATAGATTGGATAATTGGTTTATGAGTTTTTGTTCGGAGTCTCGGATGAGATCCAGGACGTCACGAGAGGTTCCGGAATGGTCCAGAGAATAAGATTCATATAAGGGAATGCAGTTTTTGGAGTTCGGAATTGTTTCGGGTTAATCAGTATTGTACCGGAAGCTTCTAGAACCTTTCGGAGGGGGACCAACGTGGCCCCACCTGCCGGGAGGGGGCATGGGCCTATGAGGGAGTGTCCTGGCCGCATTGGGCCAGGGGCACAAGCCCCATAGGGCCCAGCCGGCCAAGCCTAGGGCAAAACCCTAGGGGAGCTTCTAGAAGGGGGGGGGAACTTGCCCCCCACTCCTCCCTCCTTGGCCGCCCGGCCCTAGGGATTAGGGGAGGGGCAAGGGCCAGCCGCCCACCCCTCTATATAAAGAGGGCTGGGGGCGCACCCTCCCCACATATCCTTCTCAAGCCCTAGCCGCCTTGCTGCCCTCCTCTCTCTCCCTCCCGACTGCGCGTAGGCGAAACCCTGCCGCAGAAACTCTCCACCGCTTGCACCGCGACGTCGTGTTGTAGATCCAATCCATCTCTCCACCCCACTTGCTGGACCGAGGAAGGAGGATACATCAAGGTGCCGCACGTGTGCATCTCTCGGAGGCATCGCCACTTGCGGTGTTAGATCGGATCGGATCGCGAGGAGGAGAAGCGAGTACGACTACATCACCCATGTTCCATCGAACGTTCCGCTGTGCGAATCTTCAAGGGTATGAAGATCTCATCTATTCCCCCTCGTTGTTTGCATCTCCTAGATTAGATCTTGGCTTTCCCGTTCGCATCCGTAGATTTTTTTTGATTTACTATGCTGCGAAACCCTTCAGTGGTATCAGAGCTAGATCTATGCGTAGATGTGTTTCACGAGTAGAACGCAACATGGTTGTTGCGGGCGTTGATGTTTTCTGTTGCAAGGATCTTGTTTGTGTACTTCTTATGACGCGGGATAGTGAGATCGAAGCGGTCCAGGCCAACCTTACGCGGCCTCGTTCGCGAGACCGGCTCCGCACTTGACGTGTGGCTTGTTCCACACATGCGGCTGGTGGATGCCAGTTTCTGTCACTATAGTTGTCATGGAATTTACAACGGAGTTTGGCAACCATAATATCACCGTTGTGGCTTTCTGTAGGTAAGAATCGTTCTTAGCTTGCTACTCCCATAAGCCACGTAAAATATGCAACAACAAAGTAGAGGAGTCTAACTTGTTTTTGCAGGGAGTGTTTTCTGTGATATGGTATGGCCCAAGATGTGATGTGTATGTTGTATGCAATGATCATGTTTTGTAATGCTTCACGACTTGCATGTCGATGAGTACACAACCGGCAGGAGCCATATGGTTGTCTTTATAATTGTGTATGACCTGTGTGTCAACTTCTTATACGCCATGTAATAGCTTTACTTTATCGCTAAGTAGTTAGCAATAGTTGTAGTTGCTATTCGTGGTGGAGGCAATTATGGTGGAGTGATGGAAATCATGCCGGCACGCACAAGATGGAGATCATTGCGCGAAGATTGGCTATACCATGTCACATAAAGTTATATGCATGTGATGTTTATCCTTTTATGTATCTTATTATGCTTAGATCGTGACGGTAGCATTATAAGATGATTCCTCACTTAAAGATCAAGATAAAATTGTGTTCTCCCCATGTATGCACCGTTGCGAAAGTTCGTCGTGTTCAAGCATCACGTGATGATCGGGTGCTATAAACTCTACGTTCACATACAACGTGTGCAAGCCAGTTTTGCACACGCGGAAATACTTGGGTTTGACTTGACGAGCCTAGCATGTACATACATGGCCTCGGGACACATGAACCGAAAGGTTAAGCATGAGTCATATGAATGATATGATCGACACTTCGTTGTCCACCATTGAAACCACATCTCTTCTCGTGAAGATCGGATTAGGTGTGGTGAATTTGGATCATGTTCACTAAACAACTTGAGGGATGTTGAATTTAGTGGGAGTTCATCTAGTAATTTGATTAAGTTGAACTAGTTATCATGAACATAGTATAATTTGTACTTGCAAATATTGTAGATCAAATGGATAAGTCCAACTTCAACTTCAACGTTTTTGCTGAGAAAGAAAAGCTTAGAAACAATGGGTCTAACTTCACCAACTGGTTCCGCAATCTGAGAATCATTCTCTCTGGCGGACAAAAGGACTATGTACTTAAGAATGCGCTAGGTGACGCCCCTGCTGTAGATGCGCCGGCTGATGAGAAAGTTGTTTATCAGTCGCGCAAAGATGATTATGGTGTGATTAAGAGCACCATGTTGTTTGCTATGGAATCGGACCTTCAAAATCGTTTTGAAGATTATCCCGGGCCCTTTGAGATTCTTGAGGAGCTGAAAACTATGTTTCAAACTCAGGCCCGTTCTGAGAGATATGAGATCTCTGAGAAATTCTTTAACTGCAAGATGGAGGAAGGGAGTTCCGTTAGTGAGCACGCCATAAAGATGTCGGGCTACACTCAACGCCTTGAGCAACTGGACTGCAAGATTCCAGGAGCTCAAGATTGACAGGTTCGCAATCACTCCCTCCAGCTACAAAGTTTTGTAGTGACTCATAATCGATTGGTTCCACTAATACGATCACCGAGCTCTTCGCTAAGTCAAGGCGTGGAGGTGGACATCAAAAGGATAATCATGTGTTGATGGTCAACAAGCCCCGACTTTAAGAAAGGTAAGGGTGCAAAGAAGACCTTCAAGAAAGGCGGCGTCAAGCGCGTTTCCCCTGCTGAGAAGAAGCTCAAGTACGGACCTAAGCCGGACACTGAGTGCTTCTATTGCAAGGACAAGGGTCACCGAAGCGAATCGTTCAAGTACTTAGCGGAAAAGAAAGTCGGCACCATCAAAGGTATATTTTATATACATGTTATTGATGTTTTCCTTACTAGCCCTCGTTGTAGTGCGGGTATTTGATCTCGGTTTAGTTGCTAATATACGTAACTCAAACAGAGCTACGGAATAGACGGCGGATTGCGAGGGATGAGGTGACGATGCGCGTTGGCAACGGATCAAGAGTTGATGTGATGGCCGTCGGCACACTCTCCTTAGTTTTACCTTCGGGATTAGTTTTAAACCTTAATAAATGTTATTATGTGCCTGCGTTGAGCATGAACATTATTTCTGGATCGTGTTTATTGCAAGACGGTTATTCATTTAAATCTGAGAATAATGGTTGTTCTATTTATATGAGTAACATCTTTTATGGTCATGCACCTGCTGTGAATGGTTTATTTCTTCTGAATCTCGAAAGGGATGAAACACACATCCATAACATTGAGGCTAAGAAATGCAAGGTAGATAGTGATAATACTACTTATTTGTGGCACTATCGTCTAGGTCATATAAGTGTAAAACGCATGAAGAAAATCTATTCTGATGGACTTTTGGAGTCTCTTGATTTTGAATCATTTGACACATGCGAACCATGCCTCATGGGCAAGATGATCAAAACCCCGTTCTCCGGAATGATGGAGCGATCAACAGACTTGTTGGAAATCATACATACCGATGTATGCGGACCGATGAGTGTTTCGACGCGCGGTGGATATCGCTATTTTCTCACTTTTACCGATGACTTAAGTAGATATGGGTATATCTATTTAATGAAACATAAATCTGAAACATTTGAAAAGTTCAAAGAATTTCAGAATGAAGTGGAGAACCATCATAACAGAAAAATTAAGTTTCTACGATCTGATCGTGGAGGTGAATATTTGAGTTATGATTTTCTCACGCATCTGAAAGCAAGCGGAATCGTTTCGCAACTCACGCCACCCGGAACACCACAGCGCAATGGTGTGTCTGAACGCCGGAATCGAACTCTATTAGATATGGTCCGATCAATGATGTCTCTTACTGATTTGTCGTTATCATTTTGGGGTTATGCATTAGAAACCGCTGTATTCACTTTAAATAGGGCACCATCTAAATCCGTTGAGACGACACCGTATGAACTGTGGTTTGGTGCTAAACCTAAGTTGTCGTTTCTTAAAGTTTGGGGATGCGAATCTTACGTCAAGAAGTTGATGCCGGACAAGCTCGAACCCAAAGCGGAGAAATGCGTCTTCATAGGATACCCTAAGGAAACTATTGGGTATACCTTCTATCACAGAACCGAAGGCAAAGTGTTTGTCACAAAGAACGGATCTTTTATTGAGAAGGAGTTTCTCTCGAAAGAAGTGAGTGGGAGGAAAGTAGAGCTAGACGAGGTTGTTGAACCTTCTCTTGAGTTGGAGAGTAGCGCAACACCTGAAATTGTTCCAGTGCCGCCTGCACCAACAATAGAGGAAGCTAATGACAAGGATCATGAAGCTTTGGACGATGCTACTACTGAACGTCGCAGGTCGACAAGGTCGCGTGCCCCTCGTGAGTGGTACGGCAACCCTGTCTTAACTATCTTGTTAGTAGATGACAGTGAACCTACGAACTATGAGGAAGCGATGATGAGCCCAGACTCTGAGAAATGGCTAGAGGCCATGAAATCCGAATTGGGATCCATGAGCGAAAACCAAGTATGGACTTTGGTGGACCCTCCTAGCGACCGAAAGGCCGTTGAGTGCAAATGGATCTTCAAGAGGAAAACGGACGCGGATGGTAATGTTACCGTCTATAAAGACGACTTGTCGCGAAAGGTTTTCGACAAGTTCAAGGTGTTGACTACGACGAGACTTTCTCTCCCGTAGCGATGTTTAAGTCCATTCGGATTTTATTAGCAATTGCTGCGTTTCATGATTATGAAATATGGCAGATGGATGTCAAGACTGCGTTCCTCAATGGCAACATTGATGAAGAGTTGTATATGATGCAACCCAAAGGTTTTGTCGATCCTAAGGATGCTGATAAAGTGTGCAAACTTTAGCGTTCCATTTATGGACTGAAGCAAGCATCTCGGAGTTGGAACCTTCGTTTTGATCAAGTGATCAAGAGCTTTGGATTTGTTCCAAATTGCTACGAAGCTTGTATCTACAAGAAAGTGAGTGGGAGCTCAGTGACATTTCTGGTACTATATGTGGACGACATATTGATAATTGGAAATGACATTAACATGCTTAACGATGTGAAGAGTTATTTGAACAAATGGTTTTCAATAAAAGACCTAGGGGAAGCTGCTTATATATTGGGAATCAAAATCTATAGAGATAGACAAAGACGCCTGATAGCTTTAAGCCAGAGTACATACCTAGACAAAGTTCTGAAAAGGTTCAAAATGGATAAGGCAAAGAAAGGTTCAGTGCCTATGTTGTCAGGTAAGATATTGAGCAAGGCTCAGTGTCTAGCTACAGTAAATGATAGAGAAGCTATGAGCAAAGTGCCTTATGCCTCGGCCATAGGTTCTATCATGTATGCCATGCTGTGTACTAGACCGGATGTGTCCAATGCTCTTAGTTTGACGAGTAGATACCAAAGTGATCCAGGAGTGGAACACTGGACAGCCGTGAAGAACATCCTAAAGTACCTAAATAGGACTAAAGAAATGTTCTTAGTCTATGGAGGTGATGAACAACTTGTCGTAAAAGGTTACGTCGACGCTAGTTTCGACACCGACAAGGATGATTCTAAATCTCAGACAGGATACGTTTATATTTTGAATGGAGGAGCTGTGAGCTGGAGAAGCTGCAAGCAAAGCGTGATCGCGGGATCTACAATAGAAGCAGAATACATGGTTGCTGCAGAAGCGTCAAGTGAAGGAGTTTGGATCAGGAACTTCATCACTGAGCTTGGCGTGGTTCCAAGTGCCTTGGACCCACTGGAGATATTGTGTGACAACACTGGCGCCATAGCACTCGCTAAGGAACCAAGATATCATCCAAACACCAAGCATATCAACCGCAAGTTTCATATAATCCGAGATTATATAGCAGATGGAGATCTGAAGATTAGCAAAGTACATACAGATCTGAATGTCGCGGATCCATTGACTAAACCTCTTCCACGTGCAAAACATGATCACCACCTTAGTACCATGGGTGTTAGATTGTTGCCAGATGTAAACTAGATTATTGACTCTAGTGCAAGTGGGAGACTGTTGGAATTATGCCATAGTGGCAATAATAAAGATGGTATTATTATAATTCTTGTTCATGATAAAGTTTATATTCCATGCTAGAATTGTATTAAGCGGAAAATTTAATACTTGTGTGGTTTGTGAACAACACCGTGTCCCTAGTATGCCTCTATGGACTAGCTCATTGATTAATGATGGTTAAGGTTTCCTGACCATAGACATGAGTTGTCGATTAATAATGAGATCATATCATTAGGAGAATGATATGATGGACATACCCAAACTAAGCGGAGCAATTAGATCGTGTCATCGTGTTCATCTTTGCGAAGCTTTTCTTATGTCAAATATTGTATTCCTTAGACCATGAGATAATACTAATCCCTGGTATCGGAAGAAAGCTTTGAGGTCATCAAACGTCATCCTATGAGAGGGTGATCATAAAGGTGTCTCTCAGGTGATCGGAAAGTACCTGTTGGGTTGTATGTATCGAGATGGGATTTGTCCCTCCCAAGTTGGAGAGATATACTTCGGGCCCACTCGGTAATCGATATCAACACCGCTTGCAAGCATGTGGTTAAGGAGTTAATCACAAAGTGATATCGGATTACGGAACGAGTAAAGTACTTGCTGTGAATGAGATTGAACTAGGTATGATGGTACCAACGATCAAATCTCGGGCAAGTAAAATATCGCAAGACGAAGGGAATATATATATGGGATTGATTGAATCCTGGCATCGTGGTTCATCCGATATGATCATCGATGAATGTGTGGGAGTCAATATGGGTTTCCAGACCCCACTGTTGATTATTGATAGAAGATCATGTCTGCATATTCTCGAACCCAAAGGGTCACACACTTAACGTGTCTCGGCGCTAGGATAGATTGGATAATTGGTTTATGAGTTTTTGTTAGGAGTCTCGGATGAGATCCAGGACGTCACGAGAGGTTCCGGAATGGTCCGGACAATAAGATTCATATAAGGCAATGCAGTTTTTGGAGTTCGGAATTGTTTCGGGTTAATCGGTATTGTACCGGAAGCTTGTAGAACCTTCCGGAGGGGGACCAACGGGGCCCCACCTGCCGGGAGGGGGCATGGGCCTATGAGGGAGTGTCCTGGCCGCATTGGGCCAGGGGCACAAGCCCCATAGGGCCCAGCCGTCCAAGCCTAGGGCAAAACCCTAGGGGAGCTTCTAGAAGGGGGGGGACTTGCCCCCCACTCCTCCCTCCTTGGCCGCCGGCCCTAGGGCTTGGGGGAGGGGCAAGTGTAACACCCTCAGAATCGACCCTATGAAAGTTTTAGCGCTTCCCGCCAAACCCGCATAGAAACGATTCAAAGGTGCCCACCAGGCACTTGCGTGCGGGTGGAAAACGAAGTAATAACATTACACAACAGTCCTCGATGGGACCCACAGAATAGATATATATATACAACACAACTCCATGAGTCAAGAATACAGATATACAGAACAAAGATCCAAATCACCTTGAAAACGATAGAGCGTCCAGCTACGGACAAGATGCAAATGGGGCTAAGAGCCCTGAAGAATAACCAATGGCGTCCATAACCCTGCCCAGGCCAAGCCGGAAGGGTAACCCTGCTAACGACGTCGATCTCAAAACCTGCTTAAACAAAAGGGGTGCCGGCAAAGGGCAAAGGAAAAATAGAGAGCGGTCGATCGAGGCCAATGACACGGCGAGGCTAGAATTGACGGTCCTCGCCTACATAGGTATGGTGGATCAAGCGGCAGCATGCACTAAACAACCTATAGAGACTCGATACAACTGGCGGCTATCAGAGAGGGATAAGAAAGACCTATTCGGAACCAACCTGATTCTACCATCAGACAAACCCATCCTGGTGTTTCCCCCTCGAGACCAAACGATGAAGTCAACCGAGGAACTCACACAGTTGGCAGTTTTACTTATTCAGTTATCATTGCAGCAATTACTAGTCAGGTATAGATAGTCATCCTGATAAAATAAGCAGTGGGCACTTTTATTTAACCATTTCATTGTAGTTGCAACACTTACTAGTCAGATTCAATTAACATGAGATATTCCAAAACCCAGCAGTTGTTGGTACTTTTATTTAGCCATTCCGTTGTAGTTGCAATACTTACTAGTCAGATACAATGGTCGCAAGCGACAACCCAAACAAGCAATTGTTGGCAGTTTTATTTAGCCATTCCATTATAGTGAAGCTGATTACTAGTCATTATAAAGTCAAATTTATAGCACTACTTTAGTTATAGTTGTCTATGATCGAGATACTGTGCTCCAAGTCGTCCATAACCGCGGACACGGCTTTCAGAAAGTTTTACCCTGCAGGGGTGCACAAATAGCAACACACACTCGATCAACCTCGGAAAAACAAATCAAAACCCAACGAGGCTTTCACGACAAAGCAATCACAGGATTCAGAAATATTTCCGGCCACCCGTTGAGTACACCATAACAAAGTTAGTGACTCGAGACGGACCCAAGGTTTGGGTGGACGGTGAACGATGGGAACCCAAAATCTGGGCTTGTCGACACACAAAACGTGTCCCGATCCTAAACAGTACAGGTGCTATCCATCGCACAATTTAAATAAAGCAGTAAAGCATGGCATAAGTACAGGATAGTAAATAAAACCTCAAACAAGTTTGTGGCCCCAAGAAATAAGAATGAATCAAGCTCTGGCTCAGGGGGGTCCCATAATCCTCCCGGATGTGGATATCACGAATATTCAAGGAACAGGTATCAAGTACTCGGGGTCCTACGGAACACAAGTGGACGGTTAACAACCAAATAACATCTATTGCCCACCTGTGCCTCTGCTTACCTACTTCAATTTTAGTTGTTAAACAGTAATTAAAGTTATGATCAACTCCAACAATAAACACACGGCAATACTCCAACAACTGTGGTACTTGACGACACGCAACAGCACTTGAGCAAGCGACTACGACGCGCAGGTCCAACTATCTACCAAACAACAGGTAATAGGAGGTGTCCAAGGCAATATAAGGCTGCACGGGATATCACGGGTACGGAAACTAGAGCATCGCAACACAGATAGCAATAGATCAACAGGAGGGAATAAATACTAGAAAAGTAATATAGGTAGAAAGGGGGAGATGCTCGCCTGAAAACATTTCCGAAGGTTCAACCGAAGATCGGGTCGACGCTCACATCAACTCAAAGGCCTTATCCGCGAAGAAGCAAAACACTAGAATAAACACCGGATGCAATATTTAATACTACGGCAAAAGATCGGGCATGATGCATGTATGCTGTATGACATGGCAAGGATGCGATGCAATTGGGCAATATTAAGTGGAACCGGGGTCCCGACAATTAATTATATGGTTCTAGTTGTTTAACTACCCCGCAATTTAAATGTTGCATTATCAAGACAAGAGATAGCACCGGTTCACTACACAAATTTGAATGGGACCAATATACGACTAGATTTGCCCGCATATGGGCCCCATATTTAATTTAGGTGAATCGGCATAACGCCCCCAAACCACAGCAAGATGCATGCGAGACGAACAATTATTATGCAACAGGTGTATATATAGCATTTATAAAATAGGGGCTCGGGAAAAGGTTCACACATCTGGGTTCGGCGAACTTGGGCTTCGAGGGTTCGGGGTCGGTTCTCAGGGTTCAGGGTTCGACGGGATCGGTCTTCGAAGGTCGGATACAATAAAGAGCTTGGCGTTCGGCGTCCTACGGTTTCATGCCGACGTGCTTGGCGTCCACGATGGAGAACTCAGCGTTCCGGGGAGAATATCTTGGCGTTCTTCAGGTTCGGGTCTCGGCGTCCGAGGGGAGTACTTGGCGTTCCGGATCGGTCTCGGATCCATGAAGCAGATCTTGTCGGGGCCTCAAGTCGCTCTTGGGTTATCATGTGCAATTGTCGGTCTTGTCCGCGGATGAACTTGACTTGACGGTTCGATGTCGCTAAGCGCCGGCGGGATCGGCCTTCGGATCTTGGTCGGGTCAGCGGTAGATCTTGTCCATGTCGAAGATCTTGCCGGAGGTTCGTCGAGTGCCACCGGTTGGTACGGTCTTCGGTCTCCAGGAAGGTCTTGGTGTGGCCTTCGAATCACCGGGATCGGCTTCGGGGTTTCCGGCTACGGGAAGACGATCTTGTGGTTTCAGCTTCGAGAAGATGTTGACGGAGTCGTTCTTGGTCACACGGGGTCAAACCCTCAGAACACGAAACGCTCCGCTATCTCGCAGCCAAAAACACGGGCACACACAAAACAAACGGAAGGCATGCAGCAGGGCGGTCAGCGGCGCCTACGCGCTGGAAGGAGGCGGAGGCTGACGGGTCGGAGCAGGGACGACGCGGGCGCGAGCGAGCCAGAGAACGTCAGGGCGCCCTTGGTGCGCGGCGGCGCCGGCCTGACGGACGAGGAGGCGCGGGGCCGGCAGCAACGGCCAATGAGGAAGGAGGCCTGGGTCGACAAGGCATGGCGGACGGCGCTGGGAAGGGCTGACGAGGCGGCGGCCTCTCACTGCATCTTGGGGCAAGGCGCAGCAAGCAGGGCGGAGGAGGCGCGACGTCTGCTCGGGGGAAGAGGAGCTACTGGTGGAGGACGGCCGGGCGCCAAGTGGACGGACGGAGCAGGGCTCGCGACGGCGGAGTACTTGGACGGGAGGCGCGGTGCGTGCTCGGCCACGGCCAGAGGAGGCGGCGGCCGGGGGAGAGCCCGCAAGGCGGCGGCGGACAGAGGCCGGCGGAGGACGGTGGGGCGAGGAGGAGAGGAGGACCGAGAGGTTGGCCGGCCGGGGAGGGCGAGCTGGCGGCGAGGCGCGGTCGACACGGCGCGGGTGGGGAAGACGCGGTGAGGGAGAGGGGACACGAGGGAGGAGGTGGGTCGCGCGGGGCCGGGTCCACGCGGGGTGGGGCCCGATGGCAGGGAGGTGTGTGCGTGAGTGCGTGTGAGGGAGGATAGAGGGAGTGGGGGCTGCGGGTGGGTGAGTGCGTGCTGTGTGCGTGGTGTGTGTTGCGTGTGTGGCCAGGATGAGGCAGGGAGTGGATTAGGGATTGGTGAGGTGGCAGGTGGGTAGGGAATTGGGGGTCCAGGGGGTGAGGTGGACTGGGGAGGTGAGGTGGAGGGCTGGGAGTGGCTGGGTAGGTTAGGACTACGTAGAAAAGGGATTAGGCAGGCAGGTTTTTGTACTGGGGGTGGCCGACTGGGTCGGATCGGCCCGGTTCGGCTGCCCCCTAAAAATAATTAAATAATTTATTTATTCAAAACAGGTTTTGCAAACCGTTGGCAGACAAAACGAAATAATCCGAAGACCCGGGTTTTGTGTTTGAACAAAGACGGGGCGTTTTAGAAAACAAAAATAGGTTTTTCCGCAAATAGTTTTATGCAAGCAAAATACAAGATGATGACGATGCTCAAATGCAATGTGGCATGATGACATGAGCATGCGGTCATGATAATGGAATGCACAAAAACACAACGATTTTCTAGTAGTGGTTTTGCGGGATGCCACAGCAAGGGCCAGCCGCCCACCCCTCTATATAAAGAGGGCTGGGGGCGCACCCTCCCCACATCTCCTCCTCAAGCCCTAGCCGCCCTGCCGCCCTCCTCTCTCTCTCCCTCCTGACTGCGCGTAGGCGAAGCCCTGCCGCAGAAACTCTCCACCGCTTGCACCGTGCCGTCGCGTTGTAGATCCAATCCATCTCTCCACCCCACTTGCTGGACCGAGGAAGGAGGAGACGTCGAGGTGCCGCACGTGTGCATCTCTCGGAGGCATCGCCACTTGCGGTATTAGATCGGATCGGATCGCGAGTATGACTACATCACCCACGTTCCGTCGAACGTTCTGCTGTGCGAATCTTCAAGGGTATGAAGATCTTATCTATTCCCCCTCATTGTTTGCATCTCCTAGATTAGATCTTGCCTTTCCCGTTCGCATTCGTAGAATTTTTTTGATTTACTATGCTGCGAAACCCTTCATCCCTAACATATGTGAGCTAATTTAATTGATCATGAGCTTTATTTTCTGGTATTCTCATTGTGATTCTTCAAGTGGGAGTAGGATATACATCCTTGGTGCACTAGCAAGTGCTAAATAAGTCATATTGTATCTTAGTACAGTAGTGGATTCAACGTACATTCTACACAAGTTTTTAATTGTCATTCTCTTGGTTTAGTTTGAGTGGCAGTATAAAAAGTTGATTCTCCTCGGATCCTTACCAGGGATAAAAATTGAACTTTTTATTGATGCCTCTTGTGTGTATCCTTTGTTTAACCATGATTCTAGACTTAAATATTCCTTTTCAAACTAAAATAGTTTGCTTAAAGAATTGCGGTCCACGAGGACTTGAGTAGTTGTAGCTTTCATATCTATAGTCTGCACCAATGCTCATGCTATCAACATGTCTGGCTATATACCTTACATTGTGTTATTTGGTAGGGTTATGGACAATAGTAAATTTGAGATAAATGGAGGCTATATATGATGTTGAGAAGCTTGCATTTTAACGGATAGTCTTCGTCTGCATCAGTCTTTGAGCCCTGCACACCAACTGTTTAGAATTTTGGCAGTGAGTGTTGATGGTTTGTGCTTATAGAAACTCAGTTAGATGAAGTTGGGGCTGATCTTCTAGATCTCCATGCTATCGATTACAGTGTACTCCCTACAAAACTTATCTGCGATCTGGTAATTTATTTTCTTAGTTAACATTCACGAGTTAACGCAATTTTCTACTTTATATTGATTCATGTCTTGATGTCTTCATGCAGTCCATCCTTACTGCTTTTCCTTTTGGCAGGATGTAGATTCAGGACCATTTGAGCCATCACCCTTTGTGCCAAAGAAAATTGATTATGACCGATGATATGATAACATGAAATCAGTAAGGTTTAACACACAATTATAATTCAGTGAAAAGTAAAAAATAGAGAACTACTAGAGAGACGCTACATAATTTTTAGTTACCATTATCTTAGTTTGAGCAGAAGTATGAACATTGATCCTCCTCAGATCCTTACCAAAGATAAAAAAAGATTGAACTCTTTATTGACGTTTTTGTATGTATTCTATGTTTTTACTATGATTGTAATTTTAACTTAATTACCAAGTTGGGTGGATAAGTGACAATTATATCTTTGACGTCACATTTAAGTTTCTTGAGTTAATGTAAATTGTATATGATAATATAGCTCCAGATTCTTTTTTGTTGTCCTTAAAAAGCAGAATTATCCTAGACCACTATGATCCATTGTGTATTCACTGTAAGATATGGCCACAACCTAGATCAAATCTGCTAAGAGTGTATCTCCACTATCGCCCATGCAACAACATTGGGTAGGCGGCACGGCGAAGCGTGCTTGTCTGTCTAGTTAGATTATAAGCGTGAGCAGAAGCGAGACCTTCTGCCGCGCACGATACGGCGGTCTCCTCTGGTTTGTGGCCCCGCTAGCGCAGGCGCACCACCGCCAAGTTAATTAACATTTCCTCTATTACACGCACGATTCTTCCTTCCCCAATTACCAACGTGCGTCAGCTCCCCAGCTCCGATCTAGATCCCCACGCTAGTCTCCTTCAGATCCGTGGGCATCACGGTGGCTGCCCGATTCTCTGAACGTTCTCAGCCTACCGCTAGCCATCTACTCCGAGCACACAAAAGCTGTCGTGTCTTCTGAAGAGATGTGCGGAGGACCACACGGGGTAGCGTACGGAGGAGGATGGAGGCAGTCCATGTCAAGGGCGTGCCTGAGGGGCAAGGTCAGAGGGCGTGGCCGCGCTAACGCGGCAGAAGCTGCCGCAATGGTGGAGCTTGAGTAGCTACGCGGGCAGGGAAATTCCAGCAAGATCCATCCATGGAGACTAGACGCCGATTTTGAAGCCTCTCGTGGCCAAGGTTGCATCCTCGAGTGCACAACTTCTTCTTTTTTTATCAATTAATTGATTTTTTTTGTTTTGAGCAGCCAGATGCATCCGGAAAACTCTAGCTAGACTTTTTTTCTTTGACTAGAAAAATGCCCGCGCGTTGCCGCGGAAGATGAAAAGAAATTGTTTACTTGAAAATAATCATCAGCAACATTTATCCTTACGTGGTGATGTCGAGGTGTGCTAAAGTCAAGAATGGAAGTAGTGGTCATCCAACCATCAAGAAATTATACTTTTTTCTTGCTAGTGTTGGAAATTTTGACTTCTATCGTTGACTTTTTTTTGAAAGGAATACGGTAAGAGAAGCCCTATAGCTCTATCATTGCATATTGCACATTGTTTGCCAATGTGGACTTATAGGTTTTAAACAGTGACTTTCTAAAGTTCTTAGTGTATATTTTATGTTTTTTCTATCTAAACAATGAAATATATAATATAAAACAAACACGGATTGTGTTATGTATGGAAATATTGAACCTCATGTCACACTAATTAATTTTCCGGCAATCATCCAATTTGTTTGAAATAATAATGAAATGATGAGCTTCCAAACATTATAAAACAAACTTGTTGAAAAAAAATAATGAGTTTTCAGAAAAAAAAACTAAGCTTCTTAGACTGACTTGAAGTAGCCAACTTTTATAATTTTATACAACGAACTTCCAATTTTCCACGTGTGTAATTCTGAACACGATACAATCAACATATCTAGTATATTTCCCCGAAAAAAAAAATCTAGTATATTTTTGTAGGTGGAAAAAGAAATACATTATTGCACCAGTGCATCAACCAGTGTTAAAAAAAAGGAAGGAGAAAAAAATAAAAGGAGAGACACAGCACCCGTGGCCGTAGGTTGACTAAATATTCAGAAACAGCCTCACTGGTATTCAGTACAAGCAAGAAGCGACAGCTGTAAAAGCCATGTCACTTCCAATTAAGGGCCTGTTTGGTTGGGCTTAAATCTAGCTTTTAGAATTTGGCTTATAAGCCACAAAAGCACCAAAATAGGTGCTTTTGGCTTTTAATTAAACATGGTAGTATAATGGTATAAGCCAAAAGCCAAAATAAAAAGCATCTATTTAGATGTTTTTGTGGCTTATAAGCCAAAAGCAAAAAGCCATAAATAAGCACAACAAAACAGCCCCTAACTTTCATGGCAAAGCCAGCTACCTCGTTGATCTAGAAAAGATAGAGCAAGCGGTAAACCGGCACTCCAGAACCGGCATAAGAGGATACGGACCAGACTGAACAGATAATTTTTTAGGTTATGTCTGAACAGATTTTTCTGTTGGGTCAAGGCGGAGAATCATTGTAGAATACAGATGAAGGGGGTGAGCTCGATTTCGCTGGAATCTCCTCGAGCTTCCATCGCCAGTATCAGGTGGCACCACCCAGAGTTGCTGAACTCAGGCCTCCACCCGTGGACACCGGCGAGATTCATAGCGGCACGGCCTGGCGAGTTCAGAACAGTGCGGAGATTCATAGTCGAAGCAAACGACCGAGGAAGCAGGGAATACCGAAACAAAGAGCACGGAAACGCACTGGAGATGAATGGAGACATGGAGGCGAGGTCGGCCAGGAGGGCGACCGTGAAGAGGAGGAGCAAGAACCAGAGCTTCCGCATGTACGACGTCGTCTCCCTGTTCCCCGCATCGACGCCTCCCCAATTTGCATATGCTTGCTTCGCGCAGGTCGAGTCCACCTCTGCGTTCACCTCGCGCTCACGTAGCGAGAAGGACGACGCACGATCGAACGAACCTTTTTTTTTCCTAAACGGTGGCAACGAGGGTAATTCATATATTGGTGGGAGGGCAAAAAGTTAAACCCAATTTCTAATTATTGCCTGCGCACTCTATTGTCTTCCATGGTGCTCACGTTTCGCACGCGTCCGATCGGGATCGACCGGCCAGAACGACGCGGCGCAACTAGACAAAACAGCGCACGGTTCCTTCTCTTCTCGTCGAGCTGTTGAAACTCTCGTTCCCCTCTCCTCTCAAGCCTGCAGCCGGCTCCTCAATCTCCATCCCTACCTACTTCGTTGGCGGCGAGCGGTCCGTTGGAGAATCGCAGTTTGCGCTGCCAGTCCAGGGCTGCGTCGACGTCCGCGAATCAGAGCTCCAGCGTCTTCACCACAGGGGTGAAGCGGTCGATGCGAGCGGGCTGAGAGCTGAGGGCGTCGGAGAGCATCGCCGACGAGGTCCTCCGTCCTAGATTTTGGTGTACTCGTCTAGATCTGATGTGGTAGAGTACTTTTCCTCTCCATCCCCTATATACTTTTCACCAACGCCCGTAGTTCCGCCCTATCGTTGTGGAGCTGCCTAGCCGCACCATTTCGCATCCCTCGCTGTGTAGATCCCCTCTATACAGCAGAGGCCATTGAAATATAGATCCCCTCTAAATGGATGTGAAATTTCTGTGTCCAGTAGATTTTTTCTCAAGTGCAGCACGGGGGCCATGGTGCTAATCTCCTGAAACCAAACATTTGGGTTGACTATTGTTTGCTTACTAGCAGGCTAAACAATGAACTGAAACACTAGGGAGTCCTCTAGCCAGAAACTCTGCACTGATGTTTAATGAGCCAGTACTCGGTGCCTATTTTCCCATAACTACAGATGACCACGGTAGAAATTTCAGAATTAGTACCAACAAGTACCAGCAAAAACAGTCGTAGGTTCTGATTCTACCATTCCATCATAATATTTGTTCCGTTGCACATGTCTCTAACTCATGGTACATACGTAGACTAATCGATCTAATTCACAGCCAGCCTGATGACTACAAAACTGAAAAAGTTGTGTCCAGTAGGGCCCGAGTGTAAGATGGTTGTATGCTGTTTTTTACATAAACAAATGTTTCCTCCCTCAAGTTAAATCTCTATCTCTTCTCTTCTCTACTATATAAAAAGTCTAGAGGTGGTTTTCGTCTCCCCAAGTTTTCGTCCGTCGTTCCACCACTTTTTTCCCGTCCTCCAAGGGAACAGCAGTTCATACCAAATTCGAGTTCATACGGAGTCCACCTCCGTTCGTCGTACCCTTTCTCAGGTCTGTTTGTACCGAATTCGATTTCCTACCGATTTAATCCAGATTTCTTGCCCTGTAAATCGTATCACATATATACTCCCTCTGCTCAGCACACGATTCCCACAAAAATCGTAGAAAAAATCCCACCAAATTGATCGTGATGCCTCCGGATTTGGCCGAAGCTGCCGCGCCTCAAATCGAGCACCGCCGCCATCACTTGGGGCGCGTTTTTTTTTGGGTGCGGTGGCTGACGATGGCGTCGGCGATGGCCTTGACGCCTCTTATTTTGGCGAAGCCGCTGCGCTAAATTGAGCAGCGCCGCCGTCGTTTTGGCCGTCCTTTTTTTTGCGCGGTGGCTGATGACGATGTCGGCGATGCCCTTCACGCCTTTGCCGCGGAGGACCACGATCAGGGACTTGTGTTGCGCCTCGTACTTGGACGCGTCCGGGTTGTACAGTCGGCCGGCACATACCCTTTGCTCGGCGATGGAGTGGGACGTCTCCGAATTGAGGATGAGATGCATGAGGTTTCGAGAGAAACAACACGCCGGTGCTAGCTGCTCTGAATTGAGGATGAGATGCAGGAAGTTTCGAGCCGGTGCTAGCTGCTTATGGCAAGTTGCGCTGGCAGGAGATGTGTTACGGCGGTGGCGCTTCGTGGCGTAGACGGCTTGACACGTAAAGGCCGGGAAACAACGACCCGATCCGTTCGTCGATGTACATGCGCCGCCGTCACAAGCAGGAACAACGCGCTCGAGGAGCATCGATACAGCGAGGCTGAGGCAGATGCGTGTTGTCACCGAGGAGGCCGAGCAATCCAAAGAAGCGCTCCTGCCAACTCGAGAACGTGGGATCAAATGTCCGTGACCGCGGAAGAAACAAGCGGTGATTAGCAGATGGAAAATTTAATTGTTAGTGTACTGATTGGCGTTGATCGATGGAAATATCGCTGCAATGAATCAAAATCAGTATGATGGCACACCAAAGTTCTATCGGGCTGGTCCTCGACCGTCGTCTCTACCCGCCCATTGGTATGGTAACCACGTCTTTGTCGGCAGGGCGGCCTCCTGTCCGCGGCAGCGGTGCTCCCGGCCGGCCACCTCCAATGCCGTGTGTGTGCGGCCAGCTCTGGGCGCAGCACGCCGGCCGGATTTGACGTCAAGGTTCTCTGTGGCGATTGATCTTTACTTTGTTCCGTTACCAACAATGTCGCATATGAGTAGTTCTCTCTCGAATCAGTCTCGCGCCCTGTTTATAAATAAAGTACAATCCCAAATACATAGACAGACATACAACCACAACATGGCCAAGGCCAAAAAGAAAGAAAAAAGGAAGTCACACACCGCTGGGGTCACAGGACATCACCGCCCAAGGAAAAAAAACAAAAGAGAAAAAGAGGGGGACATGGAAGTTCCCTCAGGACAACGCAGGACGCGGCGACGGGGGGTCGTCGGCGCCGAGAAGGGGGACGCCGCCGACCGCAGAGACTGAAGGGAAGCCTCGAAAGTCGGCCGGTCACGCTGCCGCACCAAGGGGGACCACTGCTGTAAGAAAGCAAGCAAAGCGAAAATATAGTCAGTTGCCCGGGCGGGAAATACACCTTCAATCACCATCTTATTGTGCACATTCCAAAAGGTCCACGACAGAGCCGCAAAGAGGAGACAAAGAGCCTCCGCCTCCCGGTCTGGGACTGCAGAACTCCCAGTTCTGCGCACCGCCACGCGGACCTAGAGCTTCACGAATAAAGCTCCATAAGAACTGGGCCGCCGAGCAAGAGAACATAATATGGGCGCACGTCTCCGAGGTCCCACATAGGGGACACCGACCATCACCAGGGCCATTACGTTTGGCGACCTCCGTTCCCGAGGGAAGGCGGTCACAGAGGAGCTGCCAAACAAAGATCCGAATACTAAGGGGGGAGGGGGCCTTCCATAGGGGTGCCGCCCACCGAAGCTCAGGGCCCTGGAACAGGGCCCTATATGCCGAACCCACTGAGAACTCCCCGGAGGGTAAAAGCTGCCAGGAGGCCACGTCCTGCGCCTCGGAGAGAGATGCCGGAAGGGAATCCAACAGGTCTTGATATTCCCCCGCCTCCACCTCATTAAAGGTGCGGCGGAAGATCAAGTCCCACTGACCCCCCCAGAAATTCTCAGCCACAAGCGAAGAAGGGGACGTGGCGATGGCAAACAAGGCGGGAAACCGCACACCTAGGGGAACAGGGGACCGCCAGGCATCGAGCCAGAAGCGGGAGCCCCTGCCATTGCCAGCCACGAAAGCAATGCCCTGACCAATGTAGTGCTTAATGTCCTGGATCGACCTCCAGAATTGCGACCCCTCCCGACGCCCGCAAGCCAAGAGGGGGCGACCCCGGAGGTATTTATCCTTGATAAGCTGCATCCAAAGGCCCCCGTCCTCCCACAGAATGCGCCAAACCCGTTTCAACATCAGCGCCACATTGAAGCGGCGCGAGTCAAGGATACCTATGCCCCCAACATCTTTGGGGGCGCAAACGTCCGCCGACTTCACCATAAGATATTTTGGCGGCCATCCCTAGCTGCCCAAAAGAATCGAGACAACTCCTTGGCGAAGTCGGCATGGACTCCTTTAGGGAGCGGGTACAGCCCCATCTAGTACATGGGAAGGCTCGAGAGACATGAGTTGAACAGTACCGTTTTGCTCCCCTTTGTCGTGAGTCTCGCCCGCCAAGGTTCGGCTCTAGCGCGGACTCTCGTGACTAGGGGCGCAATATCCCTGATCAAAACTCGCGTTTCCCGAATGGGCATCCCCAGATAAGTAATGGGGAACTCCGCCAACCTGCAGTTGAGGTTGTTGGCGATACGCTGCCGATCGACCTCGTCGAAGCCAAGCACCATGACTTCACTCTTGTCGAAGTTGATCTTGAGCCCAAACATCTCCTCGAAGCAAAGCAGGAGGAATTTCAGATTCCTAATGTCGGACTCCGAGCCCTGCACCATGATCATGGCATCATCTGCGTACTGGAGATGGGAAACGCCCTCCTCCCGGAATGAGATGCCCTACCACACCAGAAATGTGGCCAGCGAGTTTGGCTCTATCCAAAATCTCTGCAAGGGCATCCACCGCGGCATTAAAGAGGAGGGGGGGGGGGAGAGATCGGGTCGCCTTTCCTAACCCCACACGATGGGGAGAAGTAGGGGCCATAGTTCTAGGATTTTGAAATTATTAATGCCACACTTGTCTCCGGGCCTGGTATTGCAAACATTGCACGTAGTATATAACATGTGGTTTTTATGAGATCATATATGCCATTTGTTCATTGTACAACTTTGTGAAGTAGTAAGACCAACGACTGATAGCAATTTTGCATTTATTTATTAATAAAGCCAAGATCAGAGATAGATGATTCTTACATCTCTTCTCCTTCATATCTAGACGCTCCTGTCTTCCCTTCCTTCCGTCCAGCAACCGTCCGTCTCTCTGCCTTGCTTTCCGTTCACCAGCTACTCACCAAGCTGCAGCGCCTCCTTGCCCGTGAGCTTAGCTGCTGCCTACCTCCTCTCACGAGCTCTGCCAAAGGCCTTCTCCTACGTTAGGGGCGGCGTTCCAGCCACCGAATGCTATATACGGCATGGATTCGTTTCCGGAGCTCGAGGGGGAGCGAGGCTGCGCTGGCCATGGCTGGGAGCAGTCGAGGACATCGTCGGAAAAATAGGGAATTGGCACTTGAGCCAGGGAATGGGGAAGAATTAGGTGAGTCCTAGAGATGGTGAGAGGCTAGGGGAGAGTGAGTGAGCCGAATCTAATGTCCCAAGTTCGTGTGTCTGGATTTTTTTATTTTTATTTTTATTTTTTATATATAGGGTAAAATGAAAGCATACATATTTTTAGAAGATTTCGAGAATAGAAAATCTGTTTCTAAAGCCAATTTTTGTTTTCAAACGAGCTAATACATCTAGCGGAGTGAAATTCCAGATAATAACATCCAGGCGTAACATGTGACTCCATAATTTTGTTACTTTTTTTCAACGTTATTATTCGGCTCAATAACAAAATTGTTTCTCACAATAATAGGTCCGACATTATGATGAACAAAAAATCTATGTTTTACACGAATGAAAGAAATTGCCACTCTTTGTTCTATCAAAATTTTATATGAACACATATAAATTGTTGCCTAATAAAGTTTTACTTTTACTTTTAGATATGATGATTCATGAATGGAATCAAAAATTATTTCCAACGTTCTGAAATAAAACACCAACATAAAATATATCGGGCTGTTGTTGGAAAGTGACCGAAAACATAATATGAAAAAAAATCAATCATAGCAGGTGCACATGATTTGTCCCTCTCTCCTGCTAATGAGTGGTACCGAAGAAATCGTTATAGCCATGATAGACATGAAGAAGGTTTGTTGGTTAAGGTACTTAATATGTTCGCGTAAGTGGCAAAAGAAAACTCGATGGTTCGTGCGGACATTCAACTAGTAAGATGTAATAAACCCATGAAATTGTCATCATTACATGTAATTTTTTGTTTATAGCATGTAATTTTATACAGTAAATACATGGGATGTATAAAACAATCTCGAGATGTATAAAATTAACATCGAGATGTATATTTTTTATAATAAATACATTCTGTTGTTATCATCTCTACATAGGTTGCAAGGATGTATAAAACAATCTCGAGATGTATAAAATTAACCTCGAGAGTATATTTTTTGTAAAATTAATCTCAAGATGTATATTTTTTGTAAAATTAATCTCAAGATGTATATTTTTGATATATACATCTTGAATGCATCAATGTGTAAAACACTAGTATCTTTGTGTGTTTTGGTGCATCTCAACAAAATTTTATCTTTTTTTTTCATCCACCGGAGCATTCATGTCACCTGCAATTGGAGTTAGCAACATGAAGATAGATGTTCTTGGTCTCACTAACGTCATTGGAGGGGTAGAACAGAGTTTGGGTATCACAAAACTTGTGAAATACTAGATGTTCTTTTGTTCATGGTTTTCACGGTGAACATGTTTATACATTCTGGATATTTTGTTCTTGCTATGATTTATACAAGTTTCTACTCCTTTTTTGTTTGACATGAGATCTGGATGCTTGATTCCATCCAGATTTTATTTTTAATGTTTACTTTCTATAAACCATGCTCCTTTTCATACTGTGATTGGGGTAGGAGGTCGGGGTAGATGATCCACCAATTTTTTTTATATTTAAGCTATTTTTTTTGGATAATAGAATCTATTCTACAGATTTGGATGAGCAGAAGTGATCTTAGCTTCATCAGGTTCTTGGAAAGCACATGGAATTGATCCTTTTTGTGCATCTATTTTTTCTGGTTTAGTTGCATGTATTTTCTGTTCTATGAACAAGTACTGGGATGGAGTTTTCTGCCGCCAGCGGCAGGATGAAGAAGAGGAAGCAGGTCGGGTTTCTGTTTTCCGGTTGTACTTTGTTATAGGTAGATTTATTTTCTCGATGTAGTTATATGGAAAGAGAGATGAGCTAGATGCATTTTACATGTACTTTTTCCTTGGGTTTGCCGATAGCAGACGCGGATCCAAAAAAATACTTCACTGAAATCATCTTGTAAGAGAAATTCTTTGATGATACTTTTGAGCAGTTTCTATCTTTTGTATACGTCCTTCGTCCGAAAATAAGTTACTCGAATTTGTCTAGATTTACATGTATCTAATACTAAAATATATCTAGATACGTGCGAAATCTAGACAAATCTAAGTTATTTTTTGACGGAGGAAGTAATTAATCCATGTTTCTGGATGATCCGTGTAATTCATGGCAACCAGACCTTATACTGTGACCAAATAACGACAAAACATGGTGGAGCTCACGGGTTATGCTTCCCATCACCAAAGTCTCGCGCCTTGCCATAAATGGAAACGCGGGATTCAGACATCCAAAAATAGGAGGGCACTCCGTAAGACCAAATTGCTACCGCGCACTCTGTAGCAGCATCCAAAGTTAAAAGTATAACGGACCAAATCAAAAAACTGTTTTGCTTTTATTAGCATGTATAGATTAATTTTATCCGAATGTATGAGGAGTTGGCTGAAATTTTCCAGAGAGTTGTTGCCGGAATAGTGTTTTCGTCTTTCAAGTTTGCTTAGAGACAAAGGGCTACACTGTACCAAGGTAATTATTTCTTTTGGATTTTCTGCATTTTTTGGTTTGGAAAATTCGTTGCCTGCTGGTTTGTAGGATAGCAATAGGTCAAAACTTATTTTAGATCGTAATGGTAATGCTGAAATCTTGAAAAGAGACTTGGGCATGAGCCGATAGCTGGTATTGTCATGTGTAATTTTATATCTAAGTGTACAATGCAGTTAGATTGAGTTTTTCAGCTTATTCTTTAAAAGCTTAAGCGTTGTGAGCTGTGAGCGATCTGGGGCGTCTGTGGAGTGTGCTGCCAGTTCTGTGCGCTTGCATGTGGGCCTGCTCTTTTACCTTGTTGTCCGCGTCAACCTGATGGATGGGCGTTCGATGGTGTGAGTCGACTTGCCCACGCGTTGTCTCCAGGGAAGTCTGGGTTTGTGGTCGGTTTTTTTCATAGTTTGGTCTGTGGCCCGTCCTCTCTGTGTCGTGTCTGTCTGTCTCCTGTAAGATGGGTTGATTTTTCTTTCTTACCTTATGTCGTAGGGGTGGGGAGTAGTTCTTCTGGTTATCTCCTCTTCTTTGACCTGGGCAGATGTGTTGGACTTCTTGCATTGGTGGATTTCTCGGTGGTCGTGTGGTTCTTCTACCCGCGGTTCCTGGTCCCTCCATCTGTTAGGGCGGATCTCGGCTCGGTGGGGCTGTCTCGGTGTGGTGCCGCCAAGTTCTTTGTGATTTCCTGCGCAGTTGTTATCTAGAAGGTTTGGTTTCTTTGTTGTTCCAATTTCTGTTTTATTCTCTAATTTTGATTTTAGGTCAGGATTCGCGTAGTGATGTGGTTCCAGTATTTAATTGGTACTATCGCATTTCTTTTCTAAAATTAGTTCTCGTTCAGCCGTTGTTTTGGTTTTGTTTGAGTCTGATAGAACGGTTTTTTGTGCACAGCTCGGTCAGGTGCAAGACCGAATCAGCAAAAATGGCCTATGGGTTAACTTCAGTAAAGCTTTATTTTATTTTATTTAGATCTGGTGTAGAGCGCCGAATTAAAGAAATTCTATCTTTATATTGTTAGCGTGGTTAATTTTAGTTTCTAGGTGTGGAATATGGGAAGAGGAACCTTCGGTTGTGCATGCACGGATAGGAAGTCACTACGGCCTATGGCAGGGATGTTGTGGAGGCTCGCCAATCCACCTCAACGGTGTTTTGACTCCATGGTTATGGGTAAATGGCTTTTCAAACTCCTCATAGAAGAAGGGGTCTGGAAAACCATTCTATGGAGGAAGTATGTTGGCTCTAAAGCTGTGTCTCCGGTAGTTTAGAAACCTGGTGATTCACATTTTTGGGCTGGACTAATAACACGTAAAAACATTTCATCCAGTTTGGTTCTCTCAATATTAAGGATGGATCACAGATTAGGTTCTGGGAAGATAAATAGTTTGGTCAAACTTCTGTTGGTGAATAATATCCGGCTCTATACTCGATCGTTAGCCATAAAAAGGATACACTTTTCAAGGTAATGAAAACTAATCCTCCTAATGTGTCTTTCAGAAGAGGTCTCATAGGATCTAGACTGCTGTCTTGGAACAATATTTTATTAAGATTATCCATGATACAGTTGTCCGAGGATGGAGACGAATTCAAATGGAAATTACTACAGAGTGGTAAATTTTCTGTTGATTCAATGTATAGAGATTTGATCCAACCTGATATTATAGTCGATAATAATAGTAAAATTTGGAAGATGAAAATACCCCTTAAAACGAAGATCTTCGCGTGGTATCTCCGTAAAGGGATCATTCTCACTAAAGATATACTTGTTAAGAGGAATTGGCATGGAAGTACTTTGTCACCATAATGAGACAATACATCATTTATTCTTCAAGTGTAAATTTGCTCGTGCTATATGGTTAATCATCCAAGTAGTCTATGGTTTATCTCCTCCATGGTAAGTAGTCAACGTATTTGGAAACTGGCTGAATGGGATTGAAGATAAATATGAGACTTTATTTAGGGTGGGAGCGCTTGCCATTATTTGGTCGCTTTGGCTATGTAGAAATGACAAAGTATTTAATAACATTGTGTCTTCTTCCTTGCAGATTATCTATCGAGCCACGACCATCCTTCGATCATGGACTTCTCTCCAACGTATGGAGTTCCGCGACTTGTTTGCGGAGGGTTGTACGCGATTGAAGGACACGACGAGGAATATCTTCTCCCGACATGGATGGCAGCGTGATCTACGGATAGATCTACCATAACGCGTTTGGAGGACTTTCGCTTGTTTTAACATTATTTGTAATTTTGATACTTTTGCTTTGGTCTTAAGTTCTGTGGTTGATCGGCTGTGTGCATCCTAGGTATGCAGAGGCCGGGTGTAAAACTTATTAATAAGTAATAAAGCATCCATTTCCAAAAAAAATGGTTATTGAAAGTGCAATGGACGTCGCCTAGAGGGGGTGAATAGGATTTTAAAATTATTATGGTTTAGGCTCAAATAAATACGGAATAAAACTAGCGTTTAATTTATTGAGCACAAAACCTAACCACTAGGTTCACCTAAGTGCACCAACAACCTATTCTAAGCAATGCAGACAACAAGGTGATAGTAAGATATAAATACTTCAAGAATGATGGCTATCACAAAGTAAAGTGCATAAGTAAAGGCTCGGTTGAGAGATAACCGATGGACACGAAGACGAAGATTTTTATTCCAAAATTCACTTTAAAAGAAGCTAAGTTTCCGTTGGAGAGGTGCGATGGCGCAATGCTCTCCGAATGCCACAAATGTCTCACCTCGAGGTGTGGTGGCTCGATTCTCACCCAATGACACACAAGACCTCACCCCGAATGCGAAGGCATGCAACTCACCGATGCCACAAAAGGCTCACCCTATTCTCCCGTGAGCTCGCTACAAAGGCCTACTCACGTTCCACTAAGGGACACTTGAGGGCGATCACCAAAACCCGTACAAGATTGGGGCTATCTTCACAACTCAATTGGAGGCTCCCAACAACAAATTCACAAAAGGCTACAACGCCACAAAATGCCACAAGAAGATAAAAACCCAACCACACAACCGTCTAGGGTTCCAAGAACCCAAGAGAAACAAGCCCACAAGTTTGAACTCGCCGAATCTCCGAGGTGAACTCAAACCCATGCAACAAAGAAAGGGCAAGTCCTTCTCTCCCAAATTCCAAAAAATCTACAAAAGCTATTGGGGGAATGATACGTCGGAAATATATCTATAATTTTTTATGCTCCATGCTTGTTTAGTATCTACTTTGCTTTGCTTGTCTACACTTTGAGGTGCTTTTTTACATGTTTTCTGGTACTAACCTACTAACAAGTTGCAACAGTGCTAGATGCCTATTTTCTGTTGTTTTTGGTTTCAGAAAAGTTAGTAAAGAAATATTCTCGGAATTGGACGGGACAAACGTCAAGGTCAATTACTTTCCGTGAGGAACAAGAAGTCCAGAGGGGAGACGAGGAAGCGGGCCAGAGCAGCCAGACCCCCCCAGGCGTGGCCAAGGGTGGGCCCACACCTGGCTAGGGTTTGGCCCCCTGGTCGCCTCCTCGGCCTCCCCCTTCCCCTATAAGAAGCCCCCGATGCAGAAAACCTAAGCAGCCAATCAAATCTCCACGAAACCGTTTGTAGCCGCCGCCACCATTGTCCCTAGATCAGGGGGGATCTGAAGTTCTTCCCGGCACCCTGCCGGAGGGGAGATCCTCCCGGAGGCCTTCTCTCCGGTATGATGCTGAGTAGTTCCACCTTGGACTATGGGTCCATGTAGTATCTAGATGGTTGTATCTCCTCCTTTGTGCTTTCATGTATAGATCTTGTGAGCTCCATTCATGATCAAGATCTAATCTATTTGTAATCATGCATGTTGTGTTTGCGGGGATCCGATGGATATTGAGATTATTATGTTGGTTTGATTAATGGTTTTGTCTTTATGATTCTATCATGTCTGTGTTATTTATGATCTTGCATACTCTCCATTGTTAGTAGCTATCTTGGCCAAGTAGTTGCTAGTGACTCCAAGAGGGGGTATTTATGCTCGATAGTGGGTTCATGCCTCTAGTTTCCAAGGGAAGTGACAGAAATCTCTTCGGTTGTAGATGTGCTGTTGCCACTAGGGAGAAAACAACGGTCTCTTGTTCATGGAACATGTGGACTGTTTACCTTACACACTTTGCTTAAAGCAGTTATCCGTTGCTTGCAACTTAATACTGGAGGGGGTTCGGATGATAACCTGAAGGTGGATTACTAGTCATAGATGCAGTTGGATAGCGGTCTATGTATCTTGTTGTATTGCCCAATCGAATCTTATAGGATCATGAATGTCTAGTATTGCATTGTTATGCCTTGCTCAGTCCTGTCAATTGCCCTACTATAATTTTTTTACCCAGCATGCCATGTTTGTTTATCTTAAGGAGAACACCTCTAGTGAACTATGGACCCTGGTCCAATCTTTACCATTGGTATATCTTCCACTGTTACTGTTTACCTTTCTAAAAACCACTATTACCTTCCACACCATACAATTAACCCTTTGTTTTCAGCAAACCGGTGAGATTGACAACCTCACTGTTCATTAGGGCAAAGACTTGAGTTTGTGTTGTGTAGGATTCCGAGTTGCTAGCAACACCTTTGAGTCGTTTCCTTCCTCCTACTGGTTCGATAACCTTGGTTTCTTACTGAGGAAAAAATTGCTGTTGTGCTCATCATACCTTCCTCTTGGGGTCTCCCAACGAAGCTTCCACGCACCATCAAGACTTTTCTGTCGCCTTTGCCGGGGAGGTAAGGTAAAATGTACTCACATCCTTCGGTGTGAGTGCTCGAAGTTATTTCCTTTAGATTTTGCAATTTTTTCTTTTTGTTTCTTGTTTTTACTAGTTAGGCTTAACGGAAAACAACAAAAAAATTACAGAGCTTTATAGTATTTATCTTGAGTTAGGACATGAAGTGTTTGAAGAGAAAATTAAAAAACCTATGGAGCTTTATTTGCATGCTAGTAGCAATGTTATTAGTATGATTTATTTGAAAACCATTATTGCTAATGCTATGGAAAAGTCTAAGCTTGGGGAAGCTAGTTTTTATTAAAATGATCTTTTTAGTTCCCCAGCTTTGGAAGATAGCTATTCTATTGCTTATGATGATACCAAACCTCCAATATATGATGATTACAATGATGAATATGATATTTTCAGTCCACCTATTATTGAGGAGAAAATTTATTGTGATTACAATATGACTCCTATATTTGATGATTATGGTGATGAGGATAATAATGATAGCTATTTTGTTGAATTTGCTCCCACTAAAATTAATAAGAATGACTATGCTTATGTGGAGAGTAATAAATATTATATGCATGTGGCTCATGGTAAGAATTTTTTATGTGATAGATATATTATTAATTTTATTCATAATGCTATTGAAAGTTATTATGAGAGAGGGAAACATGGTTTTATGCATCTCAAAAAATTTAAGTTTCCCCTCTTTATGTTGAAAATCTTGAAGTTGCACTTGTTTTGCTTTCCTATGCTTGTTGCTTTGTGCTTTCATGACTTGTTTATTTACAAGATTCCTATGCATAGGAAGTGGGTTAGACTAAATGTGTTTTGAATTTGCTTCTTGATGCTCTCTTTTACTTCAATCCATATTTCTTATGTGAGCATCTTCTCAAACTATCAAGCCTAACTTAAAGGCGTTAAAGAAAAGAACTTCTTGGGAGATAACCCAATAGTCTTGTTGAGTATTGGAAGTTATTACTTTTGTAATAACCTCTCCTTATCCTTTTTATTTGGTTTTGTGTGCCAAGAATAACCTCTAATGAGAGATAAGTAATATTTGGGGAAGTTGCTGTCCCGAAACAAATTTTTGTGCTCCATTGTAAAAATTCTTGAAAAATCTTTGTATGTCGGATTGAGCTGTAATTTTCTGAATAAATCCCCCAGGTTGTTAGATAACTTTCGTTAGATCAACATATTTTGATTTGAGCAATAGAAGGTTTTATAAAAAATCGATTTTTACCTGCTGGTCTGTTTTGACAGATTTCTATCATTATTTGCATTTGCCTCTTTATCGATTTATTTTTGGGTTCTCTTTGGTAAATTGAGCTTTTTGAAGGAATTTCTACAGTAGCTTGTATTTTAATGAAAGTTTTGCTGTTTTAAAACTAAACCCAAAGGTCTATTATCGTTTGAATGCACTTATGTTGCTAATGAAGATTGTGCGAAGTTTTGTATGAAGGAAAATTTTTCAGGTGTAAGGGAAGAATGATGTAATGAGATGAAGAATGGACAAAAGCTCAAGCTTAGGGATTCCAACCCGTGTCACCCCAATAAATATTCAATAGGTACAAGCATCAAAGCTTGGGGATGCCCAAGGCATCCCCTTCTTCATCAATAAAAATCTTAGGTCTCTTTCTAGACACTTCGTTTTTATTGTTTCATGCACTGTTGTGTTGTTCTTGGAGCATCTTTGTTTTTGTTTTTAGTTTTATTTTTCTTTGTTTGCTGCAATAAGTTGGTTGGATCCTAGCACACTTATTTTTGAGAGACACACACTCCGTTTTCATTGTTTAGAACACTCTAGTTTTCATTCTTATTGTCTTGCGAGTGTTCTCTTTTGCTGGCACTGTGTTTAGCCTCAGTTTTCTTGTGCTTCCAGCTTAGAACTTTTTAGTTCTTCTTTGTGGATTTGTGAGACAAGCTCACTAATCTTTATTTATTATTATCTTTGTGAGTTGCTTCAAATTAGTCGATTGGTGTTGGAAAAGAGTAGAGAGTCTCATGCTTATAGTGGTACAAGAGAGAGCTTGTTTTGACTGTAGCCTAGACTTTATCATGTCATGCTAGATGTTGTTTTGACCTTATGCTTAGTGATTATTGTTATAGCATGACTAGTTCCAAACAACTGAGATTGCTTAATGTGACTTGAAAGAATCATGCGTTGTTTTAGCATACAAAAGCATAATATTGTGGTATTCTCCTTTGATGCTTTGTTTGGGTTGACTTGGCACATGCTCACACCATGTTATGACTATGAACCATCCACCTTAGCCTCTATGATCATTTAGTTTTTGACTTGTGGTACCACTTTATGCTTTGATTAGTAATGTTTTATCGCTCTGCATGATTATGGCCATTATTGCTCTCTTAGTTGGTCGCTCCCAGTCTTTTGCTAGCCTCCACTTGTACGAGTAAGCTCTACTCATGCATCCAACTCCCAAGAAACCAAGTTATTCCAAAGTTTCCACTGTTTATTCCTATGCATGGTGTGTTACACCATTCCAAGTATATTCTTTTTTTCATCTACCTTCCAATTAAAAAGTCTCTTTGTTATGTGAAACTTAGTGATTAAAGCTCTCACAAACTTGATGGCACACTTTATTTTTCTTGCCCCTAATAAACTTGAACCATTGTGTCATATATGTTGTATATGCTTGCACTTATACGTGGCGAATTAGCAGAACCGTGCTGTCATGGAGAACAATTTCAACACCTATAAATATCTACCCAGTTGATATCATGCTATTTTGTTTATGGATGTCATCGGTGTCAAATAAAAGGGGAGCTTGTAAGTCCATGGAGTTATGTATGTGTGTTAGAGAAGCGCCTGGGCCGCTAGCCTAAGCCATGCCTAATCATGGTGGAAACTTGCAGTATCACCATAGTGAGCAATCTATGAAACATTCTTCTTATAAAAAAAGGAGATAGAAAAAGAGATTGAGAAAAAGAAAAAAAGATGAGAAAAGAGGAAAGAGATAAAAAGCACCATTTTCCAATGGTAAATAAGAAGATTGCTGAGATGCTCATTGTCTGTTGCCTTGTCATCTTGATATGGGATAGCTCCTGTATCATGTGCAATGGGTACCCCATTGGTGGTTCTCTATGATACACATGTACTTACTATGACAAGAACTTACCGGTAACTAAAGTTGAGTAGCATGAGGAGCGACCCTCGTACTCAAGGGACATGAGATTGCCAACTTATACTTTGTCAAGAATATACTCCATATTTTGTTCACTTTAACCTTATTCACTTCAAGATGCTTATGATAAGGGCAATGAGAGCTGAAAGCTAACAAGTACCATAATTTTTAGAAGCTCTTTATGAGACTTGAAATCCCTGCTTCCCTTTGAAGGGCCTTTCTTCCTACTTTTATATTGAGTCTCCACCTTCTATCTTTAGCCACCAATTAAGAGAGCATAGTGATACGTCCAAAACGTATCTAATTTCTCGAACACTTTTGCTATTGTTTCTCCTCTAAACTTGCGTGATTTGGATACAACTAACATGGACTGACGCTATTTTCAACAGAATTACCTTGGTGTCTTGTTTTTGTGCAGAAAATCAACTATCAGGAAAAATCCCGAAAAATATGCCAAAAATTATATTTCACCAGAACACCCACGGAGCCAGAAGACGAGACGGAGAAGGGGCCTGGGGGGCCCACAACCCTGCCAGGCGCGGGCCCACCACTGGCCGCGCCTAGGGGGGGTGCAGCCACCCCAGGCACCCACTTGGCCTTCCTCTGCGCCTATAAGTTGCCTTTCGACCTAAAAACCGAGGGGGGTTCGATAGTTTTCTAGTAAGATTTCCGCTTCGCCGCCGCCACTAGAAACCAAGATTCGGATCCAGAAACTCCGTTCTGGCACCCTGCCGGGACGGGGAATTTGGAGAAGATCACCGCCATCGTCATCACCAACGCATCTCCATCAACCACCGATGTTTCCCACATCCATGAGTGACTAATCCCCCACTGTAGGATTGGGGATGGTAGGGATTGGATGAGTTCTATCATGTAATCGAATAAGATCTGTTAGGGCATAGTGCCTAGTATCTCTATTAGTGCTATTTGACTTTGTTGCAATTTGTTGTGCTTAATGCTTGTCACTAGGACCCGAGTGCCATTATCTTAGATCTGAACTTATTATTGAATCATTATGATAGTATTGTTTGTGATCTTATCTGCAAGTTGTGTACACATATCATTGTCCGGATCCAAAGGCCCCAAAGTGACAATAATTGGGACAACCGGAGGGGATGGCTGTGGTGTGAGGATCACATGTGTTCACGGAGTGTTAATGCTTTGCTCCGGTGCTCTATTAAAAGGAGCACCTTAATTGCCAGTAGTTCCCTAGAGGCCCCGCTGCCACGGGCTGGCTGGACAGAAGATGTTGTGCAAGTTCTCATTGCGAGCACGTATGACTATATTTGGAGCACATGCCTAGGATTGTTTAGTACTTGGATGCTTGTTATTATTTATCTGCAATGCCCTAGATCTTGAAGTTACATGTTTAGACTCGTCCATGCAACGCTCGTCCATCCATTCCTATGCCTACCACACTCGAATCCTACTGTTACCGTTACTGTTACTGTTGCTTCTGTTCTACTGTTACTGTTGCTACCACAAAACTATTGCTACTGATAAACTTCTGTGAGCAAGAACTATTTCCAGGTGCAGCTGAACTGACAACTCAATTGTTAAGGCTTGCAAGTATTCTTTGGCTCCCTTGTGTCGAATCAATAAATTGGGTAATACTACCCGCGAAGACTGTTGCGATCCCCTACACTTATGGTCGTCAAGACTATTTTCTGGCGCCGTTTCTGGGGAGCATAGCTTTATTTGTAAGTTCACTTGGATCTACTATTGTTCACTGCTACTCCTTTCATCATGGGGAAGTCTCATGATGGAAAGTTCCCTATTTTACCATCCACTACAAGAAGAGGTACAGTCCTAAACACCTCTGTTGCTCTTGATTCACCGTCTGTTATAAGTAAGCTTGTCACACCACCACCACGTACTCATGCTACACACACTGCTACTACTGCTGAATCTGAAACTGCTTTTGATGCTCATGATGTTACTTCTATTGTGCTTGATGCGAGTAGTTCATTAGGTCCTTTTCTATATGCTACTATGGCTAGTCTAGGAAATACCGAAACTCCTAGTGAAGACACTGTTACACCTGTTATCTCACCTAAGTCTAGTGAGAGTTATGATATTAATGATGGTTACATTGAGTTCACTGATGAATTTGTTGAAGAGTGCTGAAACACACATGGTACTAGTGCTATTAAGAGTCTCCTTGCTAGACGTACTATTATGCCTAAACTTTCCTCTGATCCTAAGTTTGCCACCTCTCCCATAGATATTAAAGATGAAAATTATGATTTCTCTCTTGATTTGTCCTATTTAGATATTGTTGAGAAAGAACCTTTTTGTGGGACTGAAAATGAGAGTGTTGTGTCTCATATGAATGAGCTTTCTACAATGAGTTCTTTATTCTCTGATGATTTTAAGATGCACAAGTATTTTGTTACCAATATCTTTCCTTTTTCACTAAAAGGAGAAGCTAGGGCTTGGTTTAATAGATTACCTCCTGGTTCCATTGTTAGCCCTGATTTCTTGATTGCTTCTTTCGTCCAGAAATATTTTCCTCCCGGTGCTAGACATGCTGTTTTGCAGAAACTTTTTGATTTTGAGCAGGGAGAAGAAGAGAAACTGCCTGAGTCATGGAAGAGGTTCTGTGCCTTGATCCATGCACATCCTGGATGTCCATTACCTAAGAATGAGATTCTTGATATTTATTATAATGGACTAACTGATGATTCTAGGACCTACCTAGATAGCTTTGCTAATTGTGTTTTCAAGAAAAGAACTCCTACAGATGTAGAAGAATTAATGGCTAACATAAGCAAGAATTATGATGATTGGACTTCAACTGAGCTAAATACACCTGAGCCTATTACTCCTGAACCAGTTCCGACACCAACACCGAAGAAGAGGGAAGTTATTGCATTAAATGATGAAGTGATGAAAGAAGCTAAGAAATGTCTAAAGGAGAAAGGTATTAGAGCTGAAGATGTGAAGAATCTACCTCCTATAGAAGAATTATGTAAGCCAATTCCCCACTCATCCACTATTGAGGTACACTCTCTCTAGCACTTTGATGAAGGTGATATTCCTTATGGTAAGCCTCCTCATCAATGCTTAGAGGAACTTGACATTTTTATTATTAAACAAGGTAATTTTAATAAACAAGTTCAGAATCATTTATTGGAAAACTCTAGAGCTATCCATGAGTTAAAAGATATTGTGGAAAGAACTTCTAATGATATTAAAATGCTTTGTAGACACTTTCAAATGGTTTAAACCCAACTTGATCAACTTGCTAAGGTACAAAAGGATATGCTAGTTAATGCTTCAGGAAATAAACATGCTTATGGAATTAGAACTAGGAGTGGTATAGCTACTCAAGATCCTTTATATCCTGAAGGACACCCTAAAAGAATTGAGCAGGACTCTTAGCAAGGTGAGAGTAGTGGTAGTCCTTGTAAGAGAAATAAAAAGAAACATAAGATAGTTGAGGAACCACTTGAACATGTTGTAGATCCTAATAGTATATCTATCTCTGATACTAAAACTGAGAGTGGAAATGATAAAAACGATGCTCTTGATAAGGAGGAAGTTGAGGAAGAACCTGAGAAGCACACTAAGAACACTAGGTACACTAAGGAATATTTTATTGCTAATAAGCATGGTAAAGAGAGAGAACCTTGGGTGCAGAAACCTATGCCTTTTCCAGGTAAGAAACATAAGTCAAAGGAGGAAGAACACTACAACAAGTTTTGTGAGTTGATGAAACCTTTATTTTTGCAAATTCCTTTGTATGATGCTATTAAATTTCCTCCTTATTCTAAGTATATGAAGGATATTGTCTCTAATAAAAGGAAGATTCCTAATGCGGAGATTTCTACTTTGCTTGCTAATTACTCCTTCAATGGTAAGGTTCCAAAGAAACTTGGTGATCCAGGTATACCAACTATTCCTTGCTCTATTAAGAATAATTATGTTAGAACTGCTTTATGTGATTTGGGAGGTGGAGTTAGTTTTATGCCTTTTTCTGCCTACAAGAGACTCAAGGTAGAGAAGTTGATACCAACTGATATATCGTTGCAAATGGCTGATAAGTCAAGTACTATTCCTGTTGGTATATGTGAGGATGTTCCTGTGCAAGTGGCTCATAATTGCTTGGTTTTAACTGATTTTGTTGTGCTTGAAATGCCTGAAGATGATAATGTGTCTATTATTTTTGGGAGACCTTTTCTTAATACTGCAGGTGCTGTCATTAATTGCAATCAAGGAAAAGTAACATTCAATATTGATGACAAAGAGCATACTATTTATTTCCTCAAGAAGGTTGATAGAAGCTACTGCCTGAATTCCATTGAAAATGTTGAGAGCATAAAGGTTGGAGAAATATATTGTCCCATTCCAGAAGAAAATTTTGAAACTATTATTTATTGGGACCATTGCTATCAAGTATGAGGTAACATAATCACCTTGTTGAATGCAAAGTTTTGTTTCATATAAGATTGTTTTGGTAACAAGACTTGATCAACCTTGTTAACAAAAGGATTTTAATAAACAAAATAATGCTTTCACTATGGTTATACTTGCTCACTTTTATTTTTCTCCTTTCCAATCTTTGCTCTTTGTCGTGCCTAACTTAAAGGCGTTAAAGAAAATTACTTGTTGGGAGATAACCCAAGAGTTTCCTTGAGTCTTGGAAGTTATTACTTCAGTAATGACCCCTCCTTATCCTTTTTATTTGCTTTTTGTGCCAAGAATGACCTCTAATGAGAGGGAAGTAAGATTTGGGGAGTTGCTGTCCCGAAACAGATTTCTGTCCTCCACCATAAAAATTCGTGAGGAGTATCTGTAAGTCGGATTGAGCTAAAAATTTACTAATCAATGCCACAGTGTGTTATCTAACTTTCGTTAGTTCAACACTTTTTGATTTGAGAAACAGAAGATTTTCTAAAAAATCGGTTTCTACCTGCTGGTCTGTTTTGACAGATTTCTGCCATTATTTGCATTTGCTTCTTATTGATTCCTTTTTGAGTTCTCTTTTGGGGTATTGAGATTTTTGAAGGAGTTGCTAAAGTAGCTTGTGTTTTTAGTGAAAAGTTTTGCTGTTCCAAAGCTAAACCTGAATGTCTATTATCTTTTGAGTACACTAATGTTGCTAATGAAGATTGTGTGAAGTTTTGTATAAAGGAAAAATTTCAAGTGTAGAGAGAGAATGATGTAATGAGATGAAGAATGGACAAAATCTCAAGCTTGGGGGGGCCACCCCGTGTCACCCCAAGGAATATTTAAGAGGTACAAGCGTTAAAGCTTGGGGGTGCCCAAGGCATCCCCTTCTTCATCAATAAAAATCTCAGGTCTTTCTAGACACTTCGTTTTTATTGTTTCATGCACAGTCGTGTTGTTCTCGGAGCGTCTTAGTTTTTGTTTTTGGTTTTGCTTTGCTTGGTTTGTTTTTGCATTGCTTTTTTTCTTTGTTGGCTTCTTTAAAAAATTGAAAACACCAAAAATATTTGTTGTTCTTCTTTGGTTTTGTGAGTTCTTTGCAGGATTCAGCCGTCCTCAATGGATTTTGGTTTCTTGTTAGTATTCAAGTCACACAATTGAAGGGCAATAATAAAGATTAAGACAACTCGAGGTATGGTAAGAGGCTGGTAACGAACTCTATTTGTTTCATTTTTGTACATATACTCATTATTGTGAGCATGCTTAGCTTGTTTGTGTAAGGTGTATGTCATTATGGATGCTTAGTAGTTCTTACTTGTCTATGATTAGCTCTAGCTTTCTAATAGTTTGTAGCATGTCATATGAATGTTTGCTTGCATTGTTTTATTCATATTTTGGTATGATATTGTGGTATCCTCCTCTGACTGTTCATGTGAATCGACTTGGCACATGCTCGCGCATGCATATGACTAATCAATAGTCAGTAAGCCTCGATGATTTATTTTGCCTCAGAGTTCTTGTATCACTTTCATGCCATAATTAGTCTTGTTTTGTTGCAAGCATGATTATGACAATTATTGCTCTCTCGTTTGTCGCTCCCTCTCTTTTGCTAGCCTTCACTTGCACTGAGTATGAGCTCTACCTGTGCTTCCAACTCCCCAAAACCATTTTTTCTAGCTGTATCCACCATATCTACATATTAGCATCGTTTGCTATTTCAGTGCATATTCAATATGCCTTGTTTTGTTCCAAATAAAATGTTTGTCTGTTTTGAGAAAGTTAGTTAGTAAAGCTCTCACGAACTTGATGTCACACTTTATTCCTTGAACTTAATAATCTTGAACCATTATGACTTGTCCATGAAAGTTATATGCTTGCAAATTATATGCTGGGAGTCAGCATAACCGTGCTGTCACGAGGAACGCTTTCAACACTCTTTAGATATCCTATCCAGTTGATACTTTGCTCTTTTGTTTACGGATGTCGACGATGTGAAATAAAAGGGGAGCTTGTGAGTTCATGGAGTCTATACATTGTGTTAGAGAAACACCTGGGTCGCTAGCCTAAGACATGCCTAATCATGGTGGAAACTTCCAACATCACTATAATGAGCATTCTATGAAGAATCCTCAATAAAAAGCTATGCACATAGTAAATAAAAACATCGCTGAGATGCTCATTGTCTGATTGCCTTGTCATTTTGATTACAGGATAGCTCATGTATCATGTGCAAGGGGTACCCCGTTGGCGGTTCTCTATGATATGCGTGTATTTACAATGAAAAGAACTTACAGGTAACCAAAGTTGAGTAGCATGCGAAGCGGCCCTCGTACTCAAGGGACTTGGGATTTCCATTCTATGGTCTGCCAAGCATATGATTCAGAGTGGACCACACTTTTACCTTAACCTCATGAAGATGCCTATGATAGGGGCAATGGGAGCTCAAAGCTAATGAGTACCTTCCTTTCAACATTAGGAAGTTTTTCAAACTTTTCAAAACCGTTTTCACAACCTTGTGGAGTCACCACTTATTCTATGAGCACCTTCTTGAGAGCATAGTTATCATTCTTGTGTTTGTTCCAAAACTTAGTTAATTATGTCATGCCTTTGATGCTTGTATCTCTGATATCTTTACTTCTAGTCTTCACTTGAACTTCAGAGGTGCTTCGACATTTATATTGTGCTCTACAAACAAAGGCAAATGAGATACCACTCTATCATACCTTACTATGAGCATTGCAATGTTGCTTATGTTTATGTTTCATGCTACTTATTATTATTGAGTTGGTTTCTCTTCATATCTTGCAATGACTATTGAGTAGACTTAGTTGCATACTTCTTATTATGAATGGTTTAAGCATCTACTCCTGTGCTGAGAATATATACATCATATGAAGCAAATGTGTTCGTAAAAGTTCTTTTATCGCACTCAGTTTTCAACTGAATTGCTTGAGGACAAGCAATAAGCTAAGCTTGGGGGGAGTTGATATGTCCAAAACGTATCTACTTTCTCGAACACTTTTGCTATTGTTTCTCCTCTAAACTTGTGTGATCTGGATACAACTAACATGGACTGACGCTGTTTTTAGCAGTATTACCTTGGTGTCTTGTTTTTGTGCAGAAAATCAACTATCAGGAAAAATCCCAGAAAATATGCCAAAAATTATATTTCACCAGAAGACCCACGGAGCCAGAAGACGAGACGGAGAAGGGTCCTGAGGGGCCCACACCCCTGCCAGGCGCGGGCCCACCACTGGTCGCGCCTAGGGGGTGCAGCCACCCCAGGCACCCCCTCGGCCTCCCTCTGTGCCTATAAGTTGCCTTTCTACCTAAAAACCGAGGGGGGTTTGATAGTTTTCCAGAAAGAGTTCCGCTCTGCCGCCGCCACCAGAAAGCAAGATTCGGATCTAGAAACTCCGTTCTGGCACCCTACCGGGACGGGGAATTTGGAGAGGATCACCGCCATCGTCATCACCAACGCATCTCCATCAACCACCGATGTTTCCCTCATCCATGAGTGAGTAATCCCCCGCTGTAGGCTTGGGGATGGTAGGTATTGGATGAGTTCTATCATGTAATCGAATAAGATCTGTTAGGGTATAGTGCCTAGTATCTCTATTAGTGCTAATTGACTTTGTTGCAACTTGTTGTGCTTAATTCTTGTCACTAGGGCCCGAGTGCCATGATCTCAGATCTGAACTTATTATTGAATCATTATGATAGTATTGTTTGTGATCTTATCTGCAAGTTGTGTACACATATCATTGTCCGGATCCAAAGGTCCCAAAGTGACAATAATTAGGACAACCGGAGGGGATGGCTGTGGTGTGAGGATCACATGTGTTCACGGGGTGTTAATGCTTTACTCCGGTGCTCTATTAAAAGGTGCACCTTAATTGCCAGTAGTTCCCTAGAGGCCCCGCTGCCACGGGCTCGCTAGACAGAAGATGTTGTGTAAGTTCTCATTGCGAGCACATATGACTATATTTGGAGCAGATGCCTAGATTGTTTAGTACTTGTATGCTTGTTATTATTTATCTGCAATGCCCTAGATCTTGAAGTTACATGTTTAGACTCGTCCATGCAACGCCCGTCCATCCATCCCTATGCCTACCACACTTGAATCCCATCATTCAATTCTTTATTATTACATTCTCTTTCATTCTGTTGCTACTATCAAACTGTTGCTATTGATAAACTTCTATGAGGAAGAACTATTTTTAGGTGCAGCTGAACTGACAACTCAGTTATTAAGGCTTGCAAGTATTATTTGGCTCCCCTTGTGTCGAATCAATAAATTGGGTAATACTACCCGCGAAGACTGTTGCGATCCCCTACACTTGTGGGTCATCACATAGTTGTCATTCTTAGTTCTATGTGCATTGTACCAAAACTTATTGATTGATTCATATTGTTTATATTGCTTGTTCTTGAACTATTTGTATCTAGTCACCCTTATGAACTTTGAAGGTTTCCTATGCATGTTTTGCTACTCCATGAGGGACAAGCTGAATGCCACTATGCTATGTTTTCTATATGTGAAACAAACAAACGTCTCTCAATGTATTGTTATTCATGAATCTTTGTTTCTATCCTTTCATGTTGTAGTATAGTTGCTTTGTCTTATTGTTAGAACTTCATCTTTCGTGATCATGTTTAGAGTTCTTTGATACCAGCTTCCATTGCTTGCAAATGGTTTGATCTTGATTTTGATGGTGCATGTCACCTCAAAAATTATTCTTTTTATCACTTACCTACTCGAGGACGAGCAGGAGTTAAGCTTGGGGATGCTTGATACGTCGGAAATGTATCTATAATTTTTTATGTTCCATGCTTGTTTAGTATCTGCTTTGCTTTGTCTACACTTTGAGGTGTTTTATATGTTTTCTGGTACTAACCTATTAACAAGATGCCAGATGCGGTTTCTGTTTCTTCATTTTTGGTTCGGAAAGCGAGAAAATCAATATTCTCGGAATTGGACGGGACAAAAGCCAAAGTCAATAATTTACCATGGAGAACAAGGAGATAGAATAAAAGACGGAGGGGAGCCACCAGGATGCCACACCCCTGGCCGCGCGGCTGGGCCCAGCCCGCGCCTAGGGGATTGCGGCCGCCCTGGCTGCCCCTTGCCTCGCCTCTTCGCCTATAAAGTGTTGGAATTATGCCCTAGAGGCAATAATAAAGATGTTATTATTATAATTCTTGTTCATGATAATGTTTATATTCCATGCTAGAATTGTATTGAGCGGAAACTTTAATACTTGTGTGGTTTGTGAACAACACCGTGTCCCTAGTACGCCTCTATGTACTAGCTCATTGATTAATGATGGTTAAGGTTTCCTAACCATGGACATGAGTTGTCGATTAATAATGAGATCATATCATTGGGAGAATGATATGGTGGACATACCCAAACTAAGCGAAGCAATTAGATCGTGTCATCGTGTTAGTCTTTGCGAAGCTTTTCTTATGTCAAACATTGTATTCCTTAGACCATGAGATAATACAACTCCCTGGTATCGGAAGAAAGCTTTGAGGTCATCAAACGTCATCCTATGAGAGGGTGATCATAAAGGTGTCTCTCAGGTGATCGGAAAGTATCTGTTGGGTTGTATGTATCGAGATGGGATTTGTCCCTCCCAAGTCGGAGAGATATACTTCGGGCCCACTCGGTAATCGATATCAACACCGCTTGCAAGCATGTGGTTAAGGAGTTAATCACAAAGTGATATCGGATTACGCAGTAAAGTACTTAACGTGAGCGAGATTGAACTAGGTATGGCCATGCAAGACGATCGAATCTCGGGCAAGTAAAATATCGCGAGACGAAGGGAATATCTATCTGGGCTTGATAGCATCCTGGCACCGTGGTTCATCTCATATGATCATCCATGAATGTGTGGAGTCAATATGGGTTTCAGACCCATTGTTGATTATTGATAGAAGATCATGTACGCATATTCTCGAACCCGCAGGTCACACACTTAACGTGTCTCGGCGCTAGGATAGGTTGGATAATTGGTTTATGAGTTTTTGTTGAGTCTCGGATGGGATCCGGGACATCACGAGAGGTTCCAGAGTGGTCAGGAGAATAAGATTCATATAAGGCGGTGCAGTTTTGGAGTTGAATTGTTAGGGTTAATCGGTATTGTCTGGAAGCTCCATAACCTTCGGAAGGGGACCAACGTGGCCCCACCTTCCGGGAGGGGGAATGGGCCTATGAGGGAGTGCCCTGGCCCAATGCGGCCAAGAGAGGTTTAAACTCTAGATAGAGCTTCTAGAAGGGGGGGGGTTTCCTTGCCCCCCACTCTTCCTCCTTGGGGCCGCCGGCCTTGGCTTGGGGAGGGGCTAGGGCTGCGCCCACCCCTCTATATATAGAGGGCTGGGGGCGCACTAACCCCACACACCTTCCCCTCCAACCCTAGCCGCCCTGCTGCCCTCCTCTCTCCCTCCCGACTGCTTGTAGGCGGAGCCCTGCTGCAGAAATTATCCACCAATTGCACCGCGCCGTCGTGTATTAGATCCAACCCATCTCTCCACCATACTTGCTGGACCAAGGAAGGAGGAGACGTCGAGGTGCTGCACGTGTGCATCTCACGGAGGCACCGCCACTTGTGGTGCTAGATCGGATCGGATCGCGAGGAGGAGAAGCGAGTACGACTACATCACCCACGTTCCGAGCGTTCATTGTCTTGAATATGCAAGGGTATGAAGATCTAATCCAATCTCTCTCGTTGTTTGCATCTCCTAGATTAGATCTTGGCTCTCCCTCTGTTCGCATCCGTAGAAAATTTTGATGTACTATGCCGCGAAACCCTTCAGTGGTATCAGAGCAAGATCTATGCGTAGATGTGTTTCACGAGTAGAACACAACATGGTTGTTGCGGGCGTTGATGTTTTCTGTTGCAAGCCTCTTGTTTGTGTTCTTCTTATGGCGGGATAGTGATATTGAAGCGGTCCAGGCCAACCTTACTGGCGTCGTTCGCGAGACCGGCTCCGCACTTGACGTGTGGCTTGTTCCACACATGCGGCTGGTGGATGTCAGTTTATCTCACTATAGTTGTCATGGGATTAACACCGGAGTTTGGCAACCATAATATCACCGTTGTGGCTTTCCGTAGGTAAGAATCGTTCTTAGCATCTACTCCCATAAGCCACGTAAAACATGCAACAACAAAGTAGAGGCGTCTAACTTGTTTTTGCAGGGAGTGTTTTCTGTGATATGGTATGGCCCAAGATGTGATGTGTATATTGTATGCGATGATCATGTTTTGTAATGTTTCACGACTTGCATTTCGATGAATACACAACCGGCAGGAGCCATATGGTTGTCTTTATAATTGTGTATGACCTGCGAGTCAACTTCTTATACGCCATGTAATAGCTTTACTTTATCGCTAAGTAGTTAGCAATAGTTGTAGTTGCTATTCGTGGTGGAGGCAATCATGGTGGAGTGATGGAGATCATGCCGGAACGCACAAGATGGATATCATTGCGAGAAGATTGGCTATACCATGTCACATAAAGTTATATGCATGTGATGCTTATCCTTTTATGTATCTTATTATGCTTAGATCGCGACGGTAGCATTATAAGACGATTCCTCACTTAAAGATCAAGATAAAACTGTGTTCTCCCCAAGTATGCACCGTTGCGAAAGTTCGTCGTGTCCAAGCATCACGTGATGATCGGGTTCTATAGACTCTACGCTCACATACAACGGGTGCAAGCCAGTTTTGCACACACGGAAATACTTGGGTCTAACTTGACGAGCCTAGCATGTACAGACATGGCCTCGGAACACAAGAACCGAAAGGTTAAGCATGAGTCATATGAATGATATGATCGACACTTCGTTGTCCACCTTTGAAGCCACATCTCTTCTCGTGATGATCGGATTAGGTGTGGTGAATTTGGATCATGTTCACTAAACAACTTGAGGGATGTTGAATTTAGTGGGAGTTCATCTAGTAATTTGATTAAAAGTTGAACTAGTTATCATGAACATAGTCTAATTTGTACTTGCCAATACTGTAGATCACATGGCCAAGTCCAACTTCAACTTCAACGTTTTTGCTGAGAAGGAAAAGATTAGAAACAATGGGTCTAACTTCACCAATTGGTTCCGCAATCTAAGAATCATTCTCTCTGGCGGTCAAAAGGACTATGTCCTTGGGAAAGTGTTAGGTGACCCCCCTGCTGCAACTGCGTCGGCTGATGAGAAAGCTGTCTATGAGTCACGCAAAGATGATTATGGTGTGATTAAGAGCACCATGTTGTTTGCTATGGAACCGGAACTTCAAAATCGTTTTGAAGACTATCCCGGGCCCTTTGAGATTCTCGAAGAGCTAAAAACCATGTTTCAGACTCAGGCCCGTTCTGAGAGATATGAGATCTCTGAAAAGTTCTTTAACTGCAAGATGGAGGAAGGGAGTTCCGTTAGTGAGCACGCCATTAAGATGACGGGCTACACTCAACGGCTTGAGCAACTGGAATGCACGATTCCAGATGAGATCAAGATTGACAGGGTTCTGCAATCACTCCCTCCCAGCTACAAAAGTTTTGTAGTGACTCATAATCAGATTGGTTCCACTGATACGATCACCGAGCTCTTCGCAATTTGAAGGCCGCGAAGTGGACATCAAAAGGATAATCATGTGTTGATGGTCAACAAGCCCACCTTTAAGAAAGGTAAGGGAGCAAAGAAGCCCTTCAAGAAGGGCGTGAAGCAGCTTGCCCTGGCGAGAAGAAGCTCAAGTCTGGTCCTAAGCGGACACTAAGTGCTTCTATTGCAAGGACAAGGGTCCTTTGGGCGCAATCGTCCGAAGTACTTAGAAGACAAGAAGGCTGGCACCATCAAAGGTATATTTGATATACATGTTATTGATGTTTTCCTTACTAGCCCTCGTTGTAGTGCACGGTATTTGATACGGTTCGGTTGCTAATATTTGTAACTCGAAGCAGAGCTACGGAATGAGCGGCGACTTGCGAGGGATGAGGTGACGATGCGCGTTGGCAGCGGATCAAGAGTTGATGTGATGGCCGTCGACGCTCTCCTTAGTTTTACCTTCGGGATTAGTTTTAAACCTTAATAAATGTTATTATGTACTGCGTTGAGCATGAACATTATTTCGGATCGTGTTTATTGCAAGGCGGTTATTCATTTAAATCGGAGAATAATGGTTGTTCTATTTATATGAGTAACATCTTTTATGGTCATGCACCTGTTGTGAATGGTTTATTTCTTCTAAATCTCGAAAGGGATGAAATACACATCCATAACATTGAGGCTAAGAGATGCAAAGTAGATAGTGATAATACTACTTATTTGTGTAATCGTCTCAGGTCATATTGGTGTAAAGCGCATGAAGAAACTTCATTCTGATGGACTTTTGGAGTCTCTTGATTTTGAATCATTTGACACATGCGAACCATGCCTCATGGGCAAGATGATCAAAACCCCGTTCTCCGGTATGATGGAGCGAGCAACGGACTTGTTGGAAATCATACATACCGATGTATGCGGACCGATGAGTGTTTCGACGCGCGGTGGATATCGCTATTTGCTCACTTTTACTGATGACTTAAGTAGATATGGGTATATCTATTTAATGAAACATAAATATGAAACATTTGAAAAGTTCAAGGAATTTCAGAATGAAGTGGAGAACCATCGTAACAGAAAGATTAAGTTTCTACGATCCGATCGTGGGGGCGAATATTTGAGTTATGATTTTCTCACGCATCTTAAAGCAAGCGGAATTGTTTCGCAACTCACGCCACCCGGAACACCACAACGCAATGGTGTGTCTGAACGCCGGAATCAAACCCTATTAGATATGGCCCGATCAATGATGTCTCTTACTGATTTGCCGTTATCATTTTGGGGTTATGCATTAGAAACCGCTGCATTCACTTTAAATAGGGCACCATCTAAATCCGTTGAGACGACACCGTATGAACTGTGGTTTGGTGCTAAACCTAAGTTGTCGTTTCTTAAAGTTTGGGGATGCAAAGCTTACGTCAAGAAGTTGATGCCGGACAAGATCGAACCCAAAGCGGAGAAATGCGTCTTCATAGGATACCCTAAGGAAACTATTGGGTATACCTTCTATCACGTAACCGAGGCAAAGTGTTTATGCAAGAACGGTTCCTTTCTTGAGAAGGAGTTTCTCTCGAAAGAAGTGAGTGGGAGGAAAGTAGAGCTAGACGAGGTTATTGAACCTTCTCTTAAATTGGAGAGTAGCGCAAGACTGAAATTGTTCGATTACGCTGCACCAACAATAGAGGAAGCTAATGATAAGGATCATGAAGCTTCGGACGATGCTGCTACTGAACGTCGCAGGTCGACAAGGTCGCGTGCCCCTCCTGAGTGGTACGGCAACCCTGTCTTGACTATCTTGTTAGTAGAAGACAGTGAACCTACGAACTATGAGGAAGCGATGATGAGCCCAGACTCTGAGAAATGGCTAGAAGCCATGGAATCCGAATTGGGATCCATGAGAGAAAACCAAGTATGGACTTTGGTGGACCCTCCTAGCGACCGAAAGGCCATTGAGTGCAAATGGATCTTCAAGAAGAAAACGGACGTGGATGGTAATGTTACCGTCTATAAAGCACGGCTTGTCGCGAAAGGTTTTCGACAAGTTCAAGGTGTTGACTACGATGAGACTTTCTCTCCCGTTGCGATGTTTAAGTCCATTCGGATTTTATTAGCAATTGCTGCGTTTCATGATTATGAAATATGGCAGATGGATGTCAATACTGCGTTCCTCAATGGCAACATTGATGAAGAGTTGTATATGATGCAACCCGAAGGTTTTGTCGATCCTAAGGATGCTGATAAAGTATGCAAACTTCAACGTTCCATTTATGGACTGAAGCAAGCATCTCGGAGTTGGAACCTTCGTTTTGATCAAGTGATCAAGAGCTTTGGATTTGTTCCAAATTGCTACGAAGCTTGTATCTACAAGAAAGTGAGTGGGAGCTCGGTGACATTTCTAGTACTATATGTGGATGACATATTGATTATTGGAAATGACATTAACATGCTTAACGATGTGAAGAGTTATTTGAACAAGTGTTTTTCGATGAAAGACCTAGGTGAAGCTTCTTATATATTGGGCATCAAGATCTATAGAGATAGACAAAGACGCCTGATAGCTTTAAGCTAGAGTACATACCTAGACAAAGTTCTGAAAAGGTTCAGAATGGATAAGGCAAAGAAAGGTTCAGTGCCTATGTTGTCAGGTAATATATTGAGCAAGGCTCAGTGTCCAGCTACGGTAAATGATAGGGAAGCTATGAGCAAAGTGCCTTATGCCTCGGCCATAGGTTCGATCATGTATGCCATGCTGTGTACTAGACCGGATGTGTCCAATGCTCTTAGTTTGTGTGAGATATCGAGTGATCCGAGTGGAACCTTTGGACAACCGTGAAGAACATCCTAAAGTACCTAAATAGGACTAAAGAAATTTTCTTAGTCTATGGGGGTGATGAACAACTCGTCGTAAAAGGTTACATCGACGCTAGTTTCGACATCGACAAGGATGATTCTAAATCTCAGACAGGATACATGTATATTTTGAATGGAGGAGTTGTGAGCTGGAGAAGCTGCAAGCAAAGCGTGATCGCGGGATCTACAGTAGAAGCGGAATACATGGCTGCTGCAGAAGCGTCAAGTGAAGGAGTTTGGATCAGAAACTTCATCACTGAGCTTGGCGTGGTTCCAAGTGCATTGGACCCACTGGAGATATTGTGTGACAACACTGGCGCCATAGCACTCGCTAAGGAACCAAGATATCATCCAAAGACCAAGCATATCAACCGCAAGTTTCATATAATCCGAGATTATATAGCAGCTGGAGATCTGAAGATTAGCAAAGTACATACAGATCTGAATGTCGCAGATCCATTGACTAAACCTCTTCCACGTGCAAAACATGATAAGCACCTCAGTGCCATGGGTGTGAGATTGTTGCCAAATGTAAACTAGATTATTGACTCTAGTGCAAGTGGGAGACTGTTGGAATTATGCCCTAGAGGCAATAATAAAGATGTTATTATTATAATTCTTGTTCATGATAATGTTTATATTCCATGCTAGAATTGTATTAAGCGGAAACTTTAATACTTGTGTGGTTTGTGAACAACACCATGTCCCTAGTACGCCTCTAAAGACTAGCTCATTGATTAATGATGGTTAAGGTTTCCTAACCATGGACATGAGTTGTCGATTAATAATGAGATCATATCATTGGGAGAATGATATGGTGGACAGACCCAAACTAAGCGAAGCAATTAGATCGTGTCATCGTGTTCGTCTTTGCGAAGCTTTTCTTATGTCAAATATTGTATTCCTTAGACCATGAGATAATACAACTCCCTGGTATCAGAAGAAAGCTTTGAGGTCATCAAACGTCATCCTATGAGAGGGTGATCATAAAGGTGTCTCTCGGTGATCGGAAGTATCTCATTGGGTTGTATGTATCGAGATGGGATTATCCCTCCCAAGTCGGAGAGATATACTTGGGGCCCACTCGGTAATCGATATCAACACCGCTTGCAAGCATGTGGTTAAGGAGTTAATCACAAAGTGATATCGGATTACGAACGAGTAAAGTACTTAACGTGAGCGAGATTGAACTAGGTATGACGGTACCGACGATCGAATCTCGGGCAAGTAAAATATCGCGAGACGAAGGGAATATATATATGGGATTGATTGAATCCTGGCATCATGGTTCATCCGATATGATCATCGATGAATGTGTGGGAGTCAATATGGGTTTCCAGACCCCGCTGTTGATTATTGATAGAAGATCATGTCTGCATATTCTCGAACCCGCAGGGTCACACACTTAACGTGTCTCGACGCTAGGATAGGTTGGATAATTGGTTTATGAGTTTTTGTTCGGAGTCTTGGATGGGATCCGGGACATCACGAGAGGTTCCAGAGTGGTCCAGAGAATAAGATTCATATAAGGCAGTGCAGTTTTTGGAGTTCGGAATTGTACCGGGTTAATCGGTATTGTACCGGAAGATTCTAGAACCTTCCGGAAGGGGACCAACGTGGCCCCACCTTCCGGGAGGGGGCATGGGCCTATGAGGGAGTGCCACGCATTGGGCCGAGGGCACAAGGCATAGGGCCCAGCCGGCCAAGAGAGGTTTAAACTCTAGATAGAGCTTCTAGAAGGGGGGGTTTCCTTGCCCCCCACTCTTCCTCCTTGGGGCCGCCGGCCTTGGCTTGGGGGAGGGTCTAGGGCTGCGCCCACCCCTCTATATATAGAGGGCTGGGGGCGCACTAACCCCACAGACCTTCCCCTACAACCCTAGCCGCCCTGTTGCCCTCCTCTCTCCCTCCCGACTGCTTGTAGGCGGAGCCCTGCTGCAGAAATTATCCACCAATTGCACCGCGCCGTCGCGTTGTAGATCCAACCAATCTCTCCACCATACTTGCTGGACCAAGGAAGGAGGAGACGTCGAGGTGCTGCACGTATGCATCTCACGGAGGCACCTCCACTTGTGGTGCTAGATCGGATCGGATCGCGAGGAGGAGAAGCGAGTACGACTACATCACCCATGTTCCGAGCGTTCATTTGCGAATCTTCAAGGGTATGAAGATCTAATCCAATCTCTCTCGTTGTTTGCATCTCCTAGATTAGATCTTGGCTTTCCCTCTGTTCACATACGTAGAAAATTTTGATTTACTATGCCGCGAAACCCTTCATAAAGACCCCCCGATACAGAAACCCTAAGTACCTGATCAATATTCCACGAAACCGTTGATATGTCCAATTTGCATCACCTTTATATATCATAATTTGCCTCTATTCATTGATATATTTCTTATTAAGAGGTGTTACTTATGTCTTTTCATCTGTTTTTGCATGTTGGACGATTCTTGGAGGATGGACTGCCGGAGTAAGGATTCTGATGGAAAAATAGGTGTTTTGATACAATTTCGCGAAGATCAGAAAAATACCAGAAAAATTAAGGAAAATAATATTTTCCCAGAAGACAAAGGAAGCCAGAAGGGGAGGCGGAGTTGGGCCACAGGGGGCCCACACCCCATAGGCGCGGGCCACCCTGGCCACGCCTAGAGGGGGTGTGGCCCACCTGTCCGGCCTTCGACTCCGCCCTCTCGCCTATATATTCTCCTCAAAACCCTAATACACGGGGAGCGACCAAAGAAAGATTTCGCCGCCTCTGCGGGGCGGAAAACACCGAGAGAGAAAGAGCCCTCCCGTGGACAGATTTCTGCCTGGGAGATTCCTTCCTGGAGAGGGGAGATCATCGCCATCAACATCATCATCAAGCTAGACTTCATCGGGATCATCATCATCATCATCCACACCATCATCTCCACCAGCACCATCATCACCACTCCATCCCGCTGTAACAATTGTGTTGAATACTTGCATAGTTCTTAGGGGAAACTTTCTCGGTGTTGATTACTATTGTAGTTGATGCTTGTGAGTGGAACCATTGGATTATTGTTTATGTTCAGATTTTTATTCATCACCATATCATCTTTGATCTTGATCCATATGATGTCTTGTGTGTAGTTCGTTTAGTTCTTGAGGACATGGGAGAAGTCATGTTGTTATTAATGGATTTTTGTTGAGATATTATTCAATGGTTTAGTATTTAAGTTGTGGTGCTATTCTTCTAGTGGTGTCATGTGAACATCGACTACATGATACTTCACCATTTATGGGCTTAGGGGAATGCATTGTGTATTTGCCTACTAATTGTGGGGTTGCCGGAGTGACAGAAACCTGAACCCCCGTTAGGACACCATTGCACAAGGGAGCGTAGGATCTCAGAGTTTAAGACTATGGTTAGGTTTATATCTTAATTGCTTTCCTGTAGTTGCGGATGATTGCAGGGGGTTTAATCACGAGTATGTATTAGTACAAGTAAGGTCGGTACATTAGCACAGATTCACCCACACAACACTTACAACACCAAAGAATACTACTCAGCTATTTGAAGTGAAAGCACTTGACAGTATTCCCATGTGTCCTCGAGAACGTTTGGTCCTTATAAATATTTCCACCGGCTTGTCCTTTGCTAAGAAAGGATTGGGCCACTTGCTGCAATTGTTCGTTGTCTTTATTACTTGCACTTTGTTTTGTTCCTTTATCAGAAAACCCCTAAAAATCCGTTTGCTAAGTATTTACAGAGATTTCCTGCTCCATACCACTAGTCAGCACCTTATGATCCTCGTTGGTATCGACACTCCTATTTATCGACAGTACTACGGTACACCCCTATACTTGTGGGTCATCAAGACTATTTTCTGGCGTCGTTGCCGGGGAGTGAAGCGCTATAGAAGAGTGGAACTGGTAAAGGAAACTTTTACTATGAGTATTTCTTTTTATTTTTGTTTGTTACTTTGTTTCCAATATGGATAACCCACTTGGTTTTTTGTTTGGAAAAACTACTACCACTTTTAGGGTAGTAGATGAACCATCGCCTGTTGAGATAGATCCTTTTAAGATACCTACAAGTATTGTTGATCGTGTTATGGATAACTATTATTTAGGGGATGGAACTTTCCATTCTGGTGATCACTTGCTTTTTATCCATGAATTATACGGGTTGTTTAAGTGTGCAGGTATCACAACTGAACTGGTGAAGAAGAAGTTACTCTCTATATCCTTGAAAGGGAGAGCTGAAGAATGGTATAAGCTGCTGAAGAATGGACAATCCATGGAACAGGAGGAAATAGTACCTCTCTTTTATTCTAAATTCTATCCTCACAGTGAGATTCATAAGGATACAAATCTGATATATAACTTTTGGCCTCGTGATGGAGAAAGTACAGCTCAAGCTTGGAGGATATTGAAGTTACTAATGCTTAAATGTCCTATTCATGAACTCCCTAACAATATTATTATCAATAACTTTTATGCTAGGCTTTATCTTCATGATAAAGATTTACTAGATGCTTCTTGTGCTGGATCATTCACACGTATGAAGGAAGAAGCTAAATGGGATCTACTAGACCATATTCAAGAAAACACTGAAGTTTGGGAGAATGACAAACGGAGGAAGCCAAGCATAAACTATGATTATGAATGCATTAAATCTTTTATGGGGACAAATGACTTCCGTGATATTAGTAATGAGTTTGGTCTAGACTCCCAAAGTATCACCAGTTGTTTTAAGTCCTTTGCCTCTTACATAGAAATTCCCAAAAGGAAGTGGAATAAGTACCATGCACCTTATAAAGATGTTGTTAGTTATGTTCCTGTTAGAAGCATCGAAGTTTGTACTACTAATCATATTGTGCCTAGACCTTATGTTGAGAAAACACCTTTTCTAGCTAAGGTAAAGGAGTACTCTATGATAATTAGTGCAAATAACAAAGGTACAAAGAAAACTGTGGAACCTGATGAGCAAATGAACATTGAACCTATGGTAGCTGTTGTGAAAGATCTTGCCACTAGAAATATAGAGGATGAGCACATTGTCTTCTGTGAAGACGCTTCTAATATTATTTCTCATAATAGTAAATCTAGAAAAGCTAGTGTTCCTGTGCTTTCTGTTAGAATTGGTGATCATTGCTATTATGGTTTTTGTGATATTGGTGCTAGTTCTAGTGCTATTCCTTATGAGCCTTACAGGGAAATTATGCATGAAATTGGTCCTTGTGAGCTTGAGGACACTGATGTGGTTATTCACCTTGCTAATAAGGAAACCATTTGCCCTATTGGTATTATAAGAGATGTGGAGGTCCTCTGCGGTAAGATTAAGTATCCTGCTGATTTTCTAGTACTTGGTTCGGCAACTAGTAAAACGTGTCGTATCATTTTTGCTAGACCTTTCTTGAACACTTGTGGAGCTATTATAGATTGTAAGAAGGAGAAAGTTTTGACTAATTTTTATGGAGATTCTTATGATTTTAATTTTTCCAAATTTTCTAAAGCTCCTTGTGAATATAGCTTGCCTAATAAAGATTTCAGGATGGAACAACTTGCTTCTATTGATCCAGTTTATGACCTTGGAACTCTTTTTGGTGATTGTAAGTATGCTCATACTAATGATAGAGTTGTTTCCTGTGACAGTTATATTGTCAACTTTATTCAAAGTGCTACTGAAAGTTATTATGAGAGAGGGAAACATGGTTTTATGCATCTCAATAATATTAAGTTTCCCCGTTTTATGTTGAAAGCTTTGAAGTTGCATTTGTTTTGTCTTCCTATGCTAGTGTCTTTTTGTTTCAACAATTTGTTTTCTCATGATACCCCCATGCATAGGAAGTGGGTTAGACTCAAATGTGTTAGTTATTTGCTTCTTGATGCTCTCTTTCATTTCAGATATTTATCTCCTATGTGAGCATCTTTGAAACTATCAAGCCTAACTTAAAGGCATTAAAGACAAGTACTTCTTGGGAGATAACCCAATAGTTTGGTCGATTCTTGGAAGTTATTACCTCAGTAATAACCGCTCCTTATCCTTTTTGTTTTGTTTTTTGTGTCAAGTTCAACTACTTTTGAGAGGTAGAGGAGTTATAAAAAGTGGCTGTCCCGGGACAGATTTTTTGTGTTGCATTGTAAAAATTCGTGAAGGAGATCAATACAATGGATGGAGCTGTATTTTTTGTGTAAAGGGTCCCAACCTTTAAATAAGGTAGAGTCCCCTGTGTTTACAATGCTAGTCCCTGGATCAATAGCTAGCATCCACAGTTAAGATGTAATATCAAGAAACAAAGGTCATAATATAACTTTATAACCAGGAATAACATAATTTTATTACATCATACATAGCTCATTTGGCTATTACATTACATTGTAGCAGAATAACTATAGCATGGGGTCCTTCATCTTCAAAGTGCCACAGGCAGACATGTTGGTTGTAGACTTTGTAATCCTAATCAACACACTTCACTAAATCAATCAAACCTGCAACATAACAAGTTACAGTCACAAGGGTCAATACATTTGAATTGTATTGGCAAGTGATACTATGGTAGTATAGTGGAGTCTATCATCTATATGCATTTGGCTAAGTGGATTTGAGGCTTGCATTGCTCAAAATAGATTTTTCCTTAACATTTGAAACACTAAGTTTTTGCTGGACAAAACATTTCTCCCAATCAAAGATTGAAGATCCTTTAATCCTTGTTCAACCACAAGTTTTTAACTTAGAAATTTGGATGATGAGATTCTTGATAGCTTCCATGTCTTGATGCTCAAATTGTCCTTTACCAGGGACATGGCTAAGTACTTAGATTTTTACACTCTGCAGAGGTGGTGCACTTTCCCCACAAGACTTGGTTTCCCAAGACAAGATCTTTCAGAAGCCTTTCCTTAGACCAAAATGGACGCGCTCCAACCTATCAAACTCTACCACCAACTGTCCATAGGGCTAAGTTCTTGCAACCTATATGATCCAGGCAGAGCCCATAATGCCAAGTGGCTGCACTTGAAGCTTCTCAACATTTGACATCTCAAATCTCTTTGTTCCTGGGTGGCAATCCACAAGTGAGATACACAAGGTCAACCATAGACATGGGCCTTGTGAACCACTCAACCAAAAACCACCAAGCAATTACCATTCCACCCAGGTGATTCATTGACTTAGTTGTTTTATTAAGAAAAACATAAGTCCTCAGACTTAGAAATTTTCCATAGTATGAATGTATATTCCACCCTTGTTTTCTATTAGCTAAGCTAAGCTTGATAGTAGTAGGAGTCTTAACTTAGGAATTTTCTACTAAGGTTTCATCTACTAGGTTTTCCCATAGCATGGTTTATACTTAGCAAAAATTCCATGCAAGTTTTAGTTAGAAAAATCACTAATGCATAGTGAAAGTAATGGGACAAAAGTATGAAGCATCACTTGCCTTTTTGGTAGAGTATAAGTTCACTCCTTGTCCTTGCTACAATCACACTCTTCAAGTCACTACAATTCAATCAAGCAAACAATATTTCAATCTACCAATCAAGCAAAACATCACATAAAATGATAAAGTCAAAGTAATGCATGCAAGAATGTCAAGCTTTGTTTTATTTGAAAAAGTGGTTCCTAATGGGTATTAAACATTTGAAAACCCCTAATGGTCATTTTAAAATGTGGCTAAGTCATTTGCAAAAGGTTTCACTTCATAAACCATTTTCAAAACAAGGTGTCATTTTATGTGGTGTAGAAATGTTTTTACTAAGGCATTAATCTACGGGGTTCACCAAATATGTTTTCAAACCATAAAATTTGGTGTTTGGGGTCAAAGAGTTTAAAACAAAACATTTCCCAAAAGTTTTCTTCCAAAACCATTTTTAATAAATAAACTATATTTTTATTTGACTAGAAATGATTTTAAATCAAAGAATCATTCTTTTGTTTCACCAAATACATTTTTGAAACCACAAGGTGTTTCCTATGGTCAGTAGGTTCAAATCAGTCCAAATGCCAAAGATTTTAATCCCAAAAACATTTTTGAACAATTTTTACAATCTAAACAAGCATACAAATGTTTCTGCAAAAACAAACATTTTCCCAGAAGCTTTTTACTTAACAAATGGCATGGTTGTCTAGGGCTTGCTCCACTGATTCCAATGATATAAAGTTTGTAATTTTTGGACGTGTGGATCAAAAGTTGTGCAATTTACAAAATTGGAAATCTAAAAGATCAATTTTGTTCTAATTCAACTAAACAGAGACACGTGGCGTGTTTCTATTCGCTGATACCGCTTCGGTCGGATCTACAAACACAGACCATTGGATTAAAAGGGGCATGTGCGGTTTAGATCGTCGCATACCCTTTCGTTTAAGTGAACCTAACACAACCGCAGGATACGCATCTAACGGCTCAAAGCATCTAGACCAAGGACGGGCGGCGCTCGACGGCTGCACGCGGCGGCGACGGTCAGACGATGGCGGAGTCGATGCTATGGGAAGCGAGGAAGGAAAAGAATATGCTCACCGTGTTAGCAGACGCCTGGGGAAGCTCAACGTGGCAGTATCTCGTCGAGGGGTGCACGGGAACGGCGGCAATCTCTTGCCGGAGTGTGCAGCGGCGTCGGTTGTGCTCAGGCGTCGTTGCTGGTGTCGTTTAGGACTGTGCTAAGACAAAGTGGAGGCATGGTTAGACGCAGGATGACCTAGGGAATATGTGTGCATCACCGAGAGAGCTTAGGGCGGTCGTAGTTCACTTGGGGTGCTCGACGAAGTAATGGCAGACGGCGATGCACGCTCGGTGTCGATGAAGCTGAGGCTACAGGGCACTCGCGGACGAACCAGTGGCACGGGGAGATGCGCCAGGATGTGTGGAGTATGTGTGCGTGATCTATGAGGCAAGGGGCGGCGCTGGGTCGCCGGAATTGGCACCGGACCTCGTCGGAGCAGAGGATGGTGTTGAGCGAAATTCGATAGCCTGGGGGCGCACTTGGGGGAGGAGACAGAGGGGAAATGGAGAGGAGGGGCAGGCGCTTTAACGTGCGTGGTCAAGGGGCTGATTAACGGCGTGGTTAACGTGTATTACGCCGGACTTAATTCACCTGCAACGGCTGGCGAGGGGGAGGGCGTAGTCCGCGGGTGGGGAAGAAGGGAGCGTGGCTGTGGGGCCTAGTGTCAGCGAGAAAGGGAGTGAGGGGGAGGGTCCACCGGTCAGCTTCTGTGCGGGTCAGTAAGTTGGTGCCAAACGTTTTCTTCGGGATGGAGCTGGGCTAGTTGGGCCTTGTGGGCTGCTGGGTTGTTCGACCAGTTTCATATTTTTTTCCAGTTCTGAATCTTTTTCTTTTTCCAAATCAATTTCTGTTTTGAATTTCAATCAACTATTCAAACATTCAAACAATTCAAACATTCACCACACATGTAAAGAGTTTTGGTTCTGTTTAACCAAAGTCCAAAAATAAAATAAAATAATTTTATTTTAGAGTCCATTTATAATTAAATAAAATGGACCCTAGTTAATAAATCAAAAGGGTTTTCAATTTATTTAAAAACTCCATTTAAAATCTAAATATTATCAAAACCGAATCAGTAGGTTTTATTTGAAAATATAAGATATTTGGAAAACTTGTTTAAAATAAAATAACATTTATTTTAGGGTCCAATAATAATTAAATAAAATGGACCTTGGTTATTAAATCAAATAGGATTTGTTTTATTTAAAATCTTTATTTGAAATCTAAATAAAACCAAAACACTTCAGTAGGTTTTATTTGAGAATATAAAATACTTAGAAAACTTATTTAAAATAAATAAATAAGTTTTAGTGTTTATTTAAAATGAGAAAAAGCCTTTACTTAAATAAAATTGGATATTAAATCCTTATTATTTTATTTAAATAAACCTTTACTATTTTTATCAAAGCAAAACATTTTATTTCAAAATCTTGGCCAAGGTTTAATTTGGCTCTATAAAATAATCCTTATTTATAAATCTACCTTTTCTTTTGAAAACCAAATCTTTTATTGAAAGATCCAAAAATAGTAATTTTCAATATTTTTAAGTTTATTGTTTATTTATCTTTTTAAATCCCTTTAGGATTTTATTTGATCCAAATAGGTTTTGAAAGTTTCCAATTGGATTCAAAAAGTTTCTTCTCACCCTGAAAATCAACAAAGTTTTATTTTATTCATTTATTTTTCACATTACAAGATTTGGAAAATCTTGGGATGTGACATTTTGTCCTTGTTCTTCAAGTTGTTACCCAATTTTCATTAGTTTTGCACTTTTTGATTTGATTAACAGAAGGTTTTCTAAAAAATCAATCTTTACCTGCTGGTCTATTTGACAGATTTCTGCCATCATTTGCATTTGCCTCTTATATTGATTCCTTTCCAGATTCTTTTGGGTTTTTGGAATGGAGTTGCTACAGTAGCTTTTGTTTTGATGGTTTTCAGTTGAAGTGTGTACCTAAAGGTTTATTGTTTTTGCTTACACTAATGTTGCCATTGAAGTTTGTGTATTGCCTTGTGAGAAAAGGAATTTCCAGGAGAAGGAGAAAAGGAATCAGTAGAGATCGTCTTTGAATAGGTAAAAGTGGTGAAAACAAAAGGTTCGTGAAATCCTTGTGTTTTTGATGTTTTTATTACATACGGAAGGTTGCGAAATGAAACAAAGGAGCAAATGGGTCGGGTGGCCACACCTGCACGAGCCCCACCGCCAGTGGCCGTCGAGGGGTGTGAGCCCCCTGAGCTCCATATACGCCTTGTTTTCGCACCAGTAACTTCCTTATGTTTTGAAACTTTGTAATATATAACCCCCCGGATCCCCCGAGGTTTGTGTATCGTGCTCTCGTCGTGTTTTCATTTCGATCTGTTTCTATCAGGAAATCTTCTCAAGTTTAGAGCACCATGGTCTCCTCCAACGACAAAGGCAAGAAGCCCGAAGAGGATGATCCTCAAAACCCCAAGGAGGAGGAGATCTTGGTTGGGGATGAAGAATACATGGTGGAGGACGAGCATCCGGAAACCCGCGTTACTGTCGCAAGCATTGGAGTGGTGGAAAATCCTACCAAGCTTAGGCGGACAGCACGAATGTCTACATGAGGGAAAACCCCGCGTCATATCATCTCTCCATGGTCACCCCCTCCACATACCAAGAATCTTTTCCATACTCTTATACATGAGCAGCAATACCAACAGGTGCCCAAAGGGAACTTGCCCTCAGTTTGGGATCTGCCTCGCTCTAATCATGCAAGGAAGGGTCACACTAAGAAGGATGAATGGGGAAAGAATAGCAAGTATTGTGGCTCTCGGTCCGATATGATCATGAACCGCATTGAGAAAAAATCGGAGTTGATTCGTACTTGGACCTTCGAGATTGAGGATTTGAGGAAACTGATTGAGGAGCTTATTATCAAAAGAACACCACCACCACCGAAGGAGTAATTCGTCATCAGGTTTGGCATCCCCTTGGCTTGTTCCAATCTTGGGGGAGTGCCGCGGTATCACATCATTATCTTTTATCTTTTACCTTTTTAGTAGACTCATATATTTGGTAGAGAAGTTATCTTATAGGTTGGTTTGCATGTGGAAGTACCTCTCCTTTAGTTAATTATCTATGTATCCCTTGGTGTGGTGACTTTATGGAATATTAATGAGAAGCTTCATCTTTTACTTTTTGCACTTCTTATTTTAGTTTGCAATCTCTATTATATGATTGATCTTGTTGATCAGTATTAGCATCACTTTGGGAGCATCACGTAGATCTAAATTCGTTTTGGCAAACCGAGCTCTGGTCAATAGCAACACTTTTTAAGGTTTGAAAGGAAAAGAGAAAAAGCTTATAGGTATTTTGTATCATTTATTTTCTTTCTTGATTGGCTCATAAGCTTAGTATTCTTCATTTAAGATCTTTTGTGTCTTGAAGTAAGATTGCATGTTTGGCTTTATCACTTGTAGGTTTGCTTGTTTCCTTCAACTCTTTTGTTTGCTGCCCAGCCTTGCTAGCCAAAAACCTGTTTTGAGAAGGCATACTTCTCATGCTTCCAATCCCTTTGAACCAAAACCTATGCCATTTGTGTCCACCATATCTACCTATTAGCATTATTGCTATTCCAAGCAAATTCTCAATCTTCATCTATCTTTCAGATTAAAAATTATTTTGTTATGTGAAAACTAGTTAGTAAAGCTCTCACTAACTTGATGGCACACCTTATTTTCTTGCCCCTAATAATCTTGAACCATTGTGTCATCGAAGTTATATATGATTGCATCTATACGTTGGGATTAGCAGAACCGTGCTTTCACAGGGAACACTTTCAACACTTATGGATACATATCCAGTTGATATCATGCTCTTTTGTTTGCGGATGTCGTCAGTGTGAAATAAAAGGGGAGCTTGTAAGTCCATGGAGTTATATATGTGTGTTAGAGAAACGCATGGGCCGCTAGCCTAAGCCATGCCTAATCATGGTGGAAACTTGCAGCATAACCATATTGAGAAATCTGTGAAGCATCCTCAATAAAACCTATGCAAATAGCAAATAAAAAGATCGCTGAGATGCTCACTGTCTGCTTGCCTTGTCATTTTGATTATGGGATAGCTCCTGTATCATGTGCAAGGGGTACCCCATTGGCGGTTCTTTATGATACACATGTACTTACAATGACAAGAACTTACCGGTAACTATAGTTGAGTAGCATGAGGAGCGGCCCTCGTACTCAAGGGACATGAGATTGCCAACTTATATTTCGTCATTCCTTGTTCACTTTAACCTTAATCACTTCAAGATGCTTATGATAGGGGCAATGAGGGCTCAAAGCTAGTAAGTACCATAATCTTTTGGAAGCTCTTTATGAACTTGAAATCCCTCCTTCCCTCTATGAAGGGACCTTTCTCCTATTTCTAAGTTGAGTCAGTAAACCTTTTGCCTCTCTATCTCCAGCAAGCATTTGAGTTGTTGTGTTCCAAGCATTCATATGATGATTTATTCAGTCATGTTCTCTATCTTCCTTGTTTGCACAAGACTCTTATCTATTGAGTATTACTTTGAAAGCCATCACTATGAAAAACCTTTTATGTTTGGGCAAAAGAATAATCTTGTTGTGAAAGCCATCACTGTGATGCTTCTTGTCCGTATTCTTTTATCGACATGTCACTCCATAAACCTATGGACATGTTTACTAAGATTAGTTTTCGCTTTGGGGACAAGCGAAGGTTAGGCTTGGGGGGAGTTGATACGTCCAATTTGCATCACCTTTCTATAACATAATTTGCCTCTATTCATTGATATATTTCTTATTAAGAGGTGTTACTTATGTCTTTTCATCTGTTTTGCATGTTGGATGATTCTTGGAGGATGGACTGCCGTAGTCAGGATTCTGATGGAAAAAGAGGTGGTTTGATGCAATTTCGCGAAGATCAGAAAAATACCAGAAAAATTATGGAAAATCATATTTTCCCAGAAGACGAAGGAAGCCAGAAGGGGAGGCGGAGTTGGGCCATAGGGGTCCCACACCCCCTAGGCGTGGGCCACCCCTGGCCGCGCCTAGAGGCGGTGTGTCCCACCTGGCCGGCCTCTGACTCCGCCCTCTTGCCTATATATTCTCCTCGAAACCCTAATACACGGGGAGAGAGCACAGAAAGATTCTGCCGCCTTTGTGGGGCGGAAAACACCGAGAGAGAAAGAGCTCTCTGGCAGACAGATTCCTGCTGGGGAAATTCCTTCTCGGAGAGGGTAGATCTTCGCCATCAGCACCATCATCAAGCTATACTTCATCGAGATCATCATCATCATCCACACCATCATCTCCACCAGCACCATCATCACCATTCCATCCCGCTGTAATAATTGTGTTGAATACTTGCATAGTTCTTAGGGGAAACTTTCCCGGTGTTTATTACTATTGTAGTTGATGCTTGTGAGTGGAACCATTGGATTATTGTTTATGTTCAGATTGTTATTCATCACCATATCATATTTTATCTTGATCCATATGATGTCTTGTGAGTAGTTCGTTTAGTCTTGAGGACATGGGAAAAGTCATTTTGTTGGTAGTAGATTTGTGTTGAGATATTATTTAACGGTTTAGTATTTAAGTTGTGGTGCTATTCTTCTAGTGGTGTCATGTGAACGTCAACTACATGATACTTCACCATTTATGGGCCTAGGGGAATGTATTGTGTGTTCGGCTACTAATTTTGGGGTTGCCGGAGTGACAGAAAACTGAACCCTTGTTAGGACACCATTACACAAGGGAGCGTAGGATCTCAGAGTTTAAGGATGTGGTTAGGTTTATAGGTTAATTGCTTTCCTGTAGTTGCGGATGCTTGCAGGGGGTTTAATCACAAGTATGTCTTAGTCCAAGTAAGGTCGGTACATTAGCACAGGTTCACCCACACAATACTTACAACACCAAAGAAGACTACTCAACTATTGAAGCAAAAGCACTTGACAGTATTCCCATGTGTCCTCGAGAACGTTTGGTCCTTATAAGTATTTCCACCGGCTTTTCCTTTTCTAAGAAAGGATTGGGCCACTTGCTGTAGTTGTTTATTGTATTTATTACTTGCACTTTGTTTTGTTGCTTTATCAGAAAACCCCTAAAAATCCGTTTGCTAAGTATTTACGGAGATTTTCCGCTCCATACCACTAGTCAGCACCTTCTGATCCTCATTGGGATCGACACCTATTTATCGAAAGTACTATGATACACCCCCTATACTTGTGGGTCATCAACCGTCTGTAGCCACCGCCACCATCGTCCCTAGATCGGGGGGCCTGAAGCTCTTCCCGGCACCCTGCCAGAGGGGAGATCATCCCAGAGGTCTTCTTCTTCATCATGCCAGCCTCCGGTATGAAGTGTGAGTAGTTCCACCTTGGACTACGGGTCCATGTAGTAGCTAGATTGTTGTATCTCCTCCTTTGTGATACCATGTTTAGATCTTGTGAGCTCCGTTCAGGATCAAGATCATCTATTTGTAATCATGCATGTTGTGTTTGCGGGGAACCGATGGATATTGAGATTACTATGTCAGATTGATTAATGGTTTTGTCTTATTGATTCTATCATGTCTGTGTTGTTTGGGATCTTGCATGCTCTCCGTTTCTAGTAGCTATCTTGGCCAAGTAGATGCTAGTGACTCCAAGAGGGAGTATTTATGCTCGATAGTGGGTTCATGCATCTATTTAATCTAAGGGAAGTGACAGAAATCTCTAAGGTTGTAGATGTGTTGTTGCCACTAGGGAGAAAACAACAGTCTCTTATTCATGGAACAAGTGGATTGTTTACCTTACACACTTTACTTAAAGCAGTTATCCGTTGCTTACAACTTAATACTAGAGGGGGTTCGGATGATAACCTGAAGGTGGATTACTAGTCATAGATGTAGTTGGATGGCGTTCTATGTATCTTGTTGTATTTCCTAATCGAATATCATAGGATCATGAATGTCTAGTATTGCATTGTTATGCCTTGCTTAGTCCTGTCAATTGCCCTGCTGTAATTTGTTTACCTAGCATGCCATGTTTGTTTATCTTAAGGAGAACACCTCTAGTGAACTATGGACCCCTGTCCAATCTTTACCATTGATATATCTTCCACTGTTACTATTTACCTTTCTGCAAACCACTTTGACCTTCCACGCCATACATTTAACCCTTTGTTTTTAGCAAACCGGTGAGATTTACAACCTTACTGTTCGTTGGGGCAAAGTCTTGAGTTTGTGTTGTGCAGGATTCCAAGTTGCTAGCAACACCTTTGAGTCGTTTCCTTCCTCCTACTGGTTCGATAACCTTGGTTTCTTACTGAGGGAAAACTTGCTGTTGTGCTCATCATACCTTCCTCTTGGGGTGTCCCAACGATGACATGGAGATCCATACTGACTCCCACACATTCAACGATGACCTGGAGATCCATACCGACTCCCACACATTCAATGATGACTTATGGATGTATTACATGTCCGAGATTCGATCATCGGTATCTCCATACCTAGTTTGATATCGTTACCAACATGCACTCTTTTCTTGTTCCCGTGATATAACATTATAGTGATCACATCACTTGCTTGCAAGCTAACTAATGTGATATCACCGAGAGGGCCCAGATTATATCTATCCGTCATCAGGATGGACAAATTCCACTCTTGATCCATGATCCTCTACATAACACATTCATAGCCTTGAACCCACCTTTATAGTCACCCTGTCATGGTGTGACGTTTGATGTTATCAAGATACTCTTCCAGTGTTAGTGATTGACAATATCTCATGGTCTAAGGACTAGGATTACTTCGTATGATGTTATAGCAATATAAACACAATGACTTTGATCGTAATTATATACCTCGGATGAATGTTCATCACATCATTCCAACAATGTTGTGACCTCGTTATTAATAACATCCAATGTCCATGATCATGAAACCTTGATCATCTTGTTAATCAATGAGCAAGTTTATAAGAGAGGCATAACTAGGAACTTTCTATTTGTTTATTAAACACAAATGTATTAACGTTTCCGTATTAATGCAAAATAAACATCTATCATATACTTGGAATACATATAATATCAACTTTATTATTTCCTCTCAGGGCATATTCCCTTCGGTCTCCCACTTGCACTAGAGACAATAATCTAGTTACATAGTGATAAATCTAACACCCATGGATTTCTGGTGTTGATCATGTTTTTCCCTAGGGAGAATTTTAGTCAACGATTTGCTACATTGAGATCTATGTGTACTTTACAAATCTTTATATCTCCATCCTTGACATGTTCGCGGATGGAGTGAAACCGGCGCTTAATATGCTTGGAATTCTTGTGAGACCTTGGTTCCTTGGAATTGGCTATGGCTCCATTGTTCTCACAAAATATCACCATTGGTTCCAACGCACTAGGAACCACACCTAGTTCGGTTATGAACTCCTTCATTCAAACCGATTCCTGCGCTGCTTCTGAAGCAGCAATATATTCCGCCTCCGTTGTTGATCTTGTCACCACAGGTTGTTTGGAGCTCCTCCAACTAACCGTTTCTTCGTTCATGAGAACTACGTATCCGGATTGATACTTAGAGTCATCCAGATCAGTGTCAAAGTTAGCATTGACATAACAATTAGCGACTAACTCTTCTTCACCTCCGTATGCAAGAAACATTTCCTTAGTTCTTCTTAAGTACTTAAGGATATTGTTGAATGCTATCCAGTATTCCGTACCTATATCAGATTGGTACCTACTAGTCAAACTAATAGCATGTTCCACATCCGGTCTTGTACATATCATGGAATACATTATAGAGCCTTTGGCTGAAGCATAGGAGATCTTATCCATTATCTCTCTTTCTTCCGCCGTAGCTGGACTTTGAGTCTTACTCAATGTCTTGCCTTGCAACATAGGTAAGAACCCCTTCTTACTTTCGTCCATTTTTAACTTCTTTAAAATCTTATCAAGGTATGTACTATGTGATAGCCCTATTAGGCGCCTTGATATATCCCTATAGATCTTTATGCCTAATATGTATGACGCTTCACCTAGGTTCTTCATCGAAAATTTGCTGTTTAGATAACTTTTAACATTGTTTAAAAGATCTACATCATTTCCAATCAGTAATATGTCATCCACATATAATATCAGAAATTCCACATTGATCCCGCTCACTTTCTTGTAAATACAAGCCCCTCCATAAGTTTGGACAAATCCAAACTCTTTGATCACTTCATCAAAGCGGAGATTCCAACTCTAGGATGATTGCTTTAGTACATAGATGGATCGCTAAAGCTTGCATACCTTGTCAGCATCCTTAGGATCGACAAAACCCTTTGGTTGTATCGTATACAACTCTTCTTCAATGTTGCCATTGAGTAACGTTGTTTTTACATCCATCTGCCATATCACATAATCAAAATATGCAGCAATTGCTAACATAATCCTAACCAACTTTAGCATCGCTACGAGAGAGAATGTCTCATCGTAGTCAACTCCTTGAATTTGTCGAAACCCCTTTATGACAAGTCGATAATTATAGATTGTTGCATTACCATCAGCATTACTTTTTCTTTTGAAAATCCATTTGTTCTCAACGACCTTTCGGTCGTGAGGTAAGTCCACCAAGGTCCAAACCTGGTTTTCGTACATGGATTCCATCTCGGATTTCATGGCTTTCTAGCCATTTGTTGGAATCCGGTCCCATCATCGCTTCTTCATACGTCGCAGGGTCATCTATTTCATCAACCATGAAATTCATAATAGGATTTCCGTACAGATCAGGAGTTGCACGTGTCCTGATTGACCTACGAGGTTTGGTAGTATTCTCTTTCGGATTTTCATGATCATTATCATTAGTTCCCTCTTCATTCGGTGAAATCAACTCCGAAACAATTTCCAGCGTTGTGACACTCGCCGTTTCATGAAGAGAAGGTTCAATAACCTCTTTGAGTTCTACCTTCCGACTACACACACCTTTCACGAGAAACTCTTTCTCTAGAAAGGATCCATTCTTGGCAACGAAAACTTTGCCCTCGGATCTATAATAGAAGGAATACCCAATAGTTTCCTTAGGGTATCCTATGAAGACACATTTTGCGCTTTGGGTTCGAGTTTATCAGGCTAAAGTTTATTCACATAAACATCGCATCCCCAAATTTTAAGAAATGATAGCTTAGGCTTGTTTACAAACCATAATTCATAAGGTGTCTTTTCAGCGGGTTTAGATGGTGCCCGATTTAAAGTGAATGCAACGATTTCTAGTGCATAACCCCAAAATGACAGTGGCAAGTCAGTCAGAGACATCATAGATCGAACCATACCTAATAAAGTACAATTACGACGTTTTGACACACCATTATGATGTGGTGTTCCGACAGGTGTGAGTTGTGAAACTATTCCACACTCTCTCATATATGCACTAAACTCAACACTTAGATACTCACCTCCACGGTCGGACCACAGAAATTTGATCTTTCTATTATGATGATTTTCCACTTCACTTTGAAATTCCTTGAAGTTTTCAAAGGTTTCATACTTGTGTTTCATCAAATAGATATACCCGTATCTACTCAAATCATCCATGAAAGTAACAAAATAACGTTATCCACCTCGCGCCGACACACTCATTGGACCACATACATCAGTATGTATGATTTCCAATAAATCTGTCGCCCAATCCATTGAACCGGAAAAAGGCGTTCTAGTCATCTTGCACGTAAGGTATGGATCACATGTATCAAATGATTCAAAATCAAGTGATTCCAAAAGTCCGTCTGAATGGAGTTTGATACGTCGGAAACGTATCTATAATTTTTGATGTTCCATGCTTGTTTATCTACTTTTCTTTGCTTTGTCTACACTTTGAGGTGTTTTTATATGCTTGCTGGTACTAACCTATTAACAAGTTGCCGCAGTGCCAGTTGCCTGTTTTTTTTTCTGTTTTTGGTTCCAGAAAGGCAGAAAATCAATATTCTCGGAATTGGACGGGACAAAAGCCAAAGTCAATATTTTACTGTGGGCAACATGAAGCTAGAATACAAGACGGAGGAGGCTCACCAGGGGGCCACACCGCCTGGCCGCGTGGGTGGGCCCACCCCGCTCCTAGGGGGGGTGCAGCCGCCCTGGTGGCCCCCTGCCTCGCCTCTTCGCCTATAAAGTCCCCTCGATGCCAAAACCCTAGACACCCGATCAATAGTCCACGAAACCGTCTGTAGCCGCCACCACCATTGTCCCTAGATCGGGGGGGGGATCTAAAGCTCTTCCCGGCACCCTGCCGGAAGGGAGATCATCCCGGAGGCCTTCTTCTTCATCATGTCAGCCTCTGGTATGAAGCCTGAGTAGTTCCACCTTGGACTATGGGTCCACGTAGTAGCTAGATGGTTGTATCTCCTCCTTGTGATTTCATGTATAGATCTTGTGAGCTCCGTTCATGACCAAGATCTAATCTATTTGTAATCATGCATGTTGTGTTTGCAGGGATCTGATGGATATTGAGATTACTATGTCAGATTGATTAATGGTTTTGTCTATTTGATTCTATCATGTCTGTGTTGTTTGTGATCTTGCATGCTCTCCGTTGTTAGTATATATCTTGGCCAAGTAGTTGCTAGTGACTCCAAAAGGGGGTATTTATGCTCGATAGTGGGTTCATGCCTCTAGTTTCCAAGGGAAGTGACATAAATCTCTTCGGTTGTAGATGTGTTGTTGCCACTAGGGAGAAAACAACGGTCTCTTGTTCATGGAACAAGTGGATTGTTTACCTTAGACACTTTACTTAAAGCAGTTGTCTGTTGCTTGTAACTTAATACTGTAGGGGGTTCGGATGATAACCTGAAGGTGGAATTCTAGTCATAGATGCAGTTGGATGGCGGTCTATGTATATTGCCCAATCGAATCTCATAGGATCTTTTTGTCTAGTATTGCATTGTTATGCCTTGCTCACTCCTGTCAATTGCCCTGTTGTAATTTGTTTACCTTGCATGCCATGTTTGTTTATCTAAGGAGGGCACCTCTATTGAACTATGGACCCCGATCCAATCTTTACCATTGATACATCTTCCATTGTTACTCGTTTACTTGCTGCAAACCACCATCACCTTCCACACCATACAGTTAATCCTTTGTTACAACAAACCGGTGAGCTTGACAACCTCACTGTTCATTGGGGCAAAGTCTTGTGTTTTGTTGTGCAGGTTTCCACGTTGCTTGCAACACCTTTGAGACGTTTCCTTCCTCCTACTGGTTCGATAACCTCGGTTTCTTACTGAGGGAAAACTTGCTGTTGTGCTCTTCACACCTTGCTCTTGGGGTTTCCAACGAAGCGTTCCATGTCAATAGTGTGGCCGTCATCAAGCTTTTATGGCGCCGTTGCCGGGGAGGCTAAGGACATCTTCACAGGGGGAGTCCTCCTCAACCTTTCTCTTTACTTTGTTTTTAGTTTGCTTAGTTTCTTTTGCTTGGTTTTGTTTGCCTCTTTTTATCAAAAACTCCAATTTTTTTAGTTTAGTTTGGTTTGCTTTCTCTTATAAAAAACACAAAAAATTTAGTTCCTACTCTAGTTGGTGGTCTGTTATTACCTTGCTTGGTCATGCTTTCTATCAATGGATGGTTTCTTTGAAACTAGTTCTTATTGGCAAGGTGGTTTCACGGAAGAACAAAAGAATTATTATAAGGAATACCCTTTGTCACAAAAAGGGAAACACCTATGGGAACAAATTGATAAATTGAATACTATTGCTAGAGAGGTGTGCTCTACTATAATGTTACTTATTGCTTTGATAAAGCTTGTTGCTGTAGGCGGTATAAACACCTCCCTTTTCAATGTGAGTATAATGATAATGTTACCATATCCTCTTATGTTAAAGTAAATTATGACTTTTATGATGTGGAACAAATTGAAGAATTTATTGCCTTCAAGGGTGCATTTGAACTTATTAGTTTTCTTGAAAATACTGATGATGCACCTTATGAATATGAGGTTTATGAGATACTTAAATTTTGCTTTGATATTTACAAGGAAGAAAATGGCTATATTCTTGAATATTTTAATAGATGCTTTCCACAATGGAAGAGACTAAAGCCTTGCAGGAGCCTATGGAAGACGAAATTGCTGAACCGGAAGGCTCATTAGATGAAAAAGAGGAGGAGAGTGATGATCAAGAGGAGGAAGAATGGATCTACCCATGCCTACCTTCTAATGAGAGTAACTCTTTACCTCTTACATTATTTGATTGTCCCCCTTGCCTACCAAAGGAGGATGAATGTTATGTTCCTGTGGATCCTTTTGAAATATCTACTTTAGGTAAAACCTGTGAAGGTTTTAATCCCACTATTTTTGAGCTTGATAGAAATTATGTGCTTGTAGATCATGAAAAGCATGTTTTATGTGATATCTATATTGTTGAGTTTATTCATGAGGCTACTGAAAATTATTATGAGAGAGGAAAATATGGTTATAGAAGTTTTCATGGTACTAAAACACCTCTCTATGTGCTGAAAGTTTTGAAGTTACTCTTGTTTTATCTTCCTATGCCTGTCACTTTGTTCTTTGTAAATTTATTTGCTTACAATATTCCTATGCATAGGAAGTGGGTTAGACTTAAATGTGTTTTGAATTTGCTTCTTGATGCTCTCCTTTTCTTCAATTCATATTTCTTATGTGAGCATCTTCTCAAACTATCATGCCTAACTTAAAGGCATTAAAGAAAAGTACTTGTTGGGAGATAACCCAAGAGTTTCCTTGAGTCTTGGAAGTTATTAATTCAGTAATGACCTCTCCATATCCTTTTTGTTTGCCTTTTGTGCCAAGAATGACCTCTAATGAGAGGGAAGTAAGATTTGGGGAGTTGCTGTCTAGAAACAGATTTCTGTCCTCCACCATAAAATTTCGTGAGGAGTCTCTGTAGGTCGGATTGAGCTGAAAGTTTACGAATAAACCCCCCAGTATGTTATCTAAGTTTCGTTAGTTCAACACGTTTTTATTTGAGCAACAGAAGATTTTCGAAAAAATCGGTTTCTACCTACTGGTCTGTTTTGACAGATTTCTGTCATTATTTGCATTTGCTTCTTATTGATTCCTTTTTGAGTTCTCTTTTGGGGAATTGAGCTTTTTGAAGGAGTTGCTACAATAGCTTGTGTTTTTAGTGAAAACTTTTGCTGTTCTAAGGCTAAACCCAAAGGTCTATTATCTTTTGAATACACTAATGTTGCTAATGAAGATTGAGTGAAGTTTTGTATGAAGGAAAATTTTAGGTGTAGAGAGAGAATGGTGTAATGAGATGAAGAATGGAAGCTCAAGCTTGGGGATGCCACCCTGGTGTCACCCCAAAAATATCCAAGAGGTACAAGCGTCAAAGCTTGGGGATGCTCAAGGCATCCCCTTCTTCATCAATAAAAAGCTCAGGTCTTTCTAGACACTTCGTTTTTATTGTTTCATGCACTGTTATGTTGTTCTTAGAGCATCTTAGTTTTTGTTTTCTTTGCTTAGGTTGTTTAGTTTGCTTGAATAAAGTAGTTTGGACCCCCATTCTCACTGTGTTGTTTCAAATAAGTTGATTGGTGTTGGAAAGGAGTAGAAAGTTCTTGCTTGAAAGTGCAAGAGGAGCTTGCATTGATTGTGACTTAGACTTTAGCCTAACCTGCTAGGTGAAGTTTTGACCTTATGCTTAGTGATTATTTCTGTGGCATGTATTTTTCCAAATAATTGGGATTGCTTAGTGTGCCTTGAAGAAATCATGTGTTGTTTTAGCATACAAAAGCATAGTATTATGGTATTCTCCTTTGATGCTTTGTTTGGGTTGACTTGGCACATTCTCACACCATGTTATGACTATGAACAAGTCACCATAGCCTCTATGATCATTTAGTCCTTGACTTGTAGTACGACTCTATTCTTTGATTAGTAATGTTTTGTTGCTCTGCATGATTATGGCCATTATTGCTCTCTTAGTTGGTTGCTCCCAGTATCTTGCTAGCCTCCACTTGTATGAGTAAGCTCTACTCATGCTTCCAACTCCCAAGAAACTAAGTTATTCCAAAATGTCCACTATAAACTCCTATGCATGGTGTGTTACACCATTCCAAGTATATTCTTGTTTTCAGCTATCTTCCAATTAAAAATTATTTCGTTATGTGAAAATTTAGTGATTAAAGCCATCACGAACTTGATGGCACACTATATATTCCTTGCCCCTAATAAACTTGAACCATTGTGTCATCTAAGTTGTAAATTGTTGCACTTATACGTTGGAATTAGTAGAACCATGCTGTCATGGGTAACGTTTTCAACATTGCACCTGTACTTTGTACACAGTTGATATCATGCTCTTTTGTCTATGGATATCGCCGATGTGAAATAAAGAGGGAGCTTGTAAGTCCATGGAGTTATGTATTTTGTGTTAGAGAAACGCCTGGGCCGCTAGCCTAAGCCATGCCTAATCATTGTGGAAACTTGCAGCATCACCATAATGAGCAATCTGTGAAGCATCCTCAATAAAAAGCTATGCATATAGTAAATAAAAAGATCGCTGACATGCTCATTGTCTTCTTGCCTTGTCATTTTGGTTATGGGATAGCTCCTGTACCATGTGCAAGGGGTACCCCGTTGGCGGTTCTCAATGATACACATGTACTTACTATGACAAGAACTTACGGGTGACCAAAGTTGAGTAGCATGAGTTGCGTCCCTCGTATTCAAGGGACATGTGATTGCCAACTTATATTTTGTCAAGCATATACTCCATAGTTTGTTCACTTTAACCTTAATCACATCAAGATGCTTATGATAGGGGCAATGAGGGCTGAAAGCTAACAAGTACCATAATTTTTGGAAGCTCTTTTTGAGACTTGAAATCCCTGCTTCCCTTTATGGAGAGCCTTTCTTCCACTATTATATTGAGTCTCCACCTTCTATCCTTTAGGCACCATTAAGAGAGCATAGTTGTCATTCTTAGTTCTATGTGCAGTGTCCCAAAACTTATTGATTGATGCATATTGTTGTTATTGCTTGTTCTTATTCTATTTGTATCTAGTCACTCTTATGAACTTTGAAGGTGTACTATGCATCTATTTGCTACTCTATGAGGGACAAGCCGATTTCGACTATGCCATGTTTTCTGTATGTGAAACAAACAAACGTTTTTCAATGCATGTTATTCATGATCTTTGTTTGTAGCCTTTCATGTTGCATGCATAGTTACTATGTCCTATTGTTAAAACTCCATATTTCATGCACATGTTTAGAGTTCTTTGATCCCAGCTTGCAATGCTTGCAATTGGTTTGATCTTGGTTTTGATGGTGCATGTCACCTCAAAAATTATTCTTTTATCACTTACGTACTCGAGGACAAGCAGGAGTTAAGCTTGGGGATGCTTGATACGTCGGAAACGTATCTATAATTTTTGATGTTCCATGCTTGTTTAGTATCTAATTTTCTTTGCTTTGTCTACACTTTGAGGTGTTTTTATATGCTTTCTAGTACTAACCTATTAACAAGTTGCCACAGTGACAGTTGCCTGTTTTCTTCTGTTTTTGGTTCTAGAAAGGCAGAAAATCAATATTCTCGGAATTGGACGGGACAAAATCCAAAGTCAATATTTTACCGTGGGCAACACAAAGCAAGAATACGAGACGGAGGAGGCTCACCAGGGGGCCACACCCCCTGGCCGCGCGGGTGGGCCCACCCTGCGCCTTGGGGAGTGCAGCCGCCTTGGTGGCCCCCTGCATTGCCTCTTCGCCTATAAAGTACCCCTGATGCCAATACCCTAGACACTCGATCAATATTCCACAAAACCGTATGTAGACGCCGCCACCATCGTCCCTAGATCGGGGGGATCTGTAGCATCCCCCGGGGTTAGGGTTAAACTCCAAACACGGAAGATCACAGTATGATTCGGTAACATTACAGAACACAGGGTTTCAACAACATAGGTTTAAACTCTTAACAGAGTAAGATATTAGAGTTATTACAAACCAGAGGTCATAGACCCAACATTACATCACACAGCGAAAGCAAATTATGTTGTTCTACACAACAACTTAGCAAAAGGCCTAAGAGGCCATAAACAGAAACGACGTCCATCCCATAGACCTCAGGCTGCTACCTGGGACCCCCAACTACTCGTCGATGTCAACATAGAAGCCACCTTCAGTTGCAACTAGATCATCTGTAGAAAAACAACAATGGCGCAAGGCTGAGTACGAGAATGTACTCCGCAAGACTTAGATAACCTAGTATCTACATGCTTTGGCTAGAAAGGCTTTCTCTGGATTTACTTTTGCGGAAAGCAATCTTTATTTATAAACAAGAGAGAGAAGAGGCTCGTCTACTCAAAATCTAGTAAAAGGGATAAGATAGCGAATTTTTCATCTTGTTCATCACATCTTGATAACCACCAGCTTCATCAGAACCTCCTATCTAGGGTCACCCCCTCGACCCAGAGGAAGCATCCTTAAGCACACGTGGATCAACAAGTTTTATAGTGGTTATTGTTATCTATGATCTTAGAATCTGGTCACCAAGCGTTCATAACCGTGAACACGACTTTTCGAAAAGATTAATACCCTGCAGGGGTGTACAACTTTACCCACACGTACCAACCGACTCTTAATGCCAAATATTATTAGCCCTCTTCCTTGGAAGGCCGGCAGAGGGTGGTTGACCATGACCTTTACCTTGCTTTCGCCGAGACCATGAGTCACACAATAAGTATGGTTTCGCCGTAATGGGTCAAATCCCGAAGCCGGTACTTAAAGATGTGAGGCGAGGTTGGTTCACCAGGGGCTCCATCGACCCCAAGCAACCGCGGCCACGCTTCCCTACCTGTTATGATGCACCTTCTTTAGCTCCTCTTTCGGAAAACATTTTCAATGCGTATGCCAAATGGAAGGCCCGTACTATGTGACTCATGGAATCTACTAGGCAAGTTAGTCAGTCGAGGGGTTCCCAATCCCAAACCTAGGCATGTTTGGTTAACTCCTTCGATAACGTCACCATCTCCTACATTTCTAGATTCTCCAGCATCTCTGATTCATTATTCGGGTAGATCAGACGTTGTTACTATGCATGGCTAAGATGTCGATCACAGAAGCTCTAGCAACGCTCAATGCCAAACCTAGGTATGCTAGGAGCAGTGGTCAGGAGCATAAGACTACAAGAGTTAAAATATGCAGCAGATAGGTAACACTAACTACTAACAAAATACCACATTGGAATCGTGTGCATCATAGCGCTAAATTAATATACTTTGTAAATGTAGTTTCAGAATGAGAGGCTACGCTTGCCTTGTTCGTCAGTAGACAGGTATGGATCTTCGATGTTGTTGACTTCAGCTTCGGGTTCGGTCCCTATTCGCGAAGAACCAAATACCGGAAAAAGGGGAACCAACATTCAATACATGGCATGTGCAATGCTCAAACAATATGGATGATATGACAAGTTAAATAGTGTTTAAATGAACCCTAGAACATGCTTGGTCATTTTAAACGGGGTCCGAGAGATCCAAACCCTAGAACAGGGGGATCCTCGGAATCACTTGTGGGGTTCAATTGGTTCTTCTAATTAAACTTGTCATGAAAGTTGTTTACCAATGTATGATTATAGTGTGATTAGATAGTTCTCATGTTTCTGAACATTTTGATATATTACACATATTTTTCTGACTTATAAATAATAAATTATGAATTTTACAAGTTTTATTCAAATTTTGAAATTATTAAATCAATTTATTGCGTCACTCTGACATAGGGCTGACATCAGCACACACCCTAAATAATTTTACACTGAGGGCTGAGCTAGCCACAGTGGATGACCGGCGGGCCTCAGAGCCACATCGGCCTCCACGTGGATAGGTGGGACCTGGGGGGTTGGGGTGTTTCTTACCGACACAGGTGCTACCCACTGTGACTGGCAGGTGGGGTCAGGGCCACGTAGGCGAGCCACGTGGGCTCGCCGGAGAGCTCGTCGGCTGACGGCGAGCGACGACGTTACAGGGCACGAGCAAAGACGTGCTAGGGCTCGTTCGAATCAACGCTGTGAGACGAACCTAATAGCGGCGGCGCCGCTTTCTAAAGGTCACCGGAGCAACGGTGGCAATGGCGGATGGTGGCGGTAGAGGGCAACGCACGGCGCAGAAGCGAGCCAGAGCAAAGGGGGGGGGGGTAAATGGAGGGGTCCATTAGGACCGGATGCTCACCGGGAATGCGTTTGTGGGGTCGTTGGCGCGAGGGGAGGTCGAACAGCGTCAGCAACGTTGACGAAGACGGCGGCCTGAGTTGGAGAAGATGACCCGATGCGGTCGATTCGTAGCGCCCCGTCTTGATTACTTCTGCGGGGATGATCCTCAAGGCACGACGGAGCTCATGGCGACATCAGCAGGGCATGGGGAGGCCGGGGACGGTGGGGATCGTTGGAGCTAGGGTTTCGGGTCTGCGCGAAAAGGGGAAAGGGAGAGCTCCATAGAGAGGGAGTGACCAGGGGAGAGAGGAAGAGGCGTGCGGCTGCTCCTTATCCTCTCCTCCAAGCAGCGTGCATCGCATAGCGGCAGTGACATCGGGCGGCGTGCTTCTGCCGTCGTGAGGGACGACAGGAGAGAGGCGAAGGGGTACCGGGCCGACTCCTGGGCCCCGGGTGGGCCTACTTGGGCTGCTGGCTGCTGCTCGCGGCGGCAGAGAGATGGGCCGAGGCCCATCGGCTGTTAGCTCTATTTTTTCTGCTGAAACAATTTTACTTTTTCTGTTTTTCTCCTTTTCATTTATAAAACCATTTCAAATCTAGTTTAGAGTATTTCAGAAATACCAGAAGGTTTAGAATATTGTTTGAAACACATAGGGTCCTTATAATCCATTTGGGCTCCATTATTTTTGTACATTTCAAATTCAAAACTATTTGAATTGCTTTCAAATAGAGGAGGATGGTTAGAGTTTAGGGTTTGTACTTGTATTTAAATCAACACACTTGATCTTATGCATATATTTTATTAGGTTTAACACATGCATGCAATGCTTAAGTACTAGTTACATATATTACAAACTTGGGCTATTACAGGATCTGAAGCTCTTCCCGGCACCCTGCCGGAGGGGAGATCATCCCGGAGGCCTTTTTCTTCATCATGCCAGCCTCCTGTATGAAGCGTGAGTAGTTCCACCTTGGTCTACGGGTCCATGTAGTAGCTTGATGGTTGGATCTCCTCCTTGTGCTTTCATGTATAGATCTTGTGAGCTCCGTTCATGATCAAGATGTAATCTATTTATAATCATGCATGTTGTGTTTGTGGGGATCCGATGGATATTGAGATTACTATGTCAGATTGATTAATGGTTTTGTCTATTTGATTCTATCATGTCTGTGTTGTTTGTGATCTTGCATGCTCTCCGTTGTTAGTAGCTATCTTGGCCAAGTAGTTGCTAGTGACTCCAAGAGGGGGTATTTATGCTCGATAGTGGGTTAATGCCTCTAGTTTCCAAGGGAAGTGACAGAAATCTCTGCGGTTGTAGATGTGCTGTTGCCACTAGGGAGAAAACAACGATCTCTTGTTCATGGAACAAGTGGATTGTTTACCTTACACACTTTGCTTAAAGCAGTTTTCTGTTGCTTCCAACTTAATACTGGAGGGGGTTCGGATGATAACCTGAAGGTGGACTTCTAGTCATAGATGCAGTTGGATGGCGGTCTATGTATATTGCCCAATCGAATCTCATAGGATCTTTTTGTCTAGTATTGAATTGTTATGCCTTGCTCAGTCCTATCAATTGACCTGTTGTAATTTGTTTACCCTTCATGCCATGTTTGTTTATCTAAGGAGAGCACCTCTAGTGAACTATGGACCCCGGTCCAATCTTTACCATTGATACATCTTCCACTATTACTCGTTTACTTGCTGCAAACCACAATCACCTTCCACACCAAACAGTTAATCCTTTGTTACAGCAAACCGGTGAGCTTGACAACCTCATTGTTTGTTGGGGCAAAGTCTTGAGTTTGTGGTGTACAGGTTTCCATGTTGCTTGCAACACCTTTGAGACGTTTCCTTCCTCCTACTGGTTCGATAACCTCGGTTTCTTACTGAGGGAAAACTTGTTGTTGTGCTCTTCACACCTTGCTCTTGGGGTTTCCAACGAAGCGTTCCACGTCAATAGTGTGGCCGTCATCAGAGTTTCTTCATGCGTTTAACGCCAATATGACCTAGACGGCAGTGCCGCATATATGTAGATATATCATCATCAAGTTTAATCCTTTTATCATCAACATTATGAATATGTGTAACATTATTATCGAGATCAAACAGAAATAAACCATTCATCACAGGTGCATGACCATAAAAGATATCATTCATATAAATCGAACAACCATTGTTTTCATATTTTAATGAATAGCCACTTCGCATCAAACGATCCGGATAAAATGTTCATGATCAATGCAAGCACCAAATAACAATTATTTAGATTTATCACTAATCCTGATGGTAAGTGGAGAGGCAGCGTTCTGAAGGTGATCACATCAACTCTTGATCCATTACCGACACGCATCATGACCTCACCCCTTGCTAGCGGTTGCTTGTTCCGTAGCCCCTGATTCGAGTTACATCTATTAGCAACCGATCCAGTATCAAATACGCAGGTGCTACTGCTAGTTCTAGTCAAGTACACATCAATAACATGTATATCATATATACCTTTGTTTTCCTTGCCGGACAAATACTTGGGGCAGTTGCGCTTCCAATGGCAAGTCCCCTTACAATAATAGAACTCGGTACCAGAATTAGGGCCATCTCAGGATTTCTTTTTAGGCGCGACAATAGATTTGCCGCCCTTCTTTCCCTTCTGTTTACCCTGCTTGTCTTTCTTGAAACCGGTGGTCTTATTGATCATCAACACTTGATGTTCTTTCTTGATCTCCACCTCTGCAGTCTTAAGCATTGACAGAAGCTTGGGGAGAGACTTATTCATGCCCTGCATGTTATAGTTTATCACGAAGCTCTTGTAGCTAGGTGGCAGAGATTGGAGAACATGATGTATGCCAAAGTCAATGGGGATCGTTATTCCCAAGGACACAAGCTTATTGGCATACCCAAACATTTTGATTACGTGCTCACTAACGGAGTTTTTATCTTCCATTATGCAGCTAAAGAACTTTTCAGAAGCATTATAACTCTCTACGGCAGCATGGGTATTGAAAATCATTTTCAATTCACGGATTGTATCAAAGGAATTGCCATTTTCGAAACACTTTCGAAGTTTTGGCTCTAGCCCATATAGTATGCCCCAATGAACTAAGTTGTGGTCCTCCTGATGAGTCAAATAGAAATTTTTTCTTTGTAGGGAGCACCATCAAGTGGTAGGGGTCCTAGCGGTGCTTCTAGCACATATTTATTTTGTGCAACATTGAGGAGAATCCTCAAATTCATGGCCCAGTCGGTAAAGTTGCTACCATTCATCGCAAGTTTCTCTTTTTCCATGAACACATTGAAATTAAAAGCAGGTGGTGCCATCTACAACATAATTTGTAAAGTTTAGACTAAGTTTATGATAGATCGAGTTCAACTAATCCAAATTATGAATGAACTCCCACTAAAAAACAACATCCCTCGTGTCTTTTTGGTTATTACATGAACCAAATCCACTACACCAAGTCCGATCATCATGCGAGTCAGTGTAGTTTCAAAGGCGAGCATATATATGGGCATCATATCAAATATATGACTCATACTTAACCTTTCAGTACGTGTTCCGAGGCCATGTCTGTATATGCTAGGCTCTCCAAGTAAGAACCTTAGTACTTGCGTGTGTAAAACTGTCTTACACCCGAAATATGACCGTGGAGTCAAGTACACCCGATCATCACGTGATGTCTTGAAGCGGTGAAACATAATCGGTGCATACTTAAGGGAGAACACATTTTTATCTTGATATCTAAATGAGGGATCATCTTATAATGCTACTAAAATGCCAACCAAGCAATATAAGATGCAAGAACATCATATGTGAAAAGTGAAATGATATGGTTCTTGCACTTGATCACTATCATGTGCATCATGGTATGATCTTTATCATTACTTTGTGTGTAAGGCCAAGGTCTTTGGAACTTACACGTTAGGTGTGTTGTAAGAGTATCATCTATATATCAACTTACAACATTACCATATCATGACACTAGCCCAGCAACAATCTAAACTAGACGCTTCTAATTTATCCATTGCAAGTTTTACGTGGCTTAGGGCTTTCGAAGATAGAACCGTTCTTACCTACAAACATGGAACCACAACGATGATAACTAAGTTATTAGAAACTCATTGTAAATCATATATTGACTATAGTAGGAGAGACAGACACCCGCTAGCCACTTATGCAAAACTAGTTGCATGTCAAGCGTTGAACTGGTCTCATGTGTGAGGACATGTAAAGTTAGTCCGGGCCGCTTCATCCCATCAATATTGAAAATACAAATAAGAATAAATAACATGATCATCATTGCCTACATACTCATATGTTTACTACCCGTGCAAAGCATCTACACATAGATCTAGCTCTGATATCACTGTTGGGTTCATAGCATGGAAAACAAAAATTTCCTTCGATGGGAACTACTAAGCACCAAGATATATCTACTAGATACAAGCTACAGGTGGATATACATCCATAGAGAAAATACCTTTGTAGACTGACAAAGGTTAACGAGGTTGTACTCGTGGATGATGTAGTTGAACGCTTGCTGATCTCAAGATTGAGAAGAAGTCCAACACCGCAAATCAGCAGCGCATCTGTGATCGCACACACGTTCAGGCCACTGAACAACCTCCGCCTCCTCGCTCCAACAATGCAGCGGAAGCAGCAACTCCTTCCAGACGAAAATCCACCAGGAACATGTATCTCGCTAGTCCGAGACCATGGGGGAATAATTCTAGAGGGGAGAGAGATTCTTCACGAGGTGTGAGTGAGAGAGAGGGAGAGGGGGCTTTTTATAGGAGGAGGGTCACCCCAAGGGCCATGGCCGGAGCCATGGGGCTTCCCCCAACCCTTCCTCCATTCATGTGACTGGAGCTCCCACTCACAAATTGGCTCTCCATTTCCTCCACTCAATTTCCCATTAAATTTCCACCAAATTTAATGTAATATCTCATTTAATAAAACTACTTTTATTTATTTATTCAGAATTTTTTCAATTACATTAATTAACAAACATTCAGCTACTTTTCAATTTCACATGCAGAACCAATTTCAGCAATTTCATCTGAAACAAGTCCGGTGTCCATTGAAATAATTCCAGCGCTTTGCAATTCTTTTGTCTAGAACATATTTTATCCAAATGGTGTTGGTATCCCTTAAGTGTGTCACCCTACGGTTCACGAATAATATAGACATGATCAAGACCCCTCTCGGATTAATAATCAGAAGCAGGACCAGGATATCCATACTGCCTCCCACACATTCAATGCTGACTTCTATGATCGTGAGAACCTTTTACACTAGTAACTTAATCCCTTTGTCTCGCGATATATTACATGTCCGAGGTTCGATCATCGTTATCTCCATACCTAGTTTGATCTCATTAACAACATGCACTCTTTTCTTGTTCCCGTGATATAATATTCTAGTGATCACATCACTTGCTTGCAAGCTAACTAATGTGATATCAGCGAGAGGGCCCAGAGTATATCTATCCATCATTGGGATGGAAAAATTCCACTCTTGATCCATGAGCCTCTACATAACACTTTTGTTGCACTGAAAAAACCTTTATAGTCACCCTGTCACAGTGTGATGTTTGATGTTATCAAGATACTCTTCCTGTGTTAGTGATTGACATGATCTCATGGTCTAAGGACTAGGATTACTTCGTATGATGTTATAGCAATATAAACACAATGACTTTGATCGTAATGCTATACTTTAGATGAATGTTCATAACATCATTCCAACAATGTTGTGACCTCGTTATTAACAACATACAATGTCCATGATCAGGAAACCTTGATCATCTTGTTAATCAACGAGCTAGTTTATAAGAGTGGCATAACTAGGAACTTTCTATTTGTTTATTAAACACACATGTATTAACGTTTACGTATTAATACAATTATAGCATTCAAAATAAACATCTATCATATACTTCGAGTACATATAATAACAACTTTATTATTGTCTCTTAGGACATATTCCCTTCAGAATGTAGGCAGACATTTTGACTATGTGCTCGCTCACACTGCTATGCTTTTCCATCTTGGTAGAGAAGAAGATCTCGGAAGCCACATACCTCTCTTACCGAGCCTATGGAGTAAAGACGACTTTGAGATCCTCAAGGATCACAAATGCAGCCATCTTCTCAAAACGCTTTTGAAGCTCCGGCTCCATGGCATAGAGCATTCCACTCTAGATGAGTGAGGAATCATCCGCCTTGGACTGCCAGACATTCTTTTTGTCCTCGTTGGCGGTATCCGCGGGTTTGGTGGGTAGTTTTGCCTCTAAGACATAGTTGAGATTGTAGGGGGTCATAAGGATTCTCAGGGTGTGGTGCCAGGCGGTGAAGTTAGACCCATTGGTTTTCAGCTTGTCCTTCTCAAGGAATGAGCTAAGGTTGAAGGTGGCTGGGCGAGACATCTCAATGGATTTACAAAGAGTTTAGACCATGTTCATGATACATTGAGCACAAGTTTTAAGTTTCACTCTTAAACATAAATTAACAGGGCTCCCACTCAAGACGAACATCCCCCCATTCATCTTAGTGATCACATGATCTCTTTTTACTATATCACCCCCAATCGTCACGGTCAATGACATAGCTCCAAAGGTGGACATTCCGAATGTCTGATCACATCCTGATGAGTGCATATTTGCATCATGTTTTAGGTTATTATTTTGCATTGTAGATGTAGGATCTTGGTATTTTACGGTGTTCGCATGCACTTTTTATGTTTATTTTCACCAGGATTAGATCGTATGATGGATCCAATGGACACAATTCTTGGACCAGTTATATTGGAGTGAAAAGGGGACAAAAACTATGTAAATCACTTATTTGGGGAATATTAATAATACCAGAAGAAAACCCGAAGCGAGCAAAGGACACAGAAGAGTTGACGACCAACTATACGGGCCTCCGCCGTATTGTTGCGGCCGTATAGTTGGCGCCGCCTCTGCCTCCTCAAATAGTTTCACCCCGTGCAACTGGTTCAGGGAGACGACATACAGAACACCCAGAAATCACTCATGTACCCTCTTGACTTTCATATTGTTGATATGCCTCGAGATACTTTTTGTCCTATTCTTTTAGGCAGGCCTTTTGTCTCTATAAACAAAGCTCGAATTGATAATAAGGAGGAGACTATTTCCATGATGTTTGGAGAGGAGGAAATGACATTCCACTTCGCCCAACTTAAAAAGAGGCCATATGAAATAGAAGATATCAAGGAAGAGAAAACAATTGCCAAGCTAGACGCAATTCATTCCAGCACTCCCCAAGATGAATTAGAAAGGAGCTTAATTAATTGGGAAGAGGCACTAGATGATGAGGAAATAGAAGACATAGATGATTACCTTGACTACATCCAGGAAGTACAAAACCCACATGATTATGAAGAATTGGTAAGAAAAGGTGATGAAGAACCTCCGCCAATTGAATTGAAACGACTTCCAAACAATATGAGGTATGAATTTTTAGATAATGGAAATAAATGTCTAGTTATTATTAGTAAAAAATTATCAGAAAATGAAACATAAACTTATTTTAGTTTTGATCAAACATCAAGCATTTGGGTATACTCTAAGTGATATTAAAGGAATAGATCCATCCATTGCGACACATACAATTACCATGCTTGAAGATGTTATACCGGTAGTTGACATACAAAGAAGGATTAATACTAAAATCAAAGAGGTAGTGAGAAAAGAAGTTATATGCTTATTAGATGCCGCCATAATATATCCTATTTCTGATAGTAAGTGGGTTAGCCCAGCTCATTGCATACCAAGACATGGGGGTCTTGATGCTGCTATGAATGAGGATGGTGAACTAATCCTATAAGGCCTATTGGTTGGTATCGCATGTGCATCGATTTTTGAAAACTAAACCGTGAGACACAGAAAAATCACAAACATTGTCACATCCCGAATTTTTCCAAATTTTAAAATGTGAAAAATAAATAAACAAAAGAAATAATTGTTGAAATTTAGGGTGAAATAAACTTTTTGCTTCTAAATGGAAACATCAAACCCTCCTTGAACAAATTTGAATGAAAAGGGAACCCAACAAAATTTCAAATCAAGTGAAATGCATTCATCAATAAATGTATCTTGAAATTTAAACACTTGGGAAAATAAATCAAAATCCTAAAACCCTAATGGAAGAAATCAATTCCAAGATCCCTCTAAGACTATGGATTTGATCCATATAAAAATTTAGCAACAAATCATTTTAAAATGATCAAAAATGATAAACAAAAATATTATAAAACCATTGAAATTAGTTTCATTCAATTTGGAGCCATGGATAAAAACTTATGAATTTAATAAGATAAAAAGAAAATAAATTCCAAAGCTAATAAAGCTCCTAGCTAAAATCCATACTAAAGGGTGAGCAAACTAATCCTAAAAAGATTTAAAAATATAAACAAATATTAAATAAAAATATACAAATTGGAATCACCAATTTTGGAACTATAAATAAAAAGATATGGATTTCATAAGATAAAGAAGGAAATAAATGAATAAGGAATATTTAAAAGCCAAATTAAATCTTGGCCAAATCCATAACCAAATGGAATGAAAGTTTATTGAATAATAAAAAGGAGAAAAGGATTATTTAAATAAAATCATAAGGATTGAACAATGTCCAAATTTTATTTAAATAAAGACAAATTGCATAAATAATAAATTCCAAGGAAGTTATTTAGAAGACAATTTAAAACTTGAATTAAATCCATAAGTAAATGGAATAAAGATAATCCAAATAAAATAAAGGGATACAGAATATTCAAATAAAATTATATGGGATTAAACCATATTCAAATTTTATTTAAATAAAGACAAAATCCCTAATGTAAATGATTAATTAAATCATGAGTAAATAATAATTGATAATAGTCAAAGTGAATTAAAAGTTATCTAATTAACTTAAAAAGAATTATTTGAATAAAATTTATATGGGTGAAAAACCATATTTGATTTTATTGGTATAAAGACAAATTCCCAACTTAAATGATTAATAAATCATATTAAAATATTTTAAATAATTCAAAGTGAATTATTTAACACACTATTGAATAAATAAAACCTACTGAAAAAGGTTTGATAAAACATTTGAATTTAAAACAGAAGTTTAAATCATTTGAATAAAATAATATGGATTGGAACCATATTTAAAATCCTAAGGAAATATAAGGAAAGATTATAAAATGGACTTGAAAGCTGGGAAAAGTTTGAATTCAAACAAGTGTTTAAATCATTTGATTCAAATCAAAATAGAAATTGAAATCAGAAAAAGAAAAGAAAATAGAGAAGGAAAAAAATAAAAATAAATTAGCCCAAGTAGACCTACCCCAGACCCCAGCCCAACAAAGCCCAGCAAGCCCATCGACGGCCTCCCTCTTTTTCTTTTCCGGAAATGTTTTATCACCCACGGATGAACCCGCACAGTCCCTGACAGCAAGGTCCCACTGACCCCCCCTCAGCTCGCTGACTCCGCGACCCCACTGCGCCACCTCATCATCAACCTCGTAGCGACCCGTTCCCCTTTTCCTCGTCGGTTTTCTGCATTGATTTCGTGGTGTAAATTCGCATTACCGCCGGCATAATTCTCGCCAGTAAGCATGCTTTCTTAAGCGCCCACGTCCCCTCTCTCCTTCCCCCAGACGCTACTCCCTCTTTGCCCCCAAGCTGCGTGAATTCCACTCGAGACCACCACTGCTCCGATGACACTCCGACCACGATTCCAGCGAGCCCTCATCACCCCACTACCCCTAGCCTCCACAAGCATGTTCCCCAGCGTTCCCCGCATCTCCCAGTACCTCTCACTCGCCCACGCAAGCCCCAGAGGCTCGGCAACATCGACGACTGAACTCCGCCGTCTCCTGCTCCAACTCCGTCGAGCCCCACTGGTAGTTTCTGACCGCGCCTTCCCCTATCTTTGACACACGCATGTTCTTCTCTCTCGCACGCGTATGACGCACTCGCTGTCTTGCTTTTCTGTGCTGTTCAGCCTCGCCAACAATGACGCCGAACTCTCCCGTCGCCAGGACCGTCCTCGGTGAGCGATTCACGTCATCCTCATGCGCCCCTCGACCTGCGACAACAAAGTCGAGATTCCCCACGTCACTGCGATCACTGTGAGCCTCTCCTCCCTCTCCCGCGCTTCCTAGTTTCGCCGGACCGTCACTGACAGAGCCACGCCGCCGCTCACCGTTGCGCCGCCAGTTCCTGGTTGCTATGCTCCAGCCCGTTAGATCTTAATCGCGTGGTTCAGATTAGATCTAATCGAATCGCTATCATGCGCCATGTGCCGTGCGATTTAAGTCAGATCCAACACACCGCATCAGTCGATCCAACTGAACCGGTATCGTCCAATGAGATCAAGACACGTAGCCCTGCCTGTTGTTTAAAAAAGAAAATAGATCTATTAGATATTTAGATTTGCAAAATTTATAACTTTTGATCCACACATCCAAATTTTACAAATTTTATATCATTGGATTCACAAAAATGCAAAGTTTCCAACCATGCCCTTAGTTTAGCATTTTTTTCTGGAAAAGTGATTGTTTTTGCAGAAACTTGTTTAGGCCTATTTTGGTTATAAAATTTATTCTAAAAATGATTTTAGGGTAAAACCTTTTGCAAATGGTTTGATTTAAACTCTATGACCCTAAAAAATAATTTTTGGATTTAAAAATTTATTTTAATAACCCTAGAAAATTATTCCTTTGAATAAAGGCATTTCTAGTAAAATAAAATTATTGCTTTGATTTAAAAATGGTTTTGAGTGAAACCTTTTGAAAATGGGTTTGTTTTAAAAACACTTTGACCCTAATTATTAATATTTGTGTTTAAATTTTTTTGGCTAACACTAGAAATTAATACTTTGACTTAAATCATTTCTAGCAAAACAAAAATGATTTAAATGGCCATTTTCACTAACTTGTTTTCAAATGACCTTGCCACTTTTATAAATGACCAATAGGTGTTTTAAAATGTTTATAGCCTATTAGAGACCACCTTTACAAATAAAACAATCTTTTGCATGCTTGCATGCATTGTTTTCTTTTTATTATTTTATGTGGTGAATTGTTTGAATGCTAGTTTGAATTTGTGCCTTGATTGATTTGTAGTGAACTTTGAAGAGTGTGACAATTGCAAGATCAAGGAGTGAATCTATATTCTCTACTAAAAAGGAAAGTGGTGCTTCATATTTTTGTCCCAATGTTTTTACTATGCACTAGTGATATTTTGTATAGGGCTTGCATGATATTTTGCTAAGTATCTATATGCTATGCTATGGGAAATCCTAGTAGTTGTAGAATTGGTAGAAATATTCTCTAAGTTAAGATACTTGTTATATTATCATGCTTAGCCTAGCTAGTTGCAAACAAGGGTGGTATATACATATACATGCTATGGAAAATTTTACTAAGTCTTGTGACTTATGTTTTTTTCTTAATAAAACAACTAAGTGGATGCAACACCTGGGTGGAATGGTAATTGCATGGATGGATTTTTGTTGAGTGGTTACCAGGGCCCCATTTTCATGGCCTACCCTGTGTATCTCACTTGTGGAATGCCACCCAGGAACAAAGGTATTTGAGATGCCAAATGTTAAGAAGCTTCTAGTGCAGCCACATGGCAATATGGGCTCTTCCTGGATCATATAGGTTGCAATAACTTAGCCAAATGGATAGAAGGTGGTAGGGGTGATAGGTTTGGAACGCGTCCATTTGGTCTAAGGGAAGTCTTCTGAAAGATATTGTCTCGATTCATGTCGAGTATTGTGGGGAAAGTGCACCACCTCTCAAGAAGGAAGAATCTAAGTACTTAGCCGTCTCCCCGACAATGGACAATTTGAGCATCAAGACATGGAAGCTATCAAGGATCTCCTCATCCCAATTTCTAAGTTAAAAACTTGTGGTTGAATAAGGGTTAAAGGATCACCAATTTCTATTGGTAGTTCCTTGGGTGATTTTGATAAACAAAAACTTAGTGTTTTCAAATGATAAGGAAAATCTATTTTGAGCAAAGCAAGCTTAAGCTCCACATAGCCAAATGCATATAGATGATAGATACCACTTTTCTACCATAATATCACTTGCCAATACAATTCAAATGTATTGACCCTTGTGGATGTAACTTATTATGTTGCAGGTTTATTTGATGTTAGTGAAGTGTGTTTAATAGGATTACAAGTCTACAACCAACATGATTGCCTGTGGCATTTTGAAGATGAAGGACTCCATGCTATATAGTTATTTCTGCTGCATTGTAATGATATAGCCAAATGAGCTATGTAAGATGTAATGAATTATTTTATTCCTGGTTATAAAGTTGTATTATGACCTTTGTTTCTTGATATTACATCTTAAACTGTGGATTCTAGCTATTGATCCAAGGACTAGCATTGTAAACACATGGATCTCTACCTTATCAGGTTGGGACCTCTACAGATGGTATCAGAGCACTGTGTTTCCTGTAGGATTGTAACCCTAGGATTGGACAAAACCCCTTAGAAAAATAGGAGTTGTATTTGTTCAAAATTATTTACAAACAATCTTGTAAACTCTTTCCTCAACCTTTTTGGTTTTGATTCTACATCTCCCCTCTTTTAAACTTGATGGACAAAGCCTTCAACATGAGCAAAGACTTCAATATCACCAATGACTTCAACAACAATATCACCAAGGAATTGAACTTGGACATCACTAAGGACTACAAGTGAGACAAGAATATTACTCAAGACTTGGAGACTAAGGAAACATAACTTAGAATAAATCATCATCACCTTTGAAGACTTGTGACCAAGATGCAAGAATTTTAACAAGGATACAATGATCTTGTTCAAGAAGAAACAACTAAGAAGAATGGAATGATCTCAAGTGAAATCCTATAGTTGGACCACCATACTAGAGTTTAGTTTAGATCAACTTATTGATCACACCAACTTATGTGGTGTAGGAAAAATATTTTATTGCCTACAAATATGCCTGAATCTTGTTGTTTGAGTGGAATGTTTGATTGTGATTGCTTGCACATTGCTTGTGTTAATTGTTGTGTGTGAATAGACTTCTTCTCTAGGAATATTTTGCCTACTATAATCCTAATCCAACCCAAATAGATGACTTATCCAAGGGACCACAACTCCAACATCAAGAATGGTGATAAAAACAACCAAGAGGTGCACATGAGAGAACAACTTCTAGCAACCCAAGCCTAGTTGAATCAAGTGACAACTCAGTTTTTAACCAACAACAATGAGTTAGACCCAACCATGCAAAAGTTTTTGGAAATCCAATCCCAATTGTTGCAAAGGATGACCAATCAAATGATCAACATGAGAGACAACCTTTCCCAAGGAGATTGTGACAACAATGATGTCAAGGATGATATTATGGAAGGAACTCAAGCTTGCAATATTTGTGGAGACATGGAACACACTTGTAAAGAGCATGTGGACCAATGCCCTAATTGTGAAGAGAAACATCCAATTAAACAATGTCCCACATCTCAAGTGACATGTTTCCTATGTGAAGGAAATGATCATGTCCCTATCCAATGCCCCATCTATCCTATAGTTCAAGAAATGAAACAAGATGGAATGCATCAAATGTTTGGAAACCTCCATAATGGAACAACTTCTACCAAAAAAGGATGAAGGCGAAGTCAGAACCATGCCTCATAAGGCCACATCTAAAGTGACCACAAAGTGTTGCTACTCTTGTGGAGAAGACGGTCATATCTCTAGTGACTGCCCCAAGAAGAGAGAAAGATTTCCCACCTTTGAGGTGAGATATGAAGAACATGAACTAGAAGAACTCCTAGCTTTGGAGAGACCCAAGAAAAAGAAGAAATGCCCCAACCCTAGCAAGAAAGACATTAGCCAGGTGCAATGTTTCAATTGCAAAGAGATGTGACACTATGCCAATGATTGCCCAGAAAAGAAGAAGAACCAAGGAAACAAACAAGAGGCAATGATACCAAAGAAGAATGATATTAGCCAATTGATGTGTTTCAAATGCAAAGAGCTAGGCCATTATGCAAGCAACTGTCCAGAGAAGATACATCAAGACCCCAAGTAAGCCAAGATTTAATCCAGTAATTTTTTTTAGGGTGGTAGTACCCTAGTTGTCTTGAAGCCAACTTGTAACCTCTAGCCTTCCCAAATCTCGGGACGAGATTTATTTTAAGCGTGGTAGCCTATCACATCCCAAAATTTTCCAAATTTTGAAATGTGAAAAATAAATAAACAAAAGAAATAATTGTTGAAATTTAGGGTGAAAAGAAACTTTTTGCTTCTAAATGGAAACAACGCTCCTTGAACAAATTTGAATGAAAAGGGAACCCAACAAAATTTCAAATCAAGTGAAATGCATTCATCAATGAATGTATCTTGAAATTTAAACACTTGGGAAAATAAATCAAAATCCTAAAACCCTAATGGAAGAAATCAATTCCAAGATCCCTCTAAGACTATGGATTTGATCCATATAAAAATTTAGCAACAAATCATTTCAAAATGATCAAAAATGATAAACAAAAATATTATAAAACCATAGAAATTAGTTTCATTCAATTTGGAGCCATGGATAAAAACTTATGAATTTAATAAGATAAAAAGAAAATAAATTGCCAAGCTAATAAAGCTCCTAGCTAAAATACATACCAAAGGGTGAGAAAAATAATCCTAAAAGGATTTAAAAATATAAACAAATATTAAATAAAATTATACAAATTGGAATCACCAATTTTGGAACTACAAATAAAAAGATATGGATTTCATAATATAAAGAAGGAAATAAATTAATAAGGAATATTTAAAAGCCAAATTAAATCTTGGCAAATCCATAAACAAATGGAATGAAAATTTATTGAATAATAAAAAGGAGAAAATGATTATTTAAATAAAATCATAAGGATTGAACAATGTCAAAATTTTATTTAAATAAAGACAAATTGCCTAAATAATAAATTCCAAGAAAATTATTTAGAAGACAATTTAAAACTTGAATTAAATCCATAATCAAATGGAATAAAGATAATCCAAATAAAAAAGGGATAAAGAATATTCAAATAAAATTATATGGGATTAAACCATATTCAAATTATATTTAAATAAAGACAAAATCCCTAATGTAAATGATTAATTAAATCATGAGTAAACAATAATTGATAATATTCAAAGTGAATTAAATGTTATCTAATTAACTCAAAACGAATTATTTGAATAAAATTTATATAGGTTAAAAACCATAGTTGATTTTATGGGAATAAAGACAAATGCCCAACTTAAATGATTAATAAATCATATTAAAATATTTTAAATAATTCAAAGTCAATTATTTAACACACTATTGAATAAATAAAACCTACTGAAAAAGGTTTGATAAAACATTTGAATTTAAAACAGAAGTTTAAATCATTTGAATAAGATAATATGTATTGGAACCATATTTAAAATCCAAAGGAAATATAAGAAAAGATTATAAAATGGACTTGAAAGTTGGGAAAAGTTTGAATTAAAACAAGTGTTTAAATCATTTGATTCAAATCAAAACATAAATTGAAATCAGAAAAAGAAAAGAAAACAGAGAAGGAAAAAAATGAAAACAAATCAGCCCAACTAGACCTACGCAGACCCCAGCCCAGCAAAGCCCAGCAAGCCCACCGGCGGACTCTCTCTTTTTCTTTCCCTGAAACGTTTTCTCACCCATGAACGAACCCGCACAATCCCTGACAGCGCGGTGTGACACCCCTGGGATTAGGGCTAATCAAATCCCAGACCTCCGTCTGAAATAAGCTTAACCTTGAACTCGAGGATATCAAGTGAAGAATCGGTAACATGGCAGTGACCCTACGACACAAAATTATTACAGCAAGCTCATAACTGAGCAGAGAACCAAATTATTACAAGCAGAGGTCACTGACCACAAACATCAAACAACGGAAGAAAAATTATGCTATTAAGTATAGAAAACTTAATAAATGGCCTAAGAGGCCTAAAGCATAATGATGACGTCCCAACCCATAGATTCCAGGCTGCCAGCCGGGAACCCCAAGCTACTCGTCGATGTCGATGTAGTACCAAACTGATCTTCAGGGAACACTTACTCTACCAAAAGTATCAACAAGGCAAGGGTGAGTACAGGGTGTACTCCGCAAGACTTATGGCTGGTGGAGTTGTTTTGCATAAAGCCACTTTTGTTTATAAAACAAGAGAGAGAAGGAGCTCGTCTAGTCAGAGTATTTTAAAAGGGGATAAGAGCACGACATCTCCAAGATATTGATCATCATCTTCTGATATCCACCAAATCATCATCTGAACCCTAACTAGGATCACCCCCTCGTACCCATGAGGAAGCATCCTTAAGAACACGTTGCTCTGCCAAGTTTTACGATTAGGTTATAGTTCTCTATGATCTTAGAATCTGGTCACCAAGCGTTCATAACCGTGAACACGACTTTTCGAAAAGATTTAACCCTGTAGGGGTGTAGAACTTTACCCACACGTACCAGTCGAGTCTTAGTGACAGTACATTAGCCCTCTTCCTTGGAAGGCCGACAGAGGGTGGTTGGCCATGACCTTTACCTTGCTTTCGTCGAGACCATGAGTCACGCAATAAGTATGGTTCCGTCGTAACGGGTCAAACCTGAAGCCGGTACTTAAAGATGTGAGGCGAGGTTGGTTCACCAGGGGCTCCATCGACCCTAAGCAACCTGGTCCATGCTTCCTACCTGTTATGAATGCACCTTCACCCGCCAAATATTTCAAAAGGTTTTCTATGCATATGTTGAATGGAACGCCGAACTATGTGACTCATTGAATCTACTAGGAAAGTTAATCAGGCGAGGGGTTCCCAAGCCCCGTATGGCTGTACGCTCGTCTCGGTTCCAAAGGCAAGAACTCAGGTCCTAGTGGTGGCGAGCATGGGACTAGAAAAACCACATCCCACCGTGGCCTCCCATACAAGCCTTAGTATGTTTAACTCATATAACCTCCAATATCACATCACGATTTCCTGTCATACTAGATTCTCTGCATCTGATACATCATCTGGATGGACCAGACTCAACAGCTATGCATGGCTAAGCAGGACACAGATATTAGCTCTAGCAGTGCACACAAGCCAAACCTAGTTATGCTAGGAGCAGTGGATCAGGTAATATAAGCTCAAGGGATTATGCAATAGATAGGATACTCTATCTATCGATAAAAGACCATAGTAGAATCGTATGCATCATGGCAGGAATTGTAATACTTTCGTAAACATAGGATTGTATCATGGTGGGGCTATGCTTGCCTTTGCCAGTTGATAGCAGATAAACTGATCTTCGGAGGCCTTGTACTTGACTTGGTTACAGATGGTCTAGTGTTGTTTGTCGATCTTCGATCTTTGATGGTGTTGTCCTCGGTCTTCGATCTCGATCTCGATATCGTATTCTACCGAAAAAGAACCAAACACCGGAAATAAAGGGGAGACAATCAACACATGGCGTCGATGCAATGCTCAAGTAAGGATGATGATATGACAAGTTTATTAGTATTGAAATGTAACACTAACGCATGCTCGACCATTTAATCGGGGTTCCGAGGGGTATAAAGCCTAATTCAGGAAAACTCCGGATGTATATGAGAGGGGTTGGTTTGTTCTTCTAATTATACTTGTCATGAAAGTTGTTAAACAATGCATGATGATAGCTTAGATAGGTAGCTCTCATTTTTCTGAACATTTTGATATATTATTTGTATTTTTCTGACTTATAAATAATTAGTTATTGAATTTATAAGTTTAAACCATTTTCTGGAATCAATAAATCAATTTTAAAAGGTTTATTGCGTCGGTATGACGTCAGCACAGGGTCTGGGTCTTTTTCCACTGGGTCTAGTTCTAGCCACTATGACTGATGATTGGGCCCGATGCCACATCATCAAGCCACGGTGGACACGCTTGGTCAACATGCCACGCTGAGGCCACGTCGACGCCACCTAGATGCCACGTGGGGCTCGCCGGAGACACGTCGGCCAACGGTGGTTGGAAGCGCTAGAGGGCGATTCAGCAAGCGGGAGTGGGAACGTTCGACGCGGCTCGTCGAGGCGAACCAAAAAGTGGCGGTGCCGCTTGGGTTAGGTCGCCGGAACAGTGGCTGCAACGGCGCGCGGCGGCAGAGCTTGCAGACGGACGATGAGCGGCGTCTACAACACGAGAGAGAGAGAGAGAGAGAGAGATTGGAGGGGCCCTTGATCACCAGGTTCTCACCGTGATTCTGATAGTGAGGTCGATATGGCCGGGGGAGGTCGGTAGCATCATCTATGTCGACGATGAAGCTCGTCGGTGATGGAGAAGATGACTTCGATGCAGTCGATTGCGGGCTTCCCTGCTTGATTCCTTTGGTGAGGAGGATCTTCACGTCGAGGAGGAGCCTATAGTGGTTTCAGACGAGCGAGGGGTGGTCGAGAACGACGGGGACAAGCGGTGGCCGAAGCTAGGGTTTCGGGGCTTCTGCGTGCGAGCGTCACAGAGCGAGGGAGAGAGGGAAATGGGGATGAGAAGAGAGGGCATGGCACGGCCGTTCTTATCCTTGTGCTCTACAGCGGCGGCGGGCATCGTAGCGCTCAGGGGATCGCCGGCCGGAAGTGGGACACGCGGGGCTTCGCCTCGGTCCTTATGGAAGAGGAAGAAGATAGGAAAAAAGAAGCAAAGGGGTATCAGGCCGGAGCTGGGCCGTGTTGGGCTGCAGGGTGCTACGTGAGTGGCAGGAGAGGAGAGAGGGAGAGGTTGGGCTGCGGGCCAGATAGGTAGGACTCTGTTTTTATTTTGCAAATCCCTTTTCTTTTCTGTTTTGAATTTCTGTTTGTATTTCCAATTTGTAAACTATTTTGAACTATTTCAGAATTAGAAGAAGGTTTATAAGATTATTTGAAACACATAGGGGCCCTCTATACTGTTTGGACTCCACACATGTTGCATTTTTCAAACATTTTCAAAACCATTTGAATTGTTTTCAAATAAGATGGAGAGGATAGGGTTTAGGGTTTTATATTATTTTTATTCAATGCATTTAGAAGGAATGATGCTCATGATGCTCAATCAAACCCTAATATAGATTAACTAAAACTGGGGTGTTACAGCTCTATTCCCCTTATGAGAATCTAGACCCGAGATTCCAAAGGTAGGAAGACAGACAGAGAGAGAAAGAAACAGGGTCACTCTAAAGATAAGAGGGAGAACACTCTAAACAACACACCGAGTATCTCATGGTCATATCATGGATGGAGTGTTTAGAAACAACTCTGAGATGACGAGCATGAAACACATCAAGGTAACAGAGAAAACAAGAGGAGATGGTTTCAAATGTTAGATAGATGGTCTTCATAAGGATTGAGACTAGGGAACTTACAGAAGAGTTTACGCTTCTACAAAGGAGAGGTTACAACATAAAGAACATGACCACAGACTTTGAGAAAAACGAACCTCTACTAAATAGCTTAAGTAGAGATTTAGGGTTGCAGAGATATGTATCAACAAAACCAAGATGTTGAACTACTTTTGAATCAGAAGGGTCACTTTTTCATTCAACGGAAGGCCAAGACAGAAAGGTGTTTTGTGGAGAGGACTCATAGGAGTCACAAGGAACATGTATACATAGGAACTGTTGATTACCAAAATCGTAGTCACTCTTAAAACATGATTGAGAGAACGAAGGGAACTCTTTATTCATCCAGATATACCAAAATCTTTGCCAAAGATCATGATATCACTTTACACCACTGAGATGAATAGTTAAGAAGATTCCTGATGACACGAGAAGAAAGAAACTTCATTCTCAGACTTCAATTACTTGGCACAACAAGACTTTTGCCAACATAAAATGGTCTGGAGGATCGACCAAGAGATAGTTAGCAACACTACTTTAAATGTTCTCCTTGATGTTCGAGAAAACAAACATCAAGTAAACGTCGGACTTCGTAGACAAAGGAAACCATGAGCATAACTCCTATAATCAAATTATAGAGTAAGCCTCATGAAGAGTGGTTGTTACTGCTAAATCAAGAGAATGTGACAAGAGGTCTTTCCGGTTAAGTGTGTCAACCATTACATCAATCTTGCCAGATTTACAAAGAGATCTATGTCAAAACCTTGAAGAACTCCAACCATCATTGCTTTTTGAGATTCAGCTTTGGTTAGGTGGAATGATACTTCAGACTCAGCATATCCGAATAGATAGTTTGCAACATTTACCGAAAAGGTAAAGTTACTAGATTCTCAAGATAGGGACTACAGTGCTAAGCTCCAAAAGACTGAGCTAGATTGCTATACCCATGGATTAGCAACTTGTCGAAAGACAACTGCACACACATAAAGTACTAACAATAAAACACACATGTATCCTGAAGGAACGGAGATAACTCTATTCGAATCCACGATGTCATCTTTCAACATTTGCACATGAACCGAAGAAGGTTACTACTAACATCCAGAGCACATACTTTGAGATAACTCGAAGATGGTTCTCTAAAGTTCCCAACATTAATGAGCAACGTCCCATATGAATCCAATCTAACATGGAGAGGATAATGATATTGTCGATGGGCTCAACAACAAACTTATCGGAACACTAAGAAGATGGACTCACATGTTGCTTGAACAAGGCAAGAATATTGGTCAGATCAAAGGACATGAAGATGTACTCAAGTGAAACATCACGAGTAGGAACACCATCAAGATAGTCCTTGGAACTGAGTTTGATTTGACGATAACCCAAATCAAATCAAAGGTGGGGAAGACAACATATCCACAAAGGAAATACTATCTTTCTTCAACATGAACAAAACTAGACATCCCTTTACGAACGAATAGAGTCGAGTAGAACTTTTGTCTTACAACTCTCCAAGTTATTGTTGAAGCTCAACCAACTAGTTCAGGGGTATCCAATACGGATCCTTGGAGAAGAGAGCAGTTCAGAGAACTTGCTTGCTCAAGTACTTTACAACACGGTCATGTGGCAACATGGCGATACTTCTAGTAGACATCTAGAATATCACAAACCACCGGTATGTAATTTAGTTCGAGAGGAAACTTGCTTGGTAAGGCAAGAGGACATAGTCTAAGAGTTTCTGCACAAGCCTAACTCTTTGACTGAAGAGAGTGCACCAAAATAACGGACTTTGTAGCACAGTCATACTTTTCTTAGTGATAAGGTTAACCAATCACGCTAAGAATGACACGAATGTCCTTAGAGTTCAAAACAATGAAAATTGCTAAAATCTCAGATAGCCACATTATTACGCACACGTATCACTCACAAACGCGAAAGCTCGAGGAAAGCATCACTTCATTAAGGGGTCATGAAACTCAGCTCTACCTCTTAGTATGAAAGAGTGTGGTACTTTAAGGTAGAACAGATAGAAGCTAATCAATGCCTCTTAATCTACAGATTACAACACTTTGACCAGGTCCTAGATATGACGAGGTACTGGAGTTTGCTTCTCCTAACATCTAGAAATGGTTTGTCTTAACGGAGCACAAGAGTATCTTGCACCAGAAGACACCGATGCACATTTACTACTTGGCTACCAACTGGTAGACAAAGGTCGTAAAACAACAAGGAAAAAGGAACATGCCTAGGATAGAATCCCGAGATGTGGATGCATAAGTCAACAACCTTCCGAAAACCAATGCATGGAAGCGGTAAAGTGTGGCAGAGTCACGGATATAAATGCGAGACTCACGAGAAGTATTCTTGTCGTGATCTATTTGGTTCCATTAAAGAACATCTGCCATAGCATGTGGTAGGGGAAGTCCTTAGTTCTCACAACTCAATCACAACAAAGACCACAAGCTTGAAGGATAGAATTGCAGTACCATCCATCTTGAGGTAATGTGTGAACATTAACAACAAGGGTCAAAGGAGTGGATCTTGGAATAAAGATCAGTTTCATGTACAAGATTCACAACACCAGAATCTAGCACAATCAGGGATCTTCGGTTCAAGTCCAAGGGTTAAAACCGATAAAATAAGTAACTACTACTTGAGTGACATAGCGTACACTACAAGGTAGTAATCACGAGGTAGCTTCCAAGAGAAGAAACGACTTCTGAAGTACCCAAACAAATAAAAAGGAGGCACACGAGGCGAAAGGAAACCTCGAAGCCTAGAATAGAACACTGTGGAACCAACAATATAATATTTTGGGTCCAAAATATAGAGAGATCATGATAGAAAGGAATCTCTCAGATGAACAAGAGCATGGGGAACAAGGAATTCACAACACACACAACTCTAGAGAACTCAACACTAGGTCAACTGGTTGAGAAACGACATGCCCAGAAGGCACCTAAGCTTTGAAAGACTAGAAGAGATATCAAAACTTTTCCAAAATCAACACAAGATAAGATGACCCAGAGTTAGGGCGAAACTGGATAGGAAGAAAAATAAGCATACTAGAGTTTTCGCAAATACTTTTCATCTTTAAAATAGCTTTCTCAAACACTAGACTCAACATCGACCAATAGCAAGGTTTTCCTACGATTGATCGCTCGATACCAAGACTGTGACACCCCGGATCGGGGCTAAACAAATCCTGCACTCATGCGAAATAATCTTAACCTTGAGCTCGAGGATATCCAGTGAAGAATCGGTAACATGTTAGTGACCCTACGACACAAAATTATTACAACAAGCTCATAACTGAGCAGAAAAACAAATTATTACAAGGAGAGGTCACTGACCACAAACATCAAACAACAGAAGACAAATTATTCTATTAAGTATAGCAAACTTAACAAATGGCCTAAGAGGCATGAAGCATAACTATGACGTCCCAGCCCATAGATTCCAGGCTGCCCGCCGGGAACCCCAAGCTACTCGTCGATGTCGATGTAGTACCAAACTGATCTTCATGGAACACTTACTCTGCCAAAAGTATCAACAAATCAAGGGTGAGTACAGGGTGTACTCCACAAGACTTATGGCTGGTGGAGTTGTTTTGCATAAAGCCACTTTTGTTTATAAAACAAGAGAGAGAAGGAACTCGTCTAGTCAGAGTAATTTTTTTGAGGGTATTAGTCAGAGTATTTTAAAAGGGGATAAGAGAGCGACATCTCCAAGATATTGATCATCATCTTCTGGTATCCACCAAATCATCATCTAAACCCTAACTAGGATCACCCCCTCGTACCCATGAGGAAGCATCCTTAAGCACACGTTGATTTGCCAAGTTTTACGATTAGGTTATAGTTCTCTATGATCTTAGAATCTGGTCACCAAGCGTTCATAACCGTGAACACGGATTTTCGAAAAGATTTAACCCTGCAGGGGTGTACAACTTTACCCACACGTACCAACCGACTCTTAGTGCCAGTACATTAGCCCTCTTCCTTGGAAGGCCGCAGAGGGTGGTTGTCCACGACCTTTACCTTGCTTTCGCCGAGACCATGAGTCACGCAATAAGTATGGTTCCGCCATAACGGGTCAAATCCCGAAGCCGATACTTAAAGATGTGAGGCAAGGTTGGTTCACCAGGGGCTCCATCGACCCCAAGCAACCCGGTCCAAGCTTCCCTACCTTTTATGAATGCACCTTCACCCACCAAATCTTTCAAAAGGTTTTCTATGCATATGTCGAATGGAATGCCGAACTATGTGACTCATGGAATCTACTATGCAAGTTAATCAGGCGACGGGTTCCCAAGCCCCGTGTGGCTGTACGCTCGTCTCGGTTCCAAAGGCAAGAACTCAGGTCCTAGTGGTGGCGAGCATGGGACAAGAAAAACCACATCCCACCATGGCCTCCCATACAAGCCTTAGTATGTTTAACTCATATAACCTCTGATATCACATCACGATCTCCTATCATACTAGATTCTCTTCATCTGATACATCATCTGGATGGACCAGACTCAACAACTATGCATGGCTAAGCAAGACACAGATATAAGCTCTAGCAGTGCACACAAGCCAAACCTAGTTATGCTAGGAGCAGTGAATCAGGTAATATAAGCTCAAGGGAGTAATGCAATAGATAGGATACTCTATCTATCGATAGAAGACCACAGTAGAATCATATGCATCATGGCAGGAATTGAAATACTTTCGTAAACATAGGACTGTATCATGGTGGGGCTATGCTTTCCTTTGCCAGTTGATAGCAGATAAACTGATCTCCGGAGGCCTTGTACTTGACTTGGTTGCAGTTGGTCAAGTATTGTTCGTTGATCTTCGATCTTCGATGGTGTTATCCTCGGTCTTCGATCTCGATCTCGAAATCGTATTCTACCGAAGAAGAACCAAACACCGGAAATAAACGGGAAACAATCAATACATGGCATCGATGCAATGCTCAAGTAAGGATGATGATATGACAAGTTGATTAGTATTGAAATGTAACCCTAAGGCATGCTCGACCATTTAATCGGGGTTCCGAGGGGTATAAACCCGAATTCAGGAAAACTCCGGATGTATATGAGAGGGGTTGGTTTGTTCTTCTAATTATACATGTCATTAAAGTTGTTAAACAATGCATGATGATAGCTTAGATAGGTAGCTCTCATTTTTCTGAACATTTTGATATATTATTTGTATTTTTCTGACTTATAAATAATTAGTTATTGAATTTATAAGTTTAAACCATTTCCTGGAATTAATAAATCAATTTTAAAAGGTTTATTGCTTCGGTATGACGTCAACACAAGGTCTGGGTGTTTTTCCACTGTGTATAGTTCTAGCCACTGTGATTGACGACTGGGCTCGATGCCACATCATCAAGCCACGGTGGACACGCTTGGTCAACATGCCACGCTGAGGCCACGTCGACGCCACCAAGATGCCACGTGGGGCTCGCCGGAGACACGTCGGCCAACGGTGGTTGGAAGCGCTAGAGGGCGATTCAGCAAGCGGGAGTGGGCGCGTTCGATGCGGCTCGTCGAGGCGAACCAAAATTGGCTGTGCCGCTTGGGTTAGGTCGCCGGAATAGTGGCTGCAACGGCGTGCGCCGGCAGAGCTTGCAGACGGATGGTGAGCGGCGTCTACATCACGATAGGGAGAGATTGGAGGGGCCCTTGAGCACTGTGTGCTCACCGTGATCCTGACAGTGAGGTCGATATGGATGGAGGAGGTCTGTCGTGTCGGCTATGTCGATGACAAAGCTCGTCGGTGACGGAGAAGATGACTTCGATGCGGTCGATTGCGGGCTTCCCTGCTTGATTCCTTTGGTGACGAGGATCCTCACGTCGAGGAGGAGCCGATAGTTGTTTCAGACGAGCGAGGGGTGGTCGGGAACGACGGGGACAAGCGGTGGCCGGAGCTAGGGTTTCGGGGCTTCTCCGTGCGAGCGTCACAGAGTGAGGGAGAGAGGGAAATGGGGATGAGAAGAGAGGGCACGGCACGGCCGTTCTTATCCTTGTGCTCTATGGCGACGGCGGGCATCGTAGCGCTCACGGGATCGACGGCCGGCGGCGGGACACGCGGGTGCTTCGCCTCGGTCCTTCTGGCAGAGGAAGAAGAAACGAAAAAGAAGCGAAGGGGTATCGGGCCGGAGCTGGGCCGTGTTGGGCTGCAGGGTGATGCGCGAGCGACAGAAGAGGAGAGAGGGAGAGGTTGGGCTGCGGCCCAGATAGGTAGGACTCTGTTTTTATTTTGCAAATCCCTTTTCTTTTTCTGTTTTGCATTTCTGTTTGTATTTCCAATTTGTAAACTATTTTGAATTATTTCAGAAATACAAGAAGGTTTATAAGATTATTTGAAACACATAGGGGCCCTCTATACTGTTTGGGCTCCACACATGTTGCATTTTTCAAACATTTTCAAAACCATTTGAATTGTTTTCAAATAAGAGGGAGAGGGTAGGGTTTAGGGTTTTGTCTTATTTTTCTTTGATGCATTTTGAAGGAATGATGCTCATGATGCTCAATCAAGCCCTAATATAGATTAACTAAAACTGGGGTGTTACACGAGGTCCCACTGAACCCCCCTCAGCTCGCTGACTTCGCGACCCCACTGTGCCACCTCATCATCATCAACCTCGCAACGACCCGTTCCCCTTTTCCTCGTCGGTATAAATTCGCATTACTGCCGACATAATTCTCGCTAGTAAGCATGCTCTCTTAAGCGTCCACGTCCCCTCTCTCCTTCCCCCTAGACGCCACTCCCTCTCTGCCCCCAGGCTGCATGAATTCCGCTCGAGACCACCACTGCTCCGACGACACTCCGGTCGCGATTCCAGCCAGCCCTCACCGCCCCACTACTCCTAGCCTCCACAAGCGTGTTCACCAGCGTTCCCCGCATCTCCTAGTACCTCTCACTCGCCCACGCAAGCCCTAGAGGCTCAGCAACATCGACGACTGAACTCCGCCATCTCCTGCTCCAACTCCGTCGAGCCCCACTGGTAGTTTCCGACTTCACCTTCCCCTCTCTTTGACACACACATGTTCTCCTCTCTCGCACGCGTCTAACGCACTCACTGTCTTGCTTTTCCGTGCCGTGCAGCCTCGCCAACAACGACGCCGAGCTCGCCCGTCGCCAGGACCATCTCCGGTGAGCGATTCACGTCATCCTCGTGCGCCCCTCGAACTGCGACAACAACGTCGAGCTTCCCCACGTCACTGCGATCACTGAGCCTCTCCTCCCTCTCCCGCGCTTCCTAGTTTCGCCGGACCGTCACTGACAGAGCCGCGCCGCCGCTCACCGTTGCCTAGCACCGCCAGTTCCTAGTCGCTGTGCTCCAGCCCGTTAGATCTTAATCGCGTGGTTCATATTAGATCTAATCGAATCGGTATCGTGCGCTATGTGCCGTGCGATTTAAGTTAGATCCAACACACCGCGTCAGTCGATCCACCTGAACCGGTACCGTCCAATGAGATCAAGACACGTGGCTCTGCCTGTTGTTTAAAACAGAAAATAGATCTATTAGATGTTTAGATTTGTAAAATTCATAACTTTTGATCCACGCGTCCAAATTTTATATCATTGGATTCACAAAAATGCAAACTTTCCAACCATGCCCTTAGTTTAGCATTTTTCTTCTGGAAAATTGATTGTTTTTGCAGAAACTTGTTTAGGCCTATTTTGGTTATAAAATTTATTCTAAAAATGACTTTAGGGTAAAACCTTTTGCAAATGGTTTGATTTGAACTCTCTGACCCTAGACACTAATTTTTGGATTTAAAAATGTATTTGAATAACCTTAGAAAATTATTCCTTTGAATAAAGGCATTTCTAGTAAAATAAAATTATTGCTTTGATTTAAAAATGGTTTTGAGTGAAACCTTTTGAAAATGGGTTTGTTTTAAAAACACTTTGACCCTAATTATTAATTTTTCTGTTTAAAAACATTTTGGCTAACACTAGAAATTATTACTTCGATTTAAATCATTTCTAGCAAAACAAAAATGATTTAAATGGCCATTTTCACTAACTTGTTTTAAAATGACCTTGCCACTTTTATAAATGACCAATATGTGTTTTAAAATGTTTATAGCCTATTAGAGACCACCTTTCCAAATAAAACAATATTTTTCATGCTTGCATGCATTGTTTTGTTTTTATTATTTTATGTGGTGAATTGTTTGAATGCTAGTTTGAATTTTTGCCTTGATTGATTTGTAGTGAACTTTGAAGAGTGTGACAATTGCAAGATCAAGGAGTGAATCTATATTCTCTACTAAAAAGGCAAGTGGTGCTTCATATTTTTGTCCCAATGTTTTTACTATGCACTAGTGATATTATTTTGCTAGGCATCTATATGCTATTCTATGAGAAATCCTAGTAGTTGTAGAATTGGTATAAATATTCTATGAGTTAAGATCCTTGTTATATTATCATGCTTAGCCTAGCTAGTAGCAAACAAGGGTGGTATATACATATACATGCTATGGAAAATTTTACTAAGTCTTGTGACTTATGTTTTTGCTTAATAAAACAACTAAGTGAATGAAACACCTGGGTGGAACGGTAATTGCATAGATGGGTTTTTGTTGAGTGGTTACCAGGGACCCATTTTCATGGCCTACCCTGTGTATCTCACTTGTGCAATGCCACCTAGGAACAAAGGGATTTGAGATGCCAAATGTTAAGAAGCTTCTAGTGCATCCACATGGCAATATGGGCTCTGCCTGGATCATATAGGTTGCAATAACTTAGTCAAATGGACAGAAGGTGGTAGGGGTGATAGGCTTGGAACGCGTCCATTTGGTCTAAAGGAAGGCTTCCGAAATATCTTGTCTCGATGCATGTCGAGTCTTGTGGGGAAAGTGCACCACCTCCCGAGAAGGAAGAATCTAAGTACTTAGCCGTGTCCCCGGCAATGGACAATTTGAGCATCAAGACATGGAAGATATCAAGGATCTCCTCATCCCAATTTCTAAGTTGAAAACTTGTGGTTGAACAAGGGTTAAAGGATCACCAATTTCTATTGGTAGTTGCTTGGGTGATTTTGACAAACAAAAACTTAGTGATTTCAAATGATAAGGAAAATCTATTTTGAGCAAAGCAAGCCTAAGATCCACATAGCCTAAGCCCTGGATTTCTCTTTAGGGCAGGAATTTGAGAAGAATCTTTTCAAAAAGTTTAAGCATCAAGTTAACTTTATTGGTGGTTTCAGAAAGAAGCCTTTATATCTGGTTTGTTCTTTTGGAAGAGCAAATTTTAAATTGGACATTTATACGGTTGGTCTTGCACTCCAAGCTTGTTTCGGTGGTTTGGCTTCTAAATTCCAAGTGAGATTTCTGCAAGACAAAACCTTTCGTTTCTCGGTTGCTTCAAGAGTTGTGGGTTTTGAAATTTATAATATTTCAAAATTTTCTTGCGATTATTTTGTGGTTCATATTAATCTTTAGGGTAATGGTGGCCCAAATTGGATCTTTGAAGAAAAGGAATTTTACAAGGAATCTGCTGGAGATTGGAAGGTTGTCACGTACAAAAAGAAAAGCCCCAAAAATCCCCTTCGATCAAACATGTCAAAAATGTGTAGTCGGTTTTCCAACGGGTCAAATTCCCGGTCGCGGATGCGGATTACTCGCCTAGTCTCGTTGAACACAGTAAGTGCGAAAATAACTCGCGTAATCAAAACCGGTCTTACGCTCAGGTTCTCGCTGATGGCGGAACTAAATCTCTGGTAACGCCTGTCGGGCCCAAAGGTGGCGAAAATCGCGCGGCAATTAAGCTCCCTGGTCTTATTACTTTTCTGAAATTCCCAAACTTCCCTAAATGTTTGTGTCCCGATAACTCTTACCTGGGATGGTTCAAGGCCCAGCCAAATTCTCCTATCTTTCGGCCCACTGTGTACAACGGTTTTAAGTACTTCTCCATTTCCTTGCAAAAAAACAACTTCCAGAATTTCTGTACCCTCAACTCCCTCGCCTGCGGAAACCCCAACATCCTTGTGTAACATCCCAAAAATACTAAACATGGATTATCAAACTCTAATCATCAAAATTAGGGTTAACAAAAAACTTTTGAACTAAAAATATGAAAGCATTCATATGTGTGTGTATTAAAATTTGGATTCTTTTGAATTGCCATGGTTCTGTGTTTCTTTGCTTGTAAAATGATTCTTAGGTGAAATAAACATCATCTAAACAATCCCCAAATTTTTCCCAAAAACAAACAACTCAAAATAAGCAAATAAAGTGAATGGTCACTTTGGCCAAATTAACTCTCATGCCTACTTTGGCAATCTCTAGGTTTCAAAACTCAACAGAAACATTTGTGGATCTTTGCACCCCTTGTTAGTACTCATAATAAGTTACCAAGGCCCACTTTGTGATCATCCAAAAACATTCAAATACTAAGTTTAAATGACAGTTTAAAATTGAATCTATCTCATATGAGAAGATCCCACTATTTCAAAAACCACTCAAACAAGTTCAATTTTCAAAACCCAAGCATCCACAGTATCCTCAGCACCTGCCTAGCACACCCACCAAAAATCTTTTGAAAATTCAAAACTCAAGTTCTTGCAGCCATTTCATCAAACAACTTGCAGATTCAAATCAACCAAATCACAAACACTATTCTGAGCAGTGAATTGGCCAACCTTGTCCCCTCTCTATCTCACAGCAAACCCATAGTAGATCATCTAGCTTAGTTTTTAACCTCTAGCATCACTGTGAGCTTTCCATTGCCATCAATGGAAGCAGGCCGAGAGCAAACTTGCCACCCCATTGTCACCGGCGAGCTAGAGGCCACACTAGCCTCGCCAACCTTGTCTGGGAGCTAGCTAGCACCCCACCGCCACTCCCTGTCCCAGCCTCGAGCAATGCCAGCCACTGGACCACACGCCCAGGCCATGCCAACCCTCTCCACAACCATGCCGAGAGCGCGCCCCGTGCGCCACGCTCGACCAGCACCCCCAGACCGCGTGCCGCCCTCGCTGCATGCGTAAGTGATCGCCAGCACTCCAGCATCCTGCCAGACATGCTCGTTCGCCGCCGCGCGGACCACGCTCGCTGTGCGCCATCAAAAACCCCGTCGGACCCGCCCAGAGCGTCGAAGCGTTCCGACCGATCAGCACCGCCCCACGCCTCTCCACCACGCCGTTGAGCTTCGCCAGGGAACATAGAACCGCCCCTACCGTCGCCCACGCCGATAGCTGCCTGTGTCGTCGACCACGACGAGCTCAGCTCGCGCTCGTCGGTCCCCTCTCGCCACTATAAATAGAGGCCTCCCCCGCTCGATTTCTTCCAACTAGTTCGATCCCCACCTCTCACTGATCACCCTCACTCACCCCCGGAGCAAGGAGAGCACCAAGTGGCCGGAATTGCACCGGAGTTCACCACTTCAGAGGAGAAGAGGCGCCGTCGATTGGAGACGCCCCAGGAGGAGCTGTCGGTACCAGGAGAATCGCCGTCGTCGACTTCGCCGTTCGCCCCCATCGCCGACCCTTGCCTGAGCCCCGGTGAGCCTCCCACGACCCCCACCTGCCGCATTAGGGTTCTGTCTCGCCGGCGCTGCCCGACGTGGACGATGAGCCGTAGCCGTCCGATTAGATTTAGATCGCGCGGCCGAGATCGCCTGCTTGGCCGCGTGTTATGAGCCAACCGGTCGAACCCCTGTCACCGAGCCTCGACTCATGGAGTGACACTGGGCCAGCCCATTAATCTTTCCCGCGTAGCCCAACCATTTGAATTTAGATTTTTCTAATTTAATTCAACCTCAGTTCTGTACCTAGATTCAAAAATCAACCCAGCTCGATTCAGTAAACCAAATTGCATGAAACCAATTTTGTTAGAAAGGTACTGAAATGCTTAATCCAAGCCCGTTGGGTTCAAATCATTTGGATCTATAGATCAACCTTGGTAAAAATATAAAGTCATAATCTTTTCAGCACTTAAACATTTTTCAAAATTCAACCATAATAGCTTTTGAGTTGATTCCAACTCTCAAAAATCACGTTTGATCATACCTTTCAGAATATATAAAAACATTTGTGTTTACTTAGAGAAATAATGTTCAAGGAATAAAAGAATGCCACATAGGCATTTCTAGTCACTTTAATTATTTAAAATAAAAAGGTTAGACCTTATTAAATTGTGACACCACTTTAAATCACATTCCCATGTACTGAAATATGTGGTGATGACATGTGTCAACATGATCCCATGTTTGAGTTGGAGAATATTAAATCTTAAGTAGTTTTTCAATGAGTAGAAATTACTTTTCTCAAATTAAAATAAATAAGACAAATGCTTTAATTTTGTAATGATAGGTGATGATGCTAGATCATCTATAGAACATCTTTGTGTGATGATTCAAAATAGTTAAGTATTGTTTGGTGATTGTGTACCGCGTATTTATTTATAGACGCTAGTACCAACCAAGGATATGAGGAGGAAGGAGGATACTATGAAGAAGAAGCCTATGAGAACTTCAATCACTGCTCTGCACAAGGCAAACCTTACTAACCAAGTGGACCTATGCAAGTTAACACTTGCAGTTATGAAAGTTAGATAACCTATGCAATGTACTAAGCATGCTTGGTTAGTCACAATTGATGATACCCAGTCCTAGTTTTACTTGCAAGCTTTCTACTTTATTTCTTTATCAAAACTATTTCTTAGAGTTTACTTAAGTGACTTGTAGATTCTAGGAAGATAATTGAAGGTTGCATAAAGAGCTTTAAATTTGGCCTAAGCTAGATAATCTTGATGTCATCCTAAGGCATGATATTGAACTTCATTAATCTCCACTTGTTTACCACCCCTCCTTAAGTACTTAACCCCACTTGTAGATGCTAGTGCTAAGCATAAAACTTGATCAACTTTAGATGGAAATACTTGGTGAAAATGGTTATGAAAACCTTGGAATGATGAATCATTCTACTGAAATGTTTTGACATATGTTTCCGAACACCAGATGATTTTGATGATGAAAATGTTGAGGCATGAGCCTTACCCCTTTATAAAACTGATGGTTGTCTGGATGCGATACCATTCCAATTTTACTGTACAACCACAATACCCAAAGATTGGGTAGGGCTTGACTAGAAACTTATATACCTTAGTATGGATTCCCTCACGGCCAAGGTCTGAGATGAGGCTACCTTGTGAAGATTGTCCACCTGTGCAGTACGAAGATGACAGTTGGTCATGGTTGGGAGGCCAAACTCACAGGAGAGGTGCCTATACTAGGGCGTGTAATTGAAAGGTTAGGATTTATTATCCGCATACGGAGTATGGTGAATTCAGGATTTGTTCCTAACGGATGTATCGACTGTTGTGGTGAAAGTGTGCAATCTCTGCAGAGTGTCAAACTATTCGAATAGCCGCGTCCACGGTTATGGATAGTTGGAGTGGCCATACTGTTCCCCCGTCAGATGTTTTCAAAATAACTTGTGAAATGAATTGAGACTTTGGCTTGACCACAACAGAGTTGTGATATGAAATTCAAGTTCCCACTTAGGTGTTATAAAACTTCAACTAGTTTTTTTGCTTCTGAACTTAGTAGAGGTAAATCTGCCTTTTTGCAAAACAACCCTAGAGCTTAGTGTCCTACTACAAAACCCCTTAACTTGTTAGTATTAGTTTGCGAGTACTTAAAGAGTACTCATGGCTTTGTCCCTGGCTATTCTCGTGGCCAGACTATGAAGAAGAGTACCAGGAGGACGGACCACAGGAAAGTTACGACAACTAGGATCATCTCCCATCGTTAGCATTGCCTGTGACCCCGAAGATGGAGCTTCGCCTACGCTACCTTTATCATTATGTTATTCCGCTGCTTGAGTTGTATTAAGAACTGGATCATGAGATCCTTATTTCTGTAAGACCTTATGTATGGTTTGTAATGGATGATGTACTGTGATATCCAAATCTGTTATGTCTCGCAAAAATGGTAATCCTAGGATTGCGATGTATGGCATAACAGGCATCTGGGATTAAAAATCCGGGTGTTGACACCTTGCCTTGCTCGTCGCCGGTGAAGTGTAGTACAATGGCCAACATTCCGATTGACCCTGCGCCGTTTTTGCCGGACGGCTTTCAAGTCTTGCAGGTGGCTGGAAGAACCCGCGTCATGAGGGTGGTGGTTCCGCGTCGTTCTAAGGCGCATGAATAGTATGCTATTGCTTCCATTAATCCCCTCCCCCCTGGTCAGGTCCCTTTCGCGAATATTCGAGATGTTCTACTTGACTTCCTCAATAATGAAGTTCAGGTGAATTTTTGGAATATCCAGGCTTGTCCTTTTGGGGCCGCCTATGTGCAATTTCACCATGTTAGTGATAGGGACAGGCTCATCGCGGCCAGTCCCATTCCTTTCCAGGATGTGCATGTATCTTTCGTTAAGCACAATGAGGGTGAAAATTGGATAAGGACCCAATTAAACAACGAGTGTTGGGTGATGCTAGTTGGGCCCCCTTTGGACCACTAGCACACTGAAGATCTGAATGCTGCTTTTGCTGATATTGGGAAGGTTCTTCTTTGGGAGAGGGACCAGGATCATAACGTAAGAATTTTGGCGAAAGTGCGAGTAACTGACTTGGTGGAGATCCCCAAGAGTGTGAGGTTCACTATTGGTGACTTGGTGGAGTCTAAATCTTGGACCTTTTCTGTTGAAGTTTTACAGAGTGACTTGCTTGGGAGGCCCACCTGAGGAGGACCCACTGCCTACTAACAATGAGGACCCACATCATATCCCTGTCTTTGGGCCCCAAAATCCCATCCTCCCCCACCTCCACATGCTCCTGTTGGTGAGGCTGGTGGCTGGGGTCAGTGGTTGGCGCCACCTCCTCCTCCTCCCGGTGGAAACAATGAGGGATGGGACCCATGGGAAGCTGCTGCTGCCCCAGTGCAGGGCCCTGTGGTTGTTCCTGGTGAAGATATGCCTATGGATGACCACAATCTCCCCCTCAGGATGTTAACAATGCAGTTACTGGTGCTGTGCTTGTGCATGATTGGGAGTCATATGATGATGACTCTGTTAATGTTGATCCTGCATCTGTTGAGGAGCATGCAGTTAATGAGGAGTTTTCGGGAGTTGGTATTGGGGAAGGCCAGCAGAACATCCTTCAGAATTACCTGGAGGAGGATGATTACAACTCTGATGAGGAAGGGAGGGGTGAGAGTCCAATGGACATTGGTGCTGAGGCTGGAGAGAACAATGATTGGATGTTGGAAGATCAACACCTCCTCTCCCCTAATGAAGCTCATCTCCAGGTTGGCATGGTTAGAACTTTCATTTCCATCCCTGATGTCCATGCTGCAAAACAGGGCTTCTCTCAACAAGGATTAGAACTTTGGGAAAGTTACTTTGCCCCCCATCTTCAAAAGGATTCATCATCAAGGGGCTCACTCATGTGTGAAATTCCTGTAAGTTGGTTTAATTTTATTACTCTCATGCTTGCTACTCCTGAAAAGTTCAATTGGGTCAGAAGATTTCTTACCTCCCCCCTCTGGGAAATTATTAAAGAACCTATTGCTGAGGAGAATTCAATCTCTTTGATCATCCCTAATGAAAGCATTTCACAGATGGCTCCTCCTTGTCTCAGCATTGAGGCCAAGTTTTCATATAGCTCTCCTTCCACTCCATCCAGAAAGAGAAAGGGCAAGGAACCTCTGGTTGAATCTGAGGTGAGAATAAGTCCTCGAATTGTTGAATTAAATGGGGTTTCCAAAGTCATATAAATTGCTCAATTTCAGACTGCCTGACCTGTAATGCTGCTCCACCATGTTTAAATCCTAAAGTGGTTAAAAAACTTGCTGCTTCTTTCTGCAAGGTTAAGGATGGTGACCTGGCCAAAAGGCTGCTCAAGAAAGGGAAAGCCACTGAAGTTGCAGTCAAGGCTCCTACCAAGGGCATCAACAAAGGGAATGGTCCTCAACCTTAAATCTTGGGGGCAAGAAGAAATCTTGGGCTGTTGGTACCTGTGGACAGCAAGCCAAGAAGAAGCCCTCTATTTAGGTGTCCAATGTATCACAAACTATCTTTTGCTGGAACCTTGTTGGTTCCCTATCCTGAACCTTGTAATAATTGTCACTTGATGTGTTTGATACCTGTTGTGGTTATGGAGGTTGAATCTGTCAGTGGGATTAAGTTGTGGAGTACCTTTTGCTTATCTAGTTGTGATCCTTTCTTTTTGGTGATGACATTGGTTGTATCACCCCTTATTCAAACCCCCAATATTTTTTTATGGATAATAAACAAATATGGAAGATTTTGAATTGGAACATCAGGGGCATTAATTCTGATAAAAAATGGGTTGCTCTCAAAAATAAGATTGATGAATATAGTTGTGACATTATTTGTCTCCAGGAAACTAAGAGGGAAGAGTTTGATATTTCTTACCTCAAAATTTTTTGTCCCTCCAAATTTGACAAATTTGAATACCTTCCCTCCATAGGGGCTTTTGGGGGTCTGATTATCATTTGGAATAGCACTTTGTTTTCTGGGCAACTCTCTTTTCAAAATGAGTTTTCCATATCCATCACCTTGACCTCCCTTTTGTCCAATCAAACCTGGATTCTCACCAATATTTATGGGCCCTGCTTAACTGAAAAAAAGCAGAATTCTTAGAATGGTTTGTAAATATTGATATGCCTGATGATATGGATTGGCTCATTGTGGGTGATTTCAATTTCATTAGGAAACACTCTGACAAAAATAGGCAGGGGGGTGATGTGAATGACATGCTTCTCTTTAATGAATCCATTTGCAACCTAGGGCTCATAGAGTTACCCCTTAAAGGTAGACAGTTCACTTGGAGCAACATGCAAAAGGAACCTCTTCTAGAGAGATTGGACTGGTTTTTTACTTCTGCCTCCTGGACAAAAAGCTATCCCTCAACTTTTGTTGTTCCTCTTACCAAGCTGACCATCTGCCTTGTATCATCTCTATTGGCACAATGATTCCAAAATCCCAGGTTTTTAGATTTGAGAACTACTGGATGCATCACAGTGATTTTAAAGCAATTGTTCAAAATGCTTGGAACATTCCAGTTGGTTTCCCTGACTTTGCTAAGATAATTAATGCTAAATTCAAAAATGTCAGAAGAGGGCTAAAGATCTGGGCAAAGAATTTGCCTTGTTTGAAAGCACAAATTAGTAATGTCAATGCAACTATTGATCTCTTGGATGCCTTGGAAGAAATGAGAACTCCTACTGTACTGGAATGGAATCTTAGGGACTTGCTGAAAACTCTTGTAATCACAATGCTACAAGATTAGAATGCTTATTGGAAGCAAAGAGGAAAGGTCAAATGGGTCAAGTTGGGTGATGAGAACACAATTTTTTTTCACTCAAAAGCTACCATCAGTTCAGACATAACTACATCTCCATGCTCAAAGATGAATCCAATGAGGAGATTCATGCTCATTCTGGTAAAGCTGACCTCCTTTGGCATGCCTTTAAGGATAGAATGGGTACTTCAGATAAGCCTGAAATGCACTTTAACCTTAGTGAGTTGGCAGGTGAATGTCTGAGCTATGAGGAAAGATATGCATTAGAACAGCCATCCTCTGATATAGAAATTGAAGATGTGATTAAAGATCTACCTAATGACAAGTCCCCTGGCCCTGATGGTTTTAATAATGAATTCATTAAGCACTGCTGGCCTATTATTAAGGAAGATGTTTAACAACTTCTTTTGGATTTCTTTGTAGGCAAGACTTCTTTGGAAAGCATTAATGCCTCTTTTATCACCCTTATTCCAAAAAATGAGGCTCCTCTGACACCTGGAGATTTCAGGCCTATTTCTCTATTAAACAGTGTCTTCAAGATTATAACCAAGTTCCTGGCCAACAGACTTCAAAAAATTATTCTTAAGCTTGTCCACAAAAATCAATATGGATTCTTGAAGCAAAGATCTATTCAGGACTGCTTAGGATGGGCCTTTAAATTCCTTTATCAATGTCACCAGTCCAAGGAAGAAATTTTAATTCTAAAGCTTGACTTTGAAAAGGCTTTTGATAAAATTGAGCATTCCACCATCATCAATATCCTCAAAGCCTAAGGTTTTGGTGTGAAATGGATTAATTGGATTCAGTTGATTTTTGGATCTGCTTCTTCTGCTGTACTATTAAATGGAGTGCCTGGGAAAAAAATCTACTGTAGAAGAGGTGTAAGGCAAGGGGATCCCCTATCCCCCTTCTGTTTGTTCTTGCTGCTAATCTTCTCCAGTCCATTCTCAACAAAGCAATGTGCCTTGGGCTTCTATCTCCTCCCTTAGAAGGTGTTTTCTGCCCAGATTTCCCTGTAATTCAGTATGCAGATGACACCTTGTTGGTCCTTAAAGCTGACTCAAAACAATTGATGTGCCTTAAAGCTCTGCTTCATACTTTTGCTCTTTCCACTGGTCTCAAGGTTAATTATTCTAAATCTAGTATGATGCCAATCAACTTGGATCCTGATAGACTAAAGCATTTTGCTAATACAATTTCCTGCCTCACTGGATCATTACCTTTCACTTATCTTGGATTGCCTTTAAGCATCAACAAGCCTGGAATGGAACATTTTCTGCCTATTGTTCACAGAGTAGAGAGAATATTATGTGGTATTGCAGATTTCCTAAATTATGGGGGAAAGCTACAATTGGTCAAATCTGTCTTATCTTCCCTTCCCATTTATTATATGAGCTGCTTTGAACTTCCTGTCACTATTAAAGATCAGTTGATCAAGTACATGAGGCAATGTATCTGGAGGAAAAAAAACCACTGATGTCCAAGCTAGAGGACAAGCACTAGTGGCCTGGAACAAAGTTTGTAGACCAAAGGATCATGGAGGTTTGGGTGTTCTTGATCTTAACATTCAAAACTCAGCTCTTATTTTGAAAAATTTGGATAAATTCTATAATCACAAAGATATCCCCTGGGTCCACCTTGTCTGGAACACTTACTACAGCAATGGAAAACTGGCGGGAAGAAGTTTAGAGGGGTCCTTTTGCTGGAAAGATCACCTGAAGCTAGTTGACATCTTCAAAGGAATTGCAAAATGCTCGGTAGGAGATGGCAAGTCCACCCTCTTTTGGACTGATATGTGGAAGGAAGAATGCCTGCGGCATAAGTTTCCTCGCTTATTGTCTTTTGCAAAAAATCCACATATTTCTGCCAATGAGTTTATTTAGACACCCAACATGCAGGACCATTTCTTTCTTCCTCTATCTCAGCAAGCTTATTTTTACTATCAGTGCCTGGAGCAAATTATCAGTGAGGGGATTCAGGGAGAAACAGACAATTGGAGCTACATTTGGGGAAGTGATTGTTTCTCTGTTAAAAAGGCCTATTCATCCTTATCTGGGCATCTGACAGTTCAGCCTCATTTCTCCTGGTTATGGAAGTCTTCTTGCCAGCAAAAACACAAGTTCTTCTTCTGGATTTTGCTCCTTGATAGACTAAACACCAGAAACCTTCTGAAGAGGAAAAGATTTTCTCTGAACTCATATAATTTTGTGTTTTCTGGTTGCATCAGTGAGGAAAGCTTAAATCATTTATTTTTGGATTACCCTTTTGCAAAAGCATGTTGGGATGACATCTGCTCTGACAAAGATAATGATTTAACTCTCTTTGAGGCTTTGGCTGATATAAAGCAAAGATTAAAAGTCCCTTTTGCAATGGAAATTATTATTCTGGGGGATTGGGGCATCTGGATTTGCAGAAACAATGAAATCTTTAACAACAAGAGTGCTTCCCTTGATGAATGGAGGGCTATTGTTTCTCAAGAATTAAGATGGGTTCTGTTCAGAATCAAGAAAAAGTACTTCCAGGATCTCAAAGCCTAGATCAACAACAATTTGGATAGGAGATAGTTAGCTTTGTACTATTTTTTCCTCTGTGAGGTGGCCTTGGATTTGTAAATATTTACTTATGTAACTCATTATGATTTATAAAAATTGCAGCGGGGTTTCCCCCTACTGTTTTACCCTCAAAAAATACTCCCTCCGTTTAGAAATATAAGATGTTTTAGGTTTGTGAAGGTGATGATGGGGATATGCCTACTGGGGTATCCTCAGCGGGACGTTTCCGACTGGCCCAAAGGCTGGCGAGTGGGCCTGCAGAACGGCGAGTGGATCAAAGCCCATCAGGGTACCAGGCGACTGGAGGTCGAAGGCCAAAGCAGTAGATAGGCCAGTCGGTGCAGGTTAAGCGATTGACAAAGTTGTAACCGAATCGGTTGAGGTATCTAGGGAGGTAAGCCTATAAACCTCCCTAAGGGGTGAGTAGAATCGTTCCCTCATACACCCAAGCAACTCGCCGCCTAGCCGCCGAGTGCCCATTGTAAACACCTCCATAATACAATCTAGCAGAGTAGGTCTTTACCCTCCGGGGCGAACCTGGGTAAAACCTCGAGTCTCCGCCTCATCTCGCAGATGGCTGGCCCCTTGCCCTTCGTTCTACTACTCTGCCGATCGCGGCATCCCGTGGTCATTCCGGCAGTGGCGCCCACCGTGGGGCCTGGCGGTCGGCGGTGTTCTGGCGAGATCCAATCTGCCCATCAACGAGGCGATCGCCACGGCCGCATGATAGCGATTGGCGAGATGCTCCAGATCTTGCCAAGCAGCTACGTCCGTGGCGCGACCCGTCACGCCGCGTGATCCCGCCAATCGACGATCAGCCTCTTTCGGCTTCACCGACGTCATCACCTCGGAGGACTCGGCTCGCATCCGAAGTCGCCACCACGCGATCGGCTCTCGAGAGCCAGATCCGCACGATCCACCGCCTCGCCTCCGAAGTACGACTCGGCCCACAAAGAACGTGGCGAGAATTCAGCCGGAAGACGTGACCCTCACCGACGACGCCGACTCGGCGACCCGGCGTCACTCGCCGGATCCATCACCGCGCCTCGTCGCGGGCTCCATCGCCAGGTCTCCAGCGGAGATTTCGAGACCCTCCATCCTCGGGATCTTCGACTTCGACTCGGGTCGGAGAACTCCGCCGACCTCCACGACGGTGCCGATCGCCCACGACCTACATGGCACCCGGCACCGATCCGCCGGAGGACCCTTTCTCACCCGATCCCTCCTAACGCCACGGCGGCGGAGGTCGAGAACTCCGCTGGAATCGGGCGGAGGCGATGCAAGGCAGGCAGCGCGAAAAATTTCGCCTCGGCGGTGACAGCCGCAGGAACTGTCACGCTACCACCAGCAGCGGATCAGGTCACGCCTGAACCCCACCGTTCAGGGGCGCGCCCTGAACTTCGACGACGAGAACGACCCGGCTCGCATAGCCGAGCGCGCGATCTGCGAGAACGCGCCACCAGGAGGAAGCAACCGCCCTCCGCCAGGATCAACGGCGATGGGTGCCCCACCACCACCCAACCGCACCCCTCCCAGGGACCAGCCGCGGATAGTCGTCTCCTCACGGGAGCGAGATGCGAACGGCCTTCCACTGTTCTCCACCCCGATGGACAACCTCGTGGCAGGCCGAGCCGCGGCCGACAGCATCACGGCGACCGGCGACGGCGCCTTACAGATCCAGTATGTCAGGGCCCTACTCGCGAAGGCCGTGGAACAGCAGAAAGCAGGCGCCGACTCGCAAGGGCGAGTGTACTCGCGCTCCTCGGGAAGCAGGGCGGCCTCAAGCGGCCGTCCAGCGGTGGCAAACACCCTCAATTGCCCGCCGCCAGAGCCACTGCAGCTCCAACGACGACCCGCGAATGCGGCACTCTCCACCAACGATCGGGCGGCGACCAACCGTCGCCGCCAATGGAGAGCCGATCGGCCTTCGCACTCACATCATCAACAACCAAAACTGGCGCGCCGCCAGCCCGGCGACTGCGGCACACCTAACTACTCGCGCGATGGCGAGCCTATGGGGTCGCTCGATCGACTAGGGCCCAAGTGCCGGACCAATGATCCGAGGCGAAAAGTACCCACCAACTTCAAGGCGCCAAGGAGATCGAAAAATACGACTCCTCGTGCGACCCATGATGCGGCTTGACACATACCTCATGGCAATGGGGATCGCGGGTCACACCGACCTACTACCGCCCGTTACCTCCCACGATGATGGAGGGGCGTGCAGGCAATGGATCAACACGCTCCCCGGTGATAGTCGACTCACGGGAGGAAATGCGAGACGCCGTCGAGCACTTCGAGTGCTCCTACACCCGCCACCACCATCGAGGACACAGGCAGTCGTCCAGGGACCCCCGAGTCGACCAAGCTGGGTCCAACGGTGGCAAGAGCTCTGCACAACGCGGTCGGCATCCACCGGACACCGCTATCCATTGCTTCAAGACCTCGTGCGCCACGAGCCTCTAGTCGCCAAGCTCAAGCGACACGCCCGCACACTCGACAACATCCCGACCTCCTCGAGATCGCCAAACGATACGCCGAGGAAGATCCCAATCAAGACGTCGGCGAGTCCGGCGGACAACGACGCAGGCGGCAACGGCGGCGCCGAGCAGACCTCGCTTCTGGCACTCGCCTCACGAGCAAGCGCGCAACGATGGGCGAGTCGACTTCGTCGCCAATGCTGGGCACGCTAACGCGACCCCAAGAGCTACCGCCGCTGACGGAGGGCAACGACGCGGCGGGAACTGAAACAAGCCAAGGTTCGATCCCGGCCCTCCTTAACCAACCATGTGCGTTTCACGGCAGGAAGGAAAGCCCGCCACGCACCGCCCGCCGCCACACCCTCGGGGAGATCGAGAAGGCACGGCGCGCGGAGGACACCGACAACGACCCGCAAAATGGCGGAAAATTCAAAGTAGCGGCTCGCTCCACACCTTCACGGCTTCAACACGAGCGCGAGAAGAAGGTCATCGCCAGCGCTGTCGCCGTCAACGCGGTGGCCTGACAGACGTCCCCGGTTCTGAACTGGTCGGGCAACCTATCACCGGGCCGGCAAGACCACTCGCCACGCCAGTACCGGGGCGAGTCGCCCTGGTGGTCAAGCCCAAGGTCGGCGACTCGGCTCCCCAAGACTCGATGGGCGGCAGCTCCATCAACATCCTCTACCTCGACACCTTGAGCATTGCGGCTCCGCATCGATGATCGAACAACCCACACCACGTTCCACGACATCGTCCCGGTCGGAAGGCGTACCCGATCGGCAAGGTCACGCTACCCGTCACCTTGGCACTCCGGCAAACTTCCGCACGGCGGATCGTCTTGAGCTGGTGCCCTTGACAGCCCTTACCATTGCGTCTGGCGCGGTGCGTTCGCCAAATTCATGGCGGCACCCGCTCTGCGTACAACCGATGAAGCTCCCGGGCGTGCGGCGTCATCACCATCAATGGCGACCCGACATGGCCGCCGAATCACGGCCAAAGGGCCGAACTTCGCCCGCCGTCATAGCGGCGGAAGCGATCCGCCCGACGAGCTCGCCAAATCGCGGCGGGTCAACAACGACCCACAATACTCAAGAAGCCCAACTCGGAGGGCACAAACACCTCAACCTTTGAGGCCACGACGACACCCGCACCGTCGAGCTGGTCCCAGGCGACCCAGACGGTGGCGGTGGACGAGCATGAGCCCGGCATAGGAAGGCGCGCTCGCCGAGTTCCTTCGTGAGAATAGGGACATCTTCGCATGGAAACCCTCCGACATGCCCGGTGTCCCTAGGGAGCTCGCGAGCACAAACTAACGCCGACCCCAAAGTGCGACCGATCAGCGATCGCTACGGCCCTTCAATGAAGAGCGCCGTCGAGCAATCGCCGAAGAAGTGCAGCGCTGCGCTGCCGGCTTCATTCGCCAATCAAATACTCAAGTGGCTGGCAAACCCAGTCTGGTCGAAAAGAAAACGGGACACGGAGAATGTATCGACTACACAAACCTGAGCGCCTGCCCAAAGGCGATTCGTCCTCCAGCGGATCGATCAAATCATCGACTCCACCGCGGGCTCGAGTATGTGTTTCCTCGGCCTACTCGGGTATAACCAGATCAAAATGGCTGTCGAGGACGAAGAAGACGGCGTTCATCACGCCATTCGAGCCTTACGCTACACCGCCATGACCTTCGGCCTCAAGAACGCCGGGCGACCTACCAGCGGTGCATGCAAGAATGCCTCGCGAGCCAAATTGGCGCAACATCCACGTCTACATCGACGGCGTGGTCGTAAAATCCGCCGCCAAGGCGACCTACCGCCGATCTAGCGGAGACCTTCGCCAACTGCGGAGGTACAAGATAAAGCTCAACCCAGGCAAGTGCACCTTCGTGTACCCGCCGCAATTGCTAGTGCGTCGTCTCCAAGCGAGGGATCGAGGCAAACCCAACAAAGATCGACACGATCGCCCGGCTCGGCAAACCCGAGTTCTGCGGCGTCGAGCTGGCGGGCGTGTGGCGGCTCTCGATCGCTTCATCCCCGCTGGCGAAAAGCGATGCCACTATATCGCCTGATGCGCAAGAATCCCACCTTCCAGTGGGACAAGGAGGCGGACGACGCGCTCCGCGACCTCAAAAAGGTGCTACTCGCCGCACCACTACTCGCCGCACCCGTCGACAAGGAGCCCATGCTGGTTTACGTCGCGGCGTCCGAACGCGTCGTCGGTAATGGTCGTCGAGCGACCAGAGGAAGAAAAGCGCCCGATCCGGTATACTACATCAGCGAGGTCTTAACGTAGTCGCGCCAGCCAATACCTGATACCAAAAGCTGGTATACGCGATCTTCAGAGCTCAGCGACGCCTGCCGCACTACTTCCAGGAACACCCCATCACGGTCGTTTCCTCAGCTCCACCACAAGACATCATCCGCAATCGCGAGGCGACCGGGCGAGTCGCCAAGTGGGCCGTCGAGATCGGCGTCCACAACATTAATCGAGCCACGGGCGATCAAGTCGCGAGCGGCGATTTCCTCGCCGACCGGGAGGAGGCCCAGCAAGAGAAGCCGCCGTACCTCCATTCTGGAGCCTGCACTTCGACGGGTCCAAGAAGCAGCGGCGGGAGGCGGGGATAGTGACCTCACCAAAAGGCGACAAGCTCCGTTACATCCTCCGCCTCAATTCACGCCTGCACCAACAACATGGCGAATCGAGGCCCTACTCCTGACATGCGAGCCGCAAAGGAAATGGCGTCAATCGCCTTGGTGCTACGGAGACTCCGACCTCGTTCGGGACAAGTCGCGGCACCTGCGCCGTCTCCCTACCATGGCGGCATACCGCCAAGAGGTGGACAAGGTGGGCGGCCACTTCACCGGCTACTCGGTCGAGTGGATCGACAGGAGGAAAAACGAGGAGGCCGACGCCCTCTCCCGCATCGGGTCAGCTCGATCCGCACCACCCGCCGGCGTGTTCCTCGACACCATCTTCACGCCGTCAGTCTCTCCTCCGAAGGAGATCGACATTGGAGTCCCGCTCCAACCAGAGGCAACCTTGGTCGCACTCATCACCGAGCCAGACGACTGGACCAAGCCCTACATCGCCTACCTGGAGACAGGAAACCTGCCCGCAGACGAGACAAGCGCCAGAATGATCGCTCGCCGATGTAAGTCCTACACCATCATCGACGGCGAGCTACACAAGCGCAGCGTCACCGGCGTGTTCCAACGATGCGTCCAACCGGCTGAAGGACGCAAAATCTTACATGACATCCACTCGGTCATTTGCACACGCCATGGCGCTCCTGGTCGCCAAAGCCATGCGACACGGCTTCTACTGGCCCACCGCGCATGCCGACGCTATCGATATCGTCCAGCGATGTGCCGGGTGCCAGAAGTACGCCAACCAGATGCACGTTCCAAGTTCGGCGCTCAAAACAATTCCCATCACTTGGCCATTTGCCGTGTGGGGCATGGACATGGTAGGCCCCTTCAAGAAGGCCCCCTCCGGCTACACCCACCTGCTGGTCGCCGTCGACAAATTCACAAAGTGGGTAGAAGCCAAGCCAGTCCGGAAATGCGACGGGAAGACTGCCACTAAGTTCCTACGCGAGCTCATATACCGCTACGGTTTCCCCAACAGCATCATCACGGACAACGGCACAAACTTCGCCAAGGGAGCAATGGCCGAGTTCTGCGAGGAGCACCACATCCGGCTCGACCTTGCGTCGACACCGGAATCCAACGGCCGGCGAACGAGCCAACCAAAGCATCCTCCGGCTGAAGCCGCGACTCCAAGTACCACTCGAGCGCACCGCTGGATGCTGGGTCGAAGAGCTCCCCTCCGTCATCTGGGGAATCCGCACCTCGGTCAACAGGTCGACGGGATTCACCCCCTTCTTCATGGTCTACGGCGCCGAAGCTGTCATGCCGACCGACCTCGAACACGACTCGCCGCGGATCGTCCACTATACGGAGGCCGCAAACGAACGGGCCCGCCAAGATGGGCTCGACCAACTCGACGAAGCGCGCGACCTCGCCCGATCGCGCACCGCTATCTATCAGCAAGGGCTCCGTCGCTACCACAGCCGACGGGTGAAAACCCGCACCTTCCAGGAAGGCGACTTGGTGTTACGCCTCATCCAGGACAAGAAGGGCACGCACAAGCTCTCCCCTCCGTGGGAAGGCCCGTTCGCTATCGGGCGCGTACTCGGCAACGACGCCTACTACCTCGTCGACGTCCGCGGGGACGGTGAACTCGGCGATCAGCGGCGTGGAATGTAAATCTCCTCCGGAAGTTCTATACCTAGAACCCCACATATGTACTCTCCGGTCGCTATGAATAAAAGAAAGCAGTTCTTGCAAAATTCGTCTACTCTCCATTCCTTGTGCCACTCGCACTTTTCGTAATTAACGTCATGCTAAAATACAGAAGTCAACCCTTGGTACAGCGACCGGCGCTAAGTAGTGCGATGTAAAACCGAGTCATTTCAGGTCTTGCATCGTCCACAAAAACGCCAATCCGGAGCCCCATCGAGTCGCCTAGCTCGTGGTTTTACGAACCAAGACATCATCCTCGCTTCCCGGCGACCTGGTCCTCCGCATCCTTGGCGGAGCGACTCGAGCGGCTAAGTACCACGCTCGGGGACTGATACCAGTTCTCGATCGGACGAGGAAAGCCAAGTAAGAGCGTGCGGGACTCGCCCGCGATGACCCACCGGGCGGCAGAGCGGCGCTAACACAAACGCTCGATCCTCAACCACCCGAGTCGCGCCTTGAACTACCAAGTACCACGCCGGGGACTCGGCCACCGGCACCGTTCAGCGTCGGGAAAGCGGTAAAGTCTGAGCACTCGAGGAGTCGCCTTGCGATGGCTCTCCGAGCTCGGTAGTCGACTCAACCAACAACACATGATAAACAACAAAACATCATATCTAAGGTGAACCCCGCAAAAGGCGGCGCTCGGGGACTCACCCAAAATCAATCAAAACACGCAAACAAATAGCAAAATGAACACAACGTTCCATTCAATCGCATATCGCATTGTCTTACATTACAAAATATGCCTACTCGGCAGGCATTACTAACACTATTCCGCGAGCCGGCGATGATGCACCAGTGTCCGGCGCTTCCGGATGAATGCGATGTACGGGTTCGATGGATAAGTCGTCGGCTGGCCCGCCATCGCCGCGGAAGGGCTGCTCGACCTTGAAGTCGCGATCGCGGCGGGTCGTTCGGTAGCGACCGTTTCCTGGTACGGAAGAAGGTCGCCCATCGCCCAAACACGCTCCGAGTACGCGGCGGCACGTTCCTGCAGCTTAAGAACTTCAGACAGATCCACCGCGCCAGACGATGAAGGATAACCACTCGTCACGTCGTCGAGGTCGAAATCTTCGGGGAAGTGGGCGAGTCCCAGGCTCAGAGCCGTCGACGCTCCACGTCGAAAAGCCGACCGCGTCATGAACTCCACGACAGCGGGCGCCTTCTCCAAGTACTCCCACACCTCAACGAGGTCACTGGGAATAACCTCCGTGGGCGACATCTCTTGAAGGTAGGCGCGGATGCAAGTCGCCGACAGCGTCGCCGAGTCGACGAGCATGCTCACGCACTCCCTCGCATAAAGAGAACTCGCTTCTTCATGGCTACCAATCACATGGCCTGCTAGACGGAAACAGTTGTGAGCACCACGGAAACCACAAACAATACAACCACAAGGCGGAAGACGCTCACCGAAAGCAACGGGCGAGCCCGTGATGAAGCTTTGAAGCGATGTCTTATCGTCGAAGCCCAACGATGAGGGCTTCCGACACCTTCCGGTCTTCCTCCGCGGCAGCAACGGCGGCCTTAGCTCGCCCGTTCGCCGAGCTCGCTTCTTCTTTCGCCTCCCGCAGTTCGCGCTCGAGGTCGGCGATCCTTTGCTCAGCAGTGCTTAACGCAGATTTCCGCCCGTCGCCCGGCGAGGACAAGCTCTGGCGAGCCACCTCACTGCGCAGCAGTACAAGCTCCTTGTTTACTTCTTGGAGCGCCCAACTCCTTCTCGACGCCGCTTAGCCCAATCGCTCTGCCGACTCCAGTTGTAAACCCTGCAAAGTTTCAAAGTCAGTTCACACGAAAACAACTCAGTGCCCACCAGCTACAATCTAGCGAGTGCGCACTCGGGGACTGGCGGCTCGAAAATTACTCAGTGCCCACCCGCAACAATTTAGCGGGTGCGCACTCGGGGACTGGCGGCTCGAAAATTACTAAGTGCCCACCCGCTACAATCTAGCGAGTACGCACTCGGGGACTGGACTCGAACAAACAAAACAAGTAACTATAAAGAATCAGGCCGCTGCAAAACACCGACCTGATCCTCGGGGACTGGAGGTACCTGGATGGCCGCGCCAAGCATGCCGTGCGATTGCGCGCGTCACGGACGCAAGCAGCGCGGTGTGTGCCCGGACGTTGGTCAATCTCAGCGTCGGCGGTCTCGAGCGGGTTCGAGTCGCAGCCTCACTCGCCGTGGCCGCCTTGGTCATGAAGCGGGGAAGGTAGCACCGCCCAAAGGAGCTCGCTTCTTCCGGTCAACGAAATGCCTCCCGTGGACGCGGTAGCTTCCACAGCGGGCCCAGCCGGCGCGACTGCCGTATCGTCAGAGACAGTGACGATGTCATCACCCTTGGCCTTTTTGCTGCCTTCCGTGGAAGCGGCGACCTCATCCACCTTCCTCTTACGGGAAGGGTCCTCCTCGCTAGTGGCGGAGGGCACCTTGGCCACCGTCGGGTGACTCATCTTCTTCACTCCGGTCCTACGCGCCGAGACAATTCAGGAAAAACATTCAAAATACTAAGAGAAAGGCGGCAGTACACTCACTTGGCGACGGAATGAAACGCAGCCACTGCGAAGGCGGCGGTTTCTCCAGCTCGGGGCCAAGCCGGCGACTGAGCCCCAGTTCCAGGGCGCCAGGGGCCCAGGATACGGACGGTTTCTTTGATGTTGAGGTAGCGATTGGCGCCTCCGGGGCGCCTTCGGCGGAGGTTTCCTTGCTAGGAGCTGCCGCGACCAGAGCCTCCTTGCGAGGCGAGACCGCCACGTTCGGGACCCCTTTGCGGCGAAGTCGCCTCGGTGGAGCCTTCCTAGCCGGATATCGGCGCTGGCGGGGGCATCGAGGCCAGGTGCCTCCATGGATGGTGCATCTAGCGTGGTTGTTGCGGGCCGCCCGTCACCGGCGAGCTGTGGCATCGGAGCTGCTTCGCTGGCCGCGGTGAGGCCATCTTCGGCCGTCCTCCTCCTTAGGGGCCCTCGCCTCTTTCTCCTTCTTCTTCTTCGGGAGTGGCACTGACGAGCGAGGTGGTCTCGAGTTCCTCGTCATCGTCATGGCGCCGAGGCTCTGCTCGCCTCGAGTTCGCCCAGCGTTGCCGGGTCTTTCGGACGATGGGGCGATCTCCTCTTGGATTCGTCCTCATCGTCCTCGTTGCCCTTGGCGGAGGCGACTCGCTTGTGTCTGGGCGGATGGCGGAGCTCGTCATCGGCGGTGGGAGCCACCCTTCCACCACTTGGAATAGCTGCGTTAAACATGGAACAAAGTTAGAATTACCGCTTGCATATGCTGCATTGCGAACAAGATCAGGTTATTACCGTTGGGCCGGACGCTGGTGTATGGAGGAGCCGGCCCGCATCCGTGTATGCCGCTGGGTGATCCTCTTGACGCCAGGAGGTAGTCCTCCGGCTTCCACTCGGAGGCAGGCCTTCGTCGAGTCTTCTCGCTGTCTTGGTACATGTAGTGCTCGCGTTGGGCGGCGGGCAATCGCCGCCCAAGCCAGCAGGTTGTACAGGTTCACCGTCTGGAGCCCTTCTTCTTCAGACCGCGAATGCGGAGCATCTCGTCGACGACCATCCGCTGATCGTCGGGAAGCTTGGCGACCTGGAGATTGCGGCTCGGAGCGGTCGGCCGAGTACCGTGGGATCGCCGCCTCGTCCTCGGTCGCCTCGGTCACGTAAAACCAAGACTTTTTCGATCGCTCTGCTTTAGCCGGCAGCATCAAGTCGAAGAAGGCTTTGGATTTCATTTGGAAGGTTAAGCCGCCCGCGGCTAGCATTGGGCCGCCCGCCTCCTCGCGGCTGATCCGTCCATGGAACAGATCTTGCCACAAGGGAAAATAGGGCGGCAGCCAAGTAGCACTCATGAACGCCACAAAGATGGCGAGCTGCTCGATACTATGGGGGCCCAGATCCGAGGGCTGGATCCCGTAGTAGGCGCAGAAGCGCCGGAAGAACAGAGAAGTGGGAAACCCTAAACCCCGCTCGAGGTGACTAGTGAAGCAGATGAACTCTCTCGCGCGCGGGTTCGGGGTCGTTTCTCCGGCGAGGATTCGCCATGACCGGCCCACAGGATTCGGCCTCCTCGAAGGAGGCCGCGCCTGGTGCACTTGGATCTACCCCAAGGTTCGGTGGAGAGGGCCATGGCTGAGGATTTGCTTGGAGGTCGGAGGATTGCGGGTCGGTCGGATTGCGAGATCAACGGGCGAAAGATGTGCGTACTCGGAAGAAATGGTGGGCGGTTGGCTTTCCGATGGCCAACCATTCCTCTTATATAGCTGCCCGCCAAATTAGGGGCCGTTACGCGCGATGATTACGCCGAAGTTACCGTTAAGTTACCTTAAGCTAGTTTGACCACGCCGACGGTCCGCCTCCGCCACTCGGCTCGCTGAGTTATTCGCCGAGGCGCGACCGTTGGTTCGGTTCACCCAAACGCGACTCGGTTCGGATTTTTCCTTCGACAGAGCCCGCCGACGATTCGATGGATGCCAACTTGAAGCCGTATACTCCGATGCGCGGCCACCGCGCCTAATCAACGACGGCCTCGGGGACTACTGATGGGGATATGCCTCTTGGGGTATCCTCGGCGGGCGTTCCGACGCCCAAAGGCTGGCAGTGGGCTGCGAGCGGCGAGTGGATCAAAGCCCATCGGTACCAAAGCATGGAGGTCGAAGGCCCGAGTAGATAGGCCCGGTCTGAAGGTTAAGCGATTGACAAAGTTGTAACCGAATCGGTTGAGGTATGTAAACCCTAGGGAGGTAAGCCTATATAAACCTCCCTAAGGGGTGAGTAGAATACGTTCCCTCATACACCCAAGCAACTCGCCCTAGCCGAGTTCGCCCATTGTAAACACCTCCATAATACAATCTAGCAGAGTAGGTCTTTACCCTCAGGGGACACAACTGGGTAAAACCCTGAGTCTCCGCCCTCATCTCGCACCGCAGATGGCTGGCCGCCCTTGCCCTTCGTTCTACTACTCGCTGCCGATCGCAGCATCTGCCGTGGTCATTCCCACGACAGGTGATGTATCTAGACACCTTTTAGTGTATAGGTTCAAATAACCTATACACTAAAAGGTGTCTAGATATATCACCTTCACAAACCTAAAACATCTTATATTTCCAAACGGAGGGAGTAGATACCACTATTCTACCATAGTATCACTTGCCAATACAATTCAAATGTATTGGCTCTTGTGGCTGTAACTTATTATGTTGCAGGTTTGTTTGATGTTAGTGAAGTGTGTTGAATAGGATTACAAGTCTACAACCAACATGATTGCCTGTGGAATTTTGAAGATGAAGGAATCCATGCTATATAGTTATTTCTACTACATTGTAATGAGATAGCCAAATGAGCTATGTAAGATGTAATGAATTATTTTATTCTTGGTTATAAAGTTGTATTATGATCTTTCTTGATATTACATCTTAAACTATGGATGCTAGATATTTATCCATTTACTAGCATTGTAAACACAGGGATCTCTAACTTATCAGGTTGGGACCTCTACAAACATATACCGTTCATGGATAGAATTTTAGAAAGACTAAGCAATAATTCTTATTTTTGTTTTCTTGATGGTTATTCCAGTTATTCTCAAATTTCTATACAGCCCAAAGATCAATAGAAAAGAACTTTCACATGTCCTTATGGTACTTATGCTTATAGATTAATCCCGTTTGGCTTATGCAATGCAGCTGCAACCTTTCAAGAATGTGTTTTGAAAATCTTTGATGATCTTGTTGAGAAGACTATGAAAGTTCTAACAAATGATTTCGTTGTTTGTGGAACAACATTTGATAATTGTCTCTACAATTTAACCAAAGTTTTGCAGAGATGCAGGTAATCAAATTTAGTTTTGAATTGGGAGCAATGTCGATTCATGGAAATAGAAAGTAAAGTTTTTGGACACAAGGTTTCAGAAAAAGGTATAGAAATAGATAAGACCAATATAAGTTCTATAGAAAATCATCCCATACCTCAAGACATTAAAAACTTAAAAAAAATTCTGGGACATGCAGGTTTTTATATGCGTTTTATACAAGATTTTGCTAAAAATAGCTCTACCTCTCACTAACCTTCTTGATAAAGAAACTCTGTTGTATCTAGATCATGACTGCATTGTAGATTTTGAAAATCTTAAGAACAAATTAGTCTTAGCACCTATCATGCAATCTCCAAAATGGGATGAACCTTTTCAAATAATGTGTGATGTTAGTGACTATGCTTTAGGAGCTGTTTTAGGACAGCGAGACGGGAAGAATTTAAACGTTATTCATTACGTTACTAGGACTCTTAATAAGATTCAGAAAAATTATGCTACCACTGAGAAAGAGTTCCTTGCTATAATTTTTGCCTGTGACAAATTTAGATCTTATATTATTAATTCTAGAGTAATAATTCATACAGATCACCAAGCTTTGCGTCACCTTCTTGTGAAAAAGGATGCATAACCCATGTTGATTAGATGGGTATTATTACTACAAGAATATGATTTACAAATAGTAGATAGGAGGGGTAAGGATAATCCAGTAGCAGATCATCTATCTAGGATGGAAGGAATAATTACTGATCCCATAACTATAAATGAGTCATTTCCGGGAGAATACTTAGCAAAAATTGAAGTAGTTGATCCATGGTATGCAGATTATGCTAATTATCTAGCAGTAAAATTTATACCTCCTGGCATGACAAGAAACAAAAGAATGAAATTCTTTAATGATCTTAGATATTACTTTTGGGATGATCCATTTCTTTATCACCATGGAACTAATGGAATGATCCGAAAGTGTGTTCCTAATCATGAAATGAATGCAATTTTTCAAGCTTGTCATGGCAACCCCTATGGAGGACATCATGCAGGCATGCGAACTGCAGAAAAGGTACTTCAATCCGGATTCTATTAGCCCACCTTGTTCAAGGATGCACAAAGGTATGTGGAATATTGTGATGCTTGCCAGAGAAGAGGTAATATGGTATACGATAAGGCGTGCCACCTACCTTTAGAATTGGAACATAGAGCCTTCTGGGAAATCAAGAGCTTAAACTATGATCTTAGAGCACTAGGAGAAAAACGTCTATTAGACATCCATGCTTTAGATGAGTTTAGGAGTGAGTCTTACAAAAATGCTAGATTGTTTAAGGAAAAAGTAAAAAGATGGCATGATACAAATATAGAAGACAAAGTATTTAAAAATGGAGATAAAGTTTTGCTCTACAACTCTCGCATTAAGTTGTTTCCAGGGAAGCTCAGATCAAAGTGGGAAGGTCCCTATATAGTTGAAGAAGCTTATGCATTGGGAGCAGTGAAGCTCTAGGGAAAAACACCCTCTCTTTCCTAGATAGTGAATGGATAACGCTTGAAGCATTATCATGCAAAAGAAGATATAAGTGCAATCACCATATGAATAATTACCCTAGAAGAGTTGATTGATCAAAAATATGGAAGGAATGGTAAATAGAAGAAAGACAAGGTCGAAACAAAGTGAGCAACACTATGGTCAAGCTTTAGACCATAAAAGAGCGCTTCATGGGAGGAAACTCATGTGAAATAAAGGGACTAGTAAGTTTAAATTTTCAAGTTAGTTTTAGATAAGTTTGAGATTGAATAAAGGAACACTTGAAGCTCTTGTGAAATAAAAGAAATTTGATGATGATAAAAATCTCGTTCAATAAATATAATGTTGGTCGAATATTTAAGTTTACATTTTTCTATAAAAACTTGGTATTTCATTAAGTTGCAAACTAATAAAGAATTCCTAAAGAAATAGTTTTTTTTATATATACAGTAACCTTAACGACCAACTATACCACGGGAAATAAATTTCCATCCGTATAGTTGCGGCCGCGTAGTTATTCACCACATCTCTAAATTTTTATGCCAAGATACAGAGAGTTTAACGAACAACTATACGGAGGGAAGAAATATTCCGGCCGTATAGTTGGTAACTCCTTAGATAATAAAAAATTCTATAGTCGGTTAGCAACTATACATCAGGATCTATACGACTCGCGCCCGTATAGTTGCTCGTTAAACCTGGCGGCTAGGGTTTTCGACCTTACCTTTTAAATACCATTGCATCTAACCTTTTTCATTAAGTTTTCGTAGAGCTACAGCCTCCAGCCTCGAAAAACCATCGCCATCTCCATACACCCACTTCTATTGCATCCGTGCATCGAAGTCATGCAGCCTTTCCATGTCAACAAGATGTGGAAGATGAAGGAAGACAAGCCCGTGAATAGGATCGAGGAGGTGGAACCAAAATAAGCATCATTGTCATACAGCTCAGAGATCAAGCCTCTCCCAAATTGGGAGGACATTTTCCCGCAAAGGATGGAGATGATGAGGCAATCAGACAAGGGAAGGAGCAAATATAAGTATCTCCCTAATCCTTACCGTCACAACATAGGATCTTATTATGAACTTCCTCTTAGTCCGCCACCTCTGTAGGGTTCGCAGCATAGAAAACAAAATTTTTCCTACGATGGGAAGAACTATGTACCAAGATCTATCTACTAGATACAAACAACGGGCGGATATATATCCGTAGAGAACATACCCTTGAAGACCGACAAAGCTTAACGAGTTAAACTCGTGGTTGATGTAGACGATCTCTTGCGGATCTCAAGATCGAGAGGAAGTCCTTACCACCGCAACTTAGCGGCGCATCCGTTCTCGCACACACGTCCGAGGCACCGAGAAACCTCCGCCTCCTCGCTCGAGCGATGCAGCGGAAGCACAACTCTTTCTTTCCGAATAGCCACCGGGAACATGTATCTCGCTAGTCCGAGACCATGGGGGATAAATACTAGAGGGAGAGAGAGATCCTTCACGAGGAGGTGTGAGTGAGAAGTGAGGAGGGGGGCTCCTTTTATAGGAGAAGGGGGAACCCCAAGGGGGTGGACGGCGCATGGGGGTGCCCCTTGCCCTCCCCTCATTCATGTGGGTGGACACTCCACTCACAAAATCCCTTTCAATTCCCTCCACTCAAAAACCCACTCAAATTCCCATTAAATTTCCACCAAATTTAATGCAAACTCTCATTAAATAAAACTCCTTTTATTTATTCAGAATTTTGTCAATTACTTTAATGAAAAACATTCACATATAACCCCTTGCTAGTATTTCATTTCACATGCAAAAACACTTTCTGCAATTTCACCCGAAAACCTATTTCGGTATCTAGTGAAATAAATTTCTGCGCTTGTTATTCTTTCCGGCATGAAACTTTTGCTCCAAATGGATGCCGGTGTCTCTTAAGTGTGTCACCCTACGGTTCGCGAATAATGTGTACATGATCGAGACCCCTCTCCGATCAATAATCAGAAGTGGGATCTGGAGACCCATACTGACTCCCACACATTCAACGATGACTTTCTTGTGATCGTCAGAACCTTTTACGCTAATATATTAATCCTTTTGTTTTGCGATATTTTACATGTCCGAGATTCTATCATCGGTATCTCCATACCTAGCTTGATCTCATTACTGACATGTACTCTTCTCTCGTTCCCGTGATATAACATTCTAGTGATCAAATCGCTTGCTTGCAAGCTAATCAATGTGATATCACCGAGAGGGCCTAGAGCATATCTATCCGTCATCGGGATGAACAAATTCCACTCTCGATCCATGGGCCTCAACATAACACTTTAGTAGTACTGAACCCATCTTTATAATCATCCTGTTATGGTGTGACATTTGATGTTATTGATGACCCACAAGTGTAGGGGATCGCAACAGTCTTTGCGGGTAGTATTACCCAATTTATTGATTCGACACAAGGGGAGCGAAAGAATACTTGCAAGCCTTAACAACCGAGTTGTCAATTCAGCTGCACCTGGAAATAGTTCTTGCTCACAGAAGTTTATCAGTAGCAACAACAACAGTGAAACATGAGCAATAGTAACAGTAACGATAAACAGTGGGATTCGAGTGCGGTAGGCATAGGGATGGATGGACGGGCGTTGCATGGACAAGTCTAAACATATAACTTCAAGATCTAGGGCATTGCATATAAATAATAACAAGCATCTAAGTACTAAACAATCATAGGCATGTGCTCCAAATATAGTCATACGTGCTCGCGATGAGAACTTGCACAACATCTTCTGTCCAGCCAGTCCATGGCAGCGGGGCCTCTAGGGAACTACTGACAATTAAGGTGCTCCTTTAATAGAGCACTAAAGCAAAGCATTAACACTCCGTGAACACATGTGATCCTCATGCCACAGCCATCCCCTCCGGTTGTCCGAATTATTGTCACTTTGGGGCCTTTGGATCCGGACAATGATATGTGTACACAACTTGCAGATAAGATCACAAACAATACTATCATAATGATTCAATAATAAGTTCAGATCTAAGATCATGGAACTCGGGCCCTAGTGACAAGCATTAAGCACAACAAGTTGCAACAAATTCAAATAGCACTAATAGAGATACTAGGCACTATGCCCTAACAGATCTTATTCGATTACATGATAGAACTCATCCAATCCCTACCATTCCCAAGACTACAGTGGGGGATTACTCACTCATGGATGAGGGAAACATCGATGGTTGATGGAGGTGCGTTGGTGATGACGATGGCGATGATCCTCTACAAATTCCCCGTCCCGGCAAGGTGCCAGAACAGAGTTTCTGGATCCGAATCTTGGTTTCTGGTGGCGGCAGCGGAGCGGAACTCTTTCTGGAAAACTATCGAACCCCCTCGGTTTTTAGGTCGAGAGGCAACTTATAGGTGCAGGGGGAGGCCGAGGGGGTGCCTGGGGTGGCTACACCCCCTAGGCGTGGCCAGAGGTGGGCCCATGCCTAGTAGGGTGTGGGACCCCCCAGGACCCTTCTCCGTATCGTCTTCTGGCTCCATGGGTCTTCTAGTGAAATATAATTTTTGGCATATTTTCTGGGATTTTTCCTGATAGTTGATTTTCTGCACAAAAACAAGACACCAAGGTAGTTATGATGAAAATAGCGTCAATCCGTGTTAGTTGTATCCAAATCACACAAGTTTAGAGGAGAAACAATAGCAAAAGTGTTCGCGAAAGTAGATACGTTTTTTACGTATCAATTCCCCCAAGCTTAGCTTATTGCTTGTCAATTAAGTTGAAAACTCAGTGCGATAAAAGAACTTTCACGAACACATTTGCTTCATATGATGTATATATTCTCAGCACAGGAGTAGATGCTTAAACCATTCATAATAAGAAGTATGCAACTAAGTCTACTCAATAGTCATTGCAAGCTATGAAGAGGAACCAACTCAATAATAATAAGTAGCATGAAACATAAACATAAGCAACATTGCAATGCTCATAGTAAGGTATGATAGAGTGGTATATCGCTTGCCTTTGTTTGTAGAGCACAATATAAATGCCAAGGCACATCTGAAGTTCAAGTGAAGACTAGAAGTAAAGATATCAGAGATACACACATCAAAGTCATGACATAATTAACCAAGTTTTGAGACAAACACAAGAATGACAACTATGCTCTCAAGAAGGTGCTCATAGAATAAGTGGTGACTCAACAAGGGAATGAAAATGGTTTTGAAATGTTTGAAAGGCTTCCCAATGCTGAAACGAAGGTACTCATTAGCTTTGAACTCTCATTGCCCCTATCATAGGCATCTTCATGTGGTTAAGGTAAAAGTGAGGTCCGGTATGAGCTATATGCTTGACATACCATAAACTGGAAAACCCATGTCCCTTGAGTACGAGGGCTGCTCCGCATGCTACTCAACTTTGGTTACCTGCAAGTTCTTGTCATTGTACATACATGCATATCATAGAGAACCGCCAACGGGGTACCCCTTGCACATGATACAGGAGCTATCCCGTGATCGAAATGACAAGGCAAGCAGACAATGAGCATCTCATCGATCTTTTTATTTACTATGTGCATAGCTTTTTATTGAGGATGGTTCATAGAATGCTCATTATGGTGATGCTGCAAGTTTCCAACATGATTAGGCATGGCTTAGGCTAGCGGCCTAGGCGTTTCTCTAACACAATGTATAGACTCCATGAACTCACAAGCTCCCCTTTTATTTCACATCGTCGACATCCGTAAACAAAATAGCAAAGTATCAACTTGATAGGATATCCAAAAAGTGTTGAAAGCATTTCCCGTGATAGCACGGTTCCGCTAACTCCCAGCATATAATTTGCAAGCATATAACTTTCATGGACAAGTCACAATGGTTCAAGATTATTAAGTGCATGGAATAAAGTGTGCCATCAAGTTCATGAGAGCTTTACTAACTAACTTTCTCAAAACAGACAAACATTTTATTTGGAAGAAAACAAGGCATATTGAATATGCACTGAAATAGAAAATTATGCTAATAAGTAGGTATGGTGGACACAGTTGGCAATATTGGTTTTGGGGAGTTGGAAGCACAAGTAGAGCTCATACTCAATGCAAGTGAAGGCTAGCAATAGAGAGGGAGCGAAAAACGAGAAAACAATAACTGTCATAATCATGCTTGCAACAAAACATGACTAATTATGGCATGAAAGTGATACAAGAACTCTGAGCAAAAATAAATCATCGAGGCTTACTGACTATTGTTTAGTCATATGCATGCGTGAGCATGTGCCAAGTCGATTCACATGAAACTTTCAGAGGAGGATACCACAATATCATACCAAAATATGAATAAAACAATGCAAGCAAACATTCATATGCCATGCTACAAACTATTAGCAAGCTGGAGCTAATCATAGACAAGCAAGAACTACTAAGCATCCATCAGTAACACACTCCTTACAATGAACAGACTAAGCATGCTCACAATGATGAGTATATGTACAAAAATGAAAACAAATAGAGTTTGTTACCAGCCTCTTACCACACCTCAAGTTGTCTTAATCTTCATTATTTCCCTTCACTTGTGTGACTTGAATAATAACATGAAACCAAAATCCACTGAGGACGGATGAACCCTGCAAAGAACTCACAAAACCAAAGAAGAAGAACAAATATTTTTGGTGTTTTCGATTTTTTAGAAACAAGCAAACAAAGAAAAAGCAAACCAAACAAAGCAAAATATTTTTGGATTTTTCTTTTAAGGCAAACCAAAGCAAAGAAACAAAGAAACAAACCAAGAGAAACAATTAAAATATTTTTGGTATTCTTTTGTTTTTGAGAAAGCGGCAACAAGAACCAAAAAGAAAGCCAAACGATGAAAATACAAAGAACCGACCGAACATGATATATAGATGAGTGTGATGTCGGTATACCTCCCCCCAAGCTTAGGGTTTTGGCCTAAGTGGGGCTCAATAGTGCGGGAAGGAACCCCAAGCTGGTGGGTCATTATAGGAATGATCGTAGTTAGGTGCTTGCGATGAAGAAGAATATGCGCCCCAATCAAATGAGGGCTGCTGGTATGAAGACTCTCCCAAGTTGGAGGGCTGAATCGAATCGTCTTCGGTATCCTCTTCAACATTCTCCTCTTGCTGGGAGAGCTCCGCAACATATGTGTCAACCTCCTCCTCCGTAAGCGACCATCCTTGCCTGTTATCAAAGTTAAACAAAGCAGGTGCAGGCAAATAAACTATTTTCTCAGTCCTACCCTTTCTCCGACCTTGCTGGGCAAAAGATAATTCATACGGTAAACTTCTCACATTAGCCCCCAAGGAAACAAAACCATGTTGAATCATGGATTCAAGATCAAGCCTCTCTATGGGGAACCGATAATCTGAAAGGTGAGGCTCTAAACCATGGAAAGCTAGCAACCTAGAAGCAATGAGACCTCCACAAATTCTACCCTTCTCGCGTTTGGTGGTGATACGGTGAGCTATAAAAGAACCCAGGCTATAAGATCTATTCCTATTCAGAGCAGCTGCGATAAAAGCTAGATCAAAAGAAGACAACTTTCTAGCAATCTTTCTAGCAAGAACACACTTGGTAATGAAATAGGCAAAATATCTAAAGGCTGGGAACTGAATGTTACGAATTTTACCACTTTACTTTGGGAAGTCGAAACCTTGGAAAATCCCAGCATATAAATCCATACGTGACATGGGCCTCTCCTTGATCTTCTCACAAGATCCCCACTGAGGTACTCTAATTGCTGCACAGAAATCAGCAATAGGCAGGTCGACAGGTATATTATATATTTTGTAATGGACCATGGGATTAGATGTAGACCAAGTGAACCGGAAGTCCTGCACAAAAGCCATGGTTAGCTTAACAAATTGAAATGGTTCACCTTCAACAAAGTGTTCCAACCCTGCATTGGCAATCAAAGTTTGGAAATCTTGGGAGATTCCCGCAGTTCTCATAAATTCCTAGCATGGAAATATGGAAGGAAAAACAGCCTCCTCATGATGAACCTTCATTGGCTCAAACACCATCAAGTCATATTGATTCAGTGGATAAGTACTCATCTTCCTTGCTGAAATTTTTAGACAAACATCAAACCAAGTGATTTTCAAGTTGATAAATGATGAGAAACTATTGTAGGAACTTGCTAGAGGACTACACATGCATCAAAATAAAGTTTCTAAGCATAGAACAAGCATGCAAGCTCAAACAACCTGACACCTATAGTAGCAAAATATTCAAGTTACAATCTACCAATCACAAATCTAATTAGACAAGTGGAGGAGGCACATACCAAGGAGAAATCTCTTCAAAAATCAGCAGCAAAGATGGGCTGAGCAAGGAGATCGAAAATCACGAGCAAGAACAACAATAACTTGAGCTTGAGCAAGTTTTCCTGTGTTTTTTGGGAGAGATAAAGAAGATGGTTGTGAGGGGGCACCTTGAAGGGGCCCAGGTGGGCCAGACCCCCCCTAGGCGCCACCCACAGGTAGGTTGTGCCTACCATGGGTGTGGTGGTCTGGGGTGCCCCCCTGGGTTACTTCAAGTGTCCCTGTCACATCCCAAAGTTTTCCAAATTTTGAAATGTGAAAAATAAATAAACAAATAAATAATTGTTGAAATTTAGGGTGAAAAGAAACTTTTTGATTCCAAATGGAAACATCAAAACCCTTTCTGAATAAAATTTGAATAAAAGGAATCCAACAAATTTCAAACAAGTGGAATGCATTCATCAATGAATTAATCTTGAAGTTTAAACACTAGGAAAAGTTAAACCAAAACCCTAAAACCCTAATGGAAGAAAATCATCTCCAAGATCCCTCAGAGACTATGGATTTGAACCATATAAAAATTTGTCAACAAAAAGTTATAAACAATAAATAAAAATATTATAAACCCATATAAATCGGTTTCACTTAATTTGGAGCCATGGATAAAAATTTAAGGAATTATTAAGATAAGGAAATAATTTCTAAAGCTAATAAAGCTCCTATCCAAAATCCATACCAAATTGTGAGAAAATTAATCCTAAAAGGATTTAGAAAGATAAACAAATATTAAATAAAATCATACAAATTGGAATCATCAATTTTGGATCTTTAAATAAAAAGATATGGATTTTATAAGGCAAACAAACAAATAAATAAATAAATAAGGAATAATTAAAAGCCAAATTATATCTTGGCCAAACAAATGAAATGAAAGATTAATGGTTAATAAAAGAGTAAAGGATTATTTAAATAAAATCATAAGGATTGATTAATATCCAATTTTATTTAAATAAAGACAATTCCCAATTTAAAATGAACATTAAATCATATTAAAGTATTTTAAATAATAATTCAAAGTGAATTATTTGCACTAAAGAATAAATAAAACCGACTGAAAAAGGTTTGGTAAAAAATAAAATTCAAATAAAGTTTGAAAGCATATTTAAATCTTATTTAAAATAAAGACAATTGTCATCTTTAAATAAATGATAAACCATGAAGGAATAAAAAATAATTATTTTAAAATGGACTTTAAAACACATTTATAAACAGTATTAAAAAATATACTCAAAGTTTGGAAAAGTTTTGAATTGAAATATGTGTTTGAAACATTTGAATAAATTCAAAATAGAATAAAAGAAACAGGAAAAGAAAAAGATTCAGAATAAAAAAAGCGAAACAAACCCAACCCACTAACCAGGCCCAGTCCAGCCCAGCAAGCCCACTATCTCCCCCTCCCCGCGAAGCGTTATCTCACGCTCAAACACACCCCCTCAGACGCTAACGAGACGACCCCACGCACAATCCTCTCTCTCACAGACAGTGCGATCCCACACTGCCAGTCATATTCTTCACCCGCATCGACCGTTCCCCCCATCACACCTCGCCGTTTCTGCCGCGATTCAATTCCGTAAATTCGAGTAAATGATTATGTTAATCCCTCCAGAGACCACGCCATCTTAAGCACCCTCCTCTCCTCTCCATTTTCCCCCAGAGACCACGCCCTGTCGGCCCCTAGGCTGCCCGAATTTCGCGCTTGAACACCCATGGCTCCGACGAACTCAACGGCCGATTACGGCGATGTCGACCCTCCCCTTGCCTCCTAATACCCAGGATCCTAGTCCCCATCTTCTTGCGCATCTCCCTGTACCACTCACTCGCTTGCGCGCGCTCCGAACCATCGGCAAGGACAACCACTGAACGCCGCCGTCGCCTACAACTTCTCTGGCGAAGCCCCCTGGTAAAACCCGACCTCCCCTTCCCCTCTTTTTGATGCTCCTGTGCACGCGACACTCTTGCGCATCTAACGGCGTCCTCCACTTGTCTTAGCGCGTCCTCAATCCTCACCTTCGACGACAAACGGACGAGCCCGACGCTTTCAAGAACTCCGACGAGCAATCCTCTTCGTTCCCGTGCGTTGCCCAACGGTGACCACCTTGAGCACCACCGCGCCTCTGTGATCTCGGTAAGCATCTCCACGACCCCCTTACTCCCTAGAGTCGCCGTAGCGCATCTGCTAGAGCGCGCCGCCGCCGTTCACCACCGCCAGCGCCGCCAGTATTTGACCAGTAAATCCGAGCCGTTAGATCTTGATCGAAGGCGTGAGATTAGAACTTAAGCGAAGGGGTAAGTTTGCATCTGTGCCGCATGATTCTAATTAGATCCAACACACCGCGTAGCCCGATCCGTGCGAACCGGTACCAGCGAATGAAAACACGACGCGTGGCACTGACTTTTTTTTAAAAACAGAAAATGTTCTATTAGATGGTTAGATTTGAAAAATTCATAACTTTAAATCTACACGTCCAATATTTGCAAATTTTACATCAATGGAATCAGAAAGAAGAATCCTTTCCAACCATGCCCTTTGTTTAATGTTTTGCTTGTGTAAAATTAGTTGTTTTGTGTAGAAACTTGTGTAGGAATAATTTGAATATAAAAATTATTCTAGAAATGTTTTTAGGGTAAAATCTTTGGTAAATGGTTTGTTTTGAACCCTGACCATAGAAACCAACTTTTGGATTTAAAAATATATTTTGTGACACTTTGGAATTATTCCTTCCAATTAAAGCATTTCTAGCTAAATAAAATTGTTGAATATGTTTTAAAAAATGCTTTTTGAGTAAAACCTTTGAAAAATGATTTTATTTAAACTCTCTGACCCTAAACACCAAGTTTTAGGATTTAAAAATATATTTGGTGAACCCTAGAAAATTATTACTTGGTTTAAAGGCATTCCCAACAAAATAAAATATTGCTTTGATTTAAAAATGGTTTTTAGATAAAACCTTTTTCAAATGGTTTTAATAATAAACACTTGACCATAAAACACTAAAATTTGTGTTTAAAAATATATTTGTCAAACACTAGAAATTATTACTTTGATTTAAAAATAAAAATGATTTAAAGTGGCCATTTTCACTAAGTTAATATCAAATGGTTTTGCCACTTTTATAAATGACCAATAGGTGTTTTAAAATGTTTATAACCTATTAGAAACCACTTTTCCAAACAAAACAATCTTTGGCATGCTTGCATGCATTCCTTGATTTTATTGTTTCATGTGGTGAATTGTTTGAATGCTAGCTTGAATATGTGTTTGATTGATTGAATTGTAGTGAAATTTGAAGAGTGTGATATATGCAATATCAAGGAGTGAACCAATATTCTCTTCTAAAAAGGCAAGTGGCACTATCATCCATGTCCTACTATTTTCATTACACTTAGTAGAATTTTTGTAGTATGCATGATAGGGCTACTATTGTTACTATGCTATGCTATGTCCTATTAGGAAAATCCTTTATACCTTCCATAGTGAAAACATCATAGTTTTAGTATGCTTAGCCCTGCTATAGACTTGGGATGCAATACATGATATGATTATATGAAGTGTTGGAAAAATATATGTTTTATATAATAAAACAAGTACTCAATGAACCACCTGGGTGGAATGAGGATACTCAATTATGGATAAGGTGGCAACAAAGGGAACCATGTTTATATGGCTATATTTTTGTATGTGCACTAGAAGAAAACCACCCAAGGACTTAGAGATTGAACATGTTTCTCGTACAGTGGCTTCCGTGTACAGCCACATGCTAAATGGCTCTGGCTTAGTCAACTACATAGTGGAAGACCCTTGCATTGGCACCTACTCAGGTTAACCGGATTCATGTTTTGGAAATATATCCTTACATTGGTGCCTGGTAGACAAGCTAGCATTATGTATTGGGAGGACTTCTATGGAAATACTTTGTCACATTCTCGATCTGCCGGTACTCCATTTGGTGTGTACTTATCCAGCGGCCACTGGTGGTGTCAAGACGGGATTGTGTCATGTGGGTAAAGTGTACAACTTCTGCAGAAGATCAAAATTCTAAGTACTTAGCCGTGTCCCCGGTTACGGACAACTCTGAGCAACTAAGGCCTGAAGCTATGGAAGATCTCGACATTCCAATTTCTCAAAGTAAAAATTGATGGTATCAACAAGGGATTAGAAGCACTTGGAGTTTGCCAAGAAGTTCAGAAAGATTGTTAAAAGATCAAAACTATTTTTGAAAAGATAGGATAAAACCATATTGCTATCTGCAAATGAGCCTAAACCCTACTTAGCCAAATATGCATATATTGATAGATTCCACTTATTTCTACATAGTAGTGAAACTTGCCAATACAATTCAAATGTATTGACCCTTGTGGCTGCAACTTATTATGTTGCAGGTTTGTTTGATGTTAGTGAAGTCTGTTGATTAGGATTACAAGTCTACAACCAACATGATTGCCTATGGCACTTTGAACATGAAAGACTCCATGCTATATAGTTATTTCTGCTGCATTGTAATGAGATAGCCAAATGAGCTATGTAAGATGTAATGAATTATTTTATTCCTGGTTATAAAGTTGTATTATGACCTTTGTTTCTTGATATTACATCTTAACTGTGGATGTTAGCTATTGATCCATGGACTAGCATTGTAAACACAGGGATCTCTACCTTATTAAAGGTTGGGACCTCTACAGTCCCTTTGCCCCTTTTTTCGAGGAAAAAATTATTTTGAATTTTCTGGGATTTTTCTGGAAACTTAATTTTTGGCCAATTTTCAGGGTATGAAAATTGATTTTCTCGCAGAAACAGTTTTTTTAAAAGAAGAAAAAGCAAACCAAAAGCCAAACTATAGAAGCTCTAAGACAAACAAACAAGCAAACAACTAACAAAACCAAAGCTAGCAAAAGAAAGGCAAAGACTAGGAAGGAGAAAAGTAAAAGAAAGCAAGTATAACCATAGTGAAAACATTATTTTGTTCATTAAAATCCTTTTGTTAATAAGGTTGATCAAGACTTGTTACCAAAAAAATCTTACATGAAACATAACTTTGCATTCCACAAGGTGATTATGTTACCTCATACTTGATAGCAATGGTCCCAATCATAATAGTTTCAAAATTTTCTTGTGGAATGGGACAATATATTTCTCCAACCTTGATGCTCTCAATATTTTCAATGGAATTCAGACAATAGCTCTTAACAACCTTCTTGGGGAAATAAATAGTATGCTCTTTGTCATCAATATTTAATGTTACTTTTCCTTGATTACAATTAATGACAGCACCTGCAGTATTAAGAAAAGGTCTCCCCAGAATAATAGACATATTATTATCTTCAGGCATTTCAAGCACAACAAAATCAATCAAAACCAAGCAATTATGAGACACTTGAACAGGAACATCCTCACATATACCAACAGGAATAGTAGTTGACTTATAAACCATTTGCAAAGATATATCAGTTGGTATCAAATTTTCTAGCTGAAGTCTCTTGTAGAGAGAGAAAGGCATAACACTAACTCCAGCTCCCAAATCACATAGAGCAGTTCTAACATAATTATTCTTAATAGAGCAAGGAATAGTTGGTATACCTAGATCACCAAGTTTCTTTGGAACCTTACCATTGAAGGAGTAATTAGCAAGCAAAGTAGAAATCTCCTCATTAGGAATCTTCCTTTTATTAGAGACAATATCCTTCATATACTTTGAATAAGGAGGCAATTTAATAGCATCAGTCAAATGAATTTGCAAAAATAAAGGTTTCATCCACTCACAAAACTTGTTGTAGTGTTCTTCCTCCTTTGACTTGTGTTTCTTACCTGGAAAAGGCATAGGTTTGTGCACCCAAGGTTCTCTCTCTTTACCATGTTTATTAGCATAAAATCTTCCTTTGTGTATCTAGTGTTCTTGGTGTGCTTCTCAGGTTCTTCCTCACCTTCCTCCTTATCAGGAGACTCAGTTTTATCATTACCACTCTCAGTTTCAGCATCAGAGACAGATATACTATTAGGATGTACAGCAGGTTCAAGTGCTTCCTCAACTACCTTATGTTTCTTTTTCTTTCTCTTTCTCTTACGAGGACTACCACTACTTTCACCTTGTTGAGAATCCTGCTCAATTCTTTTAGGGTGTCCTTCAGGATATAAAGGATCTTGATTAGCTATACCACTCCTAGTTCTAATTCCATAAGCATGTTTATCTCCTGAGGCATTAACTAGGATATCGTTTTGTACCTTAGCAAGTTGATCAAGTTGGGTTTGAACCATTTGAAAGTGTTTACAAAGCATTCTAATACCATTAGAAGTTCTTTCCACAATATCTTTCAACTCTTTAATAGATCTAGAGTTTTCCAATAAATGATTCTGAACTTGTTTATTAAAATTACCTTGCTTAACAATAAATGTGTCAAGTTCCTCTAAGCATTGATCAGGAGGCTTACCATAAGGAATATCACCTTCATCAAAGTGTTGGAGAGAGTGTACCTCAATAGTGGATGAGTGGGGAATTGGCTTACATAATTCTTCTATAGGAGGTAGATTCTTCACATCTTCAGCTCTAATACCTCTCTCCTTTAGACATTTCTTAGCTTATTTCATCACTTCATCATTTGATGCAATAACTCCCCTCTTCTTTGATGTTTTTGTTGGAAATGGTTCAGGAGTAATGGGCTCAGGCGTATTTAGCTCAATTGAAGTCCAATCATCATAATTCTTGCTTATTTTAGCCATTAATTCTTCAGCATCTGTAGGAGTTCTTTTCCTGAAAACACAATCAACAAAGCTATCTAGGTAGGTCCTAGAATCATCAGTTAGTACATTATAATAAATATCAAGAAGCTCATACTTAGGTAATAGACATCCAGGATGTGCATGAATCAAGGCACAGAACCTTGTCCATGACTCAGGCAATTTCTCTTCTTCTCCCTATTTAAAATCAAAAAGTCTCTGCAAAGCAGCATGTCTAGCACTAGGAGGAAAATATTTCTGGAAGAAAGAAGCAATCAAGCAATCAGGGCTATCAATGGAACTAGGAGGTAATCTATTAAACCAAGCCCTAGCCTCTCCTTTTAGTGAAAAAAGGGAAGATCTTAGTAACAAAGTACTTGCGCATCTTAAAATCATCAGAGAACAAAGCACTCATAGTAGAAAGCTCATTCATATGAGCCACAACACTCTCATTTTCGGTCCCACAAAAAGGTTCTTTCTCAACAATATCTAAATAGGAAAAATCAAGAGAGAAATCATAATCTTCATCTTTAATATCTATGGTAGAGGTGGCAAACTTAGGATCAGAGGACAGTTTAGGCATAATAGTACGTCTAGCAAGGAGACTCTTAATAGCACTAGTACCATGTGTGTTTCAGCACTCTTCAACAAATTCATCAGTGATCTCAATGTAACCATCATTAATATCATAACTCTCACTAGACTCAGGTGAGCTCACAGGTGTAACAGTGTCTTCACTAGGAGTTTTGGTATTTCCTAGACTAGCCATAGTAGCATCTAGGAAAGGACCTAATGAACCACTCACATCAAGCACAATAGAAGTAACATCATGAGCGTCAAAAGCAGTTTCAAATTCAGCAGTAGTAGCAGTGTGTGTAGCATGAGTATGTGGTGGTGGTGTGAGAAGCTTACTTATAACAGACGGTGAATCAAGAGCAAAAGAGGTGTTTAGGACTGTACCTCTTCTTGTAGTGGATGGTAAAATAGGAAACTTTCCATCACGAGACTTCCCCATGATGAAAGGAGTAGCAGTGAACAATAATAAATCCAAGTGAACTTACAAATAAAGCTATGCTCCCCGGCAACGGCGCCAGAAAATAGTCTTGATGACCCACAAGTGTAGGGGATCAGAACAGTCTTCGCGGGTAGTATTACCCAATTTATTGATTCGACACAAGGGGATCCAAAGAATACTTGCAAGCCTTAACAACTGAGTTGTCAATTCAGCTGCACCTGGAAATAGTTCTTGCTCACAGAAGTTTATCAGTAGCAACATTGTGGTAGTAGCAACAACAACAGTGAAACAGGAGCAATAGTAACAGTAACGGTAAACAGTGGGATTCGAGTGCAGTAGGCATAGGGATGGATGGACGGGCGTTGCATGGACGATTCTAAACATGTAAATTCAAGATCTAGGGCATTGCAGATAAATAATAACAAGCATCCAAGTACTAAACAATCCTAGGCATTTCTTCCAAATATAGTCATACATGCTCGTGATGAGAACTTGCACAACATCTTCTGTCCAGCCAGCCCGTGGCAGCGAGGCCTCTAGGGAACTACTGACAATTAAGGTGATCCTGTTCATAGAGCACCGGAGCCAAGCATTAACACTCATTGAACACATGTGATCCTCACACTACAGCCATCCCCTCCGGTTGTCCCAATTATTGTCACTTTGGGGCCTTTGGATCCAGACAATGATATGTGTACACAACTTGCAGATAAGATCACAAACAATACTATCATAATGATTCAATAATAAGTTCAGATCTGAGATCATGGCACTCGGGACCTAGTGACAATCATTAAGCACAACAAGTTGCAAAAAGTCAAGTAGAACTAATAGAGATACTAGGAACTATGCCCTAACAGATCTTATTCAATTACATGATACAACTCATGCAATCCCTACCATCCCCAAGCCTACAGCGGGGTATTACTGACTCATGGATGAGGGAAACATCGATGGTTGATGGAAACATCGATGGTTGATGGAGATGCATTGGTGATTACAATGGCGATGATCCTCTCCAAATTCCCCGTCCCGGCAGGGTGCCAAAACGGACTTTCTAGATCCAAATCTTGGTTTCTGGTGGCGGCAGCGGAGCGGAACTCTTTCTGAAAAACTATCGAACCCCCCTCGGTTTTTAGGTCGAGAGGCAACTTATAGGCGCAGAGGGAGGCCGAGGGGGTGCCTGGCGTGGCTGCACCCCCTAGGCACAGCCAGAGGTGGGCCCGCGCCTGGCATGGGTGTGGGACCCCCCAGGCCCCTTCTCCGTCTCGTCTTCTGGCTCCATGGGTCTTCTGGTGAAATATAATTTTTGGCATATTTTCCGGATTTTTCTTGATAGTTGATTTTCTGCACAAAAACAAGACACCAAGGTAATTCTGCTAAAAACTGCGTTAGTCCGTGTTAGTTGTATCCAAATCACACAAGTTTATAGGATAAACAATAGCAAAAGTGTTCGGGAAAGTAGATACGTTTTGGACGTATCAGTTATCAAGAAACTCTTCCGGTGTTAGTGGTTAACATGATCTCATGGTCTAAGGATTAGGATCACTTCGTATGATGTTATAGCAATATAAACTCAATGACTTTGATCGTAATGCTATACTTCGGATGAATGTTCATCACACAATTACACTAATGTTGTGACCTCGTTATTAACAACATCCAATGTCTATGATCAGGAAACCTTGATCATCTTGTTAATCAACGAGCTAGTTTATGAGAGAGGCATAACTAGGAACATTCTGTTTGTTTATTAAACACACATGTATTAATGTTTCCGTATTAATACAATTATAGCATGAAAAAATTATCTATCATATACTTGGAATATACATAATAAACACTTTATTATTGCCTCTCAGGGCATATTCCCTTCAACCTCTTGAACCCAAGAAGGTGCGGCAAGATGAGATTCATGATAAGATCTATCAATTGGAAAAAGCTTCAACGGCATGTGTTGAAACTATTGGAGAAGGGATTGACTCCTACTGGATGATGAGAAAAGACCTTGAGAAAAAGGTCAATGACATCGATGGTAGAGTTGGTTTCTTGATTAAAACTATTTTTGAGTTAATAGATGAGAAGAAATTCCTTAAGAGGAAATTTTTGAAGCTTCAATACGACATGGCTAAGCTCAGCATCCGCCTAGAAAGCATGGTGATGTCTACGCACTTCTATTCTTGTAGACAGTTGTTGGGCCTCCAAGTGCAGAGGTTTATAGAAGAGCAACAAGTTTCCCTTAAGTGGATTACCCAAGGTTTATCGAACTCAGGGAGGAAGTGGTCAACGGTATTCCCTCTCAAGCAACCCTGCAATCAAGATACAAGAAATCTCTTGTGTCCCCAACACACCCAATATAGGTGCACTAGTTTGGCGAAGAGATAGTGAAATACAAGTGGTAATGGTTCCAGAAAATAGCTTGACGGTGAGGCAAAGACTAAAGGCAACAAGAAGGAAGCAAGCAAACATGCAACAGTTCTAGTAGCAAACGGTGTTTCAATGATTAGAAACAAGGCCTAGGGATCATACTTTCACTAGTGAACACTCTCTCATATAAATAACCTTTCTTCATGATACTACTCTTAACTACTCTCCGGTTGGACACTCTAATCATTGGTAGGGCTATAACAACACTCCTCAAAGTCCGCCTTCCCCAATCTAGATAACCCCACAGTGTCACCTTGAGCACTAGATGGTTCCAACAAACACCAGAATTTCATAGAGACATCCAACTCCAAATATAACTCATAACAAATATTCAATCTAGCCAAAGTGCCGCACACGATATGCACGCTGTCACTTTCACACACGTGGGGGAAAAGCATAGATCTATTAAAGAACAAAGAGTATTTATGTAGACTCAAGCCTAAGTGCCACCATGGTGTGCACGCTGTCACTTTCACACACATGGGGAGAGCAGAGATCTATTGAAGCACTTGAGTAGCAAGGTAGATCTACCAGATTACAAAGCTCATGACTACAACAAGATCATGCATAGAGAGAGAGAGATGAACACATAGATATCGGTAGAGCCCTTAGCCTCGAGGAAGAACTACTCCCTCATCATCATGAGAATCAGCAACGGTGATGAAGATGGCGATGGAGATCGATGGAGATGGATCCGGGGGCACTTCCCCGTCCCGGCAGGGTGTCGGAACAAAGACTTTCTGTCCCCCGAATCTCCCCTTCGGTGGCGGCAGCGGAGCAGAGGTTTTCGTGGATTTCTTCTGGATTGTTTAGGGTTTTCCCATCGGAGGCTTCTTATAGGAGTAGGAATCAAGGTCGGTGGGGGTCCAGGGGGCCCACACCCCCTCCAGGCGTCTCTAGGGCTTGCCCACGCCTGGGGGGGTGGCCACCCTGTGGCCCCCCTCTGGCTCTGCTTCGTGGTTCCGTGTTGCTCCGGGAAAAATAATAACTTTGGCTTTTGTCCCATCCAATTCTGAGAATATTGATTTTCTGACTTTCTGGAACCAAAAACAGAAGAAAACAGACAACTGGCCCTGTGGCAACTTGTTAATAGGTTAGTTCCAGAAAATATGTAAAACCACCTCAAAGTGTATAAAAAGCAAAGCAAAGTAGATACAAAACAAGAATGGATCATCAAAAATTATAGATACGTTTACGACGTATCAAGCATCCCCAAGCTTAACTCCTACTCGTTCTCGAGTAGGTAAGTGATAAAAAGAATAATTATTAAGGTGACACGCACCATCACAATTAAAGATCCAAACATTTGCAAGCATTGAAATCTGGGATCAAATAACTCTAAACATGTGCATGAAAGATGGAGTTCTAACAATAGGACAAAGTAACTATGCATGCAACATGAAAATAAACAAACAAAGATCATGAATAACATGTATTGAAAAACGTTTGTTTGTTTCACATACAGAAAACATAGCATAGTGGCAATCAGCTTGTCCCTCATATACAGTAGCTAATAGATGCATAGGACACCTTCAAAGTTCACAAGGGTGACTAGAAATAAATAGCACAAGAACAAGTAATATCACAATATGCATCAATCGATAAACTTTGGAACACTACACACAGAATGACAACTATGCTCTCTTAATGGTGCCTAAAGGTAGAAAGTGGAGAATAATGGTGAAAGAAAGCCTTTTATAAAGGAAGCAGGGATTTCAAATTTCAAAAAGAGCTTCCAAAAATTATGGTACTTGCTAGCTTTCAGCCCTCAGTGCCCCTATCATATGCATCTTGAAGTGATTAAGGTTAAAGTGGCAAAGGTGGATTATATTCTTGACGAAGTATAAGTTGTCAATCTCAAGTTCCTTGAATACGAGGGCCACACCTCATGCTACTCAACTTTAGTCACCTGTAAGTTCTTGTCACTGTAAGTATTTGCATAACATTGAGAACCGCCGACGGGTACCCCTTGCACATGGTACAGGAGCTTTCCCATAACCAAAATGACAAGGCAAGCAGATAATGAGCATCTCAGCAATCTTCTTATTTACCATGGGAATATGGTGCTTTTTAACTCTTTCCTCTTTTCTCAATGTTTCTCCTTTTTTTACAAGAAGAATGCTTCATAGATGTCACTATGGTGATGCTGCAAGTTTCCACCATGATTAGGCATGGCTTAGGCTAGCGGCCCAAGCGTTTCTCTAACACAGGATACAAACTCCATGGACTTACAAGTTCCCTCTTTATTTCACACCGGTGACATACATAGACAAAAGAGCATGATATCAACTGAGTACAAAGTACAAGTGTAATGTTGAAAACTTTCCCCGTGACAGCACGGTTCTACTAATTCCAACTTATAAGTGCAAGCATATACAACAAAGTTGTCACAATGGTTCAAGTTTATTAGGGGAAAAGAATATAAAGTGTTCCATCAAGTTTGCGAGGGCTTCAATCACTAAGTTTTCACATAACAAAATACTTTTTAATTGGAAGATAGTTGAAAACAAGAATATACTTGGAATGGTGTAACACACCATGCATAGGAATTTATAGTGGACACTTTGGAATAACTTGGTTTCTTGGGAGTTGGAAGCATGATTAGAGCTTACTCATACAAGTGGAGGCTAGCAAAATACTGGGAGCAACCAACTAAGAGAGCAATAATGGACATAATCATGTAGTGCAACAAAGCATTACTAATCAAAGCATAGAGTGGAACTACAAGTCAAGGACTAAATGATCATAGAGGCTATGGTCACTTTTTCATAGTCATAACATGGTGTGAGCATGTGCCAAGTCAACCCAAACAAAGCATCAAAGAAGAAAACCACAATACTATGCTTTTGTATGTTAAAACAACGCATGATTCCTTCAAGGTACATTAAGCCATCCTAATTGTTTGGAACAAGTCATGCTATAGCAATAATCACTAAGCATAAGGTCAAACCAACACCTAGCATGACATGATAAAGTCTAAGTCACAGTCAATGCAAGCTCCACTTGCACTTACAAGCAAAAACTTACTACTCCTTTCCAACACCAAGAAACTTATTTGAAACAACTCACAAAGATAATAATCAATATAGATTAGTGAGAATGTCTCACAAATCCACAAAGAAGAACTAAAAAGTTCTAAGATGAAAGCACAAGAAAACTAAGGCTAAACATAGTGCTAGCAAAAGAGAACAGTCACAAAACAATACAAGTGAAAAACTAGAGTGTTCTAGGCAATGAAAATGGAGTGTCTCTCTCTCCAAAAGAAGTGTGTTGTGATCAACCAACTTTGTTCAAGAAAACTAAGAAAACAAAAACCAAAAATGAAAACTAAGATGCTCCAAGAACAACACAACAATGCATGAAACAATAAAAACGAAGTGTCTAGAAAGACCAGAGCTTTTTATTGATGAAGAAGGGGATGCCTTGGGTATCCCCAAGCTTGGACGTTTGTACCTCTTGAATATTTCTTGGGCTTACACGGGGTGGCATCCCGAATCTTGAGATTTTGTCCATTCTTCATCTTATTACATCATTCTTTCTCTACACCTGCAAATTTTCCTTCATATAAAACTTCACACAATCTTCATTAGCAACATCAGTGTATTCAAAAGATAATAGACCTTTGGGTAAAGCTTTGGAACAGCAATAATTTTCACTAAAAACACATGCTACTGTAGTAACTCCTTCAAACAGCTCAATTCACCTAAAGAGATCTCAAAAAGGAATCAATAAGAAGCAAATGCAAATAATGGCAGAAATCTGTCAAAACAGACCAGCAGGTAGAAACCGATTTTTTCGAAGACCTTCCGTTGCTCAAATCAAAAAGTGTTGAACTAATGAAAGTTATCTAACATACTTTGGGATTTATTCGTAAATTTTAAGCTCAATACTAGTTATAGAGACTCCTCAAGAATTTTTATGGTGGAGGACAGAAATCTGTTTCGGGATAGCAACTCCCCAAATCTTACTTCCCTCTCATTAGAAGTCATTCTTGGCACAAAAAGCAAACAAAAAGGATAAGGAGAGGTCATTACTGAAGTAATAACTTCCAAGACTCAAGTAAACTCTTGGGTTATCTCCCAACAAGTACTTTTCTTTAACGCCTTTAAGTTAGGCTTGATAGTTTGAGAAGATGCTCACATAAGAAATATGAATTGAAGTAAAAGAGAGCATCAAGATACAAACTCAAAACACATTTAAGTCCAACCCACTTCCTATGCATAGGAATCTTGTAAAGAAACAAGTCATGAAATCACAAAGCACCAAGCATAGGAAAGCAAAACAAGTGCAACTTCAAGACTTTCAACATAAAGAGGGGAAACTTAATATTATTGAGATGCATAAAACCATGTTTCCCTATATCATAATAAATTTCAGTAGCATCATGAATGAAATTAACAATATAACTATCACACAAAACATTCTTATCATGATCCACATGCATATAATAATTATTACTCTCCACATAAGCATAGTCATTATTATTAATTGTAGTGGGAGCAAATTCAACAAAATAGCTATCATTAGTACTATCATCACCATAATCATCAAATATAGGAGGCATATTGTAATCAGAATTAACTTCCTCCTCAATAGTAGGTGGACTGAAAATATCATATTTATCATTGTAATAATCATATATTGGAGGTTTGGTATCATCATAAGCAATGTAATAGCTATCTTCCAAAGCTAGGGGACTAAAAAGATCATTTTCATCAAAACTAGCTTCCCCAAGCTTAGACTTTTCCATAGCATTAGCAATAATGGTGTCCAAAGAATTCATACTAATAACATTGCTATTAGCATGCAAATAAATCTCCATAGGTTTTTTAATTTTCTCTTCAAACACTTCATGTCCTAACTCAAGAGAGATACTATAAAGCTCTCTATTTTTTTGTTGTTTTCCATTAAGCCTAACTAGTGAAAACAAGAAACAAAAAGACAAAATAACTTTGAGCACTCACACCGAAGGATGTGAGTACCTTTTACCTTACCTCCCTGGCAACGGCGCCAGAAAAGAACTTGATGTCTACACACTTGTATTCTTGTAGACAGTTGTTGGGCCTCCATGTGTATAGGTTTGTAGAACAGCAGCAAGTTTCCCTTAAGTGGATTACCCAAGGTTTATCGAACTCAGGGAGGAAGTGGTCAACGGTATTCCCTCTTAAGCAACCCTGCAATCAAGATACAAGAAGTCTCTTGTGTCCCCAAAACACCTAATATAGGTGCACTAGTTCGTCGAAGAGATAGTGAAATACAAGTAGTAATGGTGCCAGAAAATAGCTTGACGGTGAGGCAAAGACTAAAGGCAACAAGAAGCAAGCAAGCAAACGTGAAACAGTTCTAGTAGCAAATGGTGTTTCAATGCTTAGAAACAAGGCCTAGGGATCATACTTTCACTAGTGAACACTCTCTCATATAAATATCCTCTCTTCATGATACTACTCTTAACTACTCTCCGGTTGGACACTCTAATCATTGATAGGGATATAACAACACTCCTCAAAGTCCACCTTCCCCAATCTAGATAACCCCACAGTGTCACCTTGAGGACTAGATGGTTCCAAAAAACACCACAATTTCATAGAGACATCCAACTCCAAATATAACTCATAACAAATATTCAATCTAGCCAAAGTGCCACACACAGTATGCACGCTGTCACTTTCACACACGTGGGGGAAAAGCATAGATCTATTAAAGAACAAAGAGTATTTTTGTAGACTCAAGCCTAAGTGCCACCATGGTGTGCACGCTGTCACTTTCACACACATGGGGAGAGCAGAGATCTATTGAAGCACTTGAGTAGTAAGGTAGAACTACTAGATTACAAAGCTCATGACTACAACAAGATCATGCATAGAGAGAGATATGAACACATAGCTATCGGTAGAGCCCTTAGCATCTAGGAAGAACTACTCCCTCATCATCATAAGGATCAGCAACGGTGATGAAGATGGTGATGGAGATCGATGAAGATGGCTCCGGGGGCACTTACCCATCCGGCAGGGTGCCGGAACAGAGACTTTCTGTCCCTTGAGTCTCCCCTTCGGTGGCGGCGGCACATCAGAGGTTTTCGTGGATTTCTTCTGGATTGTTTAGGGTTTTCCCATCGGAGGCTTCTTATAGGCGCAGGAATCAAGGTCGGTGGGGGTCCAGGGGGCCCACACCCCCTCCAGGCGCCTCTAGGGCTTGCCCGCGCCTAGGGGGGTTTGGCCATCCCGTGGCCCCCCTCCGGCTCTGCATCGTGGTTCCGTGTTGCTCCGGGAAAATTATAACTTTGGCTTTTGTCCCGTCCAATTCCGAGAATATTGATTTTCTGCCTTTTTGGAACCAAAAACAGAAGAAAACAGGCAACTGGCATTGTGGCAACTTGTTAATAGGTTAGTTCCAGAAAATATATAAAAACACCTCAAAGTGTAGACAAAGCAAAGTAGATACAAAACAAGCATGGAGCATCAAAAATTATAGATACGTTTACGATGTATCACGTGGCTAAAGAAGAGGAAGACAATGCTATTCCTACCAGGAGGATGAATAGGTACCAGCAAGGAGTTATTTGATCATGCCTGGCTTGATTCCAAGATTGGGGAGATCTCTAAAACCTTGTAACCAATCTTATAAGTTTATTACTCTTAGTTTCACATTAGTTCAAATTTAGAAATAAAAGATTGCATCATTAGATTTCCCTTCAGGAATAGTCGATCCCTCTTATGAAATTTTGAGTTTACTATAATATATGGAGCATTATTGAGTTTGAGTTTGTCCTATTGGATATATGAATGACTTGAATATAATTTTACTTGCACTTGATGATAGCAATAGGAGTCTTCCACACCATTGGTATTAATGGAACATATAAAGATAATTTGATCAATATGTTGTAGGTCAATTGAAAGGACATTTACTGTCGTAAGCACTTTTAGTGTTCGTTAACAACAAGTAGATCATTTTACATTATGCTATTGTCTACATGTTGATATAATGCAAAGTGAAAAGGACCCTTGACCTACGTAACTTTCCCTGCAATATTTACATGTTCTAGGAATTCCAGACCAGAGTCTCCGCTCTGGCTGGATCGGAGTCTTCGGTGTGGTCCGGAGTTTCCCCAGGAATCCTCGGAGAGGGCTCCAGATTTCTGCCTAGGATAGTCTGATAGGTGGTCTGGAGAAAGGGCCGGAGACTGACCAGAGTCTCCGGTCCAAGCCTCAGACCGGAGTCTCCGGTGTGGGTGGACTAGAGTCTTTGGTCCACTTGGCTCACAGAAGGGTTGGGACATTTTGTACGCTGGTCCGGAGGCTGGTCCGGAGATGGGGCAGAATCTCCGGTGTAGACCAAAGTCTCCGGTCTGCACACCGGAGTATCCGGTCTGAATTTTCTCCAACAGTCAGAAAACGGTTCAGAGGAGGGGGATGCTTATAAATAGATGACCTTATCCCCTCCCTCCAGCTGCTCGACCCACTGAAGAACACCATCACCATTAGAGCCGCCAAATCAACAAGATCTCTACATCCAACCATCCAAAGTCATTGATCTTTGGAGAATCGGAGGAGGGGGCCTTGATCTACAGCTTCACCAAGAGAGGTATTCATTTCCCCCTCATTCACTTGAGGGCCCCCATGCTCTAGTGTTTCTTTGGAAACCCTAGCTTTTGATTTGGTTCTTACAAGCTTGTCTTTGATTGTTTGATAGCTTGCTTGTATTTGGGAGCCTATAATTAAGTTGTGGATGTGTGCCCCGAACTTGTTGTAAAGGTGCCAACTTCCACCTTGAAGGTTGCCGATATAGTGGAAGAGGTGAATCGAACCCTTTGGGGTGAGGTTCATCGGAGAACAAGGGATGCCTCTCGTGGTGTTGGTGGTTTGAAACCACCCCCTCTCCAAACATAGATGTACTTCCCCTCAAAAGGAAGAAACTATGGGGAACAAATCCTTGTGTCTCCGCGTCCTCCACTTTGGTTACTTCTATCCTTTATCGCACTTTACTTTACTTGTTTTTGCTTAGTGTTTGTGCTAGTTGGTGCTAGTTTGACATATAGGTAAATTCACCTTTGTTGCATAATCAAGAGAATTCACCTTTCTTGTCAAACCCTAATTTAAAAAAGAAGAAAATTCGAAGTTGCACCTATTCACCCCCCCTCTAGGTGCCCATACGATCTTTTCATCAATGGTTTAATTTACAAAAAGGAGAGACTATCTAATTAATTAAGATGAAAAAAGAAAAATCCGTGAACAAAGGAGAAATTATAAGTGCTATCAAATAGAGTGAGAACAAGTTTGAGGTGGAATATTCAAGTTATAAAGATGCTTCATATATATTTGGAATTTGATAATTGAGATCGTTAAACTTTGAAATTCCTACATGAAGTGGAATATATGACTAGATCCTTTGCACATCAATTAAACAAAAGTGTGAGCATAAATATATATAGAAAAAGAAGAAAAAGAAAGATGAAGAAAAAGAGCGAATGTGCAAAGAGCAAATAGGCATATACCACTATATTGTAGTAAGACAAAGAGACATTTGATATTTTGAATCCCAAGTGAATATGTTAATCATAAAAACAATTGGGACTACCTCACTAACTCATTCGGTTGAACCGAATACGTTTACATTATGTTGATAATAATCTTTTGTGAACTATTAATTACTAATGGTGTGGAAGCCTGCTAATATTATTCGGATGGTTCGAGTAAGGTACTGTTCATGAACTTATTTATATGTATACTTTATGATAAACACATGCTGCAACTGCCTCATTTATTTTATCGACTCAGCTTCATGAATATGAGGATCACAACCATTAAGCTAAACTTGCTCGGGACAAGCAAGAGTCTAAGCTCGGGGAAGTTGATGAGTGCAAATTTGCATCATGTTTTAGGTTATTATTTTGCATAGTAGATGTAGGATCTTGGTATTTTACGGTATTCGCACGCACTTTTTATGTTTATTTTCACCAGGATCAGATCATATGATGGATCCAATGGACACAATTTTTGGAGTATTTATATTGGAGTGAAAAGGAGCCAAAAAATATATAAATCGCTTATTTGGGGAATATTAATAATACCAGAAGAAAACCCGAAGCGAGCAAAGGACACAGTGTAGGGATATGGGTAGGCTACACTAGCGCAAATCAAAGATTTTCTACCATGTAAACCAGGATTACTGTTATCATAGATCACGGGATTACCACTATACGCGCAGTTGCGGAACTTGATAAAGCGCGTCGAGGTAGTGTAGACGTTCTACGTCTCCTCCTTGTCCTTGTCCCACGAGCAGCTCCCCTTGCGCGGCTCGTCCAAGTGCCACAGATGCAGCACCTCCGAGGTATCCACACGTGCGGGGTGGAAGCGTCAGACGTCGGACTACTAGGTCCGCACGCACGACACATGCGTGAGGAGTGGCGGCTCGGTGGAATGGTCTAAGCCTGGTCAGCTTGCCCCACCCTCTCTTATATAGGCGTCCCTAATGGGCTTCTACATTAGCAGCCCATTAGTAGCCTAAGTCTGGTCTAATATGGATCCAATCCTCATTAGGATTTCAGCCCCTTAAGTGTGTGACCCTATAGGTTCATATACGTATAGACATGACACGGATACTCTTATTCTGTCAATAGTTGGTAGCGACCTCTAGCAAGACGTGCCAGCTCCTAAACGTATACAAAGATCTTATCGGACGAACCATCACAAGGTTTAGTATATGTCTTTCCCTTTGCCTCACGATATTTGGTCTAGCTCCAAGCTGACCTCCCTTTCTCGATACTATGATTCGGAATCCATTTACTAGGTTAACTCTTAACCATATGTAGCACGGCCATGCATTTCTGGATTCAATCACTTGAGGGGCCTAGATATATCTCTCTCAAGTAGAGAGGGGCAAATCCCATCTTGATTGACCATGCCTTGCAGCATGCTTCAGGACAAACCTGAAAGCTACCTTTATAACTACCCAGTTATGGAGTAGCGTCTTATAGCCCCAAAGTAGGTCGATCCACATCTCAAGTACATGCGACAATCTCAGGTCTAAGGACAAAACGTACACGATGTGTAGAGAGAGCTACAAGTCTAATTGCCAGTATCAAGTTAGGTCAGTCCAACCCCATGTTCATAACATGTGTCCACATCATTGGTTTGACATCTCCATGTCTATGACTTGCGAAACATATTCATCAACCAATCGATGTGCTAGTGTAATATTCACGTGTGTCCTCACATGAACTCCGACTAGGGACAACTATTAAATAACCATACAAGTAAAGAGTTTCGCAAACAGTTCACATAATTTCCAATCAATACAAGTTGCCTTATATGGATATTCAAGGAACATTATAATAACTCATGGATACATATGAAATATAATCATCTCTATGATTGCCTCTAGGGCATATTTCCTTCAAACAGAAGAGTTCACGACCAACTATATAGGTCGGCGCTGTATAGTTGCGGCCAGATAGTTGGCGCCGCCTCCGCCTCCTAAAATAGTTTCACCCCGTGCAACTGGTTCGGGGAGACGACATACAGAACACCTAAAAATCACCAAAAACCTCACCTCTTGAATGGATCTGGAGGGGGAACTTTCCCTAGGGATACATCTTTGCCCTAAGCAGATCTGGGAGGCGAAGGCATCGATCGCCATCTTCATCAACCACTGCATCCTCATCGCCACCATCATTGTAGAGGTCCCAACCTGATAAGGTAGAGATCCCTTTGTTTACAATGCTAGTCCCTGGATCAATAGCTAGCATCCACAGTTTAAGATGTAATATGAAGAAACAAAGGTCATAATACAACTTTATAACCAGGAATAAAATAATTCATTACATCTTACATAGCTCATTTGGCTATCTTATTACAATGCAACAGAAATAATTATGTAGCATGGAGTCCTTCATCTTCAAAGTGCCACAGGCAATCATGTTGGTTATAGACTTGTAATCTTATTCAACAAACTTCACTAACATCAAACAAACCTGCAACATAATAAGTTACAACCACAAGGGTCAATACATTTGAATTGTATTGGCAAGTGATACTATGGTAGAATAGTGGTATCTATCATATATATGCATTTGGCTAAGTGGAGCTTAGGCTTGCTTTGCTCAAAATATATTTTCCATATCATTTGAAAACACTAAGTTTTTATTTGTCAAAATCACCCAAGGAACAACGAATAGGAATTGGTTAACCTTTACCCTTGTTCAACCATAAGTTTTTAACTTAGAAATTGGGATGAGGAGATCCTTGATATCTTCCATGTCTTGATGCTAAAATTTTCCATTGCCGGGGACACGGCTAAGTACTTTGATTTTTCCTTCTCGAGAGGTGGTGCACTTTCCCCACAAGACTCGGCATGCATCGATACAAGATCTTTCAGAAGCCTTCCCTTAGACCAAATGGTTGTGTTCCAAACCTATCACCCCCTACCACCTTATATCCATCTGGTTAAGTTATTGCAACCTATATGATCCAGGCAGAGCCCATATTGCCATGTGGCTGCACTAGAAGCTTCTTAACATTTGGCATCTCTAATCCCTTTGTTCCTGGGTGGCATTCCACAAGTGAGATACATAGGGTAGGCCATGAAGATGGGGCCTTGGTAACCACTCAACAAAAATCCATCCAAGCAATTACCATTCCACCCAGGTGTTTCATTCACTTAGTTATTTTATTAAGCAAAAACATAAGTCACAAGACTTAGTAAAATTTCCATAGCATGTATATAATTATACCACCCTTGTTTGCTACTAGCTACGCTAAGCATGATAGTAGAAAGAATCTTAACTTAGGGAAAATTCTACTAAGGTATCATCTACTAGGATTTCCCAAAGCATAGTATACTTAGTAAAAATTCCATGCAAGTCCTACTCAAAATATCACTAATGCATAGTGAAAATAATAGGAAAAAATGTATGAAGCACCACTTGCCTTTTTAGTAGATAATATAGATTCACTCCTTGATCTTGCAATTGTCACACTCTTCAAAGTTCACTACAATTCAATCAAGCAAGGCACAAATTCAAACTAGCATTCAAACAATCCATCACATAAAAATAAAGAAAACAATGCATGCAAGCATGCAAAAGATTGTTTTATTTGGAAAGGTGGTTTCTAATAGGCTATAAACATTTTAAAACACCTATTGGTCATTTATAAATGTGGCAAAACCATTTAAAAACAAGTTAGTGGAAATGGACCATTTAAATCATTTTTGTTTTGCTAGAAATGATTTTAATCAAAGGAATAATTTCTACTGTTAGCCAAAAAAAAATTAGACGCAAATATTAATGTTTATGGTCAAAGTATTTAAAGCAAATCCATTTTTAAGAGGTTTCACCTAAAAATCATTTTTAAATCAAAGCAACATTTTATTTTACTGAAAATGCCTTTAATCAAAGTAATAATTTTCTAGAGTTAATCAAATACAGTTTTAAATCCAAAACTTAGTGTTTAGGGTCAAAGAGTTTAAATAAAACCATGTATAAAAGGTTTATTCAAAAAGCACCTTTTTAAATAATAGCAAACATTTTTGTTTTACTAGAAATCCTTTTATTCAAGGATTAATTCCTTGTGTTTAACAAAATATATTTCTAAACCCAAAAGTTTGTGTTTCTGGTCAGTAGGTTCAAAACAAATCATTTGCAAAATATTTTACTCAAAAATCATTTTTAGAAATAATTTTATACACAAAATAGACCTAATAATGTTTCTGCAAAAACATCTACTTTTTCAGAAACAAAACACTAAACTAAGGGCATGGATGTAAATTTTGCATTTTCGTGAAACCATGGATATAAAATTTGCAAATTTTGGCCAAGCAGATTAATAGTTATGATTTTTGTAAGTTTAAACAACCAAAAATCATTTCTGTAATTTAATCAAACGAAACAAGCCACGTGAAATGTTTCTATTGGTCTGTACCGCTTCATTTGGATCGAGCGTCGCAGCTGTTGGATCTAAAGTGCATTGCACGGTGCAGATTAGCTCGTACCGTTTCAGTCAAGTGATCTATCGTATCCCTACAATCTACATCTAACGGCCATCAACACAACAACCAGGAACTGGCGGTGCTGAGCAACGGCGAGCGGGGGCGATGCTCGGGCTGCGGCATTTTGGCTACTCCAGGAAGAGATGGAGAGGGGGAAGAGCAGTACTAGATTCACAGGGTTGCGGTGATACTCGACGTGGTCGTTGCATATGGAGGGGCGCACGGAGCTGATGGCGATTCCTCGCCGGAGTTCACAACAGCGTCCGGCACGCACGATTCTTGTTGGAGTTGAAGCTACGAGCCACGGGAAGACCAAAGGGAAGTAGGGTTAGATGCGTAAGAGTGTCACGAGCACGTGTGCTTCATCAAGAGAGAGAGGGGAGGTCAGAAGCTACTAGGGGAGCTTGTCGGAGTGGAGGCAGACAACGGCGACGTTTTGTCGATGTTGTTGCCGACGCTCTGGGGTATGCGCGGCCAAGTGGGAGGTACTGGGGGATGCGTATGAGGCTGCTGGTCAAGTTCAGGTGAGCTAGGATGTAGGACGGGTTCGGGTCTCTCCGGAGTTCGCCGATAACCTCGTCGGAGGCAGTGGTGTGCTAGCGAGAAATTGGGGCAGCCCGGTGCCAGAGAGGGGCTGGCGAGTGAGGGGAAAGGAAGAGGGGTGCGAGGTGCTTTATCGTGCGTGGTCGCTGGAGAAATTAGTGCGGCATTCAACATGAATTTATGCGGTTTGAATCGGGCAGAAACGACCGGGGAGAGGTTGGGGGAGGGGTTAGTGCGAGGTTGATGACGATGACGGGGCAGCAGTGGGGTCGGGGCGTCAGTGAGCGAACGGGTTTGTTTGCAAGTGAAAAACGATTCGCCGGAGAGGGATTTTCCGCGTGGGCTTCTGCTGGTCTTGCTGGGCTGGTTGGGCTGCGTAGGTTTAGTTGGGTCGAGTCTGTTTCATTTTTCTTTCTGATTCTTTTTCCTTTTTCTTTTCTGATTTTCTGTTTTCAAATTCAAAACCTTATTTGAATTCAATTTTATTTTTCAAACTTTCAGTATGTTTTAATACTGTTTAAAATGTCCATTTTAGAATAATTACTTTTATTCTTTTATGATTTATTATTTATTAAAATAGACACTTGTCTTTATTTAAATAAGATTTTAAATATGGTTCCAATCTATTATTCTATTTAATTAATCTTTTGTTCTTTTTAAGTTAATTAGATAACTTTTAATCCACTTTGGCAATTTCCATTATTTTTCCCATGATTTAATTAATCATTTATATTAGGGATTTTGTCTTCATTTAAATATAATTAGAATATGGTTTAATCCCATATACTTTTATTTGAACATTCTTTATCCCTTTATTTTATTTGGATTTGGATTATCTTTCTTCCATTTTATTATGGATTTAATTCAAGGTTTAAATTGTCTTCTAAATAATTTTATTGGGATTTATTATTTAGTTTAGGCAATTTGTCTTTATTTAAATAAAATTGGATATTATTCAATCCTTATGATTTTATTTAAATAATCTTTTACTCTTTTTTAATAAACGTTCATTCCATTTGTTTATGGATTTGGCCAAGATTAATTTCTCTTTTAAATAATCCTTATTTATTTTCTTCCTTTTTCTTATAAAATCCATATATTTTTATTTATGGTTCCAAATTAAATGAAACCAATTTCTATGGTTTTATAATATTTTTGTTTATCATTTTTTGATCATTTATAAATGTTTTTTGCTGAATTTTTATATGGATCAAATCCATAGTTTTAGATAGATCTTGGAAATGATTTTCTTCCATTAGGGTTTTAGGGTTTTGGTTTAACTTTTCCAAGTGTTTAAATTTCAAGATACATTCATTGATGAATGCATTCACTAGATTGAAATTTTTTTGGATTCCCTTTTCATCCAAAGTTTGTTCATGAAGGGTTTTGATTTTTCCATTTAGAAACAAAAGTTTCTTTTCACCCTAAATTTCAACAATTATTTATTTTGTTTATTTATTTTTCACATTTAAAAATTTGGAAAATTTTGGGATGTGACAATCATCTCCATCCATCCCATCTAGATCTTGTTGTAATTCTTGCACTAGTTGTGGATTTATACAAGTACTATTCATCGATAATCGTTTCCATTACCATTGTCATGATGCTATTTTCCTCCATGTCTGAGTAGATCATTAGTTCTTGGGGAGATGGAGAAACCCTAGTATATAATTAAGATGAAATAGGGATTATTATGTGATACATCATTATATGTATGTGTTAATTGTCTTCATATTGATGTTGGGAGTTGTGCACCTCCTTAATATTTGCATCTCACGGGGACTCGATGAAGGGGATTACTTGTTGGTAGACGGAGGGATGGTTGCACTTACTGTGACTATAAAGTCATTGTCATCCTTTACGTACTAACTTGGGGGAATCAAGGGGAACTCATTAAGCCATGTCCATGCCGCGGGATAATACGATTGATGTCCTTTATATGTCAGCTGTGGTTATGAAGGATGGTGTGAGCAGTGATTGCTGCCTCATCATCCATATATGGAGCTCCTCCCACATACATGCATATCATGAAAATATTTGTTATAATAATCTTGATCACTTAGTCTAAATTTCTAGTGGTGTATCCACCACTCCCTGAGAATGCTTTCTCCCTATTGCAGTTTCAATCTTTCTTACACACGCGATTGCTACTTTCTGCATTAAGTTTTACTTCGTTTTACTTTACTGTTTCAATCAACCAAAAACCCAAAAACAATTTTACTTTTCTTGCATCTTAGAATTATTCCTTAAGTACTTCATTTAGTTTTAGTTAAAAGCATTTTAGTATTTCGCCTACTTCTCCCTATGAGATTGATATCTTTATTTCGAAACTAGCTACAGAAGATCTGTGCACTTGCAGTCATCACATCCCCATGTGATTCATGCTCTACCTTTTGGTCTCTTGTGTTCCAAGGCCATGTCTATACATGCTAGGCTCGCCAACTAAAACTTATGTGTATTGTTGTGTAACCTTTCTTACACCCACTTTATGCGAACGTAGGTATGTCTAACACCCGATCGTCATGGCCTGCCTCATACCGAAGAACTTTCTTGGTTATGCACACACAAGAGGAACACTTATCATTGGAATTGAGAGGTATCGTCCTATTTAGCTACCGTCGTATATCTAATATATCGTCCTATTTAGCTACCGTCCAAACAAGATGCTTCAAAAGTATGGTGTCATGACATGGTTGTAGCGCCTTGATCTCCATCGAGAGCTGCAATGTAAAATGCGTTTCATAAATTTACCATTACCATGTCATGGCACACATCCGTGCAAAGCAAAGTTAGATGCCACTAATTTATCCTTTTGCAAGTTTTACGCAGCTTTAGGGCTTTCATGGCAAAACCCCTTCCCACCTATGAACGTTGAGACACAACGTTGATTCAATGATTGCCTCTTCGCTCCCTTTTCAAGGCCCTCTGGTGTGAAAGTCATATCCACTATTTAAAGAGAGACAGACACCCGCCAGCCACTTATACGGAACTAGTCGTATGTCGAGCGTGGAACCAGTCTCCCGTAAGCTTACGTGTAAGGTCGGTCCCTGCTGCTTCATCAATCAATCCCGTGAAATAACAAGAACACGAAAGAGGGTCGTAAATAGAGAATCAATTCCCACATATTGCTATGTGTTCTATATGTACGACATGTCTACCCATAGATATGGCTCTGATACCACTGTTGGGGTTCACATCAGAAAACAAAAAAATTCTAGATACACGAACACGACAACCAAGATCTATACTATATAGACATAAGTTACGGAGAGGAAGGATGGAGTTCATACCCTTGAAGACTATGGCATGCCTTATGCAGGAGGGAATATAGCGATGAAGACAAGTGCCCCAAGTGTTGCGCCTCGAAGCTCTACACATGTCCAATGTAGGGACGTCTCTCGGGATCTGATCCAGCTAAGAGCGGAAGAAGATGGAAGCCGGACCGTCCTACGCACGGTGTTAGTGCGGAGGTGGAGATCTTGTTACATCCCAAATTTTAGATTTGGTCTTGCATATCATTCATAGCATTGCATCATACTTTTCCATGCATAACCGTCGAGTGGAAAGGTTCGGCGAAACGCCAATTGCAAAACCCTATTTTATTTTGCTACGAGGTTCCTGCGGGAAGCTTTAGTAGGAATTGCGACAACCACCCTTGAAGAATAGTGGTTTCTCTCAAACCTTGACGCTAGATTGTTCCCCTCGACAATACGAAGCCGTAGGCGCAAGAATCGCTCAAATCGGAGCTCGTACGGAAAAGCTTCGGCCGTTTTAGTAAACCGCCGGAAAACGGTCCGAAAATCTGGACCGATTTCCGAGTTCTAAACTAACTCCGGACCGAATCTGCGTAGGATTTCGCGTGTAGGGCCACAAAAGGACCCACCTGGCCTCGTAACCCGCACCCACCTGCGCCGACCCCGCCGCCTCCACTCCTCCCGCGCGCGCACACCTCCCGAGGCAGCCGCCGCCGCCGCCGCCGGCCATCGCCGACCCCGCCGCCTCTCTCTCTCCGTTCCGACCACCGTACCGCCGCCGTCGCCGTCGCGCATCGCCGCTGGCCGCGCATCGCGCCGCCATCGCCGCTCCCGCCGCGACGCCGCTGCGCCTCGCCGCGCGCCCCCGCCTCGGCCACCACGCTGCGCGCGAGCCCGCCAGCCGCCACACGCCGCGCTGCGCTGCTAGATCTTGCCGCGCTTGCCGCTGCGCGCGCGCTGCCGCCGCTACGCTATCGCATGCGCTTCGCGTGCACGTGTGCATGCACGCATACACGCACGTATGCGCGCCGCCTTGTGCGCGCGATTTGTTTTCTCGACCCGTTCGTTGACCGTGTACGTCCGTGTAGGAAGAACCTCGACGCCGGAACCGATCGCCACTGCCGTCCGGAACTCGCCGCACCTTCCGGAGTCCGTTTTGTTGTTCGTTTCCGGTAAGACAGCAGCCACCGTTAGATCTCAGATCGGCGGCTCAGATCGTTAGTTGACCGGTCAGACTCAGGCGTTGACTAGTCAGACGCCCAGTCAGCGCCCAGTCAGAAGACGCTTTGACCAGTCAACAGACACAATTGACTGGTCAATTTCGTTAATCCTTCTAGTTGACAGATTTCGGTAGAATCTTGTAAATTGCGTAGAAATTAAACCGCTTGACCAAAAATTGCAAATAAAATATGTGTAGATTCAGTGAGTCGTGTAGAATCTCTCTGTACCTTTGGTTCAGGCTTTTGCTGCAAGGTTTAGTACAGTTTAATCAAACTAGTTAGTGGCCTTTTTGGAGTAATAAATTCGTAGAAAAAGATTCGTAGCTCCAAAAATCGCGTATGATATGTCCCTGGATTCAGTGGAACAAGGGGAATCTCATCGTGAATTAAAAAGATAGGCTTATAGTTAAAACTTCTGCAGAAACTGTCTATTGGATTTCTGCAGTGTTTTAATTACTCGGGGAGTTTTATAATTCCTTTTTGAGTAATTCCAGTTGGTACTGTTTCTAATCAGCGATGCCCATACTGTAGATTTTTCCCATGATTTTACAAACAGTATACTACCGGTAGCGAATTATTTGATTTCTAGCTCTAGTTTGGAGCATTACTTTTGTCTAGTAGTTTTCCTTGCACTAAAACTATTTTCCATGCATGCAATCGGTAGTATTATGGTATAGGATATTGTGGTGCAGCTGTAGCACCAATTCACTTGTCGTTCTTGCATTTCATGCATCATATTTGTTGCATATGTTGTGGATTGTTTGTTTATGAATGCAATTGTATCGTGTAGATTGTGACGAGTGCAACGCTTGCTCGTGTGTGGATTGTTCTTCCGACCGCTACAACCAAGGCAAGTAGATGCTACCTTGTTCATGATATCGTCCTACTATTTTCAATGCATTGTCGTGTATTTTGTAGATGCATGTGTAGGATGATACTATCGCTATGCTATGTCCTATTATGTGGTAGGGCTTTCCTTGTAGATGAACCACCGTTGGTAGATGTGCTTAGCCATGCTATGTTGAACGAGGGCTGGGTTACATCATTGAGACTTGTTTCTAAAAGTATTGGTTTGTGAAAACTAAAACAACCTAATCAATGAATCTCCTGGGTGTGATGGTATTGATATTTTTTGGTGGTTTCATTCTGGCGAAAGGCACCTGGTATCAAGAGAGAATGATTGGCTTCTTTATTGTGTATCTTACGTACAACCATGTGCCAATAATGAAATGGGCGGTTGGTTGGACTTAGTAGGTTGTGGTAACTGCACTGCCGTATCCAGAGATGTAGAATTTTGGTAGGTTGGACCGGTGCGCATCGGGATTGAGGAGATACTTCCCGAACAGTCTCTTCTTGGTCTTCTCCCTATCGCCACTCAAAATGAGAGTGATGGTACGAGCTGGGCTGGCCAAGTCACATGGGTAAAGTGTACTAACCTCTGCAGAGTGTATAATCTAATCGATTAGCCGTGTCCCCGGTTATGGACATCTGAGTTGCTAGATATTGATTCCATGAAATGTTTCTCGCTCATTCTAATTTCATAATTGTTTTAATATTGTTGGGTTAACTTAATTGGGATCTTTTCAAAGAAAATCAAAAACTGTTTATGAAAGTAGGACAAATATATTTGCAAATGCAAGCCAGACACAGCTCCACTTGCCAAATATGCATGTAGATGTTAGTACTATTGTCTCCATTACTAGCTCTACTTGCCATACATTCCATGTATTGACCCTTCGGGGCTGCTACGTTTCATGTTGCAGGTTATTCCGATTCTGATTGATCGTTATAGGCCACGGTACTCCACTTGGCACTTGTTCACTTGTGGGAAATTTGAAGAATGGAGGATTTATGTTATTTATGTTGCTACCTGAATAATTTGAGCTAGCTTTGTGCTAAGCTTTTATTGTAATAATGGTACTCTGGATCTTCGTTATCTATGATACACGGATATTCTGCTATGTTATCTATCTTACTCTATTGTGGGCCAATGAACCGATCCAGGGATTGGCATGTCACATAGAGGCCACGGTCTTTTCAGAACCGGGGTGTTACAGATCTAATCCCAATAGCTAGATCCAATCTAATGGAGAGAGCTCTTGGGTTTAGGGGAAGAGGAGAGAACTTGTTATTGTGGTGCAAATAGAGGGGAGGGGCTCTTCCATTTATAGGTGGGAGGGGGAGGGTCAAACCCTAGGGAAAGGGGGAGGGTGTTGGAGATATGCCCAAGAAGTAATATAAAACTAGTTATTATTATATCTTTGTATTTATGATAAATGTTTACATTCATGCTATAATTGTATTAACCGGAAACATTAATACTTGTGTGATTTGTAAATTTGTAAGAGTCCCTAGTAAAGCCTCTTTGTAATACTAGCTTTTTGATTAATAGATGATCATGGTTTCCTGATCATGAACATTAAGATGTTATTAATAAAAAGATCATATCATTAGGAGAATGGTGTGATGGACATACTCCTATAGTTAAGCGTATCCTAAAGATCAAGTCATTTCAATAGTTCGTTTTCTATAAGCTTTTAGATACATAGTAACCTAAATCCTTAGACCATGAGATCATGTTAATCACCATCACGAGATGGATGCTTTGATGACATCAAACACTGCTTCGTAACTAGGTGATTATAAAGGTGGCATTGAGTGTTCAGAAAGTATGTGTTGAGGCACATGGATCAAGAGTGGGATTTTTCCATCCATATGACAGATAGATATACTCTGGGCCCTCTCGGTGGAATGTCATCCAATTGGCTTGCAAGCATGTGACTGGTTCACAAGGGATCACATATCACAGGAATGAGTAAAGAGTACTTATCGGTAACGAGGTTGAACTAGGTATGCGGAGATACCGACGATCGAACCTCAGATAAGTAAAGTATCATGAGACAAAGGGAAATAGGTATCATATGTAAATGGTTCTTTCGATCATGAAGTAATCATAGAAATATGTGGGAGCCATATGAATTTCTATATTCCTATATTGGTTATTGATCGGAGAAGAGTCTCGATCATGTCTGTATAGTTCACGAACAGTAGGGAGACACACTTAAGGATTCGATGTTGTTTCGTAGATATGGAATGTGAGTAAGAATACTGAACATTGTTTGGAGTCTCGGATTGGATCCAGGATATCATGAGGAGATCCGGAATGGTCAGGAGAATAAGATTCATATAAGGAAAGTCCAATTCCGGAGTTCAGAAATGGTATCGGTGTTTTCACCGGAATGTTCTAGAAGGGTCTAGAAGGTCCACCGATCTGGAGTGGGAAGGGTACATGGATGTGTCATGACAAAGTGGAATAGTTGCATCATGTCCTAGGTCACTTGGTTGGGCAATGGGAAGAGAGAAATCAAACTCTAGTTTGAAAAGTCAAACGCCAATTTGAAAAGTCAAATCCCAACATGGTTGCCTAGTGGAGGGAGGGAAGGAATCCTACCTAGGGGAGGATTCCTCCCTCATCCTTGCCGCCGGCCAAGCAAGGGGAGTTTGGGGAGGACTCCCCTCCCCTTGTCGCATCTCCCTCTCATAAATAGAGGGGAGGGGGCGCCCCCTTGCCTTCCCACAAGAAACCCTAGTGGCCTCTAAAAAGTTGCAGCCGATTTAGAGCCCTCTAAAAGTAGCCGCGCCTAGCCCCTATACTAGCCACCGGCTACCACCCCTGGGCCCTCTAAACCCCTAGATCGCTGAGGCCCTCTTCTACTCCACCATACCTGCTCCGGCTTAGGCGAAGCCATGCAGGATTTCCCCTCAACTCCCGACACGACGTCGTCGTGCTGCCGGAATCGCGAGGAGAGATCTACAACCTCTACTGCCTGCTGGAACAAGGGAGAGGAAGGTCTTTATCGAATACCGAACATGTGACGACTGCGGAAGCATTGCCGGAACGCGGCGCCGGAAGGATCGTCTACGCGATCTTGAGATCGGCAAGTGAACGACTACATCACCCACGAGAATCCGATCTCGTTAACCACTTTGGAATCTTCAAGGGTTAGTACTCTATCAACTCGTAGATAGATCTTGGCTTGTGCGTGTTCATGCGGTAGAATTTTTTTGTTTTCCATGCTACGAACCCCTATAGTGGTATCAGAGCCATGTCTATAAGTATATCTGTTGCACGAGTAGAACACAATGGTCATTATGGGCGGTGGTTCTTTTATTATCAATTGCTTCTTTCGTACTTTTCATCTTGTGGGATGGTGGGATGAAGCGCCCTGGGCTAACCTTACATGATATCGTTCATGAGACTTGCTCCATGCTCGACATGCAACTTGTATTGCATAAGTGGCTATGCGGGTGTATGTCTCCCCCAGCATAGTGAAGATTCAATTTACAACGGGCACTTGATAGTATTTTCATCAACATTGTGGTTCTTGTTCGGAAGTTAGAACGAAACTTATTCAAAAGCCCCAAACCACGTAAAACACGCAAAGAAAATTAGGGGCGTCTAACTTTGTTTTGCAGGGGTGTGCTGTGATGTGATATGGCCATGATTGTGATTATATATGATGTATGCAATGATCCTTATTGTAAGTCAGCAACCGGCAGGAGCCTTATGGTTGTCTTTTAATTCGTTAAGACCTGCATGTCTATTATTCAAAGTTGTTGTAATAGTTGATGCTGGTGGAAGACAACCATGGAGCGGTTCCATTGAACTTGACGCCACACTGGTGATGATGGAGATCATGTTCATGCTTGAAGATGGAGATCGGAAGCACAAGAAGAAAGGCCATATCATATCGCATATTATGAATTTCATGTGATGTTAATCCTTTTATGCATCTTGTATTGCTTAGATCATGACGAGAGCATTATAATATGATCCCTCTCACTAAATATCAAGTAACAAAGTGTTTGTCCTTAGTAGGCACCGTTTCTAAGACTCATCGTTTCGAAGCACCATGTGATGATCGGGTGTGATAGATTCTACGTGTGCATACAAGGGGAGCAAGTTAGATTTGCTCATGCAGATACTAAGGTTAACCTTGAGGAGCCTAGCATGTACAGACATGGTCTTGTAACACGGAATACCGAAAGGTAAGCATGAGTCATATAGTAGATATGATGAACATGTTGATTGTTCGCCTTTGAAACTACATCAACTCTCATGATGATCGGACTTGATGTAGTGGATTTGGTTCGTGTGATCACTAAGACAATGTGAGGGATATTGTTTTGAGTGGGAGTTCACCTAGATTAATTTAAGTATTAATTAGAACTCAATCTGTCATAAACTTAGTCTAAACTATTACAAATATGTTGTAGATCATGCGGCCCCTACCATCAATTTTAATGCATTCCTAGAGAAAGAAAAGTTGAAAAACAATGGAAGCAACTTCGCAGATTGGTTCCGCAATTTGAGGATTGTCCTCAATGCTGGCCAGTTGACCTATGTGCTGGATGCACCGCTGGGTGACCCACCTGCAAATGATGCTACCGATGAGGTGAAGAATGTTTTCCTCGCTCGGAAGAATCAATACTCCACAGTTCAATGTGCTATCTTGTATGGTTTGGAATCATATCTTCAAAATAGGTTTGAGAACTTTGACCCACATGATATTGTCCGTGAACTCAAAATGATATTTGAGGCTCACACGGCAGTTGAGAGTTATGAAGCTTCTGAAAAGTTCTTTAACTACAAGATGGAAGAGGGCAGCTCCGTCAGTGAGCATGTGCTTAACATGTCTGGCACACCAATAAACTCCAAAGCTTGGGTATAGTGATTCCTAATGCTTTGGGGATTCACCGTGTCCTACAATCACTACCACATAGTTACAAGAACTTTGTGATGAACTACAACATGCAGCGCATGGATAAGTCATTACCAGAACTCTTCTCTATGTTGAAGTCTATGGAAGTGGAGATCAAGAAAGAACACCAAGTGTTGATGGTCAATAAGACCACCAATTTCAAGAAGAAAGGCAAGCCTAATAAAAAGGGTAACTTCAAGAAGGGCGGTAAGAAAGTTGTCGCGCCTGCAAAGAAGACCAAGGCTGGGCCTAAGCCTGATACCGAGTGCTTTTACTTCAAGGGAGAAGGTCACTGGAAGTGGAATTGCCCCAAGTGCTTGGCAGATCTAAAGAACGACAACATCAAGAAGAAAGGTATATCCGATATACATGTTATTGATGTGTATCTTACTAAGTAATCGTAGTAGTGCCTGGGTATTTGATACTGGTTCGGTTGCTCATATTTGTAACTCAAAAAAGGTGCAGCAGAATAAACGGAGACTAGCGAAAGACGAGGTGATGATGCGCGTTGGAAATGGATCAAAGGTTGATGTGGTCGCAGTCGGCACGCTCCCTCTTCATCTACCATCAGGATTAGTTTTATACTTAAATAATTGTTATTTGGTGCCTGCGTTGAGCATGAACATTATATCATGATCTTGTTTATTGTGAGACGGTTACTTGTTTAAGTCCGAGAATAATGGTTGTTCGATTTATATGAGTAACATCTTTTATGGTCATGCACCTTTGATAGATGGTCTATTCTTGTTGAATCTTGATAGTAGTGATACACATGTTCATAATATAGATGCTAAACGTTTGAAATTGAATGATAATTCTACATATATGTGGCACCGTCGTCTTGGTCATATTGGAGTGAAGCGTATGAATAAACTCCATTCCTATGGACTTCTTGAATCACTTGATTTTGGATCACTTGAAAGATGTGAAGCACGTCTGATGGGTAAAATGACTAAGACTCCATTTTTTGGGATGATGGAGCGAGCTACAGACTTATTGGAAATCATACATACCGATGTGTGGCCTGATGAGTGTGGCATCGTGCGGTGGTTATCATTATGTTCTTACTTTCATGGATGACTTGAGCAGTGATACGTCCAATTTCATCACCATTCTATATCATAATTTGCCTCTATTCATTGATATATCTCATATTAAGAGGTGTTACTTATGTCTTTTCATCTGTTTTTGGATGTTGGATGATTCTTGGAGGATGAACTGCTAGAGTCAGGATTCTGATGGAAAAACGGTGTTTTGATGCAACTTTGCGAAGATCAGAAAAATAAGAAAAACTATAGAAAATCCTATTTTCCTAGAAGACGATGGATGCCAGAAGTGGAGGCGGAGTTGGGCCATAGGGGGCCCACATCCCCCACGCGCGGGCCACCCTAGGCCACGCCTACAGGGGGTGTGGCCACCCTGGCCCAACTCTGGTTCCGCCCTCTCGCCTATATCTTCTCCTCGAAACCCTAATAGACGGGGAGCGACCACAGAAAGATTCCGCCGCCTCTACGGGGTGGAAAACACCGAGAGAGAAAGATCTCTCCAGCAGACAGATTTCTGCCGAGGAAATTCCTTCCCGGAGAGGGAATATCGTCGCCATCAACACCATCATCAAGATAGACTTCATCGGGATCATCATCATCATCCACACCATCATCTCCACCAGCACCATCATCACCACTCCATCCCGCTGTAACAATTGTGTTGAATCTTGCATAGTTCTTAGGGGAAAACTTTCTCGGTGTTGATTACTATTGTAGTTGATGCTTGTGAGTTGAATCATTGAATTATTCTTTATGTTTAGAATTTTATCCATTATCATATCATCTCTGTTCTTGATCCATATGATGTCTCGTGAGTAGTTCGTTTAGTTCTTGAGGACATTGGAGAATTCATGTTGTTAGTAGTTTGAGGTATTATTCAATGGTTTAATATTTAAGTTGTGGTGCTATTCTTCTAGTGGTGTCATGTGAACATCGACTATATGATACTTCACCATTTATGGGCCTAGGGGAATGCATTGTGTATTTGACTACTAATTGTGGGGTTGCCGGAGTGACAGAAACATGAACCCCCGTTAGGAAACCATTGCACAAGGGAGTGTAGGATCTCAGAGTTTAAGGCTGTGGTTAGGTTTATATATTAATTGCTTTCTTGTAGTTGCGGATGCTTTCAAGGGGTTTAATCACAAGTATGTATTAGTCCAAGTAAGGTCGGTACATTAGCACAGGTTCACCCACACAACACTTATAAAACCAAAGAAGACTACTCAGCTATATGAAGCGAAAGCACTTGACAGTATTCCCATGTGTCCTCGAGAACGTTTGGTCTTCATAAGTATTTCCACCGGCTTGTCCTTTGCTAAGAAAGGATTGGGCCACTTCCTGCAATTATTTGCTTTTTTATTTACTCACACTTTATTTCTTTGCTTTATCAGAAAACCCCTAAAAATCTGTTTGCTAAGTATTTACAGAGATTTCCTGCTCCATACCACTAGTCAACACCTTCTGCTCCTCGTTGGGATTGACACTCCTATTTATCGAAAGTACTACAATACACCCCCTATACTTGTGGGTCATCAAGACTATTATCTGGTGCCGTTGCCGAGGAGTGAAGCGATATTGAAGAGTGGAACTGGTAAACGAAACTTCTACTGTGAGTATTGTTTTTATTTCTATTTGTTACTTTGTTTCAAATATGGATAACCCACTTGGTTATCTGTTTGGGAAAACTACTACCACTGTTAGGGTAGTAGATGAACCACCACCTGTTGAGATAGATCCTTTTAAGATACCTACAAGTATTGTTGATAGTGTTATGGATAATTATTATTTAGGGGATGGAACTGTCCACCCTGGTGATCACTTGATTTTTATCCATGAATTATTTGGGTTGTTTAAGTGTGCAGGTATCACAACTGAACAGGTGAACAAGAAGTTACTCTCTATATCATTGAAAAGAAGAGTTGAAGAATGGTATAAGCTGCTGAAGAATGGACAATCCATGGAATGGGATGAATTAGTAACTCTCTTTTTATTCTAAATTCTATCCTCCTAGTGAGATTCATAAGGATAGGAATCTAATATATAACTTTTGGCCTCATGATGGAGAGAGTACAGCTCAAGCTTGGGGGAGATTGAAGTTACTAATGCTTAAATGTCCTATTCATGAACTCCCTAACAGTATTATTATCAATAACTTTTATGCAAGGATTTATCTTCATGATAAAGATTTACTAGATGCTTCCTATGGTGGATCATTCACACGTATGAAGGAAGAAGCTAAACGGGATCTCCTAGATCGTATTCAAGAGAACACTAAAGCATGGGAGAATGACAAAGGAAGAAAGTCAGGTATAAATTATGATTATGAATGCATTAAATCTTTTATAGGAACTGATGACTTCCGTGATATTAGTACTGAGTATGGTCTTGATTCTCAAAGTATTGCCAATTGTTTTAAGGATTTTGCCTCTTATATATAAATTCATAAAAAGAAGTGGAAGAAGTACCGTACACCTCATAAAGATGTTGTTAATCATGTTCCTGTTAGAAGCACTGAAGTCTGTACTATTGATCATATTTTAACTGAACCTTATGTTGAAAAAACACCTTTCCCAGCTAAGGTAAAGGAGCATTCCATGATAATTAGTGCGGTTAGCAAAAGTGCAAAGAAAACTGTGGAACCTGATGAGCAAATAAACATTGAACCTGCAGTAGCCATTGTGAAAGATCTTGTCACTAAAAATATAGAGGATGAGCACATTGTCTTCTGTGAAGACGCTTCTAATATTGTCTCTCATCCTAGTAAAGCTAGGAAAACTAGTGTCCATGTGCTTTCTGTGAGAATTGGTGATCGTTGCTATTATGGTTTATGTGTATTGGTGCTAACTCTGGTGCTATTCCTTATGATCTTTATAGAGAAATTATGCATGAATTTGGTCCTTGTGATCTTGAGGACATTGATGTGGTTATTCACCTTGCTAATAAGGAAACCATTTGCCCTATTGGTATTGTAAGAGATGTGGAAGTCCTTTGTGGTAAGATTAAGTATTCTTCTAATTTTCTAGTGCTTAGTTCAGCAGCTAGTAAAACCCGTCCTATTATCTTTGGTAGACCCTTCTTGAATACTTGTGGGGATATTATAGATTGTAAAAAGGATAAAGTTTTAACTAAGTTTGATGGAGATTCTTATGATTTTAACTTTTCCAAATTTGCTAAAGCTCCTTATAAAAATGAGTTGCCTAATGAAGATTTCAGGGTTGAACAACTTGCTTCTATTGATCCAGTTTATGACCTTGGACCTCTTTTTGATTATTGTAAGTATGCTCATTCTAATGATAGAGTTGTTTCTTGTGACAGTTATATGTCAACTTTATTCAAAGTGATACTAAAAGTTATTATGAGAGAGGGAAGCATGATTTTATGTATCTCAATAATATTAAGTTTCCCCGATTTTATGTTGAAAGCTTTAAAGTTGCATTTGTTTTGTCTTCCTGTGCTAGTGGCCTTTTGTTTCAATAATTTGTTTTCTCATGAGACCCCCTTTCATAGGAAGTGGGTTAGACTCAAATGTGTTGTATATTTGCTTCTTGATGTTCTCTTTCACTTCAAATCTATATCTCCTATGTGATCATCTTTGAAATTACCAGGCCTAACTTAAAGGCATTAAAGAAAAGTTGTAGAGGTCGCAACCTTTAGTAAGGTAGAGATCCTTGTGTTTACAATGCTAGTTACTGGATCAATAGCTAGCATCCACAGTTAAGATGTAATATCAAGAAAAAAAGGTCATATACAACTTTATAACCAGGAATAAAATAATTCATTACATCTTACATAGCTCATTTGGCTATCTCATTACAATGCAGAAGAAATGACTATAGCATGGAGTCCTTCATCTTCAAAGTGCCACAGGCAATCATGTTGGTTGTATACTTGTAATCCTAATCAACACACTTCACTAACATCAAACAAACCTGCAACATAATAAGTTACAGCCACAAGGGTCAATACATTTGAATTGTATTGGCAAGTGATACTATGGTAGAATAGTGGTATCTATCATCTATATGCATTTGGATAAGTGGAGCTTAGGCTTGCTTTTCTCAAAATATATTTTCCTTATCAGTTGAAAAGAATAAGTTTTTTTTGTCAAAATCACCCAAGGCATCTACCAATAGACATTGGTATCCCTTAACCCTTGTTCAACCACAAGTTTTTTTAACTTAGAAATTAGGATGAGGATATTCTTGATAGCTTCCATGTCTTGATGCTCAAATTGTCCATTGCCGGGGACACGACTAAGTACTTAGATTTACTCTCTCGAGAGGTGGTGCACTTTCCGCACAAGACTCGACATGCATCAAGACAAGATCTTTCAAAAGCCTTCCCTTAGACCAGAATGGACGCGTTCCCAAACCTATAATCCCCTACCACCAACTTTCCATTTGGCTAAGTTATTGCAACCTATATGATCCAGGTAGAGCCCATAATGCCAAGTGGCTGCACTTGAAGCTTCTCAACATTTGACATCTCAAATCTCTTTGTTCCTGGGTGGCATTCCACAAGTGAGATACACATGGTAAGCCATTGAAAAATGGGCCCTGGTAACCACTCAACAAAAATCCATCCATGCAAGTCCCTTTCCACCCAGGTGATTCATTCACATAGTTTTTTTATTAAACAAAAGACAAGTCCTTGACTTAGAAATATTTCATAGCATGAATATAATCCACCCTTGTTTTCTACTATCTAGGCTAAGCATGATAGTAGTAGGAATCTTAACTTAGGAAAAATTCTACTAAGGTTTCATCTACTAGGATTTCCCATGGCATAGTTTATACTTAGAAAATTCCATGCAAGTCCTACTTAGAAATATCACTAATGCATAGTGAAAATAATAGGACAAAAGTATGAAGCACCACTTGCCTTTTTAGTACAGAATATAAGTTCACTCCTTGATCTTGCAATAGTCACACTCTTCAAATTTCACTACAATTCAATCAAGGCACAAATTCAATCTACCATTCAAGCAATTCATCATATAGAATAATAAAAACAAAGCCATATATGAAAGCATGTCAAAGATTGTTTTATTTGAAAAAGTGGTTTCTAATAGGTTATAAACATTTTAAAACACCTATTGGTCATTTATAAAAGTGGCAAAACCATTGGATATCAAGTTAGTGAAAATGGCCATTTAATCATTTTTGTTTTGTTAGAAATGATTTAATCAAAGTAATAATTTCTAGTGTTTTGACAAATATATTTTTAAACACAAGTGTTAGTATTTTAAGGTCAAGTGTTTAATATTAAAACCATTTGCAAAAGGTTTTACCTATAAACCATTTTTATACCAAAGCAATATTTTATTTTGTTGGAAATGCCTTTAAACAAAGTAATAATTTTTACTAGGGTTTACCAAATATATTTTTAAATCCCAAAACTTGGTATTTAGGGTAAGAGGGTTTAAATCAAATCATTCTCCAAAAGTTTTACTCAAAAAGCATTTTTAAAACATATTCAACATTTTTATTTAGCTAGAAATGCTTTTATTCAAAGATTTATTCTTTGGATTCACAAAATACTCTTTTAAATATACAAGTTGGTTTCTATGGTCAGTAGGTTCAAAAAATCTATTTACAAAAGATTTTACCCTAAAAACAATTTTAGAATAAATTTTATACACAAAATATGCCTACACAAGTTTCTGTAAAAACAACTAATTTTCCAGAAGCAATTCATTAAACAAAGGGCATGGTTGGATAGAATTATTTTTTTTGATTCCATTGGTATACAATTTGCAAAATTTGGACGTGTAGATTAAAAGTTATGAATTTTGCAAGTTTAAACATCTAATAGATATGTTTCTATCTATTTAAACAAAACAGTGCCATGCGTCTTGATTCTACTGGTCGATACCGATTCGTGCGGATCGTGCAGCGTGGGACGTTGAATTTAAAACAGATCGTGCGGCTCATAGTGCTACGTACCCCTTCGGGTTAGTTCTAATCTCGCGCATCCGATCTAGATTTAACGGCCCAAATCGTATAAACCACAAACGGGCGGCGCTGGCGGCGGTGACTGGAGGCGGCGCGGTCAGACGAGGACGGTGTCGGCGATACAGGAAGCGTGGGAGAGGGAGGAATAGCTCACCGAGTTCGCCTCGTCGTGCTGAAGCTCAAGGTTGTCGTCGCGGGGATAGGGACGCACGGACGGGTCGGCAATCTCTCGCCGGAGTGGTTGCTGACGACGGGTTCGCCCGGTAGTCGACGTTGGCGAGGCTACAGACCGTGCCAAAGCAATAAAATGGTGGTGTTAGATGTGCACGGGGACGGTGACTGCAGGAGTATCATTTAGAGAGAAGGGGGCGGTCGGGGCTTACGGGGAGAACTCGCCGGAGTTGTGGCAGGAGACGGTGGCGTTCAGGCGAAGATGTTGTCGACTATAGGGGGCACGCGCGGGCGAGTGATTGGTGCCGGGAGGTGGGTAGGGAGGTGGGGAGTAGGCTCGAGTGGTCGAGCGGGCAAGGCGGTGGCTGGTGCTGTCGGAATTTGGGCGGAGGCTCGTCGAAGCAGAGCGTGGTCTTGGGAAAAATCAGCGCAGCCTGGTGGCGGAGGGGAAGTGGGGTCTGAGGGGAAAGGTTGAGGTAAGGAATGCGCCTTTAAAGAGCATGGTCGCAGCGAGAATCACCGAGCCATTAATCGTGAATTCAACCCGCGAATTCAACGCCGAAACGCTCGGTAGGGACGGGTCGTGGGGTGGGTGAGAATGAAGACCGACAGGTGGGTCCTGGCGTTCAGTGAGAGAGAGAAATACGAGGTGGGGTCCAATCGTCAGTGATGGCGCAGGTGAGTACTGCGGCGTGAATCGTTTTCTACGGGGGTGGAGGAGAGAGGTGGGCTATTGGGCTAGATGGGCCAGGTTGGGCTGGGCTGGCTTATTTCCATTTTTTCCTTCTCTGTTTATTTTCCTTTTTCTATTTCTTTTATTCTGTTTTGAATTTGTTCAAACAATTCAAACAACCATTTGAATTCGAATCTTTGCCAAACTTTCAGTAAGTTTTAATGTTGTTTAAACATGTATTTTAAATACCATTTTAGGAATAATTATTTTATTATTTTATGGTTTATATTTTATTTCAAATGGGCACTTGTCTTTTATTCAAATAAGATTTAATTATATTTTCAAACTCTTTATTTGAATTCTAATTTTCACTAAACCTTTTTCAGTAGGTTTTATTTATTTAATAGGGTGTTAAATAATTCTTTTTGAATTATTTTAATATGTTTTATTAATCATTTTAATTGGGTATTTCCCTTAATTCAAATAATATTCAATATGGTTTTAAATCCATATAAACTTTATTTAAATGATTCTTTTATTTTATTTAAGTTAATTAAATGACTTTTATTCCACTTGGGAAATTCCACTTTATTATTCTCTCATGATTTAATTAATCATTTCTATTAGGGATTTTGTCTTTATCCATATATATTTAGAATATGGTTTAATGCCATATAATTTTATTGGAATAATATTTATCCCTTTATTTTATTAGGATTATCTTTATTTCATTTGCTTATGGATTTAGCCAAGATTTTATTTGGCTTTTAGATATTCCTTATTTATTTATTTATTCCTTTCCTTATCTTATAAAATCCATATCTTTTTATTTAAAGATCCAAACATGGTGATTCCAATTTGTATAATTTTATTTGATATTGGATTATCCTTTTAAATCTCTTTAGAATTATTTTTCTCACAATTTGGTATGGATTTAGATAGGATATTTATTAGCTTTGGAAATTATTTCCTTTCATCTTATTAAATTCATAAGTTTTTATCTATGGTTCCAAATTAAGTGAAACCAATTTCTATGGTTTTTATAATATTTTTAATTATAATCTTTGATAATTTATAAATGTTTGTTGACCAATTTTTATATGGATAAAATCCATAGCCTTTGAGATATCTGGGAAATGATTCTTCCATTAAGGTTTTGGGTTTTAGTTTATTTTTCCCAAGTTTGAATTTCAAGATACATTCATTGATGAATGCATTTCACTTGATTGAAATTTGTTGAATTACATTTTATTCCAAGTTTATTCAAGTTGGGTTTTGATGTTTCCATTTGGAATCAAAAAGTTTCTTTTCACCCTAAATTTCAACATTTATTTATTTTGTTTAATTATTTTTCACATTTCAAAATTTGGAAAATTTTGGGATGTGACAAAAGTACTTGGGAGATAACCCAATAGTTTTGTTGAGTCTTGGAAGTTATTACCTCAGTAATAACCGCTCCTTATCCTTTTTTTTGTTTTTTGTGTCAAGATCAACTACTTTTGAGAAGTAGAGGAGTTGTGAAAGTGGCTATCCTGGGACATATTTTTCTTATGCATTGTAAAAATTGGTGAAAGAGCTCAGTTCATCAGATGGAGCTGTAATTTCCTGTTGTTGTTCTCCAAGTTGTTATCCAACTTTCATTAGTTTTGCACTTTTTGATTTGAGCAACAGAAGTTTTTTGAAAAAAATAACCTTTACCTGCTGGTCTGTTTTAACAGATTTCTGCCATCATTTGCATTTGCCTCTTATATTGATTCCTTTTCAGATTCTTTTTGCGTTTTTGGAAATGAATTGCTATAGTAGCTTTTGTTTTTATGGATTTCAGTTGAAGTGTGTACCTAGAGGTTTATTAGTTTTGCATAAACTAATGGAGCCAATGAGGTTTGTGTAAGGCCTTGTATGAAAGGAATTTTCAGGAGATGGAGAAAAGGAATCTGCAGAGTCCGTCTTTGAGTAGGTAAAAGTGCTGCAAACTGAAGGTTTGTGAAAACCCTATATTTTTATATTTTTGATGTTTTTATTACATATGGAGGGTTACGAGACAAAATAGAGGAGGAAACGGAGGCCAGGTGGGCCACACTCACCCTAGGAGCGGGCCCCGGTGGTGGCCTCTGAGTGTGATCCACAGGTCAAATCTCCACCTCGTTGCCTGATACTTTCCTTATGCAGTGAAACTTCGTAATATATAACCCCCAAGATCCCCCGAGGTTCATATATCGTGTTCTCGTCGTGTTTTTGTTTTGATCTGTTTTTGTCAAGAAATCTTCTCAAGTTTAGAGCACCATGGTATCCACCAACGACAAAGGCAAGAAGCCCATGGAAGAAGAAAGGATCGCTGCTAGGCACGAAGACATGGGTTGGAGCATCGAGGAGAAAGTAAAGGACATGTCGGCAGGCATGAAGGGACAAGATGCCACAGGATCAAGGGCAAGGAAACCTAATTTTGTAGGGGCAATTAACACTGGACGAGATTTTTCTCATAATATGCAGGGTATCATGACCTCCATTCCAGACTTCAGATCATGCCCTAAGGCAGTGGGAGCCCTTCGAACCACTGATGAGTTTTGTGATAAGTACCGTGCTCTAAGGATGAAGGTGGATATACTTCAAGAGGAGAATAATAGGCTTCGTAAGATGCTGGAGGGTTTTCTCACCCTAAACAAAGGAACACCACCACCACCGAAGGAGTAATTCGTCATCAGGTTTGGCATCCCCTTGGCTTGTTCCAAGCTTGGGGGAGTGTCGCGGTATCACATCTTTTATCTTTTATTTTTTACCATTTTAGTAGAGTTATAGCTTGGGTAGAGAACTTATCTTATAGTTTGGTTTGCATTGTGGAAGTATATCTCCTTTAGTTGGTTATCTATGTATCTCTTGGTGTGAGTGCCTTTGTGGAATATTAATGAGAAGTTTCAACTTTTACTTTTTGCACTTCTTATTTTAGTTTGCAATCTCTATTATATGATTGATCTTGTTTATCAGTATTGGTATCACTTTGGGAGCATCAAGTAGATCTAAATTGGTTTTGGCAAACCGAGCTCTGGTCAGTAGCAACACTTTTTGAGATTTGAAACGAAAAGAGAAAAGAACTTACAAGTATTTTGTATCATTTATTTTCCTTGTTGATTGGCTCATAATCTTAGTATTGTTTATTTAAGATCTTTTGTGTCTTCAAGGAGGATTGCATGTTTGGCTTTATTACTTGTATGTTTTCTTGTTTCCTTCAACTCTTTTGCTTGCTACCTAGCCTTGCTAGCCAAAAACCTGTTTTGTGAAGGCATACTTCTCATGCATCCAACCTCTTCAAACCAAAACCTGGTTTGTGTCCACCATATCTTCCTATTAGCATTATTGCTATATCAAGTAAATTCTCAAGCTTCATCTATCTTTCAAATGAAAAATTATTTTTTATGTGAAAACTAGTTAGTAAAGCTCTCACGAACTTGATGGCACACCTTATTTTCTTGCCCCTAATAAACTTGAACCATTGTGTCATCAAAGTTGTATATGCTTGCACCTATACGTTGGAATTAGCAGAACCGTGCTGTCATGGGAAACACTTTCAACATTGCACTTGTACATTGTACACAGTTGATATCATGCTCTTTTGTTTGCGGATGTTATCGGTGTGAAATAAAAGGGGATCTTGTAAGTCCATGGAGTTATGTATGTGTGTTAGAGAAACGCCTAGGCCGCTAGCCTAAGCCATGCCTAATCATGGTGGAAACTTGCAGCATTACCATAGTAAGAAATCTGTGAAGCATCCTCAATAAAAACCTATGCAAATAGCAAATAAAAAGATCACTGGGATGCTCACTGTTTGCTTGCCTTGTCATTTTGATTATGGGATAGCTCCTATATCATGTGCAAGGGGTACCCTGTTGGTGGTTCTTTATGATACGCATGTACTTACTATGACAAGAACTTACTGATAACTAAATTTGAGTAGCATGACAAGCGACCCTCATACTCAAGGGACATGAGATTGCCAACTTATATTTCATCAAGCATATACTCCATCTTTGTTCACTTTAACCTTAATCAGCTCAAGATGCTTATGATAGGGGAAATGAGATCTCAAAGCTAGTAAGTACCATAATCTTTTGGAAGCTCTTTATGAACTTGAAATCCCTGCTTCCCTCTATGAAGGGCCCTTTCTCCTACTTCTAAGTTGATCCAGTAAACCTATTCCCCTCTATCTCTAGCAAGAATTTGAGTTGTTGTGTTTCAAGCATTCATATGGTGATTTATTTAATCATGTTCTTTATCTTCCTTGTTTGCACATGACTCTTATCTAATGAGTATTACTTTGAAAGCTATCATTGTGGAAAACCTTTTATGTTTGGGAAAAGAGTACTCATGTTATAAAACTTCTTTACAAAAGCTTTGCTTGAAAACTGTTTGCCAACTGTTCTCTGACCAAGAACAAAGTTTGCCAATCCCAATTATATTTATCTTTATGCATCTCTAGTGTAACTCCTATACTTGTTGCAAGCTAAGTTATATAATGGTGAGTTGCTTTCTCCTATGAGTTGTGTATTGGTAAGTGTGATGCTTCTTGTCCGTATTTTTTTATCGACACTTCCCTCCATAAACCTGTGGACATGTTTACTGAGCTTAGTTTTCGCTTGGGGACAAGCGAAGGTCTAATCTTGGGGGAGTTGATATGTCCAATTTGCATCACCATTCTATATCATAATTTGCCCCTATTCATTGATATATTTCATATTAAGAGGTGTTACTTATGTCTTTTCATCTGTTTTTCATGTTGGATGATTCTTGGAGGATGAACTGCCGGAGTCAGGATTCTGATGGAAAAATGCGGTGTTTTGATGCAATTTCACGAATATCAGAAAAATACCAGAAAAACTGCGGAAAATCCTATTTTCCTAGAAGACGAAGGGCCTTGAGGGAAGGGAGGCGGAGTTGGGCCCACACCCCAGGCAGCCACCCTAGGCCGCGCCTACAGGGGATGTGGCCACCCTGGACCACCTATGGCTCCGCAATCTCGCCTATATCTTCTCCCTGAAACCCTAATACACGAGGAGCGACCATAGAAAGATTCCGCCGCCTCTGCGGGGCGGAAAACACCGAGAGAGAAAGAGCTCTCCGGCAGACAGATTTCTGCCAGGGAAATTCCTTCCCGGAGAGGGGATATTGTCGCCATCAACACCATCATCGGGATCATCATCATCATCCACACCATCATCTCCACCAGCACCATCATCACCACTCCATCCCGCTATAACAATTGTATTGAATCTTGCCTAGTTCTTAGGGGAAACTTTCCCGGTGTTGATTACTATTGTAGTTGATGCTTGTGAGCGGAACCATTGAATTATTCTTTATGTTCAGATTGTTATCCATTATCATACCATCTTTGATCTTGATCCATATGATGCCTGGTGAGTAGTTTGTTTAGTTCTTGAGGACATGGGAGAAGTCATGTTGTTAGTAGTTTGAGGTATTATTCAATGGTTTAATATTTAAGTTGTGGTGCTATTCTTCTAGTGGTGTTGTCGTGGGAATGGTCACGGCAGATGCTGCAATCGGCAGCGAGTAGTAGAACGAGGGGCAAGGGCGGCCAGCCATCTGCGGTGCGTGATGAGGGCGGAGACACAGGGTTTTACCTAGGTTCGGCCCCCCGGAGGGTAAAGACCTACTCCTGCTAGATTGTACTATGATGGTGTTACAATGGGGCGAGCTCGGCGGCGAGTCGCTTGGGTGTATGATGGAACGTACGTCTACACGCCCTGTAGGGAGGTTTATATAGACTCACCCTCCCTAGGGTTTACAAATCTCACCGAATCTGTTAAGGTTTCGGTACTAGTTTAACCTAATCCGAATGGGCCTATCTACTCTCCTGGGCCTTCAGCTTCCAGTCGCTTGGATCCACGCCAGGTCTTGATCCAGTCGCCGTCTTGCAGGCCCACTCGCCAGGTCGTGGGCCAGTCGGAAACGTCCTGCTGGGTATACCCCGGTAGGCATATCCCCATCAGTAGTCCCCGAGGCCGTCGTCGATTGGACATAGGTGGTTGCTGGCAGTCGGAGCATACGGCTTCAATGCGGACATCCAGTCGAATCGGCGGCGGGCTCCTGAATAAAGGAGGAAACTAGTCATTCTGGTCGCAGCTTTGGCGAACGGGTCGGCGAAATATTCAGTCATTGTTGTAGTGATCGGGTCGGCGAGCCAAGTTGCCAAAGTTGGACCGTCAAAACGTAGTCAAACTAGCCGTTGGGGTAATCCAACAGTAACTTTTGGCGTAATCACCGCATAGTAACGGCTCCCTGATTTGGCGGGTAACAACCGCTATATAAAGGGAATGGTAAGCGATCGGAGAACCACCTCCTCATCATTTCCTCCGATTGCGCGCACCTTCATTTTCCTCCGCATCGCGATCCAGCCGAACCGAAATCCTCCGACCCCCACGAATCCTTCCGCCAATGGCCCCCTCCACCGAACCATGGGGCAGGTCCAAGTGCACGAGAGCAGCTGGCGTCGCCGAGGAGGCGGGATCCTGTAGCCGACAGTGGCGCATCCTGCGGCGGAGAGGTGACTCGGACCCACGCGAGGAGAGTTCGTCACTTCACCACCTAGAGCGGGGGATGGGATTCCCAACATCCCTTTTCTTCCGGCGCTTCTGCGCCTTCTACGGGATCCAACCGTCGGACCTGGGCCCGCACAGCATCGAGCAGCTCGCCATTTTCGTGGCGTTCTGCGAGTGCTACCTGGGCTGTAGGCCCTATTTTCCCCTGTGGCAAGATCTGTTCCACGGGCGGATCAGTCGCGAAGAAGCAGGCGGCCCGATGCTTGCCGCGGGGGGCCTGACATTTCAATTGAAGTCGAAGGCCTCCTTTTTTGATTTGATGCTACCTGCCAAGGAAGCGAGTGAATGGAAGAAGTCTTGGTTTTACGTCACCGAGGCGACTCCAGACGACGAGGTGGCGATCCCAAGATACTCCGCCGACCGGCCCGAACCGCGCCGAATCCAAGTCGGCAAGCTTCCAATAGACCAGAGGATGGTGGTGGATGAAATGCTTCAGACCATCCGCGACCTGAAGAAGAAAGGTCTCCAGCCCATCAACTTGTACAACTGCTAGCTCGGGCATCGAATCGTCCCCCTGGCCCGCCGTGACCACTACATGTACGAGTACACGGGCCGGGAGGACTCGATGAAATCCTGCCTCGCCGAGTGGCAGCTCGAGGATTACCTCCTGGTGTTGAAGAAGATCACCCAGGCGGCGTACCTCGACGCGAAGGCTGGGGTCGCCCCCTACACCGCGAAGCATCCAGCCGCGACGGTAAGTCATCTTTCTATCATTCGCAGTCGCAGTTAATGTTGTCGCGGTTATACTAACATTGTCTTATGCCTATTGCAGTTATTTCAAGTGGTGGAAGGGTGGCTTCCTCCCGTGGATGACGAGAATTCGAGCTCGTCCGTCCAGGAGGGGGGCGAATCGCCTGCAGCAAGGGGCGGCGTCGAGAGTGACCGGAGCGGCGACAACGACGAATCCGAGGAAGAGGTCGCCCCGCTGGTCTGGAAAACTCGCGGACAGCGGCAGCGTGAGCTCGAAGCAAGCAAAAGCCTCGAACGTTAGGACGATGACGACGACGAGCTCCCCGAGCACACCTCGCTTCACGAGGCCACTCCATCGAAGAAGAAGAAGGAGGTAAAGGCCCCTCCTAAGAGGAAGACAAATCCAGCGAGACAGGCGTCTCCGCCTCATTCCCCAAGAAGCTCCGACGCCACTAGTCTGTCTAGGGGCGAAGCGCCACAGACGATGTCGGTGCCATATATCACCGCCGTCCTGAGCGAGGTGCCTCTGGCCTCGATGCCTCCGCCATTCGCCCGATCTGGTCGGGGCTGCTCGATCGCGGCCGCCGCCGTGGAAGCTCCGCCAGCGTTCGGAAGCTCCTGTCGCGGCCTCGACGACGAAGAAGCCATCCGTGTCTTGGGCGCACGATGTCCTGGAGATGGGCCTCAGTCGGCGACTAGGCCCCGAACTGGAGAAACCGGCCGGCATCCGCACGGGGCTACGGTTCATTCCAGTCGCCAAGTGAGTTTTATTCACCTGCTTTGTTTTTCCTCGCAGTCGAACGGCTTTGCTCATATTATCGATTTGCAGGACTGGGGTTAAAAAGATAGGCCATCCGTCCGTGGCCAAGGTGCTGCCAGTCGTCGCCGAGGAGGACCCCTCTCGGAAGAGGAAGGCTGACGAGGTCGCTGCCCCCACAGACGGTGCCAAGAAGGGCAAGAACGACGAGGTCGTCATGGTGTCTGACGACATGACGGTGGCCCCGAATGATCCTGCGGTGGTGGCGGCCTCGGCAGTCAAGGAGGGTGCTCCTTCGCCAGGGGTGACCGAGCCAGCCTCTTTTGGTGTCGGCGCGTCCATCGGGACCTTCCCGCGCTTCATGGCCAGAGCGGCCACGGCGATTGGTACCACACCATTGAGCCGCGCACCTGGAATCGCCGAGACGGAGGTCGAGCAACGGCGCAGGCATACTCCGGCCCTTCTCACCTCCGTGGACGCACTACAACTTCATGGCATGCTGGGCGCGGCCATCCAGGTATGTCCAGTCCCCGAGGATCGGGCCACTGAATTGCAGTGGTCAAATTCTGTTAGTGTTTTACTTTTATTTCTTGTGCCCAGTCCCCGAGTGCGCATTCGCTGAGTTTCAGTGGGTGGGCGCTCAGTATTTTTGATCGCCAGTCCCCGAGTGTCTAGTCGCTGAATTTCAGCGGGTAGGCACTTAGGTTTTTTGATTGCCAGTCCCCGAGTGTCCAGTCGCTGAATTTCAGCGAGTGGGCACTTTAGGATTTCGTTTTGCTAACTGTTTCACTTTTGCACAGGGTTTGCAGCGTGAATCAGCCGACCGGCTGGCTATGAAGTGTCGCGCGGAGAAGGAACTTGTCGCCGTTCAAGAGGCGAATAAGGGACTCCAAGCGATTGCTGTGAAGGAAGAAGAGGTTCGCCAGGGCCTCGTCCCGGCGAGTAAGCTGACGACGGCGCAATCGGCGTTGAGTTTGGCGGAAAAGCGGATCGCCGACCTTGAGCGCGAGCTGAAGGAAGCGAAGGAGGAAGTGACCTCGGCGGATGGGCGAGCCAAGGCTGCTGTTACGGCCGCCGCTGAGGAGCGTAAGGTTTCCGACGCCCTTGTTGCTGGGCTTCAAGATGATTACTCCGCTCTTCAAAACTTCATCACGGAGCTCTCCCGCCCTTTGATTGGTGAGTGTGCCTGCCTCTGCCTGTAACATATGCATTGTGTAATTTTTGATGTATTCACTGTCACCTTCCATCCGCAGGTCAGATCATTGATAGCGCGGAAGAGGCGAGTTCGTTCGACGCACGACAATGTGTAGCCACGCTGGTCGACTCGGCCACGTTGTCGGCGACATGCATACAGGCGTCTCTTTAGGAGATGTCGCCAACGGAAGTAATTCCCAGCGACCTCGTCGAGGTGTGGAGATACTTGGAGAAGGCGCCGTCGGTCGTCGAGTTCATGACGCGATCGGCGTTCCGACGCGGAGCAGCGACGGCGCTTAGCCTTGGGCTCGCTCACTTCCCGGAGGACTTCGACCTGGACGACGTGACGAGTGGCTACCCGTCGTCGACTGGCTCGGTAGAGATCTCCGAGGTGCTGAAGTTGACAGACCGCGCCGCGGTGTACTCCGAGCGCGTCTGGGCAATGGGCGACCTCCTTCCTTATCAGGAGACGGTCGTCGCACCCAATGACCCCGAGCCGCCGCACCAGGACTTCAAGATCGAGCAACCCTTCCGTGCGGCGATGGCGGGTGAGCTGACGACGTACCCGTCAAACCCGTACACTCCCTTCATTCGCAATCGCAAGGGTGGTGGCGAGTCGTCGTCGAAGCCTGCGGAGTGAAATATTGTGCCCTGGGGCGTTAGTAGCAGTTTTGCCGTTCGGCATACTTTGTATTTTGTGACGATTGCGACATGCTATAATGAGATATCGTATTGTTTTGTGAATTGTCGTGTGTTTCTGATTGAGGGTTGAACGAGTCCCCGAGCGCGTCCGCCATTTTTTATGGGGTTTACCTCGTTTGTTATGTGTTTGCGGTTTTGAATGTTTTGTTATTGAGGTCGACTCGCCCGAACTCGGAAAGCCAGTCGCAAGGTGACTCCCATGAGTGCTCTGTACTTCACCGTTTTCCCTTGCGCGAACGAGGTAGGGTGGCCGAGTCCCCGAGCGTGGTACTTGGTTGTTCTAGGCGCGACTCGAGGGTGGGTGAGGACTTGGCGCGTTAGGGTGAGCGCATTACTCCTTCCTGGCCCGTTGGGTCAGTCGGATGGCGAGTCCTGGGCATGCTCTCATACTTGGCGTTTTCCCTAACCGCTCACGCTGAACTGGTCGTCAGTCCCCGAGCGTGGTACTTGGCCGTTCGAGTCGCTATGTCGAGGATGCGGAGGATCATGGTCGCTGTGAGAAGCGAAGGCAGTTGTCTTGGCTCGTTGAGCCAGTCGAGCTAGGCGACTCCAATGGGGCTCCGGGTAGGCGTTTTTCATGGACGTTACAAGACCTGGGGTAACCCAGTGCCCTTGTAGCGCACTACTTGGTCGTGCCGATCGCTGTATGTAAGGTTCCCAACCTTTAATAAGGTCGAGATCCCTGTGTTTACAATGCTAGTCCCTGGATCAATAGCTAGCATCCATAGTTAAGATGTAATATCAAGAAACAAAGGTCATAATATAACTTTATAACCAGGAATAATATAATTTTATTACATCTTACATAGCTCATTTGGCTATTACATTACATTGCAGCAGGAATCTATAAGCATGGGGTCCTTCATCTTCAAAGTGCCACAGGCAGACATGTTGGTTGTAGACTTGTAATCCTAATCAATAACTTCACTAATATCAAACAAACCTGCAACATACAAGTTACAGCCACAAGGGTCAATACATTTGAATTGTATTGGCAAGTGATACTATGATAGTATAGTGGAGTCTATCATCTATATGCATTTGACTAAGTGGAGCTTAGGCTTGCTTTGCTCAAAATAGATTTTCCTTATCATTTGAAAACACTAAGTTTTTGCTTGACAAAATAATCTTTCCCAAGGCATCTCCCAATCAAAGATTGAAGACCCTTTAACCCTTGTTCAACCACAAGTTTTTAACTTAGAAATTTGGATGATGATATTCTTGATTGCTTCCATGTCTTGATGCTCAAATTGTCCTTTACCAGGGACATGGCTAAGTACTTAGATTTTACACTCTGCAGAGGTGGTGCACTTTCCCCACAAGACTTGGTTTCACCAAGACAAGATCTTTCAGAAGCCTTTATGGATGCGCTCTAACCTATCATTCCCACTACCACCAACTGTCCAAATGGGTAAGTTCTAGCAACCTATACGATCCAGGCAGAGCCCATAATGCCAAGTGGTTGCACTTGAAGCTTCTCAACATTTGACATCTCAAATCTCTTTGTTCCTGGGTGGCAATCCACAAGTGTGATACACAAGGTAAACCATAGCCATGGGCCTTGTGTAACCACTCAACCAAAAACCACCAAGCAATTACCATTCCACCCAGGTGATTCATTAACTTAGTTGTTTTATCAAAAAAAACACAAGTCCTCAGACTTAGAAGTTTTTCCATAGTATGAATGTATATTCCACCCTTGTTTTCTATTAGCTAAGCTAAGCTTAATAGTAGTAGGAATCTTAACTTAGGAAATTTTCTACTAAGGTTTAATCCACTAGGATTTCCCATAGCAAGGTTTATACTTAGCAAAATTCCATGCAAGTTTTACTTAGAGAAATCACTAATGCATAGTGAAAGTAATGGGACAAAAGTATGAAGCATCACTTGCCTTTTTGGTAGAGGGTATAAGTTCACTCCTTGTCCTTGCAACAATCACACTCTTCAAGTCACTACAATTCAATCAAGCAAGGCACAAATTCAATCTACCAATCAAGCAAAACATCACATAAAATCATAGAACCAAGATAATGCATGCAAGCATGCCAAGGATTGTTTTATTTGGAAAAGTGGTTCCTAATGGGACATAAACATTTGAAAACACCTAACGGTCATTTTTATAAAGTGGCAAATTCATTTGCAAAAGATTTCACTTCATAAACCATTTTCAAAACAAGGTATCATTTTATGTGGTGTAGAAATGTTTTTTTACTAAGGCATTAATCAATAGGATTCACAAAATATGTTTTCAAACCATAAAACTTTGTGTTTAGGTTCAGAGAGTTTAAAACAAAACATTTCCCAAAGGTTTTCTTCCAAAACCATTTTTAATAAATAAACCATATTTTTATTTGACTAGAATTGGTTTTAAATCAAAGAATCATTATTTTTCTATAGCAAATACATTTTTGAATCCACAAAGTGTTTCCTATGGTCAGTAGGTTCAAACCACACCATTTGCAAAATATTTTATCCCCAAAATCATTTTTGAACAATTTTTACAATCTAAACAAGCATACAAATGTTTCTGTAAAAACAAACATTTTACCAGAAGCTTTTTACTAAGAAATTGCAGGGTTGGCTAGGTATTGTCTTGCTGATTCCATTGATATAAAGTTTGCAAAATTTGTACGTGTAGAACAAAAGTTACAAGGTTTGCAAATTTGCATCTAAATCAGATTCTAAAATCTGTTTTAAATCAAACTAGTGACACGCGGCGCTTTCCTATTCGTCGGTACCGCTTCGGCCGGATCACGCTCTCTGGTGCGTTGGATCAAGTCAGATCGAGCGGCACAGGTTGCGTACCTCTTCAGGTTTAGTGATCTATCGTATCCATTGGATCGTCATCTAACGGCCATCGTTGCCTTGACCAAGTTCTGGCGGCGCTCGACGGCTGCGCGCGGCGGCGACGGTCAGACGAAGGCGAAACTGGCAATGCAGGAAGCGAGGAAGGAAGGGAGTATGCTCACCGTGTTCGCAGTAGCGTGGGGAAGCTCAACGTGTTGTTGGTTCGACGAGGGGCGCACAGGGTAGTCCTGAATCGCTCGGCGGAGTGGAGTTGCGCCTCGGGCTTGTCTGTTCGTCGACGGGGACGAGTCTACGGTTCACTCTAGCCCAAACAAGCAACGCTGTTAGGTTCGCGAGAGAAGGGCGAATACGAGAGTACCAGCCAGAGGGAATGGGGCGGTCTGGCTTACCAGGAAGACTTCGCCGGAACGGGGGCAGACGGCGGCGCTGCGCTGGTGGTGACGCTGTCGAGCTTGCAGAGCACGCGCGGGTGAGCTGGCGATGCGGGAAGATCCGCCAGGAGATGGGGATCACAGCTGCGTGCTCGAGGAGGCAAGGGGTGGCGTGGGGCTGCCGGAATCCTCGCCGGAGCGTCGTCGGATAGTGGGTGGTGCAGAGATGAATCGAGCAGCCTGGGGGCGTGCTAGAATGAGGCGACTGGGGGAATTGAAGAGGAGATGCTGGCGCTTAAGAAGGCGAGATTGCTGAGCGGAATCACTGCAGCATTACTGCGAATTTACGCGCGGTTCCAATGGCAGAAACGGCAGCGGTGTTTGGGGGGAGAACAGGTCGCGGGTGGGAACGACGAACAGTGATGTGGGTCCTGGTTATCTGCGAGAGAGAGGAAGAGGGAGTAGGGTCCACCAGTCATTGGCTCTGCGGGTTCAGACTCGGGTGAGGAAAACGCTTCGGGAGGGGAAAGAGGAGGTGGGCTGTTTGTTGGAATTATGCCCTAGAGGCAATAATAAAGATGTTATTATTATAATTCTTGTTCATGATAAAGTTTATATTCCATGCTAGAATTGTATTAAGCGGAAACTTTAATACTTGTGTGGTTTGTGAACAACACCGTGTCCCTAGTACGCCTCTATGGACTAGCTCATTGATCAATGATGGTTAAGGTTTCCTAACCATAGACATGAGTTGTCAATTGATAATGAGATCATATCATTGGGAGAATGATATGGTGGATAGACCCAAACTAAGCGAAGCAATTAGATAGTATCATCGTGTTCATCTTTGCGAAGCTTTTCCTATGTCAAATATTGTATTCCTTAGACCATGAGATAATACAACTCCCTGGTATAGGAAGAAAGCTTTGAGGTCATCAAACGTCATCCTATGAGAGGGTGATCATAAAGGTGTCTCTCAGGTGATCGGAAAGTATCTGTTGGGTTGTATGTATCGAGATGGGATTTGTCCCTCCCAAGTCGGAGAGATATACTTCGGGCCCACTTGGTAATCGATATCAACACCGCTTGCAAGCATGTGGTTAAGGAGTTAATCACAAAGTGATATCGGATTACGAGCAGTAAAGTACTTGCTATGAACGAGATTGAACTAGGTATGGCATGCGACGATCGAATCTCGGGCAAGTAAAATATCGCGAGGCAGAAGGGAATATATATATGGGATTGATTGAATCCTGGCATCGTGGTTCATCCGATATGATCATCGATGAATGTGGGAGTCAATATGGGTGCCCAGACCCGCTGTTGATTATTGATAGAAGATCATGTCGCATATTCTCGAACCGCAGGTCACACACTTAACGTATCTCGACACTAGGATAGATTGGATAATTGTTTTATGAATTTTTGTTCGGAGTCTCGGATGGGATCCGGGATATCACGAGAGGTTCGGAATGGTCGGAGAATAAGATTCATATAAGGCGGTGCAGTTTTGGAGTTGAATTGTTCCGGTTAATCGGTATTGTCGGAAGCTTCTAGAACCTTCGGAAGGGACCAACTTGGCCCCACCTTCCGGGAGGGCATGGGCCTATGAGGGAGTGTCCTGGCCGCATTGGGCCAGGCACAAGGCCCATAGGGCCCAGCCGATCTGGATAAGTTTAAACTCGTTTAAACTAGAGATAGGATTTCTAGATAAGGGAGAGTTTAAATCGTTTAAACTAGAGATAGGATTTCTAGATAAGGGAGTTTAAATTGTTTAAACTAGAGATAGGCTTGGAGGAGGGGCAGGGCTGGCGCCCCCTCTATATATAGAGGGTGGTGCGCCTCCCACACACCTCCCTCCAAGCCCTAGTAGCCCCTTGCCTTCCTCTCTCCCTCCCGACTGTTTGTAGGCGAAGCCCTGCAGCAGAAATTCTCCACCATATACACCACGCCGTCGTGTTGTAGATCCAATCTATCTCTCCACCATACTCGCTGGTCCGAGGAAGGAGGAGACGTCGAGGTGCTGCACGTGTGCATCTCACGGAGGCACCGCCACTTGTGGTGCTAGATCGGATCGGATCGCGAGGAGGAGAAGCGAGTACGACTACATCACCCACGTTCCGACGAACGTTCCGCTGTGCGAATCTTCAAGGGTATGAAGATCTAATCCAATCTCTCTTGTTGTTTGCATCTCCTAGATTAGATCTTGGCTTTCCCTCTGTTCGCTCCGTAGAAAATTTTGATTTACTATGCCGCGAAACCCTTCAGTGGTATCAGAGCTAGATCTATGCGTAGATGTGTTTCACGAGTAGAACACAACATGGTTGTTGCGGGCGTTGATGTTTTCTGTTGCAAGCCTCTTGTTTGTGTTCTTCTTATGACGCGGGATAGTGAGATTGAAGCGGTCCAGGCCAACCTTACGCGACGTCGTTCGCGAGACCGGCTCCGCACTTGACGTGTGGCTTGTTCCACATGCGGCTGGTGGATGTCAGTTTCTCTCACTATAGTTGTCATGGGATTAACACCGGAGTTTGGCAACCATAATATCACCGTTGTGGCTTTCCGTAGGTAAGAATCGTTCTTAGCATCTACTCCCATAAGCCACGTAAAACATGCAACAACAAAGTAGAGGCGTCTAACTTGTTTTTGCAGGGAGTGTTTTCTATGATATGGTATGGCCCAAGATGTGATGTGTATATTGTATGCGATGATCATGTTTTGTAATGTTTCACGACTTGCATGTCGATGAGTACACAACCGCGAGAGCCATATGGTTGTCTTTATAATTGTGTATGACCTGCGAGTCAACTTCTTATACGCCATGTAATAGCTTTACTTTATCGCTAAGTAGTTAGCAATAGTTGTAGTTTCTATTCGTGGTGGAGGCAATAATGGTGGAGTGATGGAGATCATGCCGGAGCACAAGATGGAGATCATTCTTGCGAAGATTGGCTATACCATGTCACATAAAGTTATATGCATGTGATGTTTATCCTTTTATGTATCTTATTATGCTTAGATCGCGACGCTAGCATTATAAGATGATTCCTCACTTAAAGATCAAGATAAAACTGTGTTCTCCCCAAGTATGCACCGCTTGAAAGTTCTTCGTGTCCAAGCATCACGTGATGATCGGGTGCTATAGACTCTCGCTCACATACAACGGGTGCAAGCCAGTTTTGCACACGCGGAAATACTTGGGTCTAGCTTGGCGAGCCTAGCATGTCTGACATGGCCTCGGAACACAAGAACCGAAAGGTTAAGCATGAGTCATATGAATGATATGATCGACACTTTGTTGTCCACCATTGAAACCACATCTCTTCTCGTGATGATCGGATTAGGTGTTGTGAATTTGGATCGTGTTCACTAAACAACTTGAGGGATGTTGAATTTAGTGGGAGTTCATCTAGTAATTTGATTAAGTTGAACTATTTATCATGAACATAGTCTAAGTTGTACTTGCAAATACTGTAGATCACATGGCCAAGTCCAACTTCAACTTCAACGTTTTTGCTGAGAAGGAAAATCTTAGAAACAATGGGTCTAACTTCACCAATTGGTTCCATGATCTAAGAATCATTCTCTGGCGGACAAAGGACTATGTCCTTGGGAAAGCGTTAGGTGACCCCCTGCTGCAATCAAGGCTACCGATGAGAAAGCATCTGTCGATCGGCGCAAAGATGATTATGGTGTGATTAAGAGCACCATGTTGTTTGCTATGGAACCGGAGCTTCAAAATCGTTTTGAAACCTATCCCGGGCCCTTTGAGATTCTCGAGGAGCTGAAAACCATGTTTCAGACTCAAGCCCGTTCTGAGAGATATGAGATCTCTGAGAAGTTCTTTAACTACAAGATGGAGGAAGGGAGTTCCGTTAGTGAGCACGCCATAAAGATGTCGGGCTACACTCAACGCCTTGAGCAACTGGAATGCACGATTCCAGAGGAGCTCACTATTGATAGGGTTCTGCAATCACTCCCTCCCAGCTACAAAATTTTTGTAGTGACTCACAATCAGATTGGTTCCACTGATACGATCACCAAGCTCTTCGCAAAGCTGAAGGCTGCAGAAGTGGACATCAAGAAGGATAATCATATGTTGATGGTCAACAAGCCCTCCTTTAAGAAAGGTAAGGGAGCAAAGAAGCCCTTCAAGAAGGGCGGCGAAGTTTAATGCCCTGCTGAGAAGAAGCTCAGGTCTGGTCCTAAGCCGGACACTGAGTGCTTCTATTGCAAGGACAGGGGTCACTGGAAGCGCAACTGTCCGAAGTACTTAGCGGACAAGAAGGCTGGCACCATCAAAGGTATATTTGATATACATGTTATTGATGTTTTCCTTACTAGCCCTCGTTGTAGTGCACGGGTATTTGATACCGGTTCGTTGCTAATATTTGTAACTCAAAGCAGAGCTACGGAATGAGCGGTGACTTGCGAGGATGAGGTGACGATCGCGTTGGCAGCGGATCAAAAGTTGATGTGATGGCGTCGCACGCTCTCCTTAGTTTTACATTCGGGATTAGTTTTAAACCTTAATAAATGTTATTATGTGCTGCGTTGAGCATGAACATTATTTCGGATCGTGTTTATTGCAAGACGGTTATTCATTTAAATCGGAGAATAATGGTTGTTCTATTTATATGAGTAACATCTTTTATGGTCATGCACCTCTTGTAAATGGTTTATTTCTTCTAAATCTCGAAAGGGATGAAACACACATCCATAACATTGAGGCTAAGAGATGCAAAGTAGATAGTGATAATACTACTTATTTGTGGCACTGTCGTCTAGGTCATATTGGTGTAAAGCGCATGAAGAAACTCCATTCTGATGGACTTTTGGAGTCTCTTGATTTTGAATCATTTGACACATGCGAACCATGCCTCATGGGCAAGATGATCAAAACCCCGTTCTCCGGTATGATGGAGAGAGCAACGGACTTGTTGGAAATCATACATACCGATGTATGCGGACCGATGAGTGTTTCGACTCGCGGTGGATATCGCTATTTTCTCACTTTTACCGATGACTTAAGTAGATATGGGTATATCTATCTAATGAAACATAAATCTGAAACGTTTGAAAAGTTCAAAGAATTTCAAAGTGAAGTGGAGAACCATCGTAACATAAAGATTAAGTTTCTACGATACGATCATGGAGGTGAATATTTGAGTTATGATTTTCTCACGCATCTTAAAGCAAGCGGAATCGTTTCGCAACTCACGCCATACCGGAACACCAGTAGCAATGGTGTGTACGAGCAGGAATCGAACCCTATTAGATATGGTCCGATCAATGATGTCTCTTATTGATTTGCCGTTATCATTTTGGGGTTATGCATTAGAAACCGCTGCATTCACTTTAAATAGGGCTCCATCTAAATCCGTTGAGACGACACCGTATGAACTGGTTTGGTGCTAAACCTAAGTTGTCGTTTCTTAAAGTTTGGGGATCTTGAAGCTTACGTCAAGAAGTTGATGCCGGACAAGCTCGAACCCAAAGCGGAGAAATGCGTCTTCATAGGATACCCTAAGGAAACCATTGGGTATACCTTCTATCACAGAACCGAAGGCAAAGTGTTTGTCGCAAAGAACGGTTCCTTTCTTGAGAAGGAGTTTCTCTCAAAAGAAGTGAGTGGGAGGAAAGTAGAGCTAGACGAGGTTATTGAACCTTCTCTTGAATTGGAGAGTAGCGCAGCACCTGAAATTGTTCCAGTGCCGCCTGCACCAACAATAGAGGAAGCTAATGACAAGGATCATGAAGCTTGACGATCTTGCTCTTGAACGTCGCAGGTCGACAAGGTCGCGTGCCCCTCCTGAGTGGTACGGCAACCCTGTCTTGACTGTCTTGTTGGTAGAAGACAGTGAACCTACGAACTATGAGGAAGCGATGATGAGCCCAGACTCTAAGAAATGGATGGAAGCCATGAAATCCGAATTGGGATCCATGAGCGAAAACCAAGTATGGACTTTGGTGGATCCTCCTAGCGACCGAAAGGCCGTTGAGTGCAAATGGATATTCAAGAAGAAAACGGATGCGGATGGTAATGTTACCGTCTATAAATCACGGCCTGTCGCAAAAGGTTTTCGACAAGTTCAAGGTGTTGACTACGATGAGACTTTCTCTCCCGTAGCGATGTTTAAGTCCATTCAGATTTTATTAGCAATTGCTGCGTTTCATGATTATGAAATATGGCAGATGGATGTCAAGACTGCTTTCCTCAATGGGAACATTGATGAAGAGTTGTATATGATGCAACCCGAAGATTTTGTCGATCCTAAGGATGCTAGTAAAGTATGCAAACTTCAGCGTTCCATTTATGGACTGAAGCAAGCATCTCGGAGTTGGAACCTTCGTTTTGATCAAGTGATCAAGAGCTTTGGATTTGTTCCAAATTGCTATGAAGCTTGCATCTACAAGAAAGTGAGTGGGAGCTCGGTGACGTGTCTGGTACTGTATGTGGATGACATATTGATTATCGGAAATGATATCAACATGCTTAACGAAATGAAGAGTTATTTGAACAAGTGTTTTTCAATGAAAGACCTAGGTGAAGCTGCTTATATATTGGGCATCAAGATCTATAGAGATAGACAAAGACGCCTGATAGCTTTAAGCCAGAGTACATACCTAGACAAAGTTCTGAAAAGGTTCAGAATGGATAAGGCAAAGAAAGGTTCAGTGCCTATGTTGTCAGGTAAGATATTGAGCAAGGCTCAGTGTCCAGCTACGGTAAATGATAAGGAAGCTATGAGCAAAGTGCCTTATGCCTCGGCCATAGGTTCCATCATGTATGCCATGTTGTGTACTAGACCGGATGTGTCCAATGCTCTTAGTTTGACGAGCAGATATCAAAGTGATCCGAGTGGAACCTTTGGACAGCCGTGAAGAACATCCTAAAGTACCTAAATAGAACTAAAGAAATGTTCTTAGTCTATGGGGGTGATGAACTTTGTCGTAAAGGTTACGTCGATGCTAGTTTCGACACCGACAAGGATGATTCTAAATCTCGAGACAGGATACGTGTATATTTTGAATGGAGGAGCTGAGCTGGAGAAGCTGCAAGCAAAGCGTGATCGCGGGATCTATGAAGCGGAATACATGGCTGCTGCGAGCGTCAAGTGAAGGAGTTTGGATCGAAACTTCATCACTGAGCTTGGCGTGGTTCCAAGTGCATTGGACCCACTGGAGATATTGTGTGACAACACTGGCGCCATAGCACTCGCTAAGGAACCAAGATATAATCCAAAGACCAAGCATATCAACCGCAAGTTTCATATAATCCGAGATTATATAGCAGATGGAGATCTGAAGATTAGCAAAGTACATACGGATCTGAATGTCGCAGATCCATTGACTAAACCTCTTCCACGTGTAAAACATGATCAACACCTCAGTGCCATGGGTGTGAGATTGTTGCCAAATGTAAACTAGATTATTGACTCTAGTGCAAGTGGGAGACTGTTGGAATTATGCCCTAGAGGCAATAATAAAGATGTTATTATTATAATTCTTGTTCATGATAAAGTTTATATTCCATGCTAGAATTGTATTAAGCGGAAACTTTAATACTTGTGTGGTTTGTGAACAACACCGTGTCCCTAGTACGCCTCTATGGACTAGCTCATTGATCAATGATGGTTAAGGTTTCCTAACCATAGACATGAGTTGTCAATTGATAATGAGATCATATCATTGGGAGAATGATATGGTGGATAGACCCAAACTAAGCGAAGCAATTAGATCGTATCATCGTGTACATCTTTGCGAAGCTTTTCCTATGTCAAATATTGTATTCCTTAGACCATGAGATAATACAACTCCCTGGTATCGGAAGAAATCTTTGAGGTCATCAAACGTCATCCTATGAGAGGGTGATCATAAAGGTGTCTCTCAGGTGATCGGAAAGTATATGTTGGGTTGTATGTATCGAGATGGGATTTGTCCCTCCCAAGTCGGAGAGATATACTTCGGGCCCACTCGGTAATCGATATCAACACCTCTTGCAAGCATGTGGTTAAGGAGTTAATCACAAAGTGATATCGGATTACAGAACGAGTAAAGTACTTGCTATGAACGAGATTGAACTAGGTATGGCCAGTGCAAGCGATCGAATCTCGGGCAAGTAAAATATCGCGAGACGAAGGGAATATATATGGGATTGATTGAATCCTGGCATAGTGGTTCATCCGATATGATCATCGATGAATGTGTGGGAGTCAATATGGGTGCCCAGACCCATTGTTGATTATTGATAGAAGATCATATGCATATTCTCGAACCCGAGGGTCACACACTTAACGTATCTCGACGCTAGGATAGATTGGATAATTGGTTTATGAATTTTTGTTGAGTCTCGGATGGGATCCGGGATATCACGAGAGGTTCGGAATGGTCCGGAGAATAAGATTCATATAAGGCGATGCAGTTTTGGAGTTGAATTGTTCGGGTTAATCGGTATTGTCGGAAGCTTCTAGAACCTTCCGGAAGGGACCAACGTGGCCCCACCTTCCGGGAGGGCATGGGCCTATGAGGGAGTTTCCTGGCGCATTGGGCCAGGGCACAAGGCCCCATAGGGCCCAGCCGATCTGGATAAGTTTAAACTCGTTTAAACTAGAGATAGGATTTCTAGATAAGGAGAGTTTAAATCGTTTAAACTAGAGATAGGATTTCTAGATAAGGGAGAGTTTAAATTTTTAAACTAGAGATAGGCTTGGAGGAGGGCAAGGGCTGGCCGCCTCTATATATAGAGGGTGGTGCGCCTCCCCACACACACCTCCTCCAAGCCCTAGTAGCCTGCGCCTTCCTCTCTCCTCCCGATGTTTGTAGGCGAAGCCTGCAGAAATTCTCCACCATATACACCACGCCGTGTTGTAGATCCAATCTATCTCTCCACCATACTCGCTGGTCCGAGGAAGGAGGAGACGTCGAGGTGCTTTGCGTGTGCATCTCACGGAGGCACCGCCACTTGTGGTGCTAGATCGGATCGGATCGCGAGGAGGAGAAGCGAGTGCGACTACATCACCCACGTTAAACGAGCGTTCCATTGTGCGAATCTTCAAGGGTATGAAGATCTAATCCAATCTCTCTTGTTGTTTGCATCTCCTAGATTAGATCTTGGCTTTCCCTCTGTTCGCTCCGTAGAAAATTTTGATTTACTATGCCGTGAAACCCTTCACTGTTGGGCTTAGTGGGCCAGGTTGGGTTGGGTTGGTTTGTTTCTATTTTTTTCTGTTCTAAAACTTTTTCCTTTTTCCAATTCAATTATTTTTTTGAAATTCAAATCACAATTCAAACAACCAAATCAAATAAACTTCCACTAAACTTTATATTGAGTTTAGCTCTGTTTATCAACACAAATCAAAGTCCAAAACAAAATAATATTTTTAATCTTTTTAGGATCCATTTATTAATTAAATAAAATAGATCTTATTCATTAATTCAAATAGGATTTGTTTTATTTAAAATCTCCATTTGAAATCTAAATATTATCAAAACCAAATCAGTAGGTTTTATTTGAAAATATAGAATACTTGGAAAACTTATTTAAAATAAATTAATAAGTTTTTAGTGTTTTATTAAAATGGAAAAGCCTTTATTTAAATAAAATTTGGATATTAATAAATCCTCATTGTTTTATTTAAATAAACCTTTACTCTTTTAATCAAAACAAAATATTTTATTTCAAAAGCTTGGCCAAGGTTTAATTTGGCTATATAAAATAATCCTTATTTATATTTCTACCTTTTCTTTTGAAAACCAAATCTTTTATTAAAAGATCCAAAAATAGTAATTTTAAATATTTTTAAGTTTATTGTTTATTTATCTTTTTAAATCCCTTTAGGATTTTATTTGATCCAAATAGGTTTTGAAAGTTTCAAATTGGATTCAAAAGTTTCTTCTCACCCTGAAAATCAACAAAGTTTTATTTTATTCATTTATTTTTCACATTACAAGATTTGGAAAATCTTGGGATGTGACAGGCTACCACCCTTAAAATAAATTTCGTCCCGAGATTTGGGAAGGCTAGGGTTACAAGTTGGCTCAAAACAACTAGGGTACTACCACCCTTAAAATTTCCAACTAAATTACATCTTGTCTTACTTGGGATCTTGGTGTAACTTTCCTGGACAGAAGTTTGCATAGTGGCCTAGTTCCTTGCATTTGAAACATGTCACAAGGCTGAGGTCTTGAGGTGGCTTCTCTGGACAATATGATGCATAATGTCCTAACTCTTTGCAGTGGTTGCACATCACTTGGCTAATATCCTTCCTCATCTTGGGTTTCACTAGCTTTTGTTTGTCTTCTTGGCTCTTCTTCTTTTCTGGGCATTCACTGGCATAGTGTCCCATCTCTTTGCAATTGTAACATTTCACTTGAGTAATATCCCTCTTGTTAGGGTTGGGGCATTTCTTCTTCTTCTTGGGTCTCTCCAAAGCTAGGAGTTCTTCTAGTTCATGTTCTTCATATCTCACCTTAGAGGTGGGGAATCTTTCTCTCTTCTTGGGGCAGTTACTAGAGATATGACTTTCTTCTTCACAATTAGGGCATTGATCTTCATGCTCCTTGGATGTATGATCCTTGTCTCCATAAATATTGCAAGCTTTGGTTCCTTCTAAAATAACATCTTTGTCATCCTTGTTGTCATTAGCTCCTTGGGAAAAAATTTCTCTCATGTTGATCATTTGAGTAACCAATCCTTGCAATAATTGGAATTGAAGTTTCAAAATCCTTTGTATGGATGGGTCTAGTCCATTGTTGTTGGCTAAAAGCTGAGTTGTCTCTTGGCTCAACTGGTTTTGGTTTGCTATAAGTTCTCTCATGTTGTCCTCTTGGTTGTTGTTGGTGTCATCAACCTTGATGTTGGAGTCTCTTGGAGTAGTCATCTGTTTGGTTTGCATTGAGATTAGAATAGGCAAAATATTTCTAAGGGAATAATTCTAATCACACACATCACAATTCACTCAAGCAATGTGCAAGCAATCACAAACAAACATTCCACTCAAACAACAAGTTTCAAGCATATTTTTAGGCAACCAAAAATATTTTTGTTACACCACATAAGTTGATGTGTTGGACTTAACTAAATATGGTGGTCCATCTATATGGTTCACTTGAAATCCTTCCATCCTTCTTGGTTGATTCCTTCTTGCATGAGATCATGGTTTCCTTGGGAATCTCTTGGTCACAAAACTTCAAAGGTGATGATGGCTCCTTCTAAGTTGTGTTTCCTTAGACTCCAAATCTTGAGCAAGTTTTCTTGTCTCACTTGTCCTTAGTGTTATCCAAGGATGAAGTCCTTGGTGAATATGCTGAAGATGTTGAAGTCACTAAAGTTGAAGATGTTGAAGTCATTAGAGTTGAAGATGTTGAAGTCATTAGATTTGAAGAAGTCCTTTGCACATGGTGAAATTTTTGGCCAAGGGGTAGGCTTTATCCATCAAGTTGAAATAGAAGAGATGTAGAAATCAAACCAAAGTGGTTGATGTAACACCCTCAGAATCGGCCCTATGCAAGTTTTAGCGAAACCCGCCAAACCCGCATAGAAACGATTCAAAGGTGCCCACCAGGCACTTTCGTGCGGGTGGAAAACGAAGTAATAACATTACACAACAGTCCTCGATGGGACCCACAGAACAGATATATATATATATATACAACACGACTCCAGGAGTCAAGAATACAAATATACAGAACAAAGATCCAAATCACCTTGAAAACGATAGAGCGTCCGGCTACGGACAAGATGCTAATGGGGCTAAGAGCCCTGAAGAATAACCAATGGCGTCCATAACCCCGAGCCAAGCGGAGGGTAACCCTAACGACGCCGATCCCAAAACCTGCTTAAACAAAAGGGTGCCGACAGAGGGCAAAGGAAAAAGAGGAGCGTCGATCGAGGCCAGTACACGGCGAGGCTAGAATTCGGCGGTCCTCGCCTACATAGGTATGGTGGACTGAAGCGGCAGCGGCAGCAAGCACTAAACAACCTATAGAGACTCGATACAACTGGCGGCTATCAGAGAGGGATTAGAAGGATCTATTCGGGTTAAACCTGAATCTAACACCAAACAAACCCATCCTGGTATTTCCCCCTCGAGACCAAACGAGGAAGTCAACCGAGGAACTCACACAGTTGGCAGTTTTATTTATTCAGTTATCGTTGCAGCAATTACTAGTCATGTATAGATAATCATCCTGATATAATAAGCAGTGGGCAATTTTAGTTAACCATTCCGTTGTAGTTGCAACACTTACTAGTCAGATACAATAAGCATGAGATAACCCAAAACCCAGCAGTTGTTGGTACTTTTATTTAGCCATTCCGTTGTAGTTGCAATACTTCCTAGTCAGATACAATGGTCGCAAGCGACAACCCAAACAAGCAATTGTTGGCAGTTTTATTTAGCCATTCCATTATAGTGAAGCTGATTACTAGTCATTATAAAGTCAAATTTATAGCACTACTTTAGTTATAGTTGTCTATGATCGAGATACTGTGCTCCAAGTCGTCCATAAACGTGGACACGGCTTTCAGAAATTTTTACCCTGCAGGGGTGCACAAATAGCAACACACACTCGATCAACCTCGGAAAAACCAAATCAAAACCCAACGAGGCTTTCACGAGAAAGCAATCACAGGATTCAGAAATATTTCAGGGGGCCACCCCATTGAGTACAGCCGCAACGAAGCTAGCTGACTTCGAGACGGACTCAAGGTTTGCGCCAGTGGCTATAAACGACTGGGAACCCAAAACTGGGCTTGTCGATACCGCGAAAACACTCCGCTTACCTAAACAAGACAGTGCTCCTCACAATCGTAATAAAAAGTAAAGCATGGCATAAGTACAGGATAGTAAATAAAACCTCAAACTAGTTTGTGGCCCCAAGAAATAAGAATGAATCAAGCTCGCTCGGGGGTCCCATAATCCTCCCGGATGTGGATAGCGCGAATATTCAAGGAACAGGTATCAAGTACTCGGGGTCCTACGGGACACAAGTGGACGGTTAACAACCAAATAACATCTATTGCCCACCGGTGCCTCTGCTTACCTACTTAAATTTTAGTTGTTAAACAGTAATTAAAGTCCTGATCATCTCCAACAATAAACACACGGCAATACTCCAACAACTGTGGTACTTGGCGACACGCAACAGCACTTGAGCAAGCGACTACGACGCGCAGGTCCAACTGTCTACCAAACAACAGGTAATAGGAGGTGTCCAAGGCAATATAAGGCTGCAAGGGATATCACGGGTACGAAAACTAGAGCATCGCAACACAGATAGCAATAGATCAACAGGAGGGAATAAGTACTATAAAAGTAAGATAGGTAGAAAGGGAAAGATGCTCGCCTGAAAACATTGCCGAAGGTTCAACCGAAGATCGGGTCGACACTCGCATCAACTCAACGGCCTTATCCGCGAAGAAGCAAAACACTAGAAGAAACACCGGATGCACTATTTAATACTACGGCAGAAGATCGGGCATGATGCATGTATGATGTATGACATGGCAAAGATGCGATGCAATTAGATCATATTAAGCGGAACCGGGGTCCCGACATTTAATTAAACGGTTCAAGTTATTTATCTACCCCGTAATTAAATGTTGGATTAGCAAGACCAAACATGGCTTCGGTTCGCTACACAAATTTAAATGGGACCAATATACGACTAGATTTGCCCGCATATGGGCCCCATATTTAATTATAATGTGAATCGGCATAAGGTCCCCAAACCACATAAATATGTATGCAAACATGTTTGGTTGAATGCAACAAGTATATATTATTATAAAAATAGGGGCTTAGGGTCACACATCGGGGTTCGGGAGATCCTGGTTTCGGGGGTTCAGGGTCCGGGCTTGGGGTTCAGGGTTCGACGGGATCAGCGGGATCGGATACAAGGTGGAGAACTTGTCGTGACGTGCCGGAGATCTTGGTTCCAAGCGGTCAATCTTGTCGGGCCGTAGAACTTGTCGTCCTTGTGGCGATCTTGGCGTCCTTCCGGTTCGGGTTTTGGCGTCCGAGGGAAGTACTTGGCGTCCGTGAAGGAGAACTTGAGGATCCGGCGTCATTGCCTTCGGGTCCCATGCGGAAGGTCTTGTCGTGTCGAGGGCTTGACGTTGATGGTTCAACGGGTTCGGGCCTAGGCAGGATCGGTCTTCGGGGTCGGGGGTCTCGGCGTCCGCGTTGGACATGTTCGGGTTCCCTCTTCGATTGCTGGTCAAGGTGGTCATTCATGCATCACTGAAGTCATTGCCCGATTTAATACTTGTCCGCATGGGATCAAGTGTTGGGGCCAGGAGCATGACCAAGACACGGAGGTCGACGGGGGAAGCCGGCGGTGGCGAGGTCACAGAGACGTGAAGTGGAGCATCCACGGCTCGGAGAGGACGACGACGCCCACGCAGGCGACACGGAGGGAAGGCCGGCGGAGGAAGCTCGGGTTTAGGGCGAGCGACGGCAGGCGCACGCACGGTACCCTGGGCGGCTCGACGGGGAGCCGACGCGGCCACGCGGGTTGCAGAGGCAGCGGGAAGGCAGGTTCCCGAGGAGGCGGACGGCGGTGCACCGCGGCGGAGCAAGGCGAGGCTGGGGCAGAAGAGAGGGGTGAGGCGGTGCCGCGGGGATCCGGCGAGGGACGGTCTGGCGGCCGGGGACGGCGAGCGGGGCCGCCGAGATCGAGGGCGGGCGGGCCGAGGAAGGCCGGAGGTGACGCCACAGGCGGGCGGCGACTGGCCGAGCCGGAGGCGGCGGGGTCGGCGCCGGGATGTGGCGGAGGGACCCGAGGCGGCGGGGTCGATGCTGTGGGGGTGAGGCGAAGAGAGGGAGGCCGGCGCGAGGAGGCGCAGGGGTCGGCGGTCCGGCGGAGCTCGGTGCGCGCAAGGAGGGTGTGGCCTCGCGGCGGATGAACGAGGGACGCGGGGAGAGAGGAGCGAGCGAGGGGGATTGGGGGTGGGTGAGCGTTGCGGGCTCCGGGTAGGACCCGGGGTGGTCTGGTGGGGCTGAGTGGTTGGGTGGGACCCGCGGGGTAGGTGGCGGATAGGGAGAGAGGCAGGGGCGCCGGCTGTGTGGGTGGTGTGCGCGCGCGCTGAGTGTGTGCTGGGGTGGGGGAGTAGGGGATTGGTGAGGTGGCAGGGTTGGGTGGAGATTGGGGGTCCAGGGGGTGAGGTGGACTGGGAAGGTGAGGTGGAGGGCTGGGAGTGGCTGGGTAGGTTAGGATAGGGTAGAAAAGATTTGGGGTAGGGTTTGGGTTTATCGGAGTTGTAAGCCGCTAGCTGGGCCTGGGCTGGCAAGTGGCGGTCTCCTCCGGGGTTTATAAAATAGGGTTCTTATATTATAATATATTTATTTTGTTTTGTTCAAATTAAAACAGTTGCAACTATGTTGCAGACAAATAAAATACCTGGAAAGACCAGGTTTTGATTTGAATTAAGAGATGGGGTATTTTAGAAAACAAAGAGAGGTTTTTAGAAAATAGTTTTAGAAAAACAAATGCATGATGATGACGATGCTCAAATGCAATGTGGCATGATGACATGAGCATGCGGTCATGATGACGCAATGCGCAAAAACAACGCGATTTTCTAGTAGTGGTTTTTGCGGGATGCCACAATTCGACACCACTAACAATGGATCTCGCCCTCGAGATCCGCCTCATGGTACCGGGAAGAAGGCGGCGATCTGAATCTTCTCGCATCGTGTAGATCCTCGCGACAGCACTAACAAGAGGTCGTTGTCCGTGATCGTTGAGGGAAACACTCCGGAAACAAAAGGTCGAAGGTAGAGGTATCCACAAATTAAGCCACCCCTAACTTCCGTGGACGGAGTAAAATTGCTGGACCCACTGATTCGATGTACAAGAGCGAATGATAAGAGTAGTCGGATGGTGATCAGTCCATCGCGCACCCAAACCATTACTCTGCACACGAATAGGCGAATTGTGCAACCCACTCTCGGAAACAGACTGAAGATCTCGACAATCGAGGTGCGGAAACAAAGGAGTGATGCATACTCTGCATCGGATCTGGCGTAGATGATGTCGTCGCGTCGGAAACACCGGAAGGCACGAGAAGGAACAAAGAGAAGTCCACCAGACGAAGGGTTCCTCAGATAGCATGAAGACCAGATTTAGCAACACCGTTACCAAAGGAGGAAGCGAAACCCTGAAGGTACGACGGAAACCCAACCGCGAGAAATCCTAGACTCAAAGAAAAGATAAGAGAGCAGATTCAAAACACACAGAGGTAAGAGAAGAATAGCAGAGGGGTAAGGAGTAAAAGCAGACCTAATCAGATCTATCCAACCGATTTTTCAAAATAGTTTTGACACTCTACAACGTCCGTTAGCTAGGTTACCTAAAGACTGGACTTGTGGGGTATCGCAACTGCTGAGCTCTGATACCACTCTGTAACACCCTCAGAATCGGCCCTATGCAAGTTTTAGCGAAACCCGCCAAACCCGCATAGAAACGATTCAAAGGTGCCCACCAGGCACTTTCGCATGGGTGGAAAACGTAATAACATTACACAACAGTCCTCGATGGGACCCATAAGTATATATATACAAAGACGACTGTGAGTCAAGAATACAAATATACAGAACAAAGATCCAAATCACCTTGAAAACGATAGAGCGTCCGGCTACGGACAAGATGCTAATGGGGCTAAGAGCCCTGAAGAATAACCAATGGCGTCCATAACCCTGCCCAGGCCAAGCCGGAGGGTAACCCTGCTAACGACGTCGATCCCAAAACCTGCTTAAACAAAAGGGGTGCCGACAGAGGGCAAAGGAAAAAGAGGAGCGTCAGTACTGAGGCCAGTACACGGCGAGGCTAGAATTCGGCGGTCCTCGCCTACATAGGTATGGTGGACTGAAGCGGCAGCGGCAGCATGCACTAAACAACCTATAGAGACTTGATACAACTGGCGGCTATCAGAGAGGGATAAGAAGGATCTATTCAGATCAAACCTGAATCTAACACCAAACAAACCCATCCTGGTATTTCCCCCTCGAGACCAAACGAGGAAGTCAACCGAGGAACTCACACAGTTGGCAGTTTTATTTATTCAGTTATCGTTGCAGCAATTACAAGTCATGTATAGATAATCATCCTGATATAATAAGCAGTGGGCAATTTTAGTTAACCATTCTGTTGTAGTTGCAACACTTACTAGTCAGATACAATAAGCATGAGATAACCCAAAACCCAGCAGTTGTTGGTACTTTTATTTAGCCATTCCGTTGTAGTTGCAATACTTCCTAGTCAGATACAATGGTCGCAAGCGACAACCCAAACAAGCAATTGTTGGCAGTTTTATTTAGCCATTCCATTATAGTGAAGCTGATTACTAGTCATTATAAAGTAAAATTTATAGCACTACTTTAGTTATAGTTGTCTATGATCGAGATACTGTGCTCCAAGTCATCCATAACCGCGGACACGGCTTTCAGAAAGTTTTACCCTGCAGGGGTGCACAAATAGCAACACACACTCGATCAACCTTGGAAAAACCAAATCAAAACCCAACGAGGCTTTCACGACAAAGCAATCACAGGATTCAGAAATATTTCAGGGGGCCACCCCATTGAGTACACCAAGAACGGCTAGCGACTCGAGACGGACTCAAGGTTTGTGCCATGGTCAGAAACGACTGGGAACCCAAAACTGGGCTTGTCGATACCGCGAAAACACTCCGCTTACCTAAACAGTACAGGTGCTCCTCGCACAATCGTAATAAAGCAGTAAAGCATGTCATAAGTACAGGATAGTAAATAAAACCTCAAACTAGTTTGTGGCCCCAAGAAATAAGAATGAATCAAGCTCTGGCTTAGGGGGGGTCCCATAATCCTCCCGGATGTGGATAGCGCGAATATTCAAGGAACAGGTATCAAGTACTCGGGGTCCTACAGGACACAAGTGGACGGTTAACAACCAAATAACATCTATTGCCCATCGGTGCCTCTGCTTACCTACTTCAATTTTAGTTGTTAAACAGTAATTAAAGTCCTGATCATCTCCAACAATAAACACACGGCAATACTCCAACAACTGTGGTACTTGGCGACACGCAACAACACTTGAGCAAGCGACTACGACGCGCAGGTCCAACCGTCTACCAAACAACAGGTAATAGGAGGTGTCCAAGGCAATATAAGGCTGCAAGGGATATCACGGGTACGAAAACTAGAGCATCACAACACAGATAGCAATAGATCAACAGGAGGGAATAAGTACTATAAAAGTAAGATAGGTAGAAAGGGGAAGATGCTCGCCTGAAAACATTGCCGAAGGTTCAACCGAAGATCGGGTCGACACTCGCATCAACTCAACGGCCTTATCCGCGAAGAAGCAAAACACTAGAAGAAACACCGGATGCACTATTTAATACTACGGCAGAAGATCGGGCATGATGCATGTATGATGTATGACATGGCAAAGATGCGATGCAATTAGATCATATTAAGCGGAACCGGGGTCCCGACATTTAATTAAAAGGTTCAAGTTATTTATCTACCCCACAATTAAATGTTGGATTAGTAAGACCAAACATGGCTTCGGTTCGCTACACAAATTTAAATGGTACCAATATACGACTAGATTTGCCCGCATATGGGCCCCATATTTAATTATAATGTGAATCGGCATAAGGCCCCCAAACCACATAAATATGTATGCAAACATGTTTGGTTGAATGCAACAAGTATATATTATTATAAAAATAGGGGCTTAGGGTCACACATCGGGGTTCGGGAGATCCTGGTTTCGGGGGTTCAGGGTCCGGGCTTGGGGTTCAGGGTTCGACGGGATCAGCGGGATCGGATACAAGGTGGAGAACTTGTCGTGACGTGCCGGAGATCTTGGTTCCAAGCGGTCGATCTTGTCGGGTCCACGGATTGGCCGGTCTTGTCGTTCGGAAGTAGAACTTGTCGTCCTTGTGGCGATCTTGGCGTCCTTCCGGTTCGGGTTTTGGCGTCCGAGGGAAGTACTTGGCGTCCGTGAAGGAGAACTTGAGGATCCGGCGTCATTGCCTTCGGTTCCCATGCGGAAGGTCTTGTCGTGTCGAGGGCTTGACGTTGATGGTTCAACGGGTTCGGGCCTAGGCGGGATCGGTCTTCGGGGTCGGGGGTCTCGGCGTCGGCGTTGGACATGTTCGGGTTCCCTCTTCGATTGCTGGTCAAGGTGGTCATTCATGCATCACTGAAGTCATTGCCCGATTTAATACTTGTCCGCATGGGATCAAGTGTTGGGGCCAGGAGCATGACCAAGACACGGAGGTCGACGGGGGAAGCCAGCGGTGGCGAGGTCACAGAGACGTGCAGCGGAGCATCCACGGCTCGGAGAGGACGACGACGCCCACGCAGGCGACACGGAGGGAAGGCCGGCGGAGGAAGCTCGGGTTCGAGGCGAGCGACGGCAAGCGCACGCGCGGTACCCTGGGCGGCTCGACGGGGAGCCGACGCGGCCACGCGGTTTGCATAGGCAGCGGGGAGGCAGGTTCCCGAGGAGGCGGACGGCGGTTCACCGCGGCGGAGCAAGGCGAGGCCGGGGCAGAAGAGAGGGGTGAGGCGGTGCCGCGGGGATCCGGCGAGGGACGGTCTGGCGGCCGGGGACGGCGAGCGGGGCCGCCGAGGAGCAGAGGGCGGCTGGCCGGCGGGGCGGCGGGCAGTGACGCCACGCGGGCGGAGTCGAGGCTGACCGACGCGGGGCGGCTGGCCGAGCCGGAGGCGGCGGGGTCGGCGCCGGGATCTGGCGGAGGGACCCGAGGCGGCGGGGTCGACGCTGCGGGGGTGAGGCGAAGAGAGGGAGGCCGGCGCGAGGAGGCGCAGGGGTCGGCGGTCCGGCGGAGCTCGGTGCGTGCAAGGAGGGTGTGGCCTCGCGGCGGATGAACGAGGGACGCGGGGAGAGAGGAGCGAGCGAGGGGGATTGGGGGTGGGTGAGCGTTGCGGGCCCAGGGTGGGACCCGGGGTGGTCTGGTGGGGCTGAGTGGTTGGGTGGGACCCGCGGGGTAGGTGGCGAATAGGGAGAGAGGCAGGGGCGCCGGCTATGTGGGTGGTGTGCGCACGCGCTGAGTGTGTGCTGGGGTGGGGGAGTAGGGGATTGGTGAGGTGGCAGGGTTGGGTGGAGATTGGGGGTCCAGGGGGTGAGGTGGACTGGGGAGGTGAGGTGGAGGGCTGGGAGTGGCTGGGTAGGTTAGGATAGGGTAGAAAAGATTTGGGGTAGGGTTTGGGTTTATCGGAGTTGTAGACTGCTGCTAGCTGGGCCGCTGGGCCTGGCGGGCGGCGGTCTCCTCCGGGGTTTATAAAATAGGGTTCTTATATTATAATATATTTATTTTGTTTTGTTCAAATTAAAACAGTTGCAACTATGTTGCAGACAAATAAAATACCCGGAAAGACCAGGTTTTGATTTGAATTAAGAGATGGGGTATTTTAGAAAACAAAGAGAGGTTTTTAGAAAATAGTTTTAGAAAAACAAATGCATGATGATGACGATGCTCAAATGCAATGTGGCATGATGACATGAGCATGCGGTCATGATGATGCAATGCACAAAAACAACGCGATTTTCTAGTAGTGGTTTTTGCGGGATGCCACAGTTGAGAAAATAGTTTACAAGATTGTTTGTAAATAAGTTTTGGAACAAATACACTCCTATTTTTCTAAGGGGTTTTGTCCAATCCTAGGGTTACAAATCCTACAGGCAACACAATGCTCTGATACCATCTGTAAGGTTCCCAACCTTTAATAAGGTAGAGATCCCTGTGTTTACAATGCTAGTCCCTGGATCAATAGCTAGCATCCACAGTTAAGATGTAATATCAAGAAACAAAGGTCATAATATAACTTTATAACCAGGAATAATATAATTTTATTACATCTTACATAGCTCATTTTGCTATTACATTACATTGCAGAAGAAATCTATAAGCATGGGGTCCTTCATCTTCAAAGTGCCACAGGCAGACATGTTGGTTGTAGACTTGTAATCCTAATCAATAACTTCACTAATATCAAACAAACCTGCAACATACAAGTTACAGCCACAAGGGTGTTGCCTGCCAAAACTCACCGGCGGGCAGCGACGAGCAACACGAAGAGCCGGGAGGCTCCCAGAACTGCTGGTGGGCCCTGGTCCCTCGGGCAACGCCATAAAACTCCCAGACGCTACCGCTTGGTTCGAGGGCGTGCCACCTGACCTATACCTGGTCAGGAAGGTGAAGGATTGCTCCGATTGATTTCCTGCATGGTAAACAAGTATACGTAAAATTCGAGCCGTGACCGGCTCCCAGGTTTCCCCGTGAATCGGCTCCTAGAGCCGATTATCCCATGATTCTGCATTAGATTTTATGATAACATGGGGTTTTGCTTTATCGTTACAAGTTAAATCGATCTACGACAGTTTGACGTTTTCACCACGTAACTGGAACGTCCTACACGTAATTGAGCCTGGTATATACAAAAGATGAAGAATACTAACCCTAGAGGAGGCCTAATAACCAACGTAAAGTTAATTACCGGAACAACTTCTCTAAAACGAGTAAGCCACGTCTTTATGCACTACTGGATCGTTCAACCCGTCTGTAAGGCCTGACTACGTAGATATCAAACTAAACCTTGGAGAACAAGGCATAACCATAACAGATCGAAACAACTAAATAAAGATGAAGCAAGATGCTACCCTCGCACTTGGGAAAAGGTGCAAAGGTAGTGAGATAACTAGAGGCAGCGTAAATCAAAGAATTATAACAAAAGGCACCGATGCTAGCCTCAACAAATCTATGATAGTAGTGTTACTCGCCATCAACAAGGCTTCAGTACGAGTAACACTAAATAACGCATAAGTAAAAATACTGCCTAGATCGCGAGATGCGATCTAGGCAGCATGACACTTACCCGAAAGAAACCCTAGAACAAGGGGTGGCGATGCGCCGAGATTGTGTTTGTTGTGAACGTGATTGTCCTTCTTTTCTCGATAACCTTAGGTACATATTTATAGTCCGGAGACTCTCTACTTTTGGAATAACTCTACAACTCTATCTTTACCTAAACTGAAACGGAACCTAAACTAACACGAAACCTACTATGATACAAGATACACGGGCAATTTAGCCCAAATCCACGCACTAGGCCGACCCAACAACACGTTGAATATATGCATTTTCCAAGCCCATCTTGATCACGGCCCATCTCCTTCTTTGGCCAAAATATGGCGATAACACATGCCCCCCTGGTTTTGGCAATGATAATTCCAAAACCATTCTGCTGATATATATATTTTTTCTTCCCCCTCTTTTTTTTTGTATCGGGTTGCGCGTTGACAGAATGCATTGCAGAACAGGATCGTCACGCCACCCCTTCATCATGACGCCCTGTCTTCTCAACTCCTTCGCAGTGCATGATTTGACGATTTTGGCAGCACATTCTGGGAAACCGCTATGGCATTGAACCGTCTCTCCACTATTCCCCTTATTTAAATCCACCTAAGTAGTTCGCAATCCCCATCTTCCTCCAACAGCCAAAAAACCCTTCTTCCTCCGCCGAAAAAACCCTGTTTCTCCGCCATGGCCTCCTCTGCTTCCTCTGGCCTGTCCTCCCACGCCTCCAACTCAATGAGCGACCGAGAGCCGACGCCGAGCACTCCGCCGATGGCGGCGTATACCTCTCGCCCACAATGGTGGGACGAGGTTGGACTTCGCTGCTTGGTCGGAGGACGACGTCCTTGACCGATGGCGAAGAAGACTGCAGTTCCTGCGATGGGGGGCGAGGGCAAGACCGACGACGCCATGTCCTGGGACGGCGTCGACTCCTCCGAAGAGGAGGAGGAAGAGGAGGACACCTCCTCCGAGGAGTACCAGCCGGTGAAGTACTTCCGCACCGGGTCCAGTGAGGACACCGACGACGACGAGGCCCTCGCTTCTTCAGAAGAAGCAGCCAAGACGACGCCGGTGGCAATACCGAGGATAGCGACAAGACGGCGGCGACAATGACGACGACCTCGGCCTAGATTAGGAACCCGAGCGTAATAGTAGTAGCAATAAGCTCCCTTTGTAATCGATCAGCCTTTTGTAAGCAACAGCTCGAATGAAATGAAAAATCCGTTCTCTCGAAGATTGCTCTTGTCGCCCCAATTTTTGCCGATAACCAAAATAGGTCGATGCTCGAGCGATAGCAACGCATCGGCTTTCCCCTTGTTACGTTTACTCAGTCAACCAAGCCACAGCTCAAAGAGTCGATGCATATCGGTTTTCCCAAAAACGTTGACAAGGTCCGACTTGGTCACATGCTCAGGCAAACCTAAACGGTCACTTCTTAGTCTCAAACGGTAACCTGCGACCCTCTTCAAAAAGGGCGACCTAGATCTCCAATTGCCCATCGAAATACGTGCCCTGAACAAACAGCTAATGACGGGCAAGGATGAAGATTTCTTCAGTAGCTTGTATGTGGATACTGGCACCTGTTTGTAACATATGTGAACCTCTAGAGTCGATGACCGTGCATCGGCTATATATTTTTCTTTTTTATTCGGCCGATTTTCAGTATCGGCCCCCCCACACTTTACTGTCCAACATCTCACGTGCTTTTTTACCTGGCCGATTTCATGTATCGGCCCCCATGTTTTACTGTCCATCATCCCACATGCTTGGGAAATATTTCTTGAGATGTTGACCGTTGACCGCCACCGGGAATTTCACGCCGTCCAGCTCCTCAAGCATGTATGCGTTTCCTCTTAAAACTTGATCAACCCTGTACGGCCCGTGCCAATTTGGAGACCATTTACCATATGTTGCATCCTTAGTCCCTAATGGCAACACAGCTTCCCATACCAGATCACCAACGTGGAACTCCTTTGGCCTCACTTTCTTGTTGTATGCACGAGCTACCTTGGCCTTGTTCTCTTTGATCTTCTCAGCGACCACACCGAGCTCGCTTAAATCCTCAACATCACTCATCGTGGTTGCATATTCTTCATTGTTAGATTGTCACGAAAAGTGACACGTCTCGATCCACCGTAATTTCCGAGGCAATACACTTCTTGTCCATATACTAGATGGTATGGCGAAGTTTTAATCGCCCAATGGCATGACATGCGATAAGCCCACAATGCCTCTGACAAAACCTCGTGCCAACGCCTAGGGTGCTCATCGACTTTTCTCTTGATCAGCTTGATGAGGCTCTGGTTGGATGCTTCAGCTTGCCCATTAGCCTGAGCATAGTATGGAGATGATCTGATCAGCTTAATCCCCATGTCCTCGCAGAACTTTCTAAACTCCTGAGAAATAAAGACCGAACCTCCATCGGTCGTGATAGTTTGGGGAATCCCGAATCTATGGATGACATGCTCTTTCACAAAGTTGATAACATCCTTTGAGTTTACTGATTTCATCGGGACAGCTTCCACCCATTTAGTGAAATAATCAGTGATGGCCAAAATCCACATGTGGCCTTTGCTTGATGGAGGATTGATTTTGCCGATCATATCCATGCCCCAACCTCGGAACGGCCAAGGCTTGATGATGGGGTTCATTGCTGACGCGGGTACCATCTGAATTTTTCCAAATTTCTGACATGCTTGACACCCTTTGTAGTAGTTGAAACAGTCCTCAAGCATGGTGGGCCAATAAAACCCTGATCGCCTGATCAACCATTTCATCTTGTGAGCCGATTGGTGAGTTCCACAGGCGCCTTCGTGTACCTCGTGCAGGAGCCGATTGGCCTCGGCTGTCCCCAGACATTTGAGCAATAACCCTTCCAAAGTCCTGTAAAACATGTCATACCCAACAAGTACATACTTCATGGCCTTGTACCTTATCCGTTTAGGTGCCCCCCGAGCCGAATCCTTCAAGTAATTGAAGATATCGGCTCTCCAGTCGTCAGCTTCCAGGAACTGTACCTGAATATCGGCTCCCTCTGCTACATCCTTGTAGCCTGAAGCCATTTGTGCAAGATCATTTGCCTCTATGTTCTGCGACCGCGGGATCCAGGTGAAGTTTATGTACCGGAACTGTGTCATCAGCTCACGGCAGTGCAACCATAATGGGAAGAGGGACTCGCTCTCACACTTGTACTCCTCCGTGAGTTGGGAAATCACCAACTTGGAATCTCCAAAAATTTCCACTGCTTGGTAACTCCATTCCCTCGCATCATCACGCCGACATTGTTGGTGCGAGAGGTAGATAATCTGATGGAGAAGGAAAATGTTGCCCCCCGAGGTGACACAAGTAAAATGCCGATGCCGCAGCCATCGTCACAAACCGATCCATCAAATAACATAGCCCACGCTCTTATAGACAGTGCTGCTATGTTAGTGTTGATCCTTTCAGCGATAAGGTCGGCCAATGCCTGTCCCTTAACTGCTTTTGCGGGTTGATACCGGATGTCAAACTCTGATAGTGCGAACATCCATTTGCCCAGACGGCCTTTCAACATAGGAGCCGACAACATGTGCTTTATAACGTCTGATTTGCATATGATGATGATCTCTGCTGATAGCAAAATGTGGCGCAGCTTGGTGCAGGTGAAAAACAGGCAGAGGCACAACTTATCGATATCAGGATACCTTGTCTCTGCGTCCAGCATCCTTCTGCTTATGTAAAATACGACTCGCTCTAGCCCATCATAAACTTGTACCACCACCGAGGCGATGGATGTCGACCATCGACAAGTAAATGTAGAACGATGCATCCTGGGCGGAACCAACACCGCGGCTTCGTCGGATATTCTTTGATCTCGTCGAAGGCTCGTTGTTCTCCCCAATGAAATTCCTCGTCGATTTAGTTTTCACCACCCCATGAACGGTTCCATTCTTCCCGACAGATTGAGATGAATCTTCCGAAGTTGATCTTGCCGATTAGAGACTGCAGCTCTTTCTTTGTGGTAGGTGGCTTCATTGTCCGTACTGCCTCCTGACTTTTCAGGCCGATCTCAATCCCTCGTTCATGGACCAAAAAACCCAAGAACTGACCGGCCGTGACCCCGAAGGCACACTTCTTCGGATTCATCCGTAGCCCGAATTTTCTTGTTCGGTCCAGAACGCGCTGAAGATCGTCCAAGTGTCCGTGCACTGAAGCAGACTTGACCACCACGTCATCGATGTAAATTTCCACCAACTTGCCGATCAGATCATGGAAAATGTAATTCATGGCCCTTTGGTACGTGGCGCCGGCATTCTTCAGTCCGAACGTCATGACTACATACTCGAACAACCCCACTGAACCTGGGACTCTGAACGCCGTCTTGTGTATATCTTCTGGAGCCATAAAAATTTGGTTGTAGACGGCATTGCCATCCATGAAGCTCAGGATTTTATGACCAGCCGCCGCGTTGATTAACGTCTCTGCCACCGGCATCGGATACTCATCCTTTGGGGTAGCTCTATTGAGATCCCGAAAATCTATGGCAACACGCCACCGGCCATCCTTTTTCTCTACAGGTACTATACTAGAAATCCACTCAGCATACCTGCATGGCCTGATTAACTTGGCCGTCAACATTTTCTCGACCTCTTTCTTGACTTCTTCCAGAATTTCGGCCTTCATTTGTCGTGCTTGCTGCTGAAATGGCCGAAATCCTTTTAAGCGGAGTCGATGCTCAATGATGCTCTGTCTAACCTGCATTTCTGTAGTCCCAGCGGCGACCGATATTTTTCAACAGGGCTATCATCGGACCCCGCAGACTCGGGTCTAACTTCTTGCTGATAAATGTTGGTCGTGGCTTATCCCCAGGACCAATGTCGATCTCTTCTAGCTCATCAGCAGATGTAAACCCATACCCTAGCTTTCCGTCACCTGTCAAATCGATGGTAAACACAGGGCAAACAGTAGGTGAGGGTAACAAAAATAATTTGGGCCGATTGCCTGAATCGGCCCCCTTTTTGCTTGCATTAGTCAAGGATGGTTTACACCTTATTGTTTTACAATGGCAGGGCATCTCCCTGCTACGACTACGTGATCCGCTTGTCGTGTGATTGGTGCTTTTTATTTTTTGTGGCCGATCGCGAGGATCGGCCGTACCACGTATGGTTGTGGACTTTTCTACTCTGTCAGTCCAGTGGATAAGACCAGCCACACCCCGTTTTTTGTAGCTCCAATGCGCTCACAGCTGTCTAAACTGATTCCAGAGATCAGCTCTTGGTCTTCTGCTTCCCAGACGTTCATGCCAGCTATGGAAATCTCGATAGAATCATCTGCATGGATGATCTCCACTTCATCTCCGTCCCATTTGTATTGGCACTTGGTGCATCGTGGATGGAATGCAGCAATTAGCGTGAATCCAATCTCTACCTAGCAAGACAGCGTAGGTACTTTTTTGTCCTGACGAAAAATGACGTGGGTATGGTTTTCCTGCCCATCGCCGATCCACGTTCAAGACGCCTTGCGTTTCAAGACCGACCGTTGAAGTCGCTTAACGTGACGTTGGTTTTGATCGGATCTGCGTGGGCGTCCCAAACGTCGTAGCATGGAGTATGGCATGATATTGACTGCCGCCCCGGTGTCTACCAACATCTTGCTGACAGGTTTCCCATTGATGTAACCTCGTAGGTACAGGGCTTTCAGATGTTTGTAACCCTTCTCACTTGGCTTCTTAAAAATAACCGGCCGTGGGCGCGATCGAACCGTAATCGGTAGCTCATTGGTTCTTGGCGCGCAGAACTCTGACGGAAGTATGAACACCATGTTTGTACCAGCCGATGTCTGTGCATCGGCTTTTATTGGTTTGGGGCGCCACACTTTCCTTGTCGGGCGGTCTCCCGTTTCCATGGTCTGCCTGATTTTGACGGCTAGATCGGGCCGCGCTTTCTTCAAAGCGTGGAGATACCGTGCTTCAGCTTCCTCCAAGTTACGCAGCCGCTGCACTCTACGCTTTTGGGTATGTCTGAGTCCGTCTGGACACCACCTTGGACGGTGATATCTGTCTTCTTCATTGTCATCCCTTGGCTTCTCGAGGTCCTTTGCTCGAGCGGACTCCCTGTGACGGCTCTGAGGTGGGAGAGGCCCTAAACGTTTGAATCTCGAACGGCCTCTTGTCCTCCTTCGCTGTCCACACTCCGGCAGTTGTCAGAGATGAGGCAATCGGCTCATTCCGCGTCCAGCAATACTTGAAGAAAGGACAATCCCAATGTTTGTCTGCGCCTTCCTTTTCTTTTTGACGGTCCCTAGCGAGGTGCTCATATCCTTTATCGTCTCCATCGCCTGGCGCCGTTGGTCATCTTGACGCTCATACTTGTTAAGGAGATGCGTGGAATGCGGCTTCGATACCGCACTCTCTCACCTGTTCCTGTTAAGTACCACCGTCGTTATGGCGGGCTGGTCGCATGGACCAGCCTCTCTTTCTTTTCCCGAGAGCGACCACCTTCCTCCTTGTATGCGTGTCATGGTGGTACCCAGACCTGCCATATTAACACCGAACGAAAATCCAGCCGACGCCTCGCTGGCATCGAAGTTCTATCATGTTGACGCCGGAAATGGGTTTGTGTCCACTTTCATGGCGAACTGCCCAAGGATCAGACGGCCTTGCTCTATCGCCATTTGGATTTGGCGACGTAGCTCTTTGCAGTCATTGGTGGTGTGGGTGAACGAGTGATGCCACTTGCAGTATGGTCTCCCGTTCATTTCCTGAGCCGTGGGGATTTTATGGCCGTCGGGTAACCTCAGCTGCTTCTCTTTCAGCAGTAAATCGAAAATCTGCTCAGCTTTGCTCACGTCGAAGTCGAACCCTTTTGCAGGCCCTTGCTGTTTCACCCATTTGCAGGACACGGGGTCTGCCCCCCGAGCCCATTCAGCCACGGCCACCTCCTGGTCTTGTGTAGGATCACCTTCTTCTGTATCGACCAGGCCTATCGGACGCTTGAACTTGTCTTGGTATAACTCAGGGTGGCGCTGTTCATACATCGTCAGTTTCTGGGCCATGTGCGCCAATGAGTTGTACTCTACTTGGAAAGCCAGATCCTTGATGGGTGCTGAGAGACCCAACACTGCCAGTTCGACTGCTTCCTTCTCAGTTAAACGAGCTGAGTAACATCAGTTCTTGGTCCGGCGCTGGATGTACTCGCCTCTGTTTCTCCCGCTCGCACTGTGCCAGGTCTGCAATGCCAGCCTCGGTAGCCTCTGAATGATATTGGATGTGGAACTGCTCTTCCAGTTGCTTCCAGGTCTGAATCGAATCAGGTGGCAGCGGTGTACCACCCAAAAGCTGGTCCTGTCAGGGATTGCGCAAAAAACCTTACGCGCATCTGATCCGATGCCGAAATTATGCCTAGCTGTGCCAGGTATCGGCTTACGTGCTCGATTGAGCTCGACCCTTCCGACCCGCTAAACCTTGAGAACTCAGGGAGCCGATACTTGGGTGGCAGCGGAATCAGATCAAACTCGTTGGGGTACGGCTTTGAATAGCCGATTGTCCTTCTCTTGACACGGAACCGGTCTCTCAAGATGGTACGGATTTGCTCACTGTTTGAGCCGCAGGGCTAGATTCTCATGACTTGTTCCAGGTGGCATACTTGGCTAGCCACGCTGTTTGTCGGCGTCCACCCTGCATATCGCTGCTCTAGAAATGCTCATTCCGGAGCTCTGCCCAGAACCCCGCCGAGTAAACTCCTGCGGTTGCAATCTGGTTGGTGTGTGGCAGGTTGTTGCAGTCCGGCACGTAGGTGCATATGTACCCGTGTGGGATTTCCTTAGGTGGCTCGAACAGGAATTGGCAATCGCCTGGGTCGCCTCCAGCCTTATAGACGACGTACGCCCTGCTCCTGGTGGCTCTGGGGCCGCGAGCGTGAATGGCAGCTGCGGCCTAGTCTGGAGCGGTCTTTCTCCCTGGTGAGTCCCTAAAGTAGGCCCCGACGGAGAATCGATGTTTCATGATTTCTTGAACTACGAACCGCGACCCGCTCAGCGTTCACTGGCTCTCAGAATGGCGGTGCAGAGAATGAGCCACCATGTAGTTGACTTCCTGTCGTAGAGCTCTGGTGCGCTCCTCCGAAGGAACAGACAGATCCACCTCATCAAGAGCACCCTCGGGGGAGAACCCCCTCCACTTGATGCCATGCTTACGGGTCCTCTCAAAAGAGCCGATGAGATCGGCTTCGAAGAGATTTCTGATCTCGTCATACTTCGCCTTGTGCTCTTCAGGAAGCTCGTCGTACGTGACTGGTCTGTTCTCCATTGCAGCGTCGGATGTTGATGTAGACGTTGTTGAATGTCCCACCGGGCGTGCCAGAATGTGTTGCCTGTCAAAACTCACCGGCGGGCAGCGACGAGCAACACGAAGAGCCGGGAGGCTCCCAGAACTGCTGGTGGGCCCTGGTCCCTCGGGCAACGGCTCAAAACTCCCAAGACGCTACGGCTTGGTTCGAGGGCGTGCCACCTGACCTATACCTGGTCAGGAAGGTGAAGGATTGCTCCAATTGATTTCCTGCATGGTAAACAAGTATACGTAAAATTCGAGCCGTGACCGGCTCCCAGGTTTCCCCGTGAATCGGCTCCTAGAGCCGATTATCCCATGATTCTGCATTAGATTTTATGATAACATGGGGTTTTGCTTTATCGTTACAAGTTAAATCGATCTACGACAGTTTGACGTTTTCACCACGTAACTGGAACGTCCTACACGTAATTGAGCCTGGTATATACAAAAGATGAAGAATACTAACCCTAGAGGAGGCCTAATAACCAACGTAAAGTTAATTACCGGAACAACTTCTCTAAAACGAGTAAGCCACGTCTTTATGCACTACTGGATCGTTCAACCCGTCTGTAAGGCCTGACTACGTAGATATCAAACTAAACCTTGGCGAACAAGGCATAACCATAACAGATCGAAACAACTAAATAAAGATGAAGCAAGATGCTACCCTCGCACTTGGGAAAAGGTGCAAAGGTAGTGAGATAACTAGAGGCAGCGTAAATCAAAGAATTATAACAAAAAGCACCGATGCTAGCCTCAACAAATCTATGATAGTAGTGTTACTCGCCATCAACAAGGCTTCAGTACGAGTAACACTAAATAACGCATAAGTAAAAATACTGCCTAGATCGCGAGATGCGATCTAGGCAGCATGACACTTACCCGAAAGAAACCCTAGAACAAGGGGTGGCGATGCGCCGAGATTGTGTTTGTTGTGAACGTGATTGTCCTTCTTTTCTCGATAACCTTAGGTACATATTTATAGTCCGGAGACTCTCTACTTTTGGAATAACTCTACAACTCTATCTTTACCTAAACTGAAACGGAACCTAAACTAACACGAAACCTACTATGATACAAGATACATGGGCAATTTAGCCCAAATCCACGCACTAGGCCGACCCAACAACACGTTGAATATATGCATTTTCCAAGCCCATCTTGATCACGGCCCATCTCCTTCTTTGGCCAAAATATGGCGAGAACAAAGGGTCAATACATTTGAATTGTATTCGCAAGTGATACTATGGTAGTATAGTGGAGTCTATCATCTATATGCATTTGGCTAAGTGGAGCTTAGGATTGCTTTGCTCAAAATAGATTTTCCTTATCATTTGAAAACACTAAGTTTTTGCTTGACAAAATAATCTTTCCCAAGGCATCTCACAATCAAAGATTGAAGACCCTTTAACCCTTGTTCAACCACAAGTTTTTAACTTAGAAATTTGGATGATGAGATTCTTGATTGCTTCCATGTCTTGATGCTCAAATTGTCCTTTACCAGGGACATGGCTAAGGACTTAGATTTTACACTCTACAGAGGTGGTGCACTTTCCCCACAAGACTTGGTTTCACCAAGACAAGATCTTTCAGAAGCCTTTATGGATGCGCTCTAATCTATCATTCCCACTACCACCAACTGTCCAAATGGGTAATTTCTTTCAACCTATACGATCCAGGCAGAGCCCATAATGCCAAGTGGTTGCACTTGAAGCTTCTCAACATTTGACATCTCAAATCTCTTTGTTCCTGGGTGGCAATCCACAAGTGTGATACACAAGGTAAACCATAGCCATGGGCCTTGTGTAACCACTCAACCAAAAACCACCAAGCAATTACCATTCCACCCAGGTGATTCATTAACTTAGTTGTTTTATCAAAAAAAAACACAAGTCCTCAGACTTAGAAGTTTTTCCATAGTATGAATGTATATTCCACCCTTGTTTTCTATTAGCTAAGCTAAGCTTAATAGTAGTAGGAATCTTAACTTAGGAAATTTTCTACTAAGGTTTCATCTACTAGGATTTCCCATAGCAAGGTTTATACTTAGCAAAATTCCATGCAAGTTTTACTTAGAGAAATCAGTAATGCATAGTGAAAGTAATGGGACAAAAGTATGAAGCATCACTTGCCTTTTTGGTAGAGGGTATAAGTTCACTCCTTGTCCTTGCAACAATCACACTCTTCAAGTCACTACAATTCAATCAAGCAAGGCACAAATTCAATCTACCAATCAAGCAAAACATCACATAAAATCATAGAACCAAGATAATGCATGCAAGCATGCCAAGGGTTATTTTATTTGGAAAAGTGGTTCCTAATGGGACATAAACATTTGAAAACACCTAACGGTCATTTTTATAAAGTGGCAAAGTCATTTGCAAAATATTTCACTTCATAAACCATTTTCAAAACAAGGTATCATTTTATGTGGTGTAGAAATGTTTTTTTACTAAGGCATTAATCAATAGGATTCACAAAATATGTTTTCAAACCATAAAACTTTGTGTTTAGGGTCAGAGAGTTTAAAACAAAACATTTCCCAAAGGTTTTCTTCCAAAACCATTTTTAATAAATAAACCATATTTTTATTTGACTAGAATTGGTTTTAAATCAAAGAATCATTCTTTTTCTTTAGCAAATACATTTTTGAATCCACAAAGTGTTTCCTATGGTCAGTAGGTTCAAAACACACCATTTGCAAAAGATTTTATCCCCAAAATCATTTTTGAACAATTTTTACAATCTAAATAAGCATACAAATGTTTCTGCAAAAACACACATTTTACCAGAAGCTTTTTACTAAAAAAAATTGCAGGGTTGGATAGGTCTTGTCTTGCTGATTCCATTGATATAAAGTTTGCAAAATTTGGACGTGTAGAACAAAAGTTACAAGGTTTGCAAATTTGCATCTAAATCAGATTCTAAAATCTATTTTAAATCAAACTAGTGACACGCGGCGCTTACCTATTCGTCGGTACCGCTTCGGCCGGATCACGCTCTCTGGTGCGTTGGATCAAGTCAGATCGAGCGGCACAGGTTGCGTACCTCTTCAGCGTTTAGTGATCTATCGTATCCATTGGATCGTCATCTAACGACCATCGTCGCCTTGACCAAGTTCTGGCGGCGCTCGATGGCTGCGCGCGGCGGCGACGGTCAGACGATGGCGAAACTGGCGATGCAGGAAGCGAGGAAGGAAGGGAGTATGCTCACCATGTTCGCAGTAGCGTGGGGAAGCTCAACGTGTTGTTGGTTCGACGAGGGGCGCACAGGGTAGTCCTGAATCGCTCGCCGGAGTGTAGTTGCGCCTCGGGCTTGTCTGTTCATTGACAGGGACGAGTCTACGGTTCACTCTAGCCCAAACAAGCAACGCTGTTAGGTTCGCGAGAGAAGGGCGAATACGGGAGTACCAGCCAGAGGGAATGGGGCGGTCTGGCTTACCAGGAAGACTTCGCCGGAAATGGGGCAGACGGTGGCGCTGCGCTGGTGGTGACGCTGTCGAGTTTGCAGAGCACGCGCGGGTGAGCTGGTGATGCGGGAAGGTCCGCCAGGAGATGGGGATCACAGCTGCGTGCTCGAGGAGGCAAGGGGTGGCGTGAGGCTGCCGGAATCCTCGCCGGAGCGTCGTCGGACAGTGGGCGGTGCAGAGATGAATCGAGCAGCCTGGGGGCGTGATAGAATGAGGCGACTAGGGGGAATTGAAGAGGATATGCTGGCGCTTAAGAAGGCGATATTGCTGAGCGGAATCACTGCAGCATTACTGCGAATTTACGCGCGGTTCCAACGACAGAAACAGCAGCGGTGTCTGGGGGAAGAACAGTCAGGTGGGGAACGATTTAATGCTAAGGGGTCCTGGTTGTCTGCGAGAGAGAGGAAGAGGGAGTAGGGTCCACCAGTCATTGGCTCTGCGGGTTCAGACTCGGGTGAGGAAAACGCTTCAGGAGGGGAAAGAGGAGGTGGGCTGTTGGGCTTAGTGGGCCAGGTTGGGTTGGTTTGTTTCTATTTTTTTCTGTTCTGAAACCTTTTCCTTTTTCCAATTCAATTTCTGTTTTGAAATTCAAATCACAATTCAAACAACCAAATCAAATAAACTTCCACTAAACTTTATATTGAGTTTAGCTCTGTTTATCAACACAAATCAAAGTCCAAAACAAAATAATATTTTTAATCTTTTTAGGATCCATTTATTAATTAAATAAAATAGATCTTATTCATTAATTCAAATAGGATTTGTTTTATTTAAAATCTCCATTTGAAATCTAAATATTATCAAAACCAAATCAGTAGGTTTTATTTGAAAATATAGAATACTTGGAAAACTTATTTGAAATAAATTAATAAGTTTTTAGTGTTTTATTAAAATGGAAAAGCCTTTACTTAAATAAAATTTGGATATTAATAAATCCTCATTGTTTTATTTAAATAAACCTTTACTCTTTTAATCAAAACAAAATATCTTATTTCAAAAGCTTGGCCAAGGTTTAATTTGGCTATATAAAATAATCCTTATTTATATTTCTACCTTTTCTTTTGAAAACCAAATCTTTTATTAAAATATCCAAAAATAGTAATTTTAAATATTTTTAAGTTTATTGTTTATTTATCTTTTTAAATCCCTTTAGGATTTTATTTGATCCAAATAGGTTTTGAAAGTTTCAAATTGGATTCAAAAGTTTCTTCTCACCTTGAAAATCAACAAAGTTTTATTTTATTCATTTATTTTTCACATTACAAGATTTGGAAAATCTTGGGATGGGACACTGTACCAGAGGTTGACTTCTGCAGTTAGCTTGACGTTGTTATTACGAGTGCGAGTGGCACAAGACACGGAGAGTAAACACAATTTGCGGTAACCAATATTTTTTATTTCATAGCGACTGGAGGATACATATGTGGAGTTCTAGGAGTAGAACTTCCGTAGGAGGTTTACATTCCATGGTTGCTTGACGTCGAGTTTGTCGTCCCCGCGGACGTCGATGAGGTAGTAGGTGTCGTTGCCGAGTACTCGCCCTATGGCGAATGGTCCCTCCCACGGGGGGATAGCTTGTGCATGCCCTTCTTGTCCTGGATGAGTCGTAGCACTAGGTCGCCTTCCTGGAAGGTGCGAGTTTTCACCCGCCGGCTATGGTAGCGGCGGAGTCCTTGCTGGTAGATGGCAGTGCGAGAGCGAGCTAGGTCGCGTGCTTCGTCGAGTTGATCGATTCCGTCCTGCCGTGCGAGTTTGTTCGCCACCTCCATGTAGTGGACGACCCGTGGCGAGTCGTGCTCGTGGTCGGTGGGCATGACTGCCTCGGCGCCGTACACCATGAAGGAGGGGGTGAACCCTGTCGACATGTTGACTGAGGTGTGGATGCCCCAGATGACGGAGGGTAGCTCCTCGACCCAGCACCCGGCGGTGCGCTCGAGTGGTACTTGGAGTCGCGGCTTCAGGCCGTGGAGGATGCTCTGGTTGGCCCGTTCCGCCTGGCCGTTGGACTCCGGGTGGGCGACTGACACGAGGTCGAGCCGGATGTGGTGTTCCTCGCAGAACTCGGCCATGGCTCCTTTGGCAAAGTTGGTGCCGTTGTCCGTGATGATGCTGTTCGGGAACCCGTAGCGATATATGAGCTCGCGTAGGAATTTGGTGGCGGTCTTCCCGTCGCATTTCCGGACTGGCTTGGCCTCCACCCACTTTGTGAATTTGTCGACCGCGACCAGGAGGTGGGTGAAGCCGGAGGGGGCCTTTTTGAAGGGGCCTACCATGTCCATACCCCACACGGCAAATGGCCAGGTGATGGGGATTGTCTTGAGCGCTGAGCTCGGCACGTGTGTCTGGTTGGCATACTTCTGGCACCCGGCGCACCGCTGGACAATGTCGACGGCATCGGCGTGTGCGGTGGGCCAGTAGAAGCCATGCCGCATAGCCTTGGTGACTAGAGAGCGGGCGCCAGAGTGGTGGCCGCAGTCGCCGGAGTGGATGTCGTGGAGGATCTTGCGTCCTTCGGCGGGTTGGACACAGCGTTGGAACACGCCGGTCACGCTGCGCTTGTGGAGCTCGCCGTCGATGATGGTGAAGGATTTGCATCGGCGTGCAACCATCCGGGCGTCTGTCTCGTCTGTCAGCAAGGTGCCGGCCTCCAGGTAGGCGATGTACGGCTTGGTCCAGTCGTCTGGCTCGACGATGAGTGCGACCAGGGCGGCTTCTGGCTGCAGCGGAACTCCGATGTCGATCTCCCTTGGGGGCGAGACTGATGGCTTGGTTATCGTGTCGAGGAAGACGCCGGCGGGTGGTGCGAGTCGAGCTGACCCGATGCGAGAGAGTGCGTCGGCCTCCTCGTTCTTCCGCCTGTCGATCCACTCGATGGAGTGGCCTGCGAAGTGTCCCCCCAGCTTGTCCACTGCTTGGCGGTATGCCGCCATGGTAGGGGAGACGGCGTCGCAGGTGCCAGCGACTTGCCCGGCGACGAGGTCGGAGTCTCCGTAGCAGCGTAGGGGGCTGACGTTCATTTCCTTGGCAGCTCGCATGCCGTGGAGTAGTGCCTCATACTCGGCCATGTTGTTGGTGCAGGGGGTGAAGTCGAGGCAGAGGACGTAGCGGAGCTTGTCGCCCTTCGGTGAAGTCAGCATGATCCCTGCTCCTACGCCGTCCGTGTTTTTGGAGCCGTCAAAGTGTAGGCTCCAGTAGTGGAGGTACGGCAGCTTTTCCGGCTGCTGGGCCTCTTCCCAGTCGGCGATGAAGTCCGCGAGAGCCTGTGACTTGATCGCTTTTCGTGGCTCATACTTGATGTTGTGGACGCCGATTTCGACAGCCCACTTGGCGACTCGCCCAGTCGCCTCGCGGTTGCGGATGATGTCCTGCAACGGTGCTGAGGAGACGACCATGATCGGATGCTCCTAGAAGTAGTGCGGCAGTCGCTGCTGTGCTCTGAAGACTGCGTACACCAGTTTCTGGTATTGTGGGTACCGCTGGCGCGACTCGGTGAGGACCTCGCTGATGTAGTACACCGGTTGCTGTACAGGGCGCTCCTTGCCTTCCTCTGGACGCTCGACGACCATGACGGCGCTGACGACGCGATCGGAAGCCGCGACGTAGACCAGCATGGGTTCTTTGTCGACGGGGGCGGCGAGTAGAGGTGCTGCGAGTAGCACCTTCTTAAGGTCGCGGAGCGCTTCTTCCGCCTCCTTGTCCCACTGGAAGGTGGGGTTCTTGCGCATCAGGCGATATAGGGGCATCGCCTTTTCGCCCAGGCGGGGGATGAAGCGACTGAGAGCTGCTACTCGCCCGGCCAGCTTCTGGACATCGCGCAGGCACTCGGGTTTGCCGAGTCGAGCGATCGTGTCGATCTTTGTGGGGTTCGCCTCGATCCCGCGCTTGGAGACGACGTACCCCAGTAGTTGTCCTGCTGGTACCCCGAAGGTGCACTTGCCTGGGTTGAGCTTTATCTTGTATTTCCGCAGGTTGGCGAATGTCTCCGCCAGGTCGGCGAGTAGATCGCCCTGGCGAGCGGACTTCACTACCACGTCGTCGATGTAGACGTGGATATTGCGGCCAATTTGGCTCCCAAGGCACTCCTGCATGCACCGCTGGTAGGTTGCCCCGGCGTTCTTGAGGCCGAAGGTCATGGCGGTGTAGCAGAAGGCTCCGAATGGCGTGATGAACGCCGTCTTTTCCTCGTCCTCAACAACCATTTTGATCTGGTTGTACCCAGAGTAGGCATCGAGGAAACACAGCGACTCCAAGCCCGTGGTGGAGTCGATTATTTGGTCGATCCGCGGGAGGAAGAACTGTTCCTTCGGGCAGGCGCTGTTCAAGTTTGTGTAGTCGATACACATCCTCCAGGTCCCGTTCTTCTTCTCGACCAAGACTGGGATTGCCAGCCACTTGGAGTATTTGATTGGCAGGATGAAGCCTGCAGCGAGTAGACGCTGCACCTCCTCGGTGATAGCTCGGCGGCGCTCTTCATTGAAGGGCCGCAACGACTGCTTGACGGCTCGCACTTTGGGGTCGGCGTTTAGTTTGTGCTCAGCGAGTTCCCTAGGGACACCAGGCATGTCAGAGGGCTTCCATGCGAAGATGTCCCTGTTCTCACGGAGGAACTCGATGAGAGCGCCTTCCTAGGTTGGTCTCATGCCCGTCAAGATCATCACCGTCTGGCTGGAGTCGCCTGGGACCAGCTCGACGATGCGGGTGTGCGTCGTTGCCTCGAAGGCTGAGGTGTTTGCGCCCTCCGAGTTGGGCTTCTTGAGTATGGTGGGGTCGTCGTTTGTGACCCCGCTCGCGTACTTGGCGAGCTCGTCGGCGTGGTTGGCCTCTGCCGCGATGACGGCATCGGCGAGTTCGGCTCCTTTGGCCTCGCACTCGGCGGCCATGTCAGGGTCGCCGTTGATGGTGATGATGCCGCACGGCCCGGGGGGCTTCATCACGTCGTACGCGTAGTGGGGCGCTTCCATGAACTTGGCGAACGCTTGGCGCCCTAGGACGCAGTGGTAGGGGCTGTCGAAGGGTACCAGCTCGAAGACGATCCGCTCGGTGCGGAAGTTTGCTGGTGTGCCGAAGGTGACTGGCAGCGTGACCTTGCCGATCGGGTACGCCTTCCGACCAGGGACGATGCCGTGGAACGTGGTGTAGGTCGTCTCGACCATCGACTGCGGGAGCCGCAGTCGCCTGAAGGTGTCCAGGTACAGGATGTTGATGGAGCTGCCGCCGTCCATCAATGTCTTGGGAGCCGAGTCGCCACCTTAGGCTTGACCACCGTGGCAACTCGCCTAGGTACTGGCGCGTGGCGAGTGGTCTGGCGGCTAGGTGATGGGCTGCTCCACCAGTTGAGGAACCGGGAACGCCCACTGGCCACCGCGTTGACGGCGACGGCTGGCGATGACCTTCTTCTCGCCGTGTTGAAGCTCGTGAAGGTATGGAGCGAGCCGCCACATAGCAATTTTCCGCCGCTTACGGGGTTGTTGTTAGTCCTTCGCGCCGCCATGCCTTCTCAATCTCCGAGAGTGTGGCAGTCGGCGGTCGGTGCGTGGCAGGCTTCTTCCCCGCTGGAAACGCAAGGTTGGTTAAGGAGGGCGGGGCGAACCTTGGTTTCGCCTTGTAGTTGCCGCCGCCGTCGCGCGTTCCGTCATGTGGAAGCTCTTGGGCTCACGGTGCGCGTGCGCGCTGGCGACGAAGTCGACTCGCCATCGCGGGCGCTTGCCGCGAGGCGAGTGTTTCAGAGTAGGTCGGACCGTCGTCTGTCGTTGCCGCCAGGCGGCGTTGGCCTCGACTCGCCGGTTTCCTGGTTTGGATCTTCCTCCGCGTACCGTTTGGCGATCTCGAGGAGGTCTGGTATGTTGTCGAGCGTGCAAGAATGTCGCTTGAGCTTGGCGACCAAGGGCTCGTAGCGGCACGAGGTCTTGAAGGAATGGATCGCGGTGTCTGGGTGGATGCCGACCACATTGTACCATAGTTCTTGCCACCACTGGACCCAGTTGCGGGTCGACTACGGGTCCCCGGACGATCGCCTGTGTCCTCGATGGTGGTGGCGCGGTGTAGGAGCACTCGGCGTTCGACGGCGTCGCACATCTCCTCCCAGGAGTCGATGTTGTCCTGGGGGAGGGTGTTGATCCACTGCCTGCACGTCCCCTCCATCATCAAGGGGAGGTAACGGGCGGCTAGCAGGTCGGTGTGGCCAGCGATCCCCATCGCCATGAGGTATGTATCCAGCCACACGGAAGGGTCGTACGAAGGGTCGTACTTCTCTATTTCCTTCGGCGCCTTGAAGTTCGCCGGGTACTTTTCGCCTCGGATCATCGGTCCGAAGCACCTGGGCCCGAGTCGGCTTAGCGACCCCATCGGCTCGCCGTCGCGACGATTGGTTAGGGTGTGTCGCAGGTCGTCGGGCTGGCGTGCGCGCCATCTTTGGTTGTTGATGATGTGGGTGCGGGCGTCGATGGGCTGACGGTTGGCGGCGACGAAGTTGGTCGCTCTCCTGGGGTCGTTGGTGGAGAGTGCCGCGTTCGCTGGTCGATGTTGGAGCTACAGTGGCTCTGGTGGCGGGCAGTTGAGGGTGTTTGCCGCCAATGGGTGGCCGCTTGAGGCCGCTCTGCTGCCCGAAGAACGCGAGTACACCCGACCCTGCGAGTCGGCTCCTGCGTTTTGCTGCTCGACCACCTTTGCGAGCAGGGCCCTGACATACTGGATATGTAGGGCGCCGTCACTAGTGGCCGTGATGTTGTCGGCCGCTGCTCGGCCCGCCACGAGGTTGTCCATCGGGGTGGAGAACAGTGGTAGCCCATTCGTGTCTCGGTCCCGTGAGGAGACCACTATCCGCGGCTGATCCCTGGGGGTGTGCGGAGGTGGGCGCCCATCGCCGACCCCGGGGCCGGCGCTTCCGGTGGCGCGTTCGCAGATCGCGCGCCGCCACGTGGCCGGGTCATTCGTCGCCAAAGTTCAGGCGTGCCTCGACGTGGGGTTCAGCGACCTGATTCTTCGCTGGTTGTAGCGTGACAGCCTCATTGCCACCGCCGAGGCGAAATTTTTCGCGCTCGGCTTGCTCTTTGCGGACTGCCTCCGCCAGCTTCAGGCGGAGTTCCTCGACCTCCGTTGTTGTGGCGTTGGGAGGGATCGGGGTGGAGAAGGGATCCTCCGGCGGATCGGTGCCAGTCGCCATGTAGGTCACGGTGTGGCGACCGGTCCCGTCGCGGAGATCGGTAGAGTTTTCCGACCCGGAGTCAAAGTCGAAGATCCCAAGGATGGAGGGATCCTCGAAGTCTCCCATGTTGGAGACCTGGGTGATGGAGCCCGCGCGTGAAGCCGCGGTGATGGATCCGGTGAGTGACGCCGGGGTCGCCGAATCGGCGTCGTCATTGAGGGTCGTGTCTTCTGCGGCCGCGGAGTTTTCGGCCACGTTGTTGTGGGCCGAGTTGTACTCGGAGGCGAGGCGATGGATCGTGCGGACCTGGCTCTCGGAGAGCCGGTCACGTGGCGGCGAATCGCGGATGCGAGCCGAGTCCTCCGAGACGATGACATCGGTGAGGCCGACGAAGAGGCTGATCGTGCCTACTGGCAAGATCATGCTGTGCGTGATGGGTCGCGCCGCCGGGACGTAGCTGCTCGGCAAGATCTTGAGCATCTCTCTTATCGCTATCATGCGACCGGTGGCGACAGACTCGTTGATGGGCATATTGGATCTCGCCGCAGAACACCGTCCAGACCGGCCAGGCCCCACGGTGGGCGCCACTATCGTGGGAATGGTCATGGCAGATGCTGCAATCGGCAGCGAGTAGTAGAACGAGGGGCAAGGGCGGCCAGCCATCTGCGGTGCGAGATGAGGGCGGAGACACAGGGTTTTACCCAGGTTCGGCCCCCGGAGGGTAAAGACCTACTCCTACTAGATTGTATTATGATGGTGTTACAATGGGGCGAGCTCGGCGGCTAGGCGGCGAGTCGCTTGGGTGTATGATGGAACGTACGTCTACACGCCCTGTAGACATGTTTATATAGACTCACCCTCCCTAGGGTTTACAAATCTCAACCGAATCTGTTAAGTTTTCGGTACTCGTTTAACGTAATCCGACTGGGCCTATCTACTCTCCTGGGACTTTAGCTTCCAGTCGCCTAGATCCACGCCAGGTCTTGATCCAGTCGCCGTCTTGCAGGCCCACTCGCCAGGTCGTGGGCCAGTCGGAAACGTCCTGCTGGGTATACCCCGGTAGGCATATCCCCATCAGGTGTCATGTGAACGTCGACTACATGATACTTCACAATTTATGGGCCTAGGGGAATGCATTGTGTATTTGGCTACTAATTGTGGGGTTGCCGGAGTGACAGAAACCTGAACCCCCGTTAGGAAACCATTGCACAAGGGAGTGTAGGATCTCAGAGTTTAAGGCTGTGGTTAGGTTTATATCTTAATTGCTTTCTTGTAGTTGCGGATGCTTGCAAGGGGTTTAATCACAAGTATGTATTAGTCCAAGTAAGGTCGGTACATTAGAACAGGTTCACCGACACAACACTTATAAAACCAAAGAAGACTACTCAGCTATATGAAGCGAAAGCACTTGACAGAATTCCCATGTGTCCTCGAGAATGTTTGGTCTTCATAAGTATTTCCACCGACTTGTCCTTTGCTAAGAAAGGATTGGGCCACTTGCTGCAATTATTTGCTATTTTATTTACTTGCACTTTATTTCTTTGCTTTATCAGAAAACCCCTAAAAATCCGTTTGCTAACTATTTATAGAGATTTCCTGCTCCATACCACTAGTTAACACCTTCTGCTCCTCGTTGGGATCGACACTACTATTTATCGAAAGTACTACGATACACCCCCTATACTCGTGGGTCATCAAGCAGATATGGGTATATCTATTTCATGAAACATAAGTCCAAAATTTTTGAGAAGTTTTAGGAATTTCAAAGTGAAGTAGAGAATCAACATAACAAGAAGATAAAATTCCTACGATCTGATCGTGGAGGTGAATATCTAAGTTACGAATTTGGCGAGCATTTGAAGAAATGCGGAATACTTTCACAATTGACACTGTCGGGAACACCACAACATAATGGTGTGTCTGAACTGTAGGGTTCACAGCATAGAAAGCAAAAAATTCCTATGATGGGAACAACTTAGTACCAAGATCTATCTACTAGATACAAGCAACGGGTGGACATACATCCATAGATACCATATCCTTGTAGACTGACAAAGTTTAACGATGTTGCACTCATGGATGATGTAGACAAACGCTTCCTGATCTCAAGATCAAGAAGAAGTCCAGCGCTGCAAATCAGCAGCGCATCTGTGCTCGCACACACGTCCAAGCCATCGAGCAACCTCCGCCTCCTTGCTCCAGCGATGCAACGGAAGCAACAACTCTTTCCAAACAAAAAGCCACCGGGAACATGTATCTCGCTAGTCCGAGACCATGGGGGATAAACTAGAGGGTGAGAGAGATCCTTCACGAGGAGGTGTGAGTGTGAGAGAGGGAGAGGGGGTCCTTTTATAGGAGGAGGGGTCCACACCAAGGGGTGGTCGGCACATGGGGGTCTTCCCTCACCCCTTCCTCCATTCATGTGGGTGGAGCTCCCACTCACAAAATGACCCTTCATCTCTCCACTCAAAATCCCATTAAATTTCCACCAAATTTAATGTAATCTCTCTTTAAATAAAACTTATTTATTCAAAATTTTGTCAATTACATTAATTAACAAACATTCAGATAAAACCCCTTGCTGGTAATCTATTTCACATGCAGAAACACTTTCAACAATTTCACCCGAAACAATTCCGGTGTCTAGTGAAATAATTCCCGCGCTTTGTAATTCTCTTCGTCTAGAACATATTTGTTCCAAATGGTGTCGTTGTCTGTTAAGTGTGTCACCCTATGGTTCACGAATAATGCGTACATGATCGAGACCCCTCTAGGATCAATAATCAAAAGCGGGACCTAAAGATCCATACTGACTCCCACACATTCAACAATGACTTCTTGTGATCGTGAGAACCTTTTACGCTAGTAACTTAATCCCTTTTGTCTCACGATATATTACATGTATGAGATTTGATCATCGGTATATCCATACCTAGTTTGATCTCGTTACCGACAAGTACTCTTTTCTTGTTCCCATGATATGACATTCTAGTGATCACATCACTTGCTTGCAAGCTAACTAATATGATTTTACCTAGAGGGCCCATAGTATATCTCTCCGTCGTCGGGATGGAAAAATTACATTCTTGATCCATGATCCTCAACATAACACCTTCGTAGCACTGAATTCACCTTTATAGTCACCATGTTATGGTGTGACGTTTGATGTTATTAAGATACTCTTCTAGTGTTACTGATTGACATGATCTCATGGTCTAAGGATTAGGATTACTTCGTATGATATTATAGAAATATAAACACAATGACTTTGATCGTAATGCTATACTTCGGATGAATGTTCATCACACCATTCCAATAATGTTGTGACCTTGTTATTAACAGCATCCAATGTCCATGATTAGGAAACCTTGATCATCTTGTTAATCAACGAGCTAGTTTATAAGAGAGGCATAACTAGGAACTTTCCATTTGTTTATTAAACAAACATGTATTAATTTTTCCGTATTAATACAATTATAGCATGCAAAATAAACATCTATCATATACTTGGAATATACATAATAACAACTTTATTATTGCCTCTCAGGGCATATTCTCTTTAGTCTCCCGCTTGCACTAGAGATAATAATCTAGTTACATAGTGATAAATCTAACACCCACGGAGTTCTGGTGTTGATCATGTTTTGCTCTAGGGATATTTTTAGTCAACGGATCTACTACATTGAGATCCGTGTGTACTTTAGAAATCTTTATATCTCCATCCATGACATGTTCGCAGATGGAGTGAAACCGGCGCTTAATATGGTTGGAATTCTTCTGAGACATTGGTTCCTTGGCATTGGCCATGGCTCCATTGTTGTCACAATAGATCACCATTGGGTCCAATATGCTAGGAACCACACCTACTTCAGTATGACCTCCTTGACCCAAACTGCTTCCTAAGCCTCTTCCGAAGCAGCAACATATTCGGCCTCCTTTGTTGATCCCGCCACCACGGGTTGTTTGGAACTCCTCCAACTTACCACTCCTCCATTCATGATAAATACGTATCCGGACTGAGACTTAGAGTCATCCAGATCGGTGTCGAAGCTAGCGTCGACATAACACTTAGCGACGAGCTCTTCTTTACCTCCGTACACGAGAAACATTTCCTTAGTTCTTCTTAAGTACTTAAGGATATTCTTGACCGCCATCCAGTGTTCCGATCCTGGATCAGATTGGTATCTACTAGTCAAACTAATAGCATGTGCCACATCCGGTCTTGTACATAGCATGGCGTACATGATAGAGCCTATGGCTGAAGCATAGGGGGCCTTGAGCATTATCTCTCTTTCTTCCGTCATAGCCGGACTTTGAGTCTTACTCAATGTCTTGCCTTGCAACATAGGTAAGAGCCCCTTCTTACTTTTGTCAATTTTAAACTTCTTTAAAATATTATCAAGGTATGTGCTCTGTGATAGCCCTATTAGGCGTCTTGATCTATCTCTATAGATCTTTATGTATGACGCGTCACATAGGTCCTTCATTGAAAATTTGCTGTTTAGATAAATTTTAACATTGTTTAAAGATCTACATCATTTTCAATCAGTAATATGTCATCCACGTATAATATTAGAAATGCCACATTGCTCCCACTCACTTCCTTGTAAATACAAGCCTCTCCATAAGTTTGGACAAATCCAAACTCTTTGATCACCTCATCAAAGCGGAGATTCCAACTTCGGGATGCTTGCTTCAGTCCATAGATGGATCACTGAAGCTTTCATACCTTGTCAGCATCCTTAGGATAGACAAATCCCTTTGGTTGTATCATATACAACTCTTCTTCAATGTTGCTATTGAGGAACGCAGTTTTGACATCCATCTGACATATCTCATAGTCGAAATATGCAGCAATTGCTAACATAATCCTAACTTACTTTTGCATCACTACGGGATAGAATGTCTCATCGTAGTCAAGTCCTTGAATTTGTTGAAACCCCTTTGAGAAATGTCGAGCTTTATAGACGCTTATGTTACCATCAGCATCAATATTTATTTTGAAAATCCATTTGTTCTCCACGGCCTTTCGGTCGTGAGGTAAGTCCACCAAGGTCCAAACCTGGTTTTCATACATGGATTCCATCTCGGATTTCATGGCTTCTATCCATTTGTAGGAATCCAGGCTCATCATCTCTTCTTCATACATCACAGGGTCATTTATTTCATCAACCATGAAATTCATAACAGGATTTCCGTATAGTTCAAGAGTTGCAGGCATCCTGCTTGACATGCGAGGTTCGGTAGTATTCACTTTCAAAGTTTCATGATCATTATCATTAGTTACCTCTTCATTCAGTGAAGTCAACTCTAGAACAACTTCCGGTGCTACGCTACCTGCCATACTATGAAGATAAGGTTTAATAACCTCTTCGAGTTCTACCTTCCGACTACACACGCCTTTCGCGAGAAACTCTTTGTCTAGAAAGGATCCATTCTTGGCAACTAAAACCTTTCCCTCAGATCTGTGATAGAAGGAATACCCAATGGTTTCCTTAGGGTATCCTATGAATACACATTTTTCCGCTATGGGTTTGAGTTTATTAGGCTGAAGTTTCTTCACATAAACATCGCATCCCCAAACTTTAAGAAATGACAGCTAAGGTTTGTTTCCAAACCACAATTCATACGGTGTCTTTTCAACGGATTTACATGGTGCCCAATTTTAAGTGAATGCAGCAGTTTCTAGTGCATAACCCCAAAATGACAGTGGCAAGTCAGTCAGAGACATCATAGATCGAACCATATCTAATACAGTATGATTACAACATTCCGACACACCATTATTCTATGGTGTTCCGGTAGGTGTGAGTTGTGAAACTATTCCACACTCTTTCATATGTGTGCTAAACTCGTAACTTAGATACTCACCTCCACGATCAGACCGTACAAATTTGATCTTTCTATTATGATGATTTTCCACATCATTCTGAAATTCCTTGAACTTTTCAAAGGTTTCAGACTTGTGTTTCATCAAGTAGATATAACCGTATCTACTCAAATCATCAGCGAAAGTAATAAAATAACAATATCCACCTCCCTCCGACACACTCGTTGGACCACATACATCAGAATGTATGATTTCTAATAAATCTGTCGCCCGTTCCATTGAACCGGAAAATGGCGTTCTATTCATCTTGCCCATAAGGCATGTCTCATATGTATAAAATGATTCGAAATCAAGTGATTCTAAAAGTCATCTGAATGGAGTTTCTTCATGAGTTTAACGTCAATATGACCTAGACGGCAGTGCAACATATATGCAGATATATCATCATTAAGTTTAATCCTTTTAGCATCAACATTATGAATATGTGTAACACTATTATCGAGATCCAATAGAAATAAACCATTCATCACAGGTGCATGACCATAAAAGATATCATTCATATAAATCAAACAACCATTGTTTTCGGATTTAAATGAATAACTACTTCACATCAAACACGATCCATATACAATTTTCATGCTCAGTGCAGGCACCAAATAACAATTATTTAGGTTTATAACTAATCCCGACGGTAAGTGGAGAGGCAGCGTTCTGATGGTGATCACATCAACACTTGATCCATTGTCGACACGCATCTTGACCTCACCCCTTGCTAGCGGTCGCTTGTTCTGCAGCCCCTGATTCGAGTTACAAATATTAGCAACCGATCCGGTATCAAATACCAACGTGCTACTGTGAGTACTAGTCAAGTACACATCAATAATATGTATATCACATATACCTTTGTTTGCCTTGCCGGCCTTCTTGTCTGCTTGATACGTCGAAAACGTATCTATAATTTTTGATGCTCCATGCTTGTTTAGTATCTACTTTTCTTTGCTTTGTCTACACTTTGAGGTGTTTTTATATCTTTTCTGGAACTAACCTATTAACAAGTTGCCACAGTGCCAGTTTCACGTTTTCTTCTGTTTTTGGTTCCAGAAAGGCAGAAAATCAATATTCTCGGAATTGGACGGGAAAAAAGCCAAAGTCAATATTTTACCGTGGGCGACACGAAGTCCATAGGAGAGACGAAGATGCGCCACATGGCTTCCACACCCCCTAGGCGTGGGTGGGCCCAGCCCGCGCCTGGGCAGGGTGTGGGCCCTCTGGCCGCCTCCCAGTCTCGCCTCTTCGCCTATAAGAAGCCCCCGATAGAGAAACCCTAGGCACCCGATCAAAACTACACGAAACCTTCTGTAGCTGCCGCCACCATCGTCCCTAGATCGAGGAGATCTGAAGTTCTTCCCGGCACCCTGCCAGAGGGGAGATCATCCCGGAGGCCTTCTTCTCCGGTATGAAGTGTGAGTAGTTCCACCTTGGACTACGGGTCCATGTAGTAGCTAGATGGTTGTATCTCCTCCTTTGTGCTTTCATGTATAGATCTTGTGAGCTCCGTTCATGATCAAGATGTAATATATTTGTAATAATGCATGTTGTGTTTGTGGGGATCCAATGGATATTGATATTACTATGTCAGATTGATTAATGGTTTTGTCTATTTGATTCTGTCATGTCTATGTTGTTTGTGATCTTGCATGCTCTCCGTTGTTAGTAGCTATCTTGGCCAAGTAGTTGCTAGTGACTCCAAGAGGGGGTATTTATGCTCGATAGTGGGTTCATGCCTCTAGTTTCCAAGGGAAGTGACAGGAATATCTTCGGTTGTAGATGTGTTGTTGCCACTAGGGAGAAAACAAAGGTCTCTTGTTCATGGAACAAGTGGATTGTTTATCTTACATACTTTGCTTAAAGCAGTTGTTTGTTGCTTGCAACTTAATACTTGAGGGGATTCAGATGATAACCTGAAGGTGGACTTCTAGTGATAGATGTAGTTGGATGTCGATCTATGTATATTTTTGTATTGCCCAATCGGATCTCATAGGATCTTTTTGTCTAGTATTGCATTTCTATGCCTTGCTCAGTTCCTATCAATTGCCCTGATGTAATTTGTTTACCCTTCATGCCATGTTGTTTATCTAAGGAGATCACCTCTAGTGAACTATGGACCCCGGTACAATATTTATCATTGATACATCTTCCACTGTTACATGTTTACTTGCTGCAAGCCATTACCTTCCACACCATACAGTTAATCCTTCGTTACAGCAACCATTGAGATTGACAACCTCACTGTTAGTTGGGGCAAAGTCTTGAGTTTGTGTTGTGCAGGTTTCCACGTTGCTTGCAACACCTATGTGACGTTTCCTTCCTCCTACTGGTTCGATAACCTCGGTTTCTTGCTAAGGGAACACTTGCTGTTGTGCTGCTTCACACCTTGCTCTTGGGGTTCCCAACAGGCTCCACATCAACTAAGACATCAACAAGTTTTCTGGCGCCGTTGCCGAGGAGGCTAAGGACGTCTTCACAAGGGGAGTCCTCCTCAACCTTTCTCTTTACTTTGTTTTTAGTTTGCTTAGTTTCGTTTGCTTGGTTTTGTTTGCCTCTTTTCAAAAACTCAAAAAAATTAGTTTAGTTTGGTTTGCTTTCTCTTATCAAAAACACAAAAAAATTAGTTCATACTCTAGTTGCCACCTTGTTCTAGCTCACCATGTTGCTCCCCAAGTTCACCCTGAGGACCTTTCTATAGGTAGTGGCTCCATAATTGGGAAAGACAATATTGAAGGATTACTTAATCATGTTAGCAAGCATGAGGATATTGATGATAAATCTATAGCAGAGCTTGCTCCTAATTATGAAATTGCTGCATCTTCTTTAGTTCATATGTTGGAGGCTAGGTTTGTTAGCCTTAACCCCATGATGCAAATTTTGTTCCTAAAACTAAAAGAAGAAAAGAATGTTGAAAAGAGAGAGTTTATTCTTGAAACATTACTCAAAGAGTTCCATGATGTTGCTAAGGAAGCCAAAAAGGTCTTTGAGTGTTTTAATATGCTAGGCTCATGTGTAGATGTTGTGGGTACTTCAGATAAAACCAAGCCTAGAGCTGAATTTAAGATACCCATACCCTTTAAGCTTGTTGGGATGCATGAGGCCTTTGAAAAGAATTTTGATTGGATTGTTCCTGAAAATCCTTTTGATGAAAGTAGTAAACCAAAGAGAAATGATAAGGGATCCACCAAGACTCATTTGGATGAGATACCTCTCATAGTTGAAGACTTTGCAAGTATTGATCTCAATTCCTCATTTGAAAATACTTGATTTCTTGCTTCTTGTGCCTAACTTAAAGGCGTTAAAGAAAAGTACTTGTTGGTAGATAACCCAAGAGTTTCCTTGAGTCTTGGAAGTTATTACTTCTGTAATGACCTCTCATTATCCTTTTTGTTTGCTTTTTGTGCCAAGAATGACCTCTAATGAGAGGGAAGTAAGATTTGGAGAGTTGCTATCCCGAAACAGATTTCTGTCCTCCACCATAAAAATTCGTGAGGAGTCTCTGTAAGTCGGATTGAGCTTAAAATTTATGAATAAATCCCCCAGTATGTTAGAAAACTTTAGTTAGTTCAACACTTTTTTATTTAAGAAACATAAGATTTTCGAAAAAATCGGTTTCTACCTGTTGGTCTGTTTTGACAGATTTCTCCTATTATTTGCATTTTCTTCTTATTGATTCCTATTTGAGTTCTCTTTTGGGGAATTGAGCTTTTTGAAGGAGATTATGCAGTACCTTGTTTTTTTAATAAAATGTTTTGCTGGTCCAAAGCTAAACCCAAAGGTCTATTATCTTTTGAATACACTAATGTTGCTAATGAAGATTGTGTGAAGTTTGGTATGAAGAAAAAATTTCAGGTGTAGAGAGACAATGATGTAATGAGATGAAGGATGGAGAAAAGCTAAAGCTTGGGAATTCCACCCCGGTGTCACCCAAGAAATATCCAAGAGGTACAAGCGTCAAAGCTTGGGGATGCCCAAGGCATCCCCTTCTTCATCAATAAAAGGCTCAGGTCTTTCTAGACACTTTATTTTTATTATTTCGTGCACTGTTGTGTTATTCTTGGAGCATCTTAGTTTTTGTTTGCTTTGCTTAGTTTTTTTATTTTGCTTGAATAAAGTAGTTTGGACCCTCGTTCTCGCTGTGTTGTTTCAAATAAGTTGCTTGGTGTTGGAAAGGAATAGAAAATTCTTGCTTGATAAGTGCAGGAGGAGCTTGCCTTGACTGTGACTTAGACATTAGCATGATATGCTAAGTGTTGTTTTGACCTTATGCTTAGTGATTATTTCTGTAGCATGTCTTGTTCCAAACAATTGGGATTGCTTAGTGTGCCTTGAAAGAATTATGCATTGTTTTAGCATGCAAAAGCATAGTATTTTGGTATTCTCCTTTGATGCTTTGTTTGGGTTGACTTGGTGCATGCTCACACCAAGTTATGACTATGAACAAGTCACCATAGCCTCTATGATCATTTAGTCGTTGACTTGTAGTACCACTCTATGCTTTGAGTAGTAATGTTTTGTTGCTTTGCATGATTATGGCCATTATTGCTCTCTTAGGTGGTTGCTCCCAGTATTTTGCTAGCCTCCACTTGTATGAGTAAGTTCTACTCATGCCTCCAACTCCCAACAAACCAAGTTATTCCAAAGTGTCCACTATAAACTCCTATGCATGGTGTGTTACACCATTCCAAGTATATTCTTGTTTTCAGCTATGTTCCAATTGAAAAGTATTTTGTTATGTGAAAACTTAGTGATTAAAGCCCTCACGAACTTGATGGAACACTTTATATTCTTTTCCCCTAATGAACTTGAACCATTGTGTCGTCTATTTTGTATATGCTTGCACTTATACGTTGGAATTAGCAGAACCATGTTGTCATGGGGAACGTTTTCAACATTGCACTTGTACTTTGTACATAGTTGATATCATGCTCTTTTGTATATGGATGTCACCGGTGTGAAATAAAGAGGGAGCTTGTAATTCCATGGAGTTATGTATTTTTTGTTAGAGAAACGCCTGGGCCGCTAGCCTAAGCCATGCCTAATCATGGTGGAAACTTGCAGCATCACCATAATGAGCTATCTATGAAGCATCCTCAATAAAAAGCTATGCATATAGTAAATAAAAAGATCACTGAGATGCTCATTGTCTACTTTCCTTGTCATTTTGGTTAGGGATAGCTCATGTACCATGTGCAAGGGATACCCCGTTGGCGGTTCTCTATGATACGCATGTACTTACTATGACAAGAACTTACAGGTGACTGAAGTTGAGTAGCATGAGGTGTGGACCTCGTATTCAAGGGACTTGAGATTTCCAACTTATACTTTGTCAATCATATACTCCATAGTTTGTTCACTTTAACCTTAATCACTTCAAGATGCTTATGATAAGGGCAATGAGGGCTGAAAGATAAAAAGTATCATAATTTTTGGAAGCTCTTTTTGAAACTTGAAATCCCTGCTTCCCTTTGTGAAGGTCCTTTCTTCCACCATCATTTGAGTCTCCACCTTCTACCTTTAGGTACCATTAAGAGAGCATAGTTGCCATTCTGTGTGCAGTGTCCCAATACTTATTGATTGATGCATATTGTGATATGCTTGTTCTTGTGCTACTTGTATCTAATAACTCTTATGAACTTTGAAGGTGTCCTATGCATCTATTTGCTACTCTATGAGGGACAAGATGAATGCCACTATGCCATGTTTTCTGTATGTGAAACAAACAAACTTTTTTCAATGCATGTTATTCATGATCTTTGTTTGTAGCCTTTCATGTTGCATGCATAGTTACTTTGTCTTATTGTTAGAACTCCATCTTTCATGCACATGTTTAGAGTTCTTTGATCCCAGCTTTCAATGCTTGCAAATGGTTTGATCTTGGTTTTGATGGTGCATGTCACCTCAAAAATTATTCTTTTATCACTTACCTACTCGAGGACGAGCAGGAGTTAAGTTTGGGGATGCTTGATATGTCGGAAACGTATCTATAATTTTTGTGCTCCATGATTGTTTAGTATCTACTTTATTTTGCTTTGTCTACACTTTGAGGTGTTTTTATATCTTTTCTAGAACTAACCTATTAACAAGTTGCCACAGTGCCAGTTGCATGTTTTCTTCTATTTTTGGTTCCAGAAAGGCAGAAAATCAATATTATTGGAATTGGACGGGACAAAAGCCAAAGTAAATATTTTACCGTGGGCGACACGAAGTCCAGATGAGAGACAGAGAGGCGCCACAGGGCTGCCACACCACCCCTAGGCACGGGTGGGCCCAGCCCATGCCTGGGCAGGTGTAGGCCCTCTGGCCGCCTCCCAGCATTGCCTCTTCGCCTATAAGAAGCCCCCGATACAGAAACCCTAGGCACCTGATCAAAACTCCACGAAACCTTCTGTAGACGCCGGCACCATCGTCCCTAGATTGGGGGATATGAAGTTCTTCCCGGCACCCTGCCAGAGGGGAGTTCATCCCGGAGGCCTTATTCTCCGGTATGAAGCGTGAGTAGTTCCACCTTGGACTACGGGTCCATGTAGTAGGTAGATGGTTGTATCTCCTCCTTTGTGCTTTCATGTATAGATCTTGTGAGCTCCGTTCATGATCAAGATCTAATCTATTTGTAATCATGGATGTTGTGTTTGCAGGGATCAGATGGATATTGAGATTACTATGTCAAATTGATTAATGGTTTTGTCTATTTGATTCTATCATGTCTATGTTGTTTGTGATCTTGCATGCTCTCCGTTGTTAGTAGCTATCTTGGACAAGTAGTTGCTAGTGACTCCAAGGGGGGGTATTTATGCTTGATAGTGGGTTAATGCCTCTAGTTTCCAAGGGAAGTGACAGAAATATCTTTGGTTGTAGATGTGTTGTTGCCACTAGGGAGAAAACAACGGTCTCTTGTTCATGGAACAAGTGGATTGTTTACCCTACACACTTTGCTTAAAGCAATTGTCTGTTGCTTGCAACTTAATACTGGAGGGGGTTCGGATGATAACCTGAAGGTGGACTTCTAGTCATAGATGCAATTGGATGGCGGTCTATGTATATTGTTGTATTGCCCAATCGAATCTCATATGATCTTTTTGTCTAGTATTGCATTGTTATGCCTTGCTCAGTTCCTGTCAATTGCCCTGGTGTAATTTTTTTACCCTTCATGCCATGTTGTTTATCTAAGGAGAGCACCTCTCGTGAACTATGGACCCCGGTCCAATCTTTATCATTGATACATCTTCCACTCTTACCTGTTTACTTGCTGCAAGCCATTACCTTCCACACCATACAGTTAATCCTTTGTTACAGCAACCGGCGAGATTGACAACCTCACTGTTAGCTGGGGTAAAGTCTTGAGTTTGTGTTGTGCAGGTTTCCATGTTGCTTGCAACACATGTGTTACGTTTCCTTCCTCCTACTAGTTCGATAACCTTGGTTTCTTAGTAAGGGAATACTTGCTGCTGTGCTACTTCACACCTTGCTTTTGGGGTTACCAACATGCTCCACATCAACTGAGCCATCATCTGCCAAATACTTGGGGCGGTTGTGCTTCCAATGGCCAGTCCCCTTACAATAATAGCACTCGGTATCAGACTTAGGGCTAGGTCGGGATTTATTTTCAGGCGCGGCAACATATTTGCTGCCCTTCTTTCCCTTTTGTTTACCCTTCTTGTCTTTCTTGAAACTTGTGGTCTTATTGATCATCAACACTTGATGTTCTTTCTTGATCTCCACCTCTGCAGTCTTAAGCATTGGCAGAAACTCGGGGAGAGACTTCTTCATGCCCTGCATGTTATAGTTCATCATGAAGCTCTTGTAGCTAGGTGGCAGATATTAGAGAACACGATGTATGCCTAAGTCAATGGGAATCGATATTCCCAAGGACACAAGCTTATCGGCGTACCCAGACATTTTGAGTACGTGCTCACTAACAGAGTTGTTCTCTTCCATCATGCATCTAAAGAACTTTTCAGATGCATTATAACTCTCTACAACAACATGGGTGTCGAAAATCATTTTCAACTCACCCATTGTATCAAAGGCATTGCCGTTTTCAAAACGCTTTCGAAGTTCTGGCTCCATCCCATATAGTATACCGCAATGAACTAAGTTGTGGTTCTCCTGACGAGTCTGATAGGCATGTTTTCCTTGTTAGGGGAATCATCAAGTGGTGAGGGGACTAGCGGTGCTTCTAGCACATATTGCTTCTATGCAGCAGAGAGGAACATCCTCAAATTCATGGCCCAGTCGGTAAAGTTTCTACCATTCGTCGCAAGTTTCTCTTTCTCCATGAACACATTGAAATTAAAAGCAGGTGGTGCCATCTATAAAATAATTTGTAAAGTTTAGACTAAGTTTATGATAGATAAAGTTCAACTAATCCAAATTATGAATGAACTCCCACTCAAAAACGACATCCCTCGTGTATTTTTGGTGATTATATGAACCAAATCCACTACACCAAGTCCGATCATCACATGATTCGGTGTAGCTTCAAATGTGAGCATCTATATGGGCATCATATCAACATATGACTCATGCTTAACCTTTCGGTCCGTGTTCCAAGGCCATGTCTGTACATGCTAGGCTCACCAAGTAAGAACCTTAGTATTTGGCGTGTGTAAAACTGTCTTACATCCGAAATATGATCGTGGATTCAAGAACACCTGATCATCACGTGATGTCTTGAAGCGGCAACACATAATCGGTGCATACTTAAGGGAGAACACATTTTTATCTTGATATCTAAATGAGGGATCATCTTATAATGCTAATAAAATGCCAAACAAGCAATATAAGATGCAACAAACATCATATGTGAAAAGTGAAATGATATGGTTCTTGCACTTGATCACTATCATGTGCATCGTGGTATGATCTTTATCATTCCTTTGTGTGTAAGGCCAAGGTATATGGAACTTACACGTTAGGTGTGTTGTAAGAGTATAAACTATACATCTGCTTACAAGATTACCATATCATGACACTAGCCCAGCAAAAATCTAAACTAGACGCTTCTAATTTATCCATTGCAAGTTTTACGTGGCTTAGGGCTTTCGAAGATAGAACCGTTCTTACCTACGAACATGGAACCACAACTAGGATAACCAAATTATTAACAACTCGTTGTAAATTACATATTGACAATAGTAGGAGAGACAGACACCCGCTAGCCACTTATGCAAAACTAGTTGCATGTCAAGCGTGGAACAGGTCTCATCTGCGAGGACATGTAAAGTTTGACCAGGCCGCTTCATCCCACTAGGCCACCAATATCCAAAAGTACAACTAAGAAGCAATAACATGATCATCATCTCCCACATACTCATATGTGTACTACTCGTGCAAAGCATCTACACATAGATCCGGATCTGATACCACTGTAGGGTTTGCAGGATAGAAAACAAAAAATTTCCTACGATGGGAACAACTATGTACCAAGATCTATATACTAGATACAATCAACGGGCGGATATACATCTGTAGAGAACATACCCTTGAAGACCGACAAAGCTTAACGATGTTGAACTCGTGGTTGATTTAGACGATCTCTTGTCAATCTCAAGATCGAGAGGAAGTCCTAGCACCGCAAATCAGCGGCGCATCCGTGCTCGCACACACATCCGAGGCACCGAACAACCTCCGCATCCTCTCTCTAGCGATGCAGCGGAAGCAACAACTCTTTCCAAACAAAAAGACACCAAGAACATGTATCTCGCTAGTCCAAGACCATGGGGGATAAACTAGAGGAGAGAAATATCCTTTACGAGGAGGTGTGAGTGTGAGAGAGGGAGAGGGGGTCCTTTTATAGGAGGAGGGGGCACCCCAAGGGGTGGACGGCGCATGCGGGGATGCCCCCACCCCTTCCTCCATTCATGTGGGTGGAGCTCTCACTCACAAAATGACCCTTCATTTCTCCACTCAAAATCCCATTAAATTTCCACCAAATTTAATGTAATATCTCTTTAAATAAACTCCTTTTATTTATTTATTTATTTAGAAGTTTGTCAATTACATTAATTAACAAACATTCACATAAAACCCCTTTCTAGTAATCTATTTCACATGCAGAAACACTTTCAGCAATTTCACCCGAATCAATTCCGGTGTCTAGTGAAATAATTCCCGCGCTTTGTAATTCTTTTAGTCTAGAACATATTTGTTCCAAATGGTGTCGGTGTCTCTTAAGTGTGTCACCCTACGGTTCACGAATAATGGGTACATGATCGATACCCCTCTCAGATCAATAATCAGAAGCGGGACCTCGAGATCCATACTAACTCCCACACATCAACAATGACTTCTTTTGATCGTGAGAACATTGTACGCTAGTAACTTAATCCCTTTGTCTCGTGATACATTACATGTCCGAGATTCGATCATCGGTATCTCCATACCTAGTTTGATCTCATTACCGAAATGTACTCTTTTCTCGTTCCCGTGATATAACATTCTAGTGATCACATCACTTGCTTGCAAGCTAACTAATGTGATATCACCGAGAGGGCCCAGAGTATATCTCTCTGTCATCGGGATGGAAAAATTCCACTCATGATCCACGATCCTCAACATAACACCTTCGTATCACTGAACCCACCTTTATAGTCACCCTGTTATGGTGTGGCGTTTGATATTATCAAGATACTCTTCTAGTGTTAGTGATTGCCATGATCTCATCATCTAAGGATTAGGATTACTTCGTATGATATTATAGCAATATAAACACAATGACTTTGATCGTAATGCTATACTTCGGATGAATGTTCATCACACCATTCCAATAATGTTGTGACCTCGTTATTAACAACAACCAATGTCCATGATAAGGAAACCTTGATCATCTTGTTAATCAACGAGTTAGTTTATAAGAGAGGCATAACTAGGAACTTTCCATTTGATTATTAAACACACATGTATTAACGTTTATGTATTAATAAAATTATAGCATGCAAAATAAACATCTATCATATACTTGGAATATACATAATAACAACTTTATTATTGCCTCTCAGGGCATATTCCCTTCACAAACATCGTAATCGAACTCTCTTAGATATGGTTCTTTCTATGATGACACTTACAGATTTACCGTTGTCGTTTTGGGGTTATGCATTAGAAACAACCGCATTCACTTTAAATAGGGCACCATCTAAATCTGTTGAAACGACACCGTATGAATTATGGTTTGGGAAGAAACCTAAATTGTCATTCCTTAATGTTTGGGGTTGTGAAGCTTATGTAAAGAAGTTACAGCCCGACAAGCTTGAACCCATAGCAGAAAAATGTGTCTTCATAGGATACTCGAAGGAAACTATTGGGTATACCTTCTATCATAGATCTGAAGGCAAAGTCTTAGTTGCCAAGAATGGATCCTTTCTAGAGAAGGAGTTTCTCTCGAAAGAAGTGACTGGAAGGAAAGTATAACTCGATGAGGTTATCGAACCTTCTCTCGGATTTGAGAGTAGCGCAACACCGGAAGAAGTTCCTGTGGCGCCTACACACATTAGAGATGAAGCTAATGGTGTTGATCATGAAACTTCGAACGGAGTTACTACGGAACCTCACAAGTCGACGAGGACTCGTACGACTCTCGATTCGTATGATCCCGTTATGAGTGTCATATTGGTGGATGACACCGATGACCCTCTAACATATGAGGAAGCGATGATGAGCCTAGATTCCAATAAATGGAAAGAAGCCATGAAATCCGAGATTGGATCCATGTACGAAAACCAAGTGTGGACTTTGGTGGACTTACGATGGCCCCAAGGCTGTCAAGGACAAATGGATTTTCAAGAAGAAAATAGATGTTGATGGTAATGTAACCATCTATAAAGCTTGACTTGTCACAAAAGGGTTCCGACAAATTGAAGGACTTGACTACGATGAGACATTCTATCCCGTAGCGATGCAAAAGTAAGTTAGGATTTTGTTAGTGATAGTTGCATATTATGATTATGAGATTTGGCAGATGGATGTCAAAACGGCGTTCCTTAATGGAGACATTGATGAAGAGTTGTATATGGTACAACCCAAAGGATTTGTCGATCCTAAAGATGCTAACAAGGTATGCAAACTTCAACGATCCATTTATGGATTGAAGCAAGCATCCAGAAGTTGGAATCAACATTTTGATAAGGTGATCAAAAGTTTTGGATTCATACAAACTTATGGAGAAGCTTGTATTTACAAGAAAATGAGTGGGAGCTCTGTAGCATTCCTAGTACTATATGTGGATGACATATTGTTGATTGGGAATGAAGTAGACCTTCTTAAAAGTGGCAAAGATTATCTGAATAATAGTTTTTCAATGAAGGATCTTGGTGAAGCTGCTTATATATTAGGCATAAAGATTTATAGAGATAGATCGAGACGCCTAATATTGCTTTCACAAAGTTCATATTTGGACAAGGTTCTAAAGAGGTTTGGAATGGAAGATAGCAAGAAAGGGTTCTTGCCGAATACACCCTTGAGTAAAACTCAAAGTCCTGCTACGGCAAAAGATAGAGAGAGGATGAGTAAGACTCCCTATGCCTCAGCCAGAGGATCTATCATGTATGCCATGCTATGTACTAGACCAGATATTGCATATGGTGTTAGTTTTACTAGCAGATATCAAAGTGATCCAGGAGTAGATCACTGGATAGCGGTCAAAAACATCCTTAAGAACTTGAGAAGAACTAAGGATATGGTTGTTAATGGTTACACCGATGCTAGTTGGAACACCGATCCGGATGATTCTAAATCACAATCTGGATACGTATTTACTTTGAATGGTGCAATAATGAGCTGGAGGAGTGCAAAGCAAAGTGTTGTGGCGAGATCTTCAACTCAATCAGAATACATGGCTACTTTGGAGGCTTCACAAGAAGCGATATGGATGAAGGAGTTCATTATGGAGCTTGGTGTGGTTCCCAGTGCGTTGGACCCAATGGCTATCTACTGCGATAACATGGGTGCCATATCCAATGCACAGGAGCCAAGGTCACACAAGAAGCTGAAGCATATAAAGCTGCATTTTCATGCTATTCGAGAGCATGTCCAAGATGGTGACATAAAGATTTTCAAAGTACACACAGATCTGAATGTGGCGGATCCATTGACTAAACCTCTCCCGAGGGCAAAACATGACCAGCACCAAACCGCCATGGGTGTTAGGTATATTACCATGTAATCTAGATTATTGACTCTAGTGCAAGTGATATACTTTTGGACATATGCCCAAGAGGCAATAATAAAAGTAGTTATTATTATATCTTTGTGTTTATGATAAATGTTTACATTCATGCTATAATTGTATTAACCGGAAACATTAATACTTGTGTGATTTGTAAACTTGTAAGGGTCCCTAGTAAAGCCTCTTTGTAATACTAGCTTGTTGATTAATAGATGATCATGGTTTCCTGATCATGAACATTAAGATGTTATTAATAACAAGATCATATCATTAGGAGAATGGTGTCATGGACATACTCCTATAGTTAAGTGTAGCATAAAGATCAAGTCATTTCAATAGTTTGTTTGTTATAAGCTTTCAAATACATAGTAACCTAAATCCTTCGACCATGAGATCATGTTAATCACCATCACTGGATGGATGCTTTGACGACATCAAACACCACTTCATAACTGGATGGTTATAAATGTGGCATTGAGTGTTCGAAAAGCATGAGTTGAGGCACATGAATCAAGAGTGTGATTTGTCCATCCATATGACAGATAGATATACTCTAGACCCTCTCGGTGGAATGTCATCCAATTGTCTTGCAAGCATGTGACTGATTCACAAGGGATTACATATCACATGAATGATTAAAGAGTACTTATCAGTAACGAGGTTGAAATAGGTATGCAGAGATACCGACGATCAAACCTCGGATAAGTAAAGTATCATGAGATAAAGGGAAATTGGTATCGTATGTAAATGGTTCATTCGATCACGAAGTAATCATATAAATATGTGGGAGCCATATAAATTTCTAGATTCCTCTATTGGTTATTGATCGGAGAAGATTCTCGATTATTTCTGCATAGTTCACGAACTGTAGGGAGAAACACTTAAGGATTCGATGTTGTAGTAGACATGGAATGTGAGTAAGAAGACCGAATGTTGTTCGGAGTCTCGGATTGGATCCGAGATATCACGAGGAGATCCGTAATGGTCTAGAGAATAAGATTCATATAAGGAAAGTCCAATTCCTGAGTTCGGAAATGGTATCGATGTTTTCACCGGAATGTTCTAGAAGGGTCTAGAAGATCCACCGATCCGAAGTGGGAAGGGTACATGGATGTGTCATGACAAAGTGGAACAGTTGCATTATGTCCTAGGTCACTTGGCTGGGCAATGGGAAGAGAGAAATCAAACTCTAGTTTGAAAAGTCAAATCCCAACATGGTCGCCTAGTGGAGGGAGGGAAGGAATCCTACCTAGGGGAGGATTCCTCTCTCCTCATTGCCGCCGGCCAAGCAAGGGGATTTTAGGGAGGACTCCCCTCCCCTTTCCGCCTCTCCCTCTCATAAATAGAGGGGAGGGGTGTGTCAACACCCAGATTTTTAATCCCAGATGCCTGTTATGCCATACATCGCAATCCCAGGATTACCATTTTTGCGAGACATAACAGAATTGATACCACAGTACATCATCCATTACAAACCATACATAAGGTCTTACACAAATAGGGATCTCATGATCCAATTCTTAATACACCTTCAAGCAGCGGAATACGTAATAATAACGGTAGCGTAGGCGAAGCTCCATCTTCGGGGTCACAGGCAATGTTGATAATGGGAGATGATCCTAGTTGTCGTTAACTTCCTGGGGTCCATCCTCCAGGTACTCCTCTTCATAGTCTGGCCACGGGAATAACCAGGGACAAAGCCATGAGTACTCTTTAAGTACTCGCAAACTAATACTAACAAGTGAAAGAGGTTTTTGATAATAGGACACTAGGCTCTAGGGTTGTTTTGCAAAAGCCAGATTTATCTCTACTCAGTTCAGAAGCAAGAGAAAGCTAGTCAAATTTTATAACTCCTAAGTAGGAACTTGTATTTCATATCACAACCCTGTTGTGGTCAAGTCAAAGTCTCAATTCATTTCACAAGTCTTTTGAAAACATCTAACGGGGGAACAGTATGGCCACTCCAACTGTCCATAACCGCGGACGCGGCTATTCAAATAGTTTGACACTCTGTAGAGATTGTACATTTTCACCACAACATTCCATACATCTGTCAGGAACAAATCCTGAATTCACCATACTCAGTATGCGGATAATCAATCCTAACATTTCAATTACACGCCCTAGTATAAGCACCTCTCCTGTGAGTTTGGCCTCCCAACCATGACCAACTGTCATCTTGGGTACTGCACAGGTGGACAATCTTCACAAGGTAGCCTCAACTCAGACCTTGGCCGTGAGGGAACTAATACTAAGGTATATAAGTTTCCAATCAATCCCTACCCAATCTTCGGGTATTGTGGTTGTACGATAAAATTGGAATGGTATCGCATCCAGACAACCATCAGTTTTAAAAAGGGCTAAGGCTCATTCATCAACATATTCATCACCAAAATCATCAGGTGTTCGGAAACACATGTCAAAACATCTCAGTAGAATGATCCATCATACTAAGGTTTTCATAACCATTTTCACCAAGTATTCCCATCTAATGTTGATCATGTTTTATGCTTAGCACTAGCATCTACAAGTGGGGGTAAGCACTAATGGGGGATAGTAAACTAGTGGAGTTTCAACTAAGTTCAATCTTATGCCTTAGGATGACATCAAGATTTTCTAGCTTAGGCCAAATTTTATGCTCTTGATGCAACCTTCAATATATCTTTCTAGAATCTACAAGTCACTTAAGTCAACTCTAAGTTAAAGCTTTGATAAAGAAATAAAGTAGAGGGCTTGCAAATAAAACTAGGATTGGTTTATCAAGTGGATATGATCACATATGCTTAAGGCATATAGTTGACATAGTAGCAAGTAAGTATTAGCTTGCCCAATTGCAAGTATAATCTTGCACATTCAGCTAGTAGTATTAGGCTTGCAAGGTTAACTTGTATAGTAAGGCTTGCTAAAGTAGAGTATCTTGAAAGTGTTAGATTGCCTTGTGCAGAGCAGTGGTTGAAGTTCTCCTCGGCTTCTTCTTCGTAGTATCCTCCTTCCTCCTCGTAGCCTTGGTCGGTACTAGCGTCTATGAATAAATACGAGGTACACAATCACCAAACAATACTTAACTACTTGCATTCATCACACACAAGGGTCCTATAGATGATCTAGCATCATCACTAACATTACAAGATTAAAGCTTGGTTTAATTCCTTTTATTTTTTTAGAAAAGTAATTTCTACTCATTGAAAAACTACTTAAGATTAATATTCTACAAACCAAACATGGGATCATGTTGACACATGTTATCACCACATATTTCCGTCCATGGGAATGTGATTTAAAGTGGTGTCACAATTTAATAAGTTTTTTCTCTTTTATTTTAATTAATTAAAGTGGCTAGAAATGCCTATGTGGCATTCTTTTATTACTTTGTCATTATTTATGTAAGTAAATCTATATATTTTTATATATTCTTAAAGGTATGGTTAAATGTGATTTTTGAGAGTTGGAATCAACTCAAAAGCTATTATGGTTTAATTTTGAAAAATGTTTGAATGCAGAAAAGCTTTTGCCTTGTTATTTTTACCATGGATGATCTTCATATCCAAATGACTTGAATCCAACCGGCTTAGATTCAGCATTCCCAGAGCTTTCTAACAAAATTGGTCTCCAGCAGCGGCAGGCTCCGGTGAAATTCCGGCGAAGTGCTGCTCGCCTTGCTCTGGGAACGGGGTGGCACGATCAGTGAGGAGAGGGGAGTGAGATGGTGTGCTCAATTCGGCTGGGGGTGGCCTCTATTTATAGTCGCGATGACAAGACCGAACGGGATGGGCAGGCGACGGTGGATACATGGCTACGGGCGGCTAGAGGCATGGCCAGCGGTGGAGATCGCTTGGTGGTCTCCTGGCGATGCTCTACGGCTTTAATGCGCGCGTATGGGCGGTGCGGTTTGATGCAGAGCATACGATGCTCCAGCTGGCAGGCGTCTTCGGCGGTGGCTGTGCGGCATGGGGCGGTGAACGGGGATGTCTGGCGGTCTCCTGGGTTGGTGGCGATCATGTATGCCTTGGCGAGGGTGGCGCTGATGCGTGGCGTGGGTCGGCGTGGCGCTCGCGAATGCTCGGCATGGTTCTTTGGCGGTAGGTGCGGTCCGTGCGTGTGGTCCAGGGTTTGGCAACGCTTGCGGCTGGGACAGGGAGTGGCGGTGGACGGTGGGCTGCCTCCCAGACAAGGTTGGCACGGCTAAATCTCCTTCTAGCTTGTTGTCTCCACTGGGGTGGCATGGTGAGCTTCGGCTGTTCACCATTGATGTCATTTCCCAACTTACAGTGAGGCTACTGCTTGGTTTAACTTGCTAGATGATCTACTGAGATGGTTGTGAGCTAGAGAGGGGACAAGTTTTGAATTTTGAAAAGATTTTTGGTGGGTGTGCTAGGTTGGTGCTGGTGAGTCTGCAGATGCTTGGGTTTTGAAAGTTGAGCTTGTTTGAGTGGTTTTTGAAAAAGTGGGATCTTCTCATATCATAAAGATTCAATTTTGAACTGTCATTTAAACTATGCATTTGAAAGTTTCTTGATGATCACAAAGTGGGACTTGATACCTTGTTATGAGTACAATCAAGGGGTGCAAAGATCCAGAAAAGTTTCTGTTAAGTTCTGAAAGTTTGGGATAGCCAAAGTAGGCATGGGAGTTAAATTGGTCAAAATGACCATTCCCTTATTTTATTTGTTTTGATTTACTTGTCTTTGAGAAAAGTTTGGGAATTGTTTAGATGATGTTTATTTCACCTAAGAATCCATTTACAAGCAAAGGAACACACAAACAAGGTGGTTCAAAAGAATTCCAAATGAAATGCATACACCATGCATGCTTTCATATTTTTATTTTAGAAAAGATTTTGTTAACCCTAATTTTGATGATTAGAGTTTGATGATCCAAGTTTAGTATTTTTGGTATGTTACAGGGTGCCCCCTTGCCCTCCCACAAGAAACCCTAGATTGGTTGTAGCCTCTCAAAAGTTGCAGCCGATTTAGAGCCCTCTAAGAGTAGACGCGCCTAGCCCCTCTACTAGCCGCCGATCAACACACCCCCGCCGGCCACCATACCCGCTCCGGCTTAGGCGAAGCCCTGCGAGATTTCCCCTCTACTTCCGACACCACGCCGTCGTGCTGCCCGAATCGCGAGGAGAGATCTACAACCTTCGCTGCCTGCTGGAACAAGGGAGAGGAAGGTCTTCATCGAGTACTGAACATGTAACCGACTGCGGAAGCGCTATAGCAATGCGGCGCTGGAAGGATCGACTACGCGATCTTGAGATCGGCAAGTGAATGACTACATCACCCACGAGAATCCGATCTCGTTAATCGCTTTGGAATCTTTAAGGGTTAGTACTCTATCAACTCGTTTCTACAATCTAGTAGATAGATCTTGGCTTGTGTGTGTTCATGTGGTAGAATTTTTTTTGTTTTCCATGCTACGAACCCCTACAGAGGGAACCAAGCCGTCGCCGGCCCTAGGCCCCACCCCGTGGGTGGGAAACCCTAGGGTTTCGGCTGGGCCCCCTCTCTCCTTTCTCCTTTGATGCCTATCCCTATGGACCCTTCTTCCCGGAAGCGGCCCAATAGGAAATAGCTGCCCAAAAATATAAAAATAAAATATGTTTTAATATTAATTCAAGTAATTTGTATAAAACACATATATTATCATATTCCATACTCTGGAACTCCTTCTGGACCCCTTCCGATCAACATCAGATGTTACCCGGAACCTTTCCGGTCTCTCTCTCTCTCTCTCTCTCTCTCTCTCTTTGACACATGAAGGATATAGGCCACGGTGTTTCTATGTTATCATCAATGAAAAACGTTTAAATAACTACATCTCATTGAGATTAACTTTGGTGTATGTCTATCACATCATTCTCCAATGATTGGACCTTACTGTCATTCGGCACTATCACCATGATCTCGAAACCATAAGACAATCACTTGCCTAATGAGCTAGTTTACTAGAGGTAACTAGAGACCTGGTTGTTTATATACCACATGTGTATTAAATTTCGTATTAATACAGTTATAGCATGGTAAGAAACGTATTATGAACAAGAGATACATCAAATAAAACACTTTATTATTTGCCTCTAGGGCATATCTCCTTCAGAGAAGGCCATGAAAAATCACTAGGGAATCATGCAGAAAGCGTGCAGCAAGTGGCACGGCATTCTCGAAGAGATCGAGCGCACACCAGTCAGCGGGACAAGTATGGATAGCAAGGTAGTTCGCCGACCTCAAGCCGAAACTATGCCGATTTCATGCCTTCCCCGACTCACACATCGCCTTGTCTTTCAGCTCGCTCGTGCACTCGACATGTACCGGGACGACACCACCATGGAGTTCAAGTTCCACCTTGTGTTCGACAAGATTCAAAACTCTCAGAAATGCATGGACACTACGTGAGCCTCGCCAAGAACAAGGACGTCATGTACAACCCCGAGGATCCATCCCCAGCTGTCGGTGAAGGAAGGCTGGAGATCGGTTAGAAGCGGGCCAAGATGCTCAAAGCTACAGGACCTCCCGCCGAACCTCTCCACGCATCCATCGAGAAGTGCATTGCCGTTTGCCCGACTCCAAGGACCATGCCAAGAATAGAGATGAGAAGACCGACGAGAGGTGGACGCAGCTACGGCAGAACCAAGACAGGAATCTCGACTTCCTCAAGGTGAAATTCGCCACCAAGAAGAGGAACATAGACTTCCAGTTCCTCACGAGCTGCGAAGACACCTCGATGATGATCCCCCAGGTTAAGGCCTGGTACATGGTGTCACATCCCAAGATTTTAGAAATTGGGACTATAATTTTTTTTGCATTTGCACGATATTCATCAGCATTGCATTGCATATTTGCATCAAGAAAAATTCCTAAATAAAAATAAATGACTAAAACCCCAAATAGTATGTGCCACTTTGTCCCTAAAGGGAATTAAATTGGTTTTATAAAAACTCACTATTGCTAAGGCAGCAATTATTGCTAAATTATATCCTAAAAAGATCCAATTAATATTACAAAAATTTAGGAACAAAATTGAGCTCATTTGGAGCTATTATGAAAAAGTTATGAAATAAATACAAACACATAAAGATATAAATTAAAATGAAATATAAAAGGATTTATAAATCCACTACTTCCAAACTAGTAAAAAGATTACAAATTTGATCCTATAATGATCTATTCGATTTTAGAAAATTTTAGAAACAAGAATCATGTCATTTGGAGTTCGTATGCAAAATATATGAGGGAAACAAAAAAAGGAAAAAAAATCTAACGGGCCGGCCCACCGGACCGAACCGGACCAGGCAGCCAGGCACGCGCACGGATCTATCCCAGCCTTGCTTTAAAAATCGTGCGAAAACACGTTTTCTAAACCTATCTCTATTCAAACTTCTATATCTTTTTATCTACAACTACGAATCGACTTTCGTTTGTTTCTACTTGTTCCCTACTCCAAGACCTATCTCTACACCAACCTAAATCTCCATATAAAATCGTGGAGCCACAGCTGTACAAGTTTCCCTTCTCGAAATCCCGAATCTACACATATCCGAATCTTATTTCGTTTATTCACCCATCTAGACTTTGTCGTTTGCCTTCGGCCAAAAAACGACAGTTGTAGATATCGTTGAAATCTTTCAATCCCGATAGACCTCACCTATTTTCATCCACAACAGCCGGAGAATTTCGCACCGCAATATTTGAAATATGATGGTGTAAATCCAAGATGTACTCGCGCTCGTTTCTTCAAATCCAAATTCCTTTGGTGAAAAGGTAGGGCTAATGATTCCCCACAACTTTCATGTTGTAAGTTTTTCAATTTGACCTATGGATTTGTCTCTCTAACACAGATCTATTTCTTGTTTATTATGAGCCAAAATCGGTTCAATCTTCTCTCCAAACCACTGGATCTCATCCCAACGGCCAGGATTAAATCGATTCCACGAACGGGTACGAGCCAACTGGATCTTGCCACGTGTCAACGACAGGTCAGCCCTGCGTCCCAGTCAGCATAGAATATTCCCATGGAATATTCCCTATAGATTTGAAATTAAATTTAATTTTGCAGAAAATTATGCAAACTTGCAAAAATTATATAAAAATATTCGTAGATCCAAAAATAGCAAATAATATATCAATGGATTCAGAAAAATGTGTAGAATATTAATATGGCATTAGATTCAATCTTTATAGTATGCGTTTACTGCAGTAACTTAATTAGTTTTAATGGTATTTTAGGTTAATAAATTCATAGGAAATTATCTGTACCTCCGAAAAATATGAACAATATATCAAATTGAATCTACTATAATGTAGATTAATAATATCTGGTTGGATCCAGCTTTTGCGGACTACTTACCCCGTAGCAATTTAATTAGTTTGAATGGCTTTATAAATCATTAAATTCATAGTAAATTAATTGCTTGTCAGAAAAATATAAATGATATACCGATGGAAAGCGGGTTCCATGTAGATCATCAATATGCAAATGGTTCAGGAAAATACTGTTAGGTTTCGCAGCAATTAAATAAATAGATTAATGGATTATTTAGAGTATTAAAATCATAGTAATTCGAATATTGCTCAGAAAATTACAAATAATATGTCCCTGGAGTCACAATTCCGTGGAGATTATAGATATAATTTTAGTTTGATTTTTAGGCAAAAGAAACTATATGAATCATTTAAAACGCATTAAACACTATTTAAATCATACAAAAAGATCTATAACTCTGATTAGGTTGAATCCAACGCCTACTGGTTCGTATTAACGTCGTCTATCCAGCAAACCCAGGAAACAAATTTAATTCGACAGTTAGAACAGGCGTTACAACAGAACTATTAAAAACCCTATATTGGCAAGTAATTATTAATAACAAGTACTCAATTGCATTAATTGGCCTCTTGCATGCATCATATACTTCAGTATTGTTTAGAGAACTGAAGTAACAACCATTGTGACTTATTAAATTGACATGCATGCATTTGTTGCATTTGTTTGATCTCTATGTGCTATTATTTATGTTGTATGCAATTGTTTGATCGATAGATTGCGATGAGTGCAATGTGTGTGATTGCAACTACTATGATTGCAAGTATTATGGTTATGATGAGTGCAACCATTATATCTATGAGGATTGTGACGATTATCTAATCAACTACATCTACAACAAAGGCAAGTGGTGCTATCTTGGTCATAAATGTCATACTATTTTCCTATGCATTGTAGATGTTTTTATAGAATTGCATCTGTAGGAATTGATGTGTATATGCTATGCTATGTCCCATATTATTCCCTAGTATTCCTTGTTTATGAGTCATCGTATTGGTAGATTGCTTAGCTATGCTATTTAGACGAGGAAGGGAATCACATCATGAAAGGTTATATGTTTTGAAAGGCTTATGTTTTGCTAAATGACAAACCAATATGTTTTTAATGAACCACCTGGGTGAAATGGCATTGATTGGGTCATCGAGTGTGGATTATGGTGGGGAATGCCGCCCAGGACACTGAGAAAGGATTGGTTTCTTTGTTTGGTAGATTTCATGTGCAACCATGTGCCAATAATGAAATGGGCGGTTGGCTGGACTTAGTAGGTTGTGGCGACCCGAACCCTACGTAGCTAGAGATGTATAATAGTGTAGGTTGGTACGGTGCGTGGATGGGTTTGGGAAGCTCTTCCCGAATGGTCTTGTCTTGGACTTCTCCCTATCATCACACATATTAGTGTGGTGGTCCGAGCTGGGTTGGCCAGGTCACATGGGTAAAGTGTACAAATCCCTGCAGGATGTCTAAACTAAGTACTTAGCCGTGTCCCCGGTTATGGACAATTTGAGCGACCTGATACTGATGCTATGATATTTCTCACTCACCCTTATTTCTTAATTACTTAAAACTTGTTGGGTGAACATAATTGGGTAGTAGCACCTGGGAGTGAACCAGAGTGTCCTATTTATCATATTGGAAAACTACTTTGTTACAAATGTTAGGATAAAACTGTTGCTTTATGCTAATGAGCATGAACTCCACTTGGCTAAATAAGCATGTAGTTGATAGATCTGTTGTTAACCACTTTAGCCTACTTGCCATCCATTCAATGTATTGACCATTCGTGGCTGCAACATTTCATGTTGCAGGTTATATCGTATTTGAGTGATCGTTCATAGGTCGCGAGACTTCACTCAACAATTGTTCACCTGTGGCACATTTGAAGGATGGAGATCTACCTTGTATTTGTTTTCTGCTGTGTACTTGAATAAATAATGTAAATTTTGGATCATATTTGTTATATTTATTTTGCACAGTTATATTTGGTATCATTTTGTACCGTGTGTGCTAGTGAACCGATCCAGGGATTGGCACCATACGTATGAACTTAGCCTTATCAGGCGAGGGTGTTACAAGATGGTATCAGAGCTGTATGTTGACTGTAGGATCGTGACCTTAGAAATGGATTAGTAATAGGAGACCTCTATTAGGAGAACAATCATATTTTCTACTTATTAGAGTTCTTATATTCCTTGTCTATCTTGTCTAGAACCTCTTCCTATTCAAACATTTATAGTTGTCCATTCTTTTGATACCTATATGAGAGTTAGCTAACTAAAAGAACAAATAGTATGACATAAATAAACATCTCATCAAATTTGGTTAGGTCTAGACCACCATGTTCTATCTCTTTAGGAGATCATCGCTATCGTGTTAGCATATTGTTCTTACCAACTTATGTGGTATGATAATATAGGTTGCTTGTTTGTTTTTACAGAACTATATCGTGTGATGCCTTGTTTAGGATCTGTTGTTTTGAAATCTAAAGTTGCTGGAGTTGTCGTGTGGTTTTAAAAATCATTTTAATGGTGTAATTTGATTGAAATTCGTGAGATTACTGCTGCAGTTTTCTGCCTGACCTGTTGTACCGCGCAATTTTTCATATTTTATTGGTGGAGGAGCTCATCCCGTCACACCAGACACGACGGAGGAGCCCATCCCGTCATGAATGATCGCCAGATTTTATTATGTTTTGTAATAATTTAATCGCTGAACCTTTTTTAGCATACTTCTGTCGAACACTTTTGGCCAATTTGTGTTAAACATCTTTGGGCCATATTTCACCGGCGGAAACAAAAAAAATTAAATATGTTACCGTTTTCTTGGCTTAATTGGGAAAACGGGTAGCAAACTGAACGTTTTTTAGCCTAAATACAAAAAGGCATGTGCTCTTTCTCTCGCCTCGTCAAACGAGCAGAAGTGCGACCCCTTTATATACCGGCTCTCTCTCACAGTCGTCGTGAAAAGTTTGTCGTTTCACTTCCACGACGGAAAAATGTATAGCGTCACAAGTATAATTGGGCCAGTTATTAACCTCCTAGCGGTCCAACTACGCGATTACTGCCTTGCCTTTTATTTTAGGAAGCAGCTTTATTAATCATCAACAATTGTTACATTGTTTGTAAAACTATTCAAAAGAAAACTTGGGGAACCATACTCCTAGATAGATGAAACTTTATCTTAAAAACACACCCTAATTATTTTACTGTGCTCTGGAGTAAATAGTATCAACGGTCTTAATTCATTTACCGTGCCTTCAATTTGGTCCCTATTCTTTAAAATTGCACATCCAACTTCTAATTATTTTAAAAATGTGTCACGTGAGTTTCTAAATCGGTTTGACTCTGATTGACCCGGTACCACGTATACGGTGGGTCCCAGGAGACGTTCCATACACCATGCATATTTGTGAATAGGTCACCTAGGTTGTATTTTATTTTGAAACGCGGCCACGTTGCACCTTGTAGATCACCACGTGGCCGCCGGAGTGAATGCAACAGTGGTCGATCGTCGTGGGGAACACTGGGGCAATCTGCGTGTTGGTCTGGGTGACAAGGGACCACATGAAGCGTAGCTGCTCAGAGAGTGAGAGCACCAAGGGCCAGCGCGGTAATGTCATTAGTCGTGGACAACATCGCTGTGGCGATGCCCACCCGGAACATGATGTTGGAGAGATCCATGGAGTGCTCCTTGCCCACATAGAAGTTGGGCATGATGGTATCCGTGGACACCATGCCAGAGTGCGCGCCGTGCGGCATGGCCCGCAGCATGCCCGCCACGAGCCCGACCGAGTTCACCCCGGTGTTGTAGACCATCCCGGATAGGTTCATGTTTCGTACGTGATGACCCACAAGTATAGGGGATCGCAACAGTCTTCGCGTGTAGTATTACCCAATTTATTGATTCGACACAAGGGGAGCCAAAGAATACTTGCAAGTCTTAACAACTGAGTTGTCAGTTCAGCTGCACCTAGAAATAGTTCTTGCTCACAGAAGTTTATCAGTAGCAACAGTTTGTAGTAGCAACAACAACAGCAATAGTGAAACAGTAGCAATAGTAACAGTAACGGTAACAGTAAGATTCGAGTGCGGTAGGCATAGGGATGGATGGACGGGCGTTGCATTGACGAGTCTAAACATGTAATTTCAAGATCTAGGGCATTGCAGATAAATAATAACAAGCATCCAAGTACTAAACAATCCTAGGCATGTGCTCCAAATATAGTCATATGTGCTCGCAATGAGAACTTGCACAACATCTTTTGTCCAGCCAGCCCATGGCAGCGGGGCCTCTAGGGAACTACTGGCAACTAAGGTGCTCCTTTTAATAGAGCACCGGAGCAAAGTATTAATACTCCATGAACACATGTGATCCTCACACCACAGCCATCCCCTCCAGTTGTCCCAATTATTGTCACTTTAGGGTCTTTGGATCCGGACAATGATATGTGTACACAACTTGCAGATAAGATCACAAACAATACTATCATAATGATTCAATAATAAGTTCAGATCTGAGATCATGGCACTCGGGCCCTAGTGACAAGCATTAAGCACAACAAGTTGCAACAAAGTCAAATAGCACTAATAGAGATACTAGGCACTATGCCCTAACAGATCTTATTTGATTACATGATAGAACTCATCCAGTCCCTACCATACCCAAGCCTATAGCGGGGGATTAATCACTCATGGATGAGGGAAACATCGGTGGTTGATGGAGATGCATTGGTGATGACGATGGCGATGATCCTCTCCAAATTCCCCGTCCCGGGAGGGTGCCAGAACGGAGTTTCTGGATCCGAATCTTGGTTTCTGGTGGCGGCGGCGGAGCAGAACTCTTTTTGGAAAACTATTGTACCCCCCTCGGTTTTTAGGTCGAAAGGCAACTTATAGGCGCAGAGGGAGGCCGAGGGGGTGCCTGGGGTGGCTGCACCCCCTCCAGGCGCGGCCAGTGGTGGGCCCGCTCCTGGGGTGGGTGTGGGCCCCCCATGCCTCCTCTCCGCTCGTCTTCTGGCTCTGTGGATCTTCTGGTGAAATATAATTTTTTGCGCATTTTCCGGGATTTTGCTGATAGTTCATTTTCTGCACAAAAACAAGACACCAAGATAATTCTGCTGAAAACAGCGTCAGTCTGTGTTAGTTGTATCCAAATCACACAAGTTTAGAGGAGAAACAATAGCAAAGTGTTCGAGAAAGTATATACGTTTTGGACGTATCAACTCCCCCCAAGCTTAGGGGACGTTCGATGTGCAGGCCCAGAAATCGTAGGAATTGAAAACTCCATAGGAATTAGGAAAGACGGTAGGCATAAACCGAAGGAATACAAAACAAAGGAATGGGTAGAGATTTGAGCTTTCTGTAACGCTCCATAGAGATGGAATCTTTTATTGTATTGCAGTAAGATTCTTCAACCAGGACACCCGATGATCATTTTTCATTATGCATAATTACTCTCCCTCTTCGTATGTGTAACCGAGGACCCACTTTTTTAGCAGAATGGCAGAGCATTGCCTCGGGACTCCACGAAAATATGAGGTTCCGGTGGATGTTTTATTTCCTACAAAAAGTACAGGTTTCCAAAACTTTCCCAAGGAAACAGTGAGACCATTCCTGCAAAACAAACACTATCTAAGGAAAAATTTCCTGAGGAATTGAAACCTGTAAAATTTCTGTTTGCAGAGCACAATAAAAATGCCAAGGCACCTCTGAAGTTCAAGTGAAGACTAGAGGTAAATATATCAGAGATACAACCATCAAAGTCATGACATAATTAACCAAGTTTTGGAACAAACACAAGAATGACAACTATGCTCTCAAGAAGGTGCTCATAGAATAAGTGGTGACTCAATAAAATTGTGAAAACGGTTTTGTGAAGGTTTGAAAGGCTTCCCAATTGTAACACCCTCAGAATAGGACCTATGCAAGTTTGAGAAAAATTCGCCAAACCCGCATAGAAACGATTCAAAGGTGCCCACCAGGCACTTTCGTGCGGGTGGAAAACGAAGTAATAACATTACACAACAGTCCTCGATGGGACCCACAGAACAGATATATATAACAGCGACTCAACGAGTCAAGAATACAGATATAATATACAAAGATCCAAATCACCTTGAAAAAAGGATAGGGCGTCCAGCTACGGACAAGATGCAAACGGGGCTAAGAGCCCTGAAGAATAACCAATGGCGTCCATAACCCTGCCCAGGCCAAGCCGGAAGGGTAACCCTGCTAACGGCGTCGATCTCAAAACCTGCTTAAACAAAAGGGGTGCCGACAAAGCGCAAAGGAAAAGAGGAGCGTCGATCGAGGCCAACGCAGCGAGGCTAGAATTCGGCGGTCCTCGCCTACATAGGTATGGTGGACTGAAGCGGCAGCGGCAGCAGGCACTAAACAACCTCTAGAGACTCGATACAACGGGCGTCAAACAGAGAGGGGTAAGAAAGACCTATTCGGAACCAACCTGATACTACCATCAAACAAACCCATCCTGGCGTTTCCCCCTCGAGACCAAACGAGGAAGTCAACCGAGGAACTCACACGGTTGGTAGTTTTATTTATTCAGTTATAGTTGCAGCGTTTACTAGTCAGGTTTAGATAATCATCCTGATAAAGTAAACAGTGGGCACTTTTAGTTAACCATTCCGTGATAGTGGCAACACTTACTAGTCAGATACAATTATCATGAGATAACCCAAAACCCAGCAGTTGTTGGTACTTTTATTCAGCCATTCCGTTGTAGTTGCAAAACTTACTAGTCAGGTACAATGGTCGCAAGCGACACTCCAAACAAGCAATTGTGGGCAGTATTAATTAGCCATTCCATTATAGTGAAGCTGATTACTAGTCATTATAAGTCAAATTTATAGCAGTAAACTTTAGTTATGCTTGTCTATGATCGAGATACTGTGCTCCAAGTCGTCCATATCCGCGGACACGGCTTTCAGAAAGTTTTACCCGCCGGGTGCACCAATAGCAACACGCTCGATCAACCTCGGAAAAACCAAATCAAAACCCAACGAGGCTTTCACGACTGAACAATCACAGGATTCAGAAATATTTCAGGGGGCCACCCCTTGGAGTACACCCGCAACGAAGTAAGCAAGCTTCGAGACGGACTCAAGGTTTGCGTCAATGGCTGTAAGCGACTGGGAACCCGAAAACTCGGGGTGTCGATACCGCGTAATCACTCCGCTTCCTAAACAGTACAGTGTGCTATCTGTCGCACAATTTAAATACATAAGTAGCATGGCATAAGTACAGGATCGTAAATAAAACCTCAAACTAGTTTGTGGCCCCAAGAAATAAGACTGAATCAAGCTCTGGCTCAGGGGGGTCCCATATACCTCCCGGATGTGGATAGCGCGATAAATCAAGGAACAGGTATCAAGTACTCGGGGTCTTACGGGACACAAGTGGGCGTTCGGAAACCAAATATTATCTATCACCCACCGATGCCTCTGCTTATTTCAATTTTAGTTGTTAAACAGAAATTAAAGTGACGATAAGTAAAACTAGAATCATCTCCAACATCCACATGCGGCAATACATCAGCAACTGTGGCATATGGCGACGCACATCAGCACTTGAGCAAGCAACTACGACGCGCAAGTCCAACTATCTACCAAACAACAGGTAATAGGGTGTGTCCAAGGCAATATAGGGCTGCACGGTATATCACAGTGCGAAACTAAAGCATCGCAACACGATAGCAATAGATCAACAGGGAGGAAGTAAATACTATAAAAGTAAGATAGGTAGAAAGGGGAGATGCTGCTGAAAAACATTGTCGAAAGTTCAACAGAAGATCGGGTGACTCACATCAACTCAACGGCCTTATCCGCGAAGAAGCAAAACACTAGAATAAACACCGGATGCAATATTTAATAAAACGGCAGAAGATCGGCATGATGCATGTATGATGTATGACAGGGCAAAGGTGCGATGCAAACAGGTCATATTAGGTGGAACCGGGGTCCCGACATTAATTAGGTGGTGCAAGTTATTTAGAAACCCCGCATTGGAATGTTGTTTTAACAAAGCAAGATTATAGTATTGGTTCGCTACACAAGTTTAAATGAGGCCGATATGAGACTAGATTTGCCCGCATATGGGCCCCATATTTAATTATTAGGTGAATCGGCATAAGGCCCCCAAACCACAGATATGCATGCGAGATGAATGATTTAATGCAACAAGTTGATATCATTTATAAAAATAGGGTATCGAGGAAAAGGTTCACACTTTGAGGGGTCTCGACGGACTTGGGGTTCCGGGGTTCGGGGTTCGACAGGTTCCAGGGTCCGGTCTCGGGGTCCAGGGTTCGACGGATTGGTCTCGGCGGGAACGTTCTCGGATTACTGGGGTAGATCTTGTCGCATCCGGGTTCTCGGGGCATGTTGTCGGTCATGGCGTTCGGGACGAAGCACTTGTCGGGTCGGGGTCTCGGTGTCGGGTGAAGATCTTGGCGTTCTCGATCTTGGCATTCTGCAGTTTAGGTCTGGCGCAGATCGACCTTGTTCGGGACTCGGGGTTCAGGGTCTCGGCTTCCGTGTGGCGGTCTTGTTGTTCCGCAGCGTTCTCGGTCGATGGCAAACTTGTCCGACCGGGTTTGGGTTCGAAGGAGTACTTGGCGTCCGGTTCTCGGTCATCGGTAGGTCTTGTCATCGCTTTGGTGTTGGTCTCGACACATATGATGTAGATCTTGGGGTCCCACCTTGATTATCGGGACGAACTTGGGGCTCGGCCGGTCTCGGGTTCCACGTCGGAGTGCTAGATGTTCCGTGATGGAGTTCTTGTCGAGATTCTTGGGACACCTTCGTCTCGACACGGTCTTGGGGTCTCGCGCCGTGTGGTGGACCTTGTCGATTCATGAAGGAGGCCTTGTCGCCGACAACCTTCTCGTGACCTTGGGACTCGGCATCGAACGTCGAGATTGAACTTGTGTCGGTAAAGCGACATCGGGTCCATCTTCCTTCTTGACAACATCACGGTCTCTGGAGGTCTCCCCGAGATACGAGGCAGGGCCTTGGTCGGCGAACCGGGAACCCACGGCGGCGGAGAGGCGCGGGGGGGACCAGGCCGTGTGGCGAGCCGCGAGGTAGATCTGAGGCTGCGGGGCCAGCTCCTCTGGAAGAAGAGGCGGGAGGAAGCTCGCGAGGTCCGGCCGTGGCGCGCGGCGCGGGCCTTGAGCAGGGAGAGAACGGGGCAGGCCCGGCGCAGGCGGCGGCGGCAGCGGGCGACGGGGCGGTCTTCCAGCGGCGGAGGCAGGCGGGCGGAGGAGTGAGCGGGCGAGGCTTGGCGGAGGCGGCAGCGGAGGAGCCGGCGAGGCGAGTGTTCAGCGAGGCGAGAGAGAGGGAGAGCGAGGTCGACGGCGGTGGGCGGGCACGGGAGGGCGGTGCTTGAGCGGGTCATGGAGGCGAGGTGGCGGGAGGAGGCGAGCGAGGGAGGCCGAGCGGGGTGGAGAAGCTCATGGCGCCAAGGGCGCGAGGCGCAGCCGGAGGAGGAAGAGGAGAGTGAGAAGAAGGACGGAGGGGCGGGGTCGGCCGCGCGGGGAGGAAGAGAGGAAGGTGGGGGAGGCGCGTGGGGTGAGTGGGCGACAGGCGGGGTCGGGGTGGGCCAGGTGGGGTCGGGCATGGGGATTTGGGCAGGGGGCGGCCAGGGTTGACCGCGTGCGTCTGTGTGCGTGCGTGTGTTGTGTGCTGGTGGTTGGGGTGAGAGGGTCCAGGGAGAGAGAGGGAGGGACAAGTGGCAGCGTGGGATTGGTGAGGGTTTGGGGTGTGCTGAGGTGGCGAGAGCTGATTGGAAGGGGTGAGGTGGCCAGGGGTGTGGGTAGGTTAGTGGGTGGCTTTAGGAATTAGGAGGTGGACCGTTCTGAAAATATGGGGGTGGTCGTTCGGGTCTACTCGGCCCGTTCGACTGCCCCACAAAAATAATTTAACATTTTATTTACTTTAATTGGACCATTTGCAAACCGATAGCAACAAAACAAAATACTCCGGAGTCCCGGGGTTTGGCGTTGAATAAAAGACGGGGCGTTTTTAGAAACAAATCGGGCTTTGCGAACATAGTTTTATGCAACAATGCATGACGATGACGATGCAATGCACAAATTCAACGCGATTTTCTAGTAGTGGTTTTGCGGGATGCCACAATTCGACACCACTAACAATGGATCTCTCCCTCGAGATCCGCCTCATGGTACCGGAAGGAAGGGTCGGCGATCTGCGTCTTCTCTCTTCGTGTAGATCCTCGCGACACCACTAACGAGGGTTCCTTCTTCATCTGGGAATCGGCGACACCACCAACAAAAGGGGCGTTGTCTCTGATCGTCGAGAGAACACTCCGGAGAAACAAAGGACGAAGATAGAGGTATCAAACGATAAGGCCACCTCTAACTTCCATTAGAAGAGGGAGAAGTTACATTGATCCACCAGTTCGATGTACAGAGCGAACAGTAAGAGTCGGGTAGGGTGATCAGTCCATCCCGGACCCATCTATCGACTCTATACATGGGTAGGAGAATCAGGCAACTCAACTCTCGAGATTTAGACTGAAGACCTTCTTAGGCGGTATCCGGAACAAAGGGATGATGCGAGCAGGAATCGTATGAAAGACACAATGATTAGGTTCCGCGATGGTTCCATTGGCATGAACAACACATGCTCAAGGTATACTCCAACTTCGCCAATGCTCTTCCTTTTCACATGTTTTTCAACGACACTGATATCCAGCAAGGAACACACATAGATAAAGAGCTCAAGAACAAAAGATCGGATGAAGGGCTGTGGACAAGTTGCGATTGATGATCGTAGCACCTCCGTTACCAAAGGAGAAAGCGAAACCACGAAGGTACGGAAAACCAACCACGAAATCCTGGACTCAAGAGAAAGAAGAGAGCGGATTCAAACACGTAGAGGTAAGAGGAGAATAGCGGAGGGTAAGGAGTAAAATCAGACCTAACGAACTATCCAACCGATTTTGCAAAATAGTTTTGACACTCTACTTGACCGTTAGCTAGGTTATCCTACATTTGGACTTGTGGGTATCGCAACTGCTGAGCTCTGATACCACTCTGTAACACCCTCAGAATCGGACCTATGCAAGTTTGAGCAAAATTCGCCAAACCCGCATAGAAACGATTCAAAGGTGCCCACTAGGCACTTTCGTGCGGGTGGAAAACGAAGTAATAACATTACACAACAGTCCTCGATGGGACCCACAGAACAGATATATATAACAGCGACTCAACGAGTCAAGAATACAGATATAATATACAAAGATCCAAATCACCTTGAAAAAACGATAGGGCTTCCAGCTACGGACAAGATGCAAACGGGGCTAAGAGCCCTGAAGAATAACCAATGGCGTCCATAACCCTGCCCAGGCCAAGCCGGAAGGGTAACCCTGCTAACGGCGTCGATCTCAAAACCTGCTTAAACAAAAGGGGTGCCGACAAAGGGCAAAGGAAAGAAGGCGTCAAGATCGAGGCCGATACAGCGAGGCTAGAATTCGGCGGTCCTCGCCTACATAGGTATGGTGGACTGAAGCGGCAGCGGCAGCAGGCACTAAACAACCTCTAGAGACTCGATACAACGGGCGTCAAACAGAGAGGGGTAAGAAAGACCTATTCGGAACCAACCTGATACTACCATCAAACAAACCCATCCTGGCGTTTCCCCCTCGAGACCAAACGAGGAAGTCAACCGAGGAACTCACACGGTTGGTAGTTTTATTTATTCAGTTATAGTTGCAGCGTTTACTAGTCAGGTTTAGATAATCATCCTGATAAAGTAAACAGTGGGCACTTTTAGTTAACCATTCCGTGATAGTGGCAACACTTACTAGTCAGATACAATTATCATGAGATAACCCAAAACCCAGCAGTTGTTGGTACTTTTATTCAGCCATTCCGTTGTAGTTGCAAAACTTACTAGTCAGGTACAATGGTCGCAAGCGACACTCCAAACAAGCAATTGTGGGCAGTATTAATTAGCCATTCCATTATAGTGAAGCTGATTACTAGTCATTATAAGTCAAATTTATAGCAGTAAACTTTAGTTATGATTGTCTATGATCGAGATCTTGCTCCAAGTCATCCATATCCATGGACACGGATTTGAAAGTTTTACCGGCGGGTGCACCAATAGCAACACACGCTCGATCAACCTCGGAAAAACCAAATCAAAACCCAACGAGGCTTTCACGGTGAACAATCACAGATTCAGAAATATTTCAGGGCCACCCTTGAGTACACTAGCAGTAAGCAAGCTTCGAGACTCAAGGTTTGCGTCAATGGTCATGCGATCGGGAACCGAAAACTCGGGTGTCGATAGCGTAATCACTCCGCTTCCTAAACAGATGCGTGTGCTGCTCGTCGCACAATTTAAATACATAAGTAGCATGGCATAAGTACAGGATCGTAAATAAAACCTCAAACTAGTTTGTGGCCCCAAGAAATAAGATGAATCAAGCTCGCTCGGGGGTCCCATATACCTCCCGGATGTGGATAGCGATAAATCAAGGCAGTATCAAGTACTCGGGGTCTTACGGGACACAAGTGGGCGTTCGGAAACCAAATATTATCTATCACCCACTGATGCCTCTGCTTATTTCAATTTTAGTTGTTAAACAGAAATTAAAGTGACGATAAGTAAAACTAGAATCATCTCCAACATCAACATGCGGCAATACATCAGCAACTGTGGCATATGGCGACACACATCAGCACTTGAGCAAGCAACTACGGCGCGCAAGTCCAACTATCTACCAATCAACAGGTAATAGGGTGTGTCCAAGGCAATATAGGGCTGCACGGTATATCACAGGTACGGAAACTAAAGCATCGCAACACAGATAGCAATAGATCAACAGGAGGGAAGTAAATACTATAAAAGTAAGATAGGTAGAAAGGGGGGAGATGCTCGCCTGAAAAACATTGTCGAAAGTTCAACCGAAGATCGGGGCGAAGCTCACATCAACTCAACGGCCTTATCCGCGAAGAAGCAAAACACTAGAATAAACACCGGATGCAATATTTAATAAAACGGCAGAAGATCGGCATGATGCATGTATGATGTATGACAGGGCAAAGGTGCGATGCAAACAGGTCATATTAGGTGGAACCGGGGTCCCGACATTAATTAGGTGGTGCAAGTTATTTAGAAACCCCGCATTTGAATGTTGTTTTAACAAGGCAAGATTATAGTATTGGTTCGCTACACAAGTTTAAATGAGGCCGATATGAGACTAGATTTGCCCGCATATGGGCCCCATATTTAATTATTAGGTGAATCGGCATAAGGCCCCCAAACCACAGATATGCATGTGAGATGAATGATTTAATGCAACAAGTTGATATCATTTATAAAAATAGGGTATCGAGGAAAAGGTTCACACTTTGAGGGGTCTCGACGGACTTGGGGTTCCGGGGTTCGGGGTTCGACAGGTTCCAGGGTCCGGTCTCGGGGTCCAGGGTTCGACGGATTGGTCTCGGCGGGAACTTTCTTGGATTACTGGGGTAGATCTTGTCGCATCCGGGTTCTCGGGGCATGTTGTCGGTCATGGCGTTCGGGACGAAGCACTTGTCGGGTCGGGGTCTCGGTGTCGGGTGAAGATCTTGGCGTTCTCGGCGATCTTGGCATTCTGCAGGTTTAGGTCCTGGCGCTTCAGATCGACCTTCGGTTCGGGGACTCGGGGTTCAGGGGTCTCGGCTTCCGTGTGGCGGTCTTGTTGTTCCGTGCAGGCGTTCTCGAGGTCGATGGCAAACTTGTCCGGTACCGGGGTTCGGGTTCGGGAAGGAGTACTTGGCGTCCGGGTTCTCGGTCATCGGTAGGTCTTGTCATCGCTTTGGTGTTGGTCTCGACACATATGATGTAGATCTTGGGGTCCCACCTTGATTATCGGGGACGAACTTGGGGCTCGACACCGGGGTCTCCAGGGTTCCCTGTCGGAGTGCTAGATGTTCCGTGATGGAGTTCTTGTCGGAGATTCTTCGGACACCTTCGGCTCGGTACGGTCTTGGGGTCTCGCGCCCGTGTGGTGGACCTTGTCAGATTCATGAAGGAGGCCTTGTCGCTCGACAACCTTCTGTGACGACCTTGGGACTCCGGCATCGAACGTCAGTATTGAACTTGTGTCAGCGTAAGCAGTACATCGGGTCCATCTTCCTTCTTGACAACATCACGGTCTCTGGAGGTCTCCCCGCAGATACACGAGGGCAGGGCCTTGGGCGAACCGGGAACCCATGGCAGAGCGGCGGAGAGGCCGCAGGCGGGCGAGCCAGGAGGCGAGCCGCCAGTGCGTGCGAGGGCAGTCTTGCTGTGAAGAAGAGGCGGAGAGAGAGGGGAGCGAGGTCGGCGGCGGTGGGCGGGCCGGCGGGAGGGGGCGGGCTTGAGCGGGTCATGGAGGAGGCGAGGTGGCGGGAGGAGCGCGGCGAGGGAGGCCGAAAGGGGTGGAGAAGGCTTGGCGGCGCCAGGCGGCGCGAGGAGCCGCAGCGGCCGGAGGAGGGGAAGAGCCGGAGAGGGAGAAGAAGGACGGAGGGGCGGGGTCGGCCGCGCGGGGAGGAAGAGAGGAAGGTGGGGGAGGCGCGTGGGGTGAGTGGGCGACAGGCGGGGTCGGGGTGGGCCAGGTGGGGTCGGGCATGGGGATTTGGGCAGGGGGCGGCCAGGGTTGACCGCGTGCGTCTTTGTGCGTGCGTGTGTTGTGTGCTGGTGGTTGGGGTGAGAGGGTCCAGGGAGAGAGAGGGAGGGACAAGTGGCAGCGTGGGATTGGTGAGGGTTTGGGGTGTGCTGAGGTGGCGAGAGCTGATTGGAAGGGGTGAGGTGGCCAGGGGTGTGGGTAGGTTAGTGGGTGGCTTTAGGAATTAGGAGGTGGACCGTTCTGAAAATATGGGGGTGGTCGTTCGGGTCTACTCGGCCCGTTCGACTGCCCCACAAAAATAATTTAACATTTTATTTACTTTAATTGGAACATTTGCAAACCGATAGCAACAAAACAAAATACTCCGGAGTCCCGGGGTTTGGCGTTGAATAAAAGACGGGGCGTTTTTAGAAACAAATCGGGCTTTGCGAACATAGTTTTATGCAACAATGCATGACGATGACGATGCAATGCACAAATTCAACGCGATTTTCTAGTAGTGGTTTTGCGGGATGCCACACCAATGCTGAAACGAAGGTACTCATTAGCTTTGAGCTCTCATTGCCCCTATCATAGGCATCTTCATGTGGTTAAGGTGAAAGTGAAGTCCACTCTGAATCATATGCTTGACAGACCATAGACTGGAAATCCCAAGTCCCTTGAGTACGAGGGTCGCTCTGCATTCTACTCAACTTTGGTCACCTAAAATTTCTTGTCATTGTAAATACATGCATATCATCAGGAACCGCCAACGGGGTACCCCTTGCACATGGTACATGAGCTTTCCCATAACCAAAATGACAAGGCATGCAGACAATGAGCATCTCAGCAATCTTTTTATTTACCATATGCATAGCTTTTTATTGAGGATGCTTCATAGATGCTCATTATGGTGATGCTGCAATTTTCCACCATGATTAGGCATGGCTTTGGCTAGCGGACCAGGCGTTTCTCTAACACAATGTCTAAACTCCATGAACTCGCAACCTTCCCTTTTATTTCACATCATCGACATCCGTAAACAAAAGAGCAAAGAATCAAGTGGATGATATATCCAAAAAGTGTTGAAAGCGTTCCCCGTGACAACACGGTTCTGCTGACTCCAAGCATAGAATTTGCAAGCATATAACTTTCATGGACTAGTCACAATGGTTCAGGATTATTAAGTGCAAGCAATAAAGTGTGTCATCAAGTTCGTGAGATCTTTACTAACTAATTTTCTCAAAATAGACAAACATTTTTTTGGAAGAAAAAAAGACATATTGAATATGCACTGAAATAGAAAACGATGCTAATAGGTAGATATGGTGGACACGGCTCGCAATATTAGTTTTGGGGAGTTGGAAGCACATGTAGAGCACATACTCAGTGCAAGTAAAGGCTAGCAATAGAGAGGGAGGGACAAACGAGAGAGCAATAGCTGTCATAATCATGCTTACAACAAAACATGACTAATTATGGTATGAAAGTGATACAAGAACTCTGAGGAAAAATAAATCATCGAGGCTTACTGACTATTGATTAGTCATATGCATGCTTGATCATGTGCCAAGTCGATTCATATGAACAATCAGAGGAGGATACCACAATATCATACCAAAGTATGAATAAAACAATGCAAGCAAATATTCATATGACATGCTACAAACTATTAACAAGCTGGATCTAATCATAGACAAGCAAGAACTACTAAGCATCCATAATGACATACACCTTACATAAACAGGCTAAGCATGCTCACAATGATGAGTATATGTACAAAAATGAAAACAAATAGAGCTCGTTACCAGCCTCTTACCACACCTCGAGTTGTCTTAATATTCATTATTGCCCTTCACTTGTGTGACTTGAATAATTTACATGAAACCCAAAATCCACTAAGGACGGCTGAACCCGGCAAAGAACTCACAAAACCAAAGAAGAACAACAAATATTTTTGGTGTTTTCGATTTTTTTAGAAACAAGCAAACAAAGAAAACCCAAACAAAAACAAAGCAAACCAAACAAAGCAAAATATTTTTGGATTTTTCTTTTGAGGTAAACCAAATCAAAGAAACAAAGAAACAAACCAAGAGAAACAATGAAAATATTTTTGGTATTTTTGTGTTTCTAGAAAGAAGCAACAAAAACCAAAAAGAAAGCAAAACAATGGATATACAAAGAACCGGCCAAACATGATATATATATATGAGTGTGATGTCGGTATACCTCCCCCCAAGCTTAGTATTTTGGCTTAAGTGGGGCTCAATCCCATGGTGTCCAAGAGGATGAACCTCCGTAATATGTCGAGGAAGCTCCCTCGTCTTGGTATGAGCTCGAGGCCTCCCCTGTGTAATACGCAGGGGCGTCATATGATGGTGCTTCCTCATGATAGTGCCCGTGGAAGTTAAGAGAGCGCAGCTTGCCATCCATCTTCATCTTCGAGCGTGACCGTGGTCCCTGAGAAATACTGAACAAAGTGGTTTGGGGTAGAGGGATCTCTCTCTCTCTCTCTCTTCCCCATCAGTAAACAACATTCTATAAACCAAGTTCTCAAGAGGAGAGCTAGTGGTGACAAAGTGGTGCGCCTTCATGGAAGCAAGATCAAGCCTCTGAGGAGCCAAAACTGTATCATGTTGATAAACAACAATGTTCAAGGCAGCAGCAACATGAGTAGCAATAGTTCCCCCATAAATGGGTCCCTTAGCAGCTAAACGACGAGCAATGAGAGAACCAAGATTATACTTATCCTCATTGTTGAGCGCAGCAGCTAAGAAGGCTAATTGATAGTTGGAAATATTACTAGTGTTCTCCCTACCAAGAACACTGGTGGCAAGATAGTAGGCAAAGTACCTGATGGCTGGGAGTTGAATATTATTTATCTTCCCTTGTTGAGCTCTGCGGTCATCATCATTGGTTATTCCTCGGTAAAGCTCCAACAAATCAGCGGGAAGAGCTGGAATCTTCTTTGTGACCTAGTTGTACCAAGTCTTGGGGCCTTGCAAACTTTTTTCAAAGCAATAGAATGAGCCCTGCCATAAATTTTCAAAAGACACAGAAGGCTTGAACATGCTGTTAGTAATGGAGAAACTCTCCAGAAATGTTTCAGTAAGCAAAGCGTATTGTGCGCTCTCATCCTGCATGTAACTTGTTAGTCCATCCTTCTGAATCAAAGTCATAAAATCGTTAAGAATCCTAGCAGCTTGCAAGAAAGTTTGGCAAGGAAAGGTGGAGGGGTGCGCATCCCCTTCATCTCCCTCGTCACCAAATCACGGAGTGATGAGACCTCATTGTATGAGGGTCTAGTACTAGTAGATGACCTTGGAAGCCTTGCCCTTCTAGGTGCATCACTCTCAAATATATCACCGAATGTGTGGTGGTCCATGACTTCACTTTTCTGAAATTTTAAACAACCATCAAACCAAGTGATTTCTAAGTTGATAAATGATGAGCAACTACTGTAGGAACTTGCTAGAAGACTACACATGCATCAAAAAAAGTTTCTAAGCATAGAACAAGCATGCAAGCTCAAACAACCTGTGTCGTGGGAATGACCACGGCAGATGCTGCAATCGGCAGCGAGTAGTAGAACATGGGGCAAGGGCGGCCAGCCATCTGCGGTGGGAGACGAGGGCGGAGACACAAGGGTTTACCCAGGTTCGGCCCCCGGAGGGTAAAGACCTACTCCTGCTAGATTGTATTATGGTGAGAGTACAATGGGGCGAGCTCGGCGGCCAGGCAGCGAGTCGCTTGGGTGTATGATGGAACGTATCCTCTATGCGTCCTCTAGGGAGGTTTATATAGACTCACCTCCCTAGGGTTTACAGATCTCAACCGAATCAGTTAAGGTTTCAGCAATCCTTTAACCTAATCCGACTGGGCCTATCTACGCTTCTGGGCCTTCAGTTTCTAGTCGCTTGAGTCCACGCCAGATCTTGATCCAGTCGCCATCCTGTAGGCCCACTCACTGGCACCTGGGCCAGTCGGAAACGACCTGCTGGGTATACCCCGGTAGGCATATCCCCATCAGTAGTCCCCGAGTCCGTCGTTGATTGGTCGCAGGTGTTTGCTGGCAGTCGGTGTATACGGGTCCAATGTGCACACCCAGTCGAATCGGCGGCGGACTCCTGAATAAAGGAAAAACTAGTTATTCCAGTCGCAATAATGGCGACCGATTGGGTCGCAGCTCGGCGAACGGGTCGGCGAATACTCAGTCACCGTTGTAGTGATCGGGTCAGCGAGTCGTCGAGTCGCACAGAACGACGGGTTGAATGGATGAAGTTGGAACGTCGAGTGGGGCCCAAACTAGCCGTTGGGGTAATCCAACGGTAACTTTGGCGTAATTACCGTGCAGTAACGGCTCCCGAAATTGGCGGGTAACAACCGCTATAAAAGGTGAATGACAGGCGAAAGGGGAGACACTCCTTCGTCCTTCCTCCGATTTCGCCCATCTTCGTTTTCCACTCCGCATCGCGATCCAACCAATCCAGAGAGCCCCGACCTCTGTGACCTTCCGACCAATGTCCCCCTCCACCGAACCATGGGGCAGATCCAAGTGTACCAGGGCGCTACTTGCGTCCTTGGAGGAGGCCGGGATCTTGCACGCCGGTAGATGGCGCATCCCCCCGGCCGGAGAAGTGATTCCGGACCCGCGCGAGGGAGAATCCATCTGCTTCACCAGCCACCTGGAGTGGGGGCTGGTGTTTCCCACTTCTCTCTTCTTCCGGCGCTTCTGCGCCTACTACGGGATCCAGCCATTAGACCTAGGCCCGCATAGCATCGAGCAGCTCGCCATTTTTGTGGCGTTCTGCGAGTGTTATCTGGGCTATAGGACCTACTTCCCCTTGTGGCAAGATCTATTCCACGGGAGGTTCAACCGCGAAGAATCAGGCGTCCCGATGCTGGCTGCGGGTGGCCTGACGTTCCAGCTGAATTCGAAGGTGTCATTCTTCGACCTGATGCTGCCCGCCAAGGCGGCAAGAGAATGGAATAAATCCTGGTTCTACGTCACCGAGTTGACTCCAAACGGCGAGGTGGCGCTTCCAAGGTATTCCGCCGACCGGCCCGAACCGCGTCGACTCCAGGTAGGCAAGCTCCCGCTAGATCAGCGAATGGTTGTCGACGAAATGCTTCAAACCATCCGCGGTCTGAAGAAAAAGGGCCTCCAAACCATTAACCTCTACAATTGCTGGTTCGGGCGGCGGCTCGTGCCTTTGGCCCGCCGCTACCATTACATGTACGAGTATACGGGTAAGGACGACCTGACGAAGTCCTGCCTCGCTGAGTGGAGGCTCGAAGATTACACCCTGGCCCTAAAGAAGATCACCCAGGTGGCGTACCTGGACGCGAAGGCCGGGGTCGCCCCCTATACCGCAAGGCGCCCAGCTCCGACGGTAAGTCGCCATTTTTGCCACCATTCGCAGTCGCAGACAATGCACTCGTGGTTATGCTGACGTTGTCTCATGCTGGTTGTAGTTGTTCCAAGTGGTGGAAGGGTGGGTCCCACCCACAGACGACGAGAACTCGAGCTCGTCCGTCCAGGACGGGAGCGAGTCGCCACCTGCCAAAGGCAACGTCGGGAGCGACGAGGGTGATGACGACGACGACGATGACGACGAGCCCGTGGAAGACGCTGCCCCGACGATTCGCAAGACTCGCGGGCAGCATCAATGCGAGCTCGAGGCGAGTAGAAGCCTCGAACCTCACGATGACGACGACGACGAGCTTCCCGAGCACACCTCACATCGTGAGGCCGTGATGTCGAAGAAGAAGAAGAAGAAGAAGAAGAAGTAGGTGAAGGCTCCGCCGACGAGGAAGACGAAGCCGGCAAAGCAGACGTCTTCGCCCCGTTCTGCGACCAGTTCTGATGCCACCAGCTCGGCTAAGGGCGAAGCGGCGCGCACGACCGTAGCACCAGATGCTGCCGCTCCCCTGGATGAGGTACCTCTGGCATTGCTTCCACCCCCATTCGCCCCGGTCTCTGGGTTGGGGGCTACTCCAGCCGCAGCAGCTTCGCCTCCCAGGAAAGCTCCCGCAGATGTCATCACGGAGGCTCCTGTCGCGGCCTCGTCTTCGAAGAGGCCCTCTGTGTCTTGGGCACACGATGTGTTCGAGATGGGCCTCAGTCGTAAGTTGGGGCCCGAGATGGAGAAGCCGGCCAGCATCCGCACGGGTCTGTGGTTCATACCAGTCGCCAAGTAAGTCTTGTTCATCTGCTTGCCTTCCGTTGTAATCGGACAGTTTTACTCATATCGTTGTTTCACAGGACTAGAGTTAAAAAGATCGGCCATCCTTCCGTGGCCAAGGTTCCGCCAGTCGTCACCGAGGAGGATCCCTCGCGGAAGAGGAAAACTGACGAAGGCTGCTCCCGCAGACAGTGCCAAGAGGGCGAAAGGCGACGACATCGTCACGGTCTCTGATGACACGGCAGTTGCTCCAAGCGAACCTCCGACTGCGGTGGAAGTGTCCTCGAAGACCAAGGAGGTTGTTCCCTCGCCCGAAGTGGCCGAGCCGGCTCCTAGTGGTGTTGCGGCGTCCGCTGCGACTTTCCCCCGTTTCATGGCCAAGACGGCCGCAGCGAGTGGCGCGGCGCCAACGAGCCAGACGCCTCGGGTCGCCGAGATGGAGGTCGAGCAGCGTCGCGGACACACTCCGGTCCTGCTTGCATCTGTGGACGTGCTGCAGCTTCACGGCATGCTGGGCGCAGCCATCCAGGTATGTCCAGTCCCCGAGGATCGGGCCACTGAATTTCAGTGGTCGGATTCTTAGTGTTTTTTGTAGCGTCCAGTCCCCAAGTGCCTAGTCGCTGAATTTTAGCGGGTGGGCGCTTAGGATTTTTGATCTCCAGTCCCCGAGTGCCTAGTCGCTGAATTTCAGTGGGTGGGCACTTAGGATTTTCGATGTTGTTGACGGTTTAGTTTATGCGCAGGGCCTGCAGCGCGAATCGGCCGATTGGCTTGCAGCAAAGTGTCGCATGGAGAAGGAACTTGTTGCCGTCCAGGAGACGAACAAGGGACTCCAAGCAATTGCAGCCGAAGCGGAGGAGGTCCGCTGGGGCCTTATCCCGGCGGGTGACCTGATGGCGGCTCAATCTGCTTTGAGCACGGCCGAGAAGCGGATCGCTGATCTGGAGCGTGAGCTCAGGGAAGCGAAGGCGGAGGCAAGCTCGGCGGAGGGGCGAGCGAAAGCTGCTGTGACGGCTGCCGCTGAAGAGCAGAAGGTGTCTGACGCACTCGTTGTTGGGCTGCAGAACGACTTTTCCTCGCTTCAAAGCTTCATCACGGGCCTCTGCCGTCCTCTAATTGGTAAATATTTCTTCCTCTTCCTGCAACAGATACATTGTGGAATCGTTGGTGTACTCACTGCTGGCTTCTGTCCACAGGTCGGATTATTGACAGCTCGGAGGAGGCGCATTCATACGACGCGCGGCAGTGTGTGACCACTCTGGTCGACTCGGCCGCGTTGTCCGCGGCTTGCATTCGAGCGTATCTTCAGGAGATATCGCTGTGGCATCCCGCAAAACCACTACTAGAAAATCGCGTAGAATTTGTGCATTGCATCGTCATCATCATGCATTGTTTGCATAAAACTATTCCGCAAAGCCCGTTTTGTTTTCCAAACGCCCCATCTTAATTCAAACGCAAAACCCCGGATGCTGCCGGATATTTTGTTTGACCAAAACTATTTACAAAGTTCGTCGCAATCAAATAAAAATATTAAATTATTTTGGGCAGTCGACGGGCGATTGACCCAACGCCCCAGTAAATTAAAACGGTCCAACTACACCCGCCTTCCAAATCCTAAACCTACCCATCTATCTACCCCAACCCAGCCTCCACATCACCACTCATACAGCGCCACCTCAGCCACCCCAGATCCCCACCAACCACACCCTGCCACCTCAGCAGCCTCTCTCCTCTCACCCCACTCCCCTCCAACTCACACAGCACACACCACGCCACCGCCCCACCCCACTCAACACACCCCACCCACTGCCAACCTGGGCCCCTCCTCCCTGGGCCCCACCCACGCACGCCAGCCCCCGCACGCGACCCCGCAACCACCCGTCCCCTACCTCTCGCGCGCCCTCCCCCGTGCTCTTCCTCAGCCTGGCCCGGCCTTTCCTCCCACACGGGCCGCGGCGTCCTCCTAGTCGCCTCGCGCAGCCCCGACCCTCTCCTCCGCCTCGAGCCTCACCGCCCAGTGCCCCCCAGGCCGCCGCCTCTCCTCCAACCGCCTCATGGACCTCGTGCTCCGGCCGCCTTGCGCCGCGCCTCGCCAGGCCGTCCGTCGCCAGGAGCCGCCCCCAAGCTCTCCGCAGCCGCCAACCTCGCCGCCCCACCTCCCGCCGTCGCCACGCTCACCGCCAGCCGGCCTGCGCGCCTCGGCTGCCGCCGCCAGCCGCCAGGCCGCCTCTCCTCCGCCCGCTCGAGAACCGCCCCGCCGGAGCCGCCAACTCGCCGCCCGGGCATCCGCCGCCCAGGCGTGGCCCGCGTCGGCTCCGCTCGCCAGCTGGCCCACGCGTCCCAGCGCCTCCACCGCGCGCCGCCGACCTCCCTGCGCTGCTCGTCTCGCAAGCCGCTCGTCGTCCCCGGCCCGTCCTCGCCGTTCTGGGACACCACGCCGTCGCCAGGGAATCGGGCCGCCAAGACCTGCCTCCTGCTGCGGGCACGTCTACAAGCCTCTCTGGCCGGCAGCGCGTTGTCGTCAAGTACCCGTGTGTGTTGTTTTTGGACATGCGTGTATGTCTATGTGCTTGCGCGTGTTCTCCAGCGTATACGGGTGCGGATGCAAATGCAAGACCGACCCGAAGACCGAACCAACCCGATGGCTCGACATGATCTCCCCTAGAGGACGCCAAGTTCGCCACGGAACGAAAAGCTCGCCAACCCGGATACGCCAAGTGCTTCTTCCCGGACCCGAGGATCAAGCCTCGGCACCCTGAACCCGGAGCCGCGCCAAGATCTCCGATCCCACGATCCGAAGACCGAACCCCGAAACCCTGAGTGCACCGACGACCAGATCTCCACGGTGTACCGACAAGACCGACTCGATGACACGGATCCGACAAGATCTTCGTGGCGACAAGAACGGCATCGGCCCGGAAGCACCCGATGCGCCCCGACACCGAACCAAGTACCCCTTTCCGGACGCCGAGACCGCCGATAACCCGGATGCGACAAGACCTACCTCAGCTATCCGAGAACGAACCCGTCGAACCCTGGACCCCGAACCCGTCGAACCCTGGACCCCGAACCCCCGGAACCCCAAGACCGTCGAGACCCTAATGTGTGACATTTTTCCTTGATACCCTATTTTTATAAATGATATCAACTTGTTGCATTAAATCATTCAACTCGCATGCATATCTGTGGTTTGGGGGCCTTATGCCGATTCACCTAATAATTAAATATGGGGCCCATATGCGGGCAAATCTAGTCTCATATTGGCCTCATTTAAATTTGTGTAGCGAACCGGTGCGATCTTTTGCCATGTTATAACAACAGTTAAATTGCGGGGTAGCTAAACAACTTGAACCATTTAATTAATTGTCGGGACCCCGGTTCCCCTTAATATGACCTAATTGCATCGCGTCCTTGCCATGTCATGCATCATACATGCATCATGCCGATCTTCTGCCTTTGTCTTAAATAGTGCATCCGGTGTTCTTCTAGTGTTTTGCTTCTTCGCGGATAAGGCCGTTGAGTGGATGTGAGCTTCGCCCCGATCTTCGGTTGACCCTTCGACAATGTTTTCAGGCGAGCATCTCCCCCTTTCTACCTATCTTACTTTTATAGTATTTACTTCCCTCCTGTTGATCTATTGCTATATGTGTTGTGATGCTTTAGTTTCCGTACCTGTGATATACCGTGCAGCCCTATATTGCCTTGGACACATCCTATTACCTGTTGTTTGGTAGATAGTTGGACTTGCGCGTCGTAGTCGCTTGCTCAAGTGTTGTTGCATGTCGTTCGGTGCCACAGTTGTTGATGTATTGCCGCAAGTTGATGTTGGAGATGATTCTAGTTTTACTTATCGTTCACTTTAATTCCTGTTTAATAACTAAAATTGAAGTAAGCAGAGGCATCGGTGGGTGATAGTAAATATTTGGTTTCCGAACGCCCACTTGTGTCCCGTAAGACCCCGAGTACTTGATACCTGTTCCTTGTTTTATCGCGCTATCCACATCCGGGAGGTATATGGGACCCCCTGAGCCAGAGCTTGATTCAGTCTTATTTCTTGGGGCCACAACTAGTTTGAGGTTTTATTTACGATCCTGTACTTATGCCATGCTACTTATGTATTTAAATTGTGCGGATAGCACCTTTGTCGTTTAGGAAGGCGGAGTGATTCTGTGATCGACACCCGAGTTTTCGGTTCCCGATCGCTTCTGACCATTGGCGCTAACCTTGAGTCCGTCTCAAGCTTGCTTACTTCGTTGGGATCTACTCAAAGGGTGGCCCCGAAATATTTCGAATCCTGTGATTGTTGTCGTGAAAGCCTCGTTGGGTTTTGATTTGGTTTTCGAGGTTGATCGGCGTGTGTTGCTATTGGTGCACCTCGCCGGTAAAACTTTCTGAAAGCCGTGTCGCGGATATGGACGACTTGGAGCACTATCTCGATCATAGACAAGCATAACTAAAGTTTATTGCTATAAATTTGACTTATAATGACTAGTAATCAGCTTCACTATAATGGAATGACTAATTAATACTGCCCACAATTGCTTGTTGGAGTGTCGCGACCTTGTACTGACTAGTAAGTATTGCAACTACAACGGATTGGCTGAATAAAAGTACCAACAACTTTGGGTTTTGGGTTTATATCATGCTATCTGTCGATTAGTAATTGCGCTTCTAGCGGAATGATTAACTAAAAGGCCCTTGCTTATTTTATCGGGGCGATTATCTATATCGACTAGTAATTGCTGCAACGATAATCGAATAAATAAAGCGCCAACCGTGTGAGTTCCTCGGTTGACTTCTCGTTTGGTCTCGAGGGGAAACACCAGTGGGTTTGTTTGATGGTAGTATCGAGTTGGATCCGAATAGGACCTTCTTACCCCTCGATTGCCGCCATTGTATCGAGTCTCTATAGGTTGTTTAGTGCATGCCGCTTGCGCTTGATCCACCATACCTATGTAGGCGAGGACCGCATTCTAGCCTCGCGTGTACGGCCTCGATCGACGCTCCTCTTTTTCCTTTGCCCTTGTCGGCACCCCTTTTGTTTAAGCAGGTTTTGAGATCGACGTCGTTAGCAGGGTTACCCTTCCGGCTTGGCCTGGGCAGGGTTATGGACGCCATTGGTTATTCTTCAGGGCTCTTAGCCCCATTTGCATCTTGTCCGTAGCTGGACGCTCTATCATTTTCAAGGTGATTTGGATCTTTGTATATTATCTCTGTATTTCTTGACTCATGGAGTCGCTGTTATATACATCTGTTCTGTGGGTCCCATCGAGGACTGTTGTGTAATGTTATTACTTCGTTTTCCACCCGCACGAAAGTGCCTGGTGGGCACCTTTGAATCGTTTCTATGCGGGTTTGGCGGATTTTGCTCAAACTTGCATAGGTCCGATTTTGAGGGTGTTACAATCGCCCACCAAAGTGATTCCTAGCGACCTCGTCGAGGTATGGCGTTATCTGGAGAAGGCTCCGGCAGTCTTCGAATTCATGACGCGGTCGGTATTCCGGCGCAGGGCGGCGACGACGCTCAGCCTTGGACTTGCCCATTTCCCGGAGGACTTCGACCTTGATGACGTGACGAGTGGCTACCCCTCGTCGACGGGCTCTGTGGAGATCGCCGAGGTGCTAAAGCTGACGGACCGGGCCTCGGTGTATTCCGATCGCGTTTAGGCGATGGGCGACCTCCTCCCCTATCAGGAGACGACTGTCGCGCCCAACGATCCCGAGCCGAAGCACCGGGACTTCAAAGTCAAGCAGTCATTCCGTGTGGCAATGGTGGGTGAGTTGACGACGTACCCGTCGAACCCGTACGTGCCCTTCATTCGCAACCGCAGGGGTGGCGGCGAGTCGGCATTGAAACCTGCGGGGTAGAAGCTTTGTGCCCTGGGGCGTTAGTAACAAATAGCCATTGGACTTATCTTGTATTTTGGAACGACTTTGTTATGCTATAATAAAAATTCGTGTTATTTTGTGAATTGTTTCGCGATTTTGAATGTTGATTGGACGAGTCCCCGAGCGCGTCCGCCCTTTTTATGGGGTTTACCTCGTTTGTTATGTGTTTGCGATTTTGAGTGTTTTGTCAATTGTTTCGCTTTGGAGGTCGACTCGCCAGAGCTCGGAGAGACAGTCGCTGGGCGACTCCCATGGGTGCTCTTTACTTGACCGTTTTCCCATGCGCGAACGAGGTCGGGTAGCCGAGTCCCCGAGCGTGGTACTTGGTGGTTGTAGTCGCAGCTCCAAGGTAGGTGAGGACTAAGAGCATTAGAGTGAGCGCGTCACTCCTGCCTGACCCGAAGGATCAGTCGCATGGCGAGTCCTAGGCACGCTCTCGTACTGGGAATTTTTCCCTAGCCACTCGTATTTGACCGGACGTCAGTCCCCGAGCGTGGTACTTGGCTGTTCGAGTCGCTGTGCCGAGGATGCGAGTGACTTTGGTTGCTGTGAGGAGCGAGGGCAGTTGTCTTGGCTCGGTAAGCCAGTCGGGCTAGGCGACTCCAATGGGGCTCCTGGTTGGCGTTTTTCATGGACGTTACAAGGCCTGGGGTCTCCCAGTGCCCTTGTACCGCACTACTTGGCCATGCCGGTCGCTTTACCAAAGGTTGACTTCTGCGAATAGCTTAACATTGTTATTACGAGTGCGAGTGCCACAAGACATGGAGAGTAGATGCAATTTGCGGTAACCGATCTGTTTTATTTCATAGCAGGTGGAGGGTACATGTATGGAGTTCTAGGAGTAGAACTTCCGTAGGAGGTTTACATTCCACGGTCATTTGACGTCGAGTTGCCCATCTCCTCAGACGTCGGTGAGGTAGTAGGCGTCGTTGCCTAGGACTCGCCCGATGGCGAATGGTCCCTCCCAGGGGGGAGAGCTTGTGCATGCCCTTCTTGTCCTGGATGAGGCGCAGTACCAGGTCGCCTTCCTGGAAAGTGTGAGTCCTTACTCGCCGGCTATGGTAGCGGCGGAGCCCTTGCTGGTAGATGGCGGTGCGGGAGCGAGCTAGGTCGCGTGCCTCGTCGAGATGGTCGACGCCGTCTTGTCGTGCGAGTTCGTTTGCAGCCTCCGTGTAGTTGACCACCCTTGGCGAGTCGTGCTCGAGGTCGGTGGGCATGACTACCTCGACGCCATACACCATGAAGATGGGTGTAAATCCTGTCGACCTATTGACGGAGGTGCGAATCCCCAAATGACGGAGGGTAGCTCCTCAACCCAGCACCCGGCAGTGCGCTCAAGTGGTACTTGGAGACGTGGCTTCAGGCCATGGAGGATGCTCTGGTTGGCCCGTTCCGCCTGGCCATTGGACTCCGGGTGGGCGACTGAGGCGAGGTCAAGTCGGATGTGATGTTCCTCGTAGAACTCGGCCATGGCTCCTTTGGTGAAGTTGGTGCCGTTGTCCGTGATGATGCTGTTTGGGAACCTGTAGCGATAGATGATCTCACGTAGGAACTTGGTGGCATTCTTCCCGTCGCATTTGCGGACTGGCTTGGCCTCCACCCATTTTGTGAATTTGTCGACCGCGACTAAGAGGTGGGTGAAGCCGGAGGGGGCCTTTTTGAAAGGGCCTACCATATCCATACCCCACACGGCGAACGGCCAGGTGATGGGGATTATCTTGAGAGCCGAGCTCGGCATGTGGGTCTGGTTGGCGTACTTCTGGCATCCGACGCACCGCTGGACAATGTCAATAGCGTCTGCGTGTGCGGTGGGCCAGTAGAAGCCGTGTCGCATAGCCTTTGCGACCAGAGAGCGGGCGCCGGCGTGGTGGCCGCAGTCGCCGGAGTGGATGTCTTGGAGGATTTTTCGTCCTTCAGCGGGTTGAACGCAGCGTTGGAACACGCCGGTCACGTTGCGCTTGTGGAGCTCGCCGTTGATGATGACGAAGGATTTGCAGCGGCGTGCTATCATCCGGGCCTCCGTTTCATCCGCTGGTACGGTGCCTCCCTCCAAGTAGGCAGTGTACGGCACGGTCCAGTCGTCTGGATCGACGATGAGCGCGACCAGGGCTGCCTCTGGTTGCAGCGGGATTCCGATGTCGATCTCCCTTGGGGGAGAGACGGAAGGCTTGGTGATGGTGTCGAGGAAGACGTCGGCGGGTGGTGCGAGAGAGTGCATCAGCCTCCTCGTTCTTCCGCCTGTCAATCCACTCGACGGAGTAGCCTGCGAAGTGTCCACCCAGCTTTTCCACTGCTTGGCGGTATGCCTCCATGGTGGGGGAGATGGCATCGCAGGTGCCAGTGACTTGCCCGGCGACGAGGTCGGAGTCTTCGTAGCAGCGCAAGCGGTTGACGTTCATTTCCTTGGCAGCTCGCATGCCGTGGAGTAGCGCCTCATACTCGGCCATGTTGTTGGTGCAGGGGGTGAGGTCGAGGCAGAGGACATAGCGGAGCTTGTCGCCCTTTGGGGAAGTTAGCACGATCCCTGCTCCTGCGCCGTCCACGTTCTTGGAGCCGTCGAAGTGTAAGCTCCAGTAATGGAGGTATGGCAGCTTTTCTAGCTGCTGGGCCTCTTCCCAGTCGGTGATGAAGTCCGCGAGAGCCTGCGACTTAATCTCTTTGCGCGACTCGTACTTGATGTTGTGGACGCCGATCTCGACAGCCCACTTGGCGACTCGCTCGGTCGCCTCACGGTTGCGGATGATGTCCTGCAACGGTGCTGAGGAAACGACCGTTATCGGGTGCTCCTAGAAGTAGTGTGGAAGTCGCCGTTGTGCTCTGAAGACCGCGTACACCAGTTTCTGGTATTGCGGGTAGCGCTGGCGCGACTCGGTGAGGACTTCGCTGATGTAGTACACTTTCCGCTGCACCGGGCGCTCCTTTCCTTCCTCTGGTCGCTCGACGACCATGACGGCGCTGACGACGCGCTCGGAAGCCGCGACGTAGACCAGCATGGGTTCCTTGTCGACGGGGGCGGCGAGTAGCGGTGCTGCGAGTAGCACCTTCTTGAGGTCGCGGAGCGCATCATCCGCCTCCTTGTCCCACTGGAAGGTAGGATTCTTGCGCATCAGGCGGTAGAGGGGCATCGCCTTTTCGCCCAATCGGGGGATGAAGCGACTGAGAGCCGCGACTCGCCCGGCCAGCACGGGCGTCGCGAGCACTCGGGTTTGCCGAGTCGAGCGATAGTGCCGATCTTGGTGGGGTTTTCCTCGATCCCGCGCTTGGAGACGACGTATCCCAGTAGCTGCCCTACTGGTACACCGAAGGTGCATTTGCCTGGGTTTAGCTTTATCTTGTATTTCCGCAAGTTGGCGAATGTTTCCGCCAGGTCGGCAAGTAGGTCGCTCTGGCGAGCGGACTTCACCACCACGTCGTCGATGTAGACGTGGATATTACGGCCAATTTGGCTCGCAAGGGACTCCTGCATACACCGCTGGTAGGTCGCCCCGGCGTTCTTGAGGCCGAAGGTCATGGCATGATGAACACCGTCTTCTCTTCGTCCTCAACGGACAATTTGATCTGGTTGTAACCAGAGTAGGCATCGAGGAAGCATAGCGACTCCGAGCCCGCGGTGGAATCGATTATTGGGTCGATCCGCGGGAGGACGAATTGCTCCTTCGGGCAGGCGCTGTTTAAGTTTGTGTAATCGATACACATCCTCCAGGTCCCATTTTTCTTCTCGACCAGGACTGGGTTTGCCAGCCACTTAGAGTACTTGATTGGCCGGATGAAGCCTACAGCGAGTAGACGCTGCACCTCCTCGGCGATGGCTCGGTGGCGCTCTTCATTGAAGGGCCGCAGCGACTGCTGGACAGGTCGCACTTTGGGGTCGGCGTTGAGTTCGTGCTCAGCGAGTTCCCTAGGGACACCAGGCATGTAAGAGGGCTTCCATGCAAAGATGTCCCTGTTCTCACGGAGGAACTCGATGAGCGCGCCTTCCTATGCTGGGCTCATGCCCGTCCCGATCGTCACCGTCTGGCTGGAGTCACCTGGGACCAGCTCGACGGTGCGGGTATGCGTCGTTGCCTCGAAGGCTGAGGTGTTGCCGCCCTCCGAGTTGGGCTTCTTGAGTATGGTGGGGTCGTCGTTGTTGACCCCACTTGCGTACTTGGCGAGCTCGTCGGCGTGGTTGGCCTCTGCCGCGATGATGGCGTCGGCGAGTTCAGCTCCTTTGGCCTCACACTCGGCGGCCATGTCGGGGTCACCGTGGATGGTGATGACGCCGCGCGGTCCGGGGAGCTTCATCGCGTTGTACGTGTAGCGGGGCGCCGCCATGAACTTGGCGAACGCCTGGCGCCCCAGGACGCAGTGGTAGGGGCTGTCGAAGGGCACCAGCTCGAAGACGATCCGCTCAGTGCGGAAGTTTACCGATATGCCGAAGGTGACAGGCAGCGTGACCTTGCCGATCGGGTACGCCTTCCGACCAGGGACGATGCCGTGGAACATGATGTAGGTCGTCTCGACCATCGACTGCGGGAGCCGCAGTCGCCTGAAGGTGTCCAGGTACAGGATGTTGATGGAGCTGCCCCCATCCATCAATGTCTTGGGAAGCCAGTAGTCTCCCACCTTGGGCTTGACCACCAGGGCGACTCGGCCTGGGTACTCGATTCTTGGCGAGTGGTCCTGGCGGCTCCAAGTGATTGGTTGCTCAGACCAGTTGAGGAACTGGGGGATGTCCACCTGGGCCACCGCATTGACGGCGATGGCGCGGGCGATGACCTTCTTCTCGCGCTTCGTGTTGAAGCATGTGAAGGTCTGGAGCGATCCGGCCACGCTGCCAAATTTTCCGCCGTTTGGCGGGTTGTTGTCGGGGTCTTCCCGCGCGCGCCGTGCCTTCTCGATCTCCTTGAGAGAATGGCAGTCGGCGGTCGTGTGCGTAGAGGGCTTTCCTTCCCTGTTGTGAAATGCACAAGGTTGGTTAAGAAGGGCCGCGGGGTCGAACCTCCGCTTCGCCTTTTAGTTGCCACCATCGCGGCGGAATCTCTTGGGCTCGCGTTGCGCGTATCCAGCGTTGGCGACGAAGTCGACTCGCCCGTCACTACGGCGCTTGCCGGTGAGACGAGTGTTGCTGTAGTGTAGATCGGATCGCCTTCCGTTGTCATTGCCGCTCGTGCGGCGTTGTCCTCCCGACTCGTCGTCGGTTTCTTGGTTTGGGTCTTCCTCCGCGTACCTTTTGGCGATGTCCAGGAGATCCGGTATGTTGTCGAGTGTGCAGTACGCTCGTTTGAGCTTGGCGACCAGGGGCTCATAGCGGCACGAGGTCTTGAAGCAGTGGATCACGGTGTCTGGGTGGATACCAACCGCGTTGTACCACAGTTCTTGCCACCGTTGGACCCAGCTGCGGGTCGACTCGCGAGGTCCCTGGACGCATCGTTCCAGGTCCTCGATGGTGGTGGCGCGGGTGTAGGAGCCCTCGAAGTTTCTGACGAAGGCGTCGCGCGTCTCTTCCTAGGAGTCAATGCTATCCGTGGGAAGAGTGTTGATCCACTGCCTGCACGCTCCCTCCATCATCAGGGGAAGTTAGCGGGCGGCTAGTAGATTGGTGTGGCCGGCGATTCCCATCGCCATGAGGTAGGTATCCACCAACACGGAGGGATCGTACTTCTCTATTTCCTTCGGCGCTTTGAAGTTCGCCGGGTATCTCTCGCCTCGGATCATCTGTCCGAAGAACCGGGGCCCGAGTCGGCTTAGCGACCCCCTCGGCTCACCGTAGCGGCGGTTGGTGAGGGTATGCCACAGGTCGTCGGGCTGGCGTGCGCGCCAACTCTGGTTGTTGATGATGTGGGTGCGGGCGTCGACGGGTTGACCGTTGGCGGCGACGAAGTTGGTCGCCGGCCGGGGGTCGTTGGTGGAGAGTGCCGCGTTCGCGGGTCGGTGTTGGAGCTATAGTGGTTCGGGTGGTGGGCAGTTGAGGGTGTTTTCCGCCATGGGGCGGCCGCTTGAGGCCGCTCTGCTGCCCGATGAACGCGAGTACATCCAACCCTGTGAGTCGACGCATGCGTTTTGTTGCTCGACCGCTTTTGCGAGCAGGGCCTTGGCGTACTGGATCTGCAGGGCGCCTTCGCCAGTCGTTGCGATGTTGTCGACTATTGCTCGGCTCGCGACGAGGTTGTCCATTGGGGTGGAGAACAGCAGTAGGCCGTTCGCGTCTCGCTCCCGCGAGGAGACCACGATCCGCGGCTGGTCCCTGGGGGGTGCGCGGTTGGGTGGTGGTGGGGCGCCATTGGCCGTTGACCCTGGTGGGGGTCGAGTGCTTCCTCCTGGTGGCGCTTTCTCGCAGATCGCGCGCTCGGTCGCGCAGGCTGGGTCATTATCGTCGTCGAAATTCAGGGCGCGCCCCTGGACAGTGGGGTTCAGACGCGACCTGATTCGGAGCTGGTGGTAGCGACAGCTCTGGCTATTACACTTTCGAGGCGAAATTTTCCGCGCTCGGCTTGTTCCTTGCGGACTGCTTCCGCCAGTTTCAGGAGGAGTTCCTCGACCTCTGTTGCCGTCACATTGGGGGGGGATCAGCGTGGAGAATGGGTCTTCCGGCGGGTTGGCGCTACCACCAGCGTGGTATATGTGAGGATGTTCCTGTTCAGGTCGCGGCGTGGAGGCCGGTTCCGTCGCAGAGGTCGGCGGAGTTCTCCGACCCGGAGTCGAAGTCGAAGATCCCAAGGATAGAGGGATCCTCGAAGTCTCCGACGTTGGAGACCTGGGTGATGGAGCCCGTGGGTGACGCGGCGACAATGGACCCAGCGAGTGACGCCGGGGTCGCCGAATCGGCGTCGTCGTTGAGGGCCGCGTCTTCCGCGGCCGCGGTGGTTTCGGCCGCGTTGATGTCGGCCAAGTCGTACTCGGAGGCGAGGCGGTGGATCGTGCGGACCTGGATCTCAGAGAGCCGGTCGCGTGGCGCCGACTCGCGGATGCGAGCCAAGTCCTCCGAGACGATGACGTCGGTGAGGCTGACGAAGAGGCTGATCGTGCCGACCGGCAGGATCATGTTGCGCGTGACGGGTCGCGCCGCCGGGACGTAGCTGCTCGGCAATATCTGGAGCATCTCGCCGATCGCTATCATGCGGCCGGTGGCGATCGTCTCGTTGATGGGCAGATTGGATCTCGCCGCAGAACACCGGCCTGACCAGCCAGGCCCCACGGTGGGCGCCACTGTCGTGGGAATGACCACGGCAGATGCTGCAATCGGCAGTGAGTAGTAGAACATGGGGCAAGGACGGCCAGCCATCTGCGGTGCGAGATGAGGGCGGATACACAAGGGTTTACCCAGGTTCGTCCCCCCTGAGGGTAAAGACCTACTCCTGCTAGATTGTATTATGGTGAGAGTACAATGGGGCGAGCTCGGCGGCCAGGCAGCGAGTCGCTTGGGTGTATGATGGAACGTATCCTCTATGCGTCCTCTAGGGAGGTTTATATAGACTCACCTCCCTAGGGTTTACAGATCTCAACCGAATCAGTTAAGGTTTCAGCGATCCTTTAACCTAATCCGATTGGGCCTATCTACGCTTCTGGGCCTTCAGCTTCCATTCGCTTGAGTCCACGCCAGATCTTGATCCAGTCGCCGTCCTGCAGGCCCACTCGCCGGCACCTGGTCCAGTCGGAAACGTCCTGCTGGGTATACCCCGGTAGGCATATCCCCATCAACCTGTCACCTATAGCAGCAAAATACTCAAGATACAATCTACCAATCACAAATCTAATTGGACAAGTGGAGGCACATACCAAGGAGCAAACCCTCCAAAAATTAGCACTTGAGATGGGCTGAACAAGGAGATCGAAAATCACGAGCAAGAACAGCAAGAACTCGAGCTTGAGCAAGTTTTTCGGTTTTTATTGGGAGAGAGAAAGAAGGTGGCTTTGAGGAGGCAGCCTGGAGGGTCCCAGGTGGGCCAAACCCCCCTAGGCGCCACCCCCTGGTAGGCCGCGCCTACCATGGGTGTGGTGGCCTGGGGTGGCCCCCTTGATTACTCCAGGTGCCTCTCTGCCCCTTTTTTCGAGGAAAAATTTATTTTGAATTTGCTGGGATTTTTTGGGAAACTTTATTTTGGCCAATTTTCAGGGAAATTGATTTTCTCGCAGAAACAGTTTTTTCAGAAGAAGCAAAAGCAAACCAAAAGCCAAACTACAGCAGCTCTAAGAAACTCAAACAAGCAAACAACTAGCACAACTAAAGCTAAAGCAAAGACTAGGAAGGATAAAAGTAAAAGAAAGCAAGTATAACCATAGTGAAAACATTATTTTGTTAATTAAAATCATTTTGTTAACAAGGTTGATGAAGTCTTGTTACCAAAATAATCTTATATGAAGCAAAACTTTGCATTCCACAAGCTGATTATGTTACCTCATACTTGATAGCAATGGTCCCAATCATAATAGTTTCAAAATTTTCTTGTGGAATGGAACAATATATTTCTCCAACCTTGACGCTCTCAATATTTTCAATGGAATTCAGGCAATATCTCTTAACAACCTTCTTGGGGAAATAGACAGTGTGCTCTTTGTCATTAATATTGAATGTTACTTTTCCTTTATTGCAATTGATGATAACACCTGCAGTATTAAGAAAAGGGCTCCCAAGAATAATAGACATATTATCATCTTCAGGCATTTCAAGCACAACAAAATCAGTTAAAACCGTGCAATTATGAGCAACTTGAACAGGAACATCCTCACATATACCAATAGTAATAGTAGTTGACTTATCAGCCATTTGCAAAGATATATCAGTTGGTATCAACTTTTCTAGCTGGAGTCTCTTATAGACAGAAAAAAGGCATAACACTAACTTCAGCTCCCAAATCACATAAAGCAGTTCTAACATAATTATTCTTAATGGAGCAAGGAATAGTTGGTATACCTGGATCACCAAGTTTCTTTGGAACCTTACCATTGAAGGAGTAATTAGCAAGCAAAGTAGAAATCTCCTCATTAGGAATCTTCCTTTTATTAGAGACAATATCCTTCATATACTTTGAATAAGGAGGCAACTTAATAGCATCAGTCAAAGGAATTTGCAAGAATAAAGGTTTCATCCACTCACAAAACTTGTTCTAGTATTCTTCCTCCTTTGACTTGTGTTTTTACCTGGAAAAGGCATAGGTTTCTGCACCCAAGGTTCTCTCTCTTTATCATGTTTATTAGCAATAAAATCTTACTTTGTGTACCTAGTGTTCTTAGTGTGCTTCTCAGGTTCTTCCTCAACTTCCTCCTTATTAGGAGCATCATTAGTATTACCACTCTCAGTTTCAGCATCAGAGACAGAAATACTATTAGGATCTATAGCAGGTTCAAGTGGTTTCGGCTGGGCCCCCTCTCTCCTTTATCCTTTGGCGCCTAGGGTTTCGGCTGGGCCCCCTCTCTCCTTTCTCCTTTGGTGCCTATCCCTATGGACCCTTCTACTCGGAAGCGGCCCAATAGGAAATAGTTGCCCACAAATATAAAAATAAAATATGATTTAATATTAATTCAACTAATTAGTATAAAACACATATATTATCACATTCCATACTCTGGAGCTCCTTCCGAACCCCTTCCAATCAACATCGAATGTTACCCGGAACCTTTCCATTCTCTCTCTCTCTCTCTCTCTCTCTCTCTCTCTCTCTCTCTCTCTCTCTCTCTCTCTCTCTCTCTCTCTCTCTCTCTCTCTCTCTCTCTCTCTTATTTCTCCTGCAGTGCCCGTTCGATCCCAATGCATCCCTACCCTTAAGTGTGCCACACTTCGGCTCGGAGATGCTACAGACATGAATAAGACCCCTCTTGCATCAATGATCAACAGCTGGACCTGGATGCCCATAATGACCACTCGTGCATTCACGAATCTCATCGCTTGAACATTAACTGCGTAGTCCTATTCCCTTTGCCATATGATACCTAGGTCATCCAAGGTTTGATCTCAAGCATCTCCATACTTGTGTTTGATCTTGTTACCGATGAGCTCGTTTAATCGTTCCCATTCCATTGCATTCCATGATCCAATCATACGCTTGCAAGCTTCATTAATGCAACGTCACTGAGTTGGCCACATGATGTTACTTGGATTGGCAAATCCTGGTCTTGATAAAAAATACTCAACCCATTTCTTCTAGAAACCCAACGATACCTTTATGATTACCCTTTCACGTCTTGATACTTGATATCATCAAAGTCTCCTTAAAATAGTGATTATGCATTATCTCACAGATGAAGGATATAGGCCATGGTGTTTCTATGTTATCATCGATGAAAAACGTTTAAATAACTAGATCTCATTGTGATTAACTTTGGGTGTATGTCTATCACATCATTCTCCAATGATGTGACCTCATTGTCATTCGGCACTATCACCATGATCTCGAAACCATAAGACCATAACTTGCCAAATGAGCTAGTTTACTAGAGGTAACTAGAGACCTGGTTGTTTATATACCACACATGTAATAACTTTTCGTATTAATATAGTTCGGCACTCGACATGTACCGGGACGACACCACCACGGAGTTCAAGTTCCACCTTGTGTTCGACAAGATTCAAAACTCTCAGAAATGCATGGAAACTACGTGAGCCTCGCAAAGAACAAGGATGTCGTGTACAACCCCGAGGATCCATCCCCAGCTGTCGGCGAAGGAAGGCCGGAGATCGGTCAGAAGCAGGCCAAGATGCTCAAAGCTACAGGACCTCCCGCCGAACCTCTCCACGCATCCATCGAGAAGTGAATTTCCGACTGCCCGACTCCAAGGCCCATGCCAAGAATAGAGAGGAGAAGAGCGACCAGAGGTGGACGCAGCTACGGCAGAACCAAGACAGGAATCTCGACTTCATCAAGGTGAACTTCGCCACCAAGAAGAGGAACACAGAACTCCAGTTCCTCATGGGAGGCGAAGACACCTCGATGATGTGCCCCCAGGTCAAGGCCTGGTACATGGCGTGCTACAACGCCATCCTCGACGAGGACGTCACCGCTAACACGCCGAGCCCTGCGCCGGCCGTCTCGGCTACCACTCATTCGCCGTGCTCCGCCGCCACCTCCTCCAATCCGTTGGCAGGCCCTGTCCTGGTGGAGGAGCCCATCCCGTCGCACCAGACACGACGGAGGAGCCCATCCCGTCACGAATGATCGCCGGATTTTATTACGTTTTGTAATAATTTAATCGCTGAACCTTTTTGAGCGTACTTCTGTCGAACACTTTTGGCCAATTTGTGTTAAACATCTTTGGACCATATTTCACCGCCGAAAACAAAAAAATTAAATATGTTACCGTTTTCTTGGCTTAATTGAGAAAACGAGTAGCAAACTAAACTTTTTTAACCTAAATGCAAAAAAGGCATGTGCTCTTTCTCCCGCCTCGCCGAACGAGTAGAAGTACGACCCCTTTATATACCAGCTCTCTCTCCCAGTGGACGTGGAAAGTTTGTCGTTTCACTTCCGCAGCGGCAAAATGTATAGCGTCACAAGTATAATTGGGCTAGTTATTAACCTCCTAGCGGGCCCAACTACGCGAGTACTGCCTGGCCTTTTCTTTTAGGAAAGAGCTTAATTAATCATCGACAATTGTTACAATGTTTGTGAAACTATTCAAAAGAAAACTTGGGGGATCATACTCCCAGTTAGATGAAACTTTATCTTAAAAACACATCCTAATTCTTTTACCGTGCCTACTTATTCTGGAGTAAATAGTATCAGTGGTCTTAATTCTTTTACCATGCCTTCACTTTGGTCCCTATTCTTTAAAATTGCACATCAAACTTCTAATTATTTTAAAAATGTGTCACGTGAGTTCCTAAATCGGTTTGACTCTTATTGACCCGGTACCACGTATACGGTGGGTCCCAGGAGACGTTCCATACACCATGCATATTTGTGAATAGGTCACCTAGGTTGTATTTTCTTTTGAAACTCGGCCGTGTTGCACCTTGTCGATCACCGTGTGGCCGCCGGAGTGAATGCAGAAGTGGTCGATCACCGTGAGTAAGTCCGGGGCAATCTGCGTGTTGGTCTAGGTGACAAGGGACCACACGAAGTGTAGCTGCTCATATAGTGAGAGCACCAAGGGCCAGCGCGGTAATGTTCTTAGTCGTGGACAACACCGCCACGGCGATGCCCACCCGGAATAGGATGTGGGAGAGCTCCATGGAGTTCTCCTTGCCCACATAGAAGTTGGGCGTGATGGTCTCCGTGGACACCATGCCAGAGCGCGCGCCGTGCGGCATGGCCCGCAGCATCCCCGCCACGAGCCCCAGCGAGTTCACCTCGGTGTTGTAGACCATCCCGGATAGCACTAGAGGAAAAAGGGCTATCCATTCGCGACCCCTCGGAGCATTAGTCCCGGTTGCGCCACCAACCGGGACTAATGCTGGCACGCGTCCCGGTTGGAGCGGGCACGGGGCCAGGGGCATGCGTCCCGGTTGGTAAGGGGGTATGCGTCCCGGTTGGAGCCAGCAACCGGGACTAAAGGTTTGGCCACAGCCACGTGGCGTGGCACGCACCTTTAGTTCCGGTTGCTGGCTCCAACCGGGACTAAAGATTCCTGCCCTCTATAAATGCAACGCCCCAGCCTCCTCTGCCTCCACTCTGTTTTTTCGAATGGTGGAAGGTGTGAGGGGGTGTGCTAGTTTTTTCTCATGCATGCATTGAAGGTGTTTGTTGAAATGTTTGAGTGAATAATCCCGTTGAATTTCTCATAGAACAAAAATATAGAAGGTGTCCGAGACGCACTTGAGCTTTCTCCTCTTTATTTCTCTCGATCGAGGTTAGCAATCTTATCTTTTCCAGGTCATTGATACAATTCATGTGTCGGTGTGAATTGGTTATTTCACTATTTATGATGTCCTGTTTTTTGATAAACTTACTTATATGATGCAGATGAACGGTCGGGAATGGATGTACGGTGACCGGCGGGTAGCCGGGTATATCAAAGGCATGGATAAATTTATCGATGTGGCTACGGCAAACAAAGAGAATGGATTTATACGTTGTCCATGTGTTCAATGTTGGAACAACAAGGAGTAATCTTCCTCGAAAATCATTCGCGGCCACCTGATTATGAAAGGTTTCATGCCCAACTATAATTGTTGGACCAAGCACGGGGAAAGAGGGGTTATGATGGAAGATGGTGAAGAAGAAGATGATGATAATAACAACTATCATCATATGTTTCCTGAATACAGTGATACTGCAATGGAAGACAATGGAGAGGAAAGAGGTGAAGAACGGGCATCAGATGAGCCGGCTTATGAACTTGGTAGGGTCATTTCTGATGCAAAGCGAGACTGTGAAACAGAAAATGAGAAGTTGAAGTTAGAGGGCATGTTAGAAGATCACAAGAAATTGTTGTACCCAAATTGTGAAGATGGCAGCACAAAGCTCGGTACCACCTTTGGAATTGTTGCGATGGAAGGCGAGTGTGGTCTAACTGACTCCTCATTTGAAAAGATGTTGAAAATAATAAAGCGAAGTTTCCAAAACATAACGAACTTCCCGAGAGTACCTCTGAAACAAAGAAGACTCTCATCCTCTGGGATTAGATGTGCAAAAGATACATGCATGCATTAATGACTGCATCCTCTACCGCGGTAAGGAGTATGAGAATTTAGATAAATGCCCGGTATGCAACGCGTTGCGGTATAAGATCAGACGAGATGACCCTGGTGATGTTGAGGGAGAGCCCCTCCGGAAGAGGGTTCCTGCTAAGGTTATGTGGTATGCTCCTATAATACCATGGTTGAAACGCATGTTCAGAAACAAAGAGCATGTCAGGTTGTTGCGATGGCACAAAGAAGACCGTAAGAAAGACGGGAAGTTGAGACACCCTGCTGATGGGTCACAGTGGAGAAAAATCGAGAGAGACTTCCCAGACTTTGCAGGTGACGCAAGGAACTTATGGTTTGGTCTAAGTACAGATGGCATGAATCCTTTTGGGGAGAAGAGCTGCGATCCTGCACCTGCCCGTTACTATGTATCTACAACCTGCCTCCTTGGTTGTGCATGAAGCGTAAGTTCATTATGATATCGGTGCTCATCCAAGGCCCGAAACAGCACAGCGACATTGATGTGTACCTTAGGCCATTAGTTGAAGAACTCTTACGGTTGTGGGGCAAACCAGGTGTACGTCGTGGGATGAGAACAAACAGAGCCATTTAATCTATGAGGGTTGTTATTCGTAACCATCAATGATTGGCCTGCTCTTAGTAACCTTTCGGATGACAAACAAAGGATATAAGGCATGCACCACTGTTTAGATAAGACCGAAGGTACATATTTTCATAAATGCAAGAAGGTTGTGTACTGGCGAATCGACGATTTCTTCCGACCAATCATCCGTAAGAAAGAAAGGCAAGCATTTCAAAGGTGAGGATCAGGAAGAAGCTGAACTCCCTGCTGGTGATGATGTATTTGGTATGGTCAAGGACATAGAAGTAATCTTTGGAAAGGGTCCCGGCGGTCAATCAGTTCCGAACGACGTCGCTACAGGACACGCACCCATGTGGAAGAAGAAATCTATATTTTGGGAGCTGCCATATTGGAAAGTCCTGCGTGTCCGCTCTTCAATCGACGTGATGCACGTGACGAAGAATCTCTGCGTGAACCTGCTAGGATTCCTAGGCGTGTATGGGAAGACAAAAGATACACCTGAAGCACGGGAGGACCAAAAAATTATGAAAGACCCAAAGAACATGCATACAGATAACAAGACGGATAAAGGGCGTCACTTAAGTCGTGCCAGCTATGCTCTTACCAAAGCAGAGAAGGAAATCTTTTTTGAAGTCCTTTACAGTATCAAGGTGCCATCGGGCTTCTCATCTAATATAAAGGGGATAATAAATATGGCAGAGAAAAAGTTCCAAAACCTGAAGTCTCATGACTGTCACGTGATTATGACGCAGTTGCTTTCGGTTGCATTGAGGGGGCTTCTACTGGAAAATGTTCGAGTACCCATTGTGAAGTTGTGTGCATTCCTCAATGCAATATCTCAGAAGGTAATCAATCCAGATATTCTGCCAAGGTTACATAAGGATGTGGTACAATGTCTTGTTAGTTTTGAATTGGTGTTCCCACCATCCTTCTTCAATATTATGACGCATCTCCTGGTTCATCTAGTGGAAGAGATTGTCATTCTCGGTCTGGTATTTCTGCACAATATGTTCCCCTTTAAGAGGTTCATGGGAGTCTTAAAGAAATATGTTCATAACCGTGCTAGACCAGAAGGAAGCATCTCCAAGGGATATGGAACAGAGGAGGTCATTGAGTTTTGTGTTGAATTTATTCCTGACCTTAAGCCGATTGGTGTTTACGACTGCGGCATGAGGGAAGACTAAGTGGAAAAGGCACTGGGAAAGAAAGCAATGATATGTAGGGACGGGATTCTTTCACTAAAGCACACTACACAGTTCTACATAATTCCACCTTGGCAGCTCCGTATATCGAGGAACACAAGAATATTGTACGCTCAAAAACCGGGAAGCTGAATCATGGATTCAGATGAACACATGAAGTCTTTTGGTGGTTGGATGCGGACACATCTCTTGAATGACACCACCGTTGGAGATCGGCTATACTTGTTGGTCGCGTCACCATCTTCTCTTGTATTGAATTTCCAAGGGTACGAAATAAATGGGAATACATTCTACGATCGCCCAAGATAAAAAGAGCACCAACCAAAATAGTGGTGTCCGCTTTGATGCAATACGAGAATGGACAAAAGGACACATATTATGGTTACATAGAGGAGATATGGGAACTAGACTATGGAGTCTCTTTTAAGGTCCCTTTGTTTCACCGCAAATGGGTCAACCTGAATGGGGAAGGGTAAAGATAGACCAGTTATGCGGAATGACAACAGTGGATCTCAACAATCTTGGTTATAGAGATGAACCATTCGTCCTAGCCAATGATGTGTCTCGGGTTTTCTATGTGAAGGACATGTCCTCCGGAGAAAAAAGAAAAAATATGCAAACGAGTACATCATATGATGAGCCAAAGCGTCACATAGTTCTTTCAGGGAAAAGAAACATCATGGGAATCGAGGACAAGACAGACATGTTAGAAGATTATAATAAGTTTGATGAAATTCCGCCCGTCACAGTGAAAACTGACCCAAGCATTCCGTTAAGTAAAGAAGATGCTCCATGGTTACGTCTGAAGCGGTCATAAGGAATGACATATGCCAAGAAGTTCATGCTCATATTATGTAACTCTAGTTCATGTCTTTCGCGGTCTGTGGCTTGACCGAAGGATATCTTTCGCGGTTTGTGGCCTTTAGTCCCGGTTTTGTAGTCCCAGTTTTTAATATTAATTTCACATATTAGGGAGTGCCTCTATGACCAGTTTCTCGGAGATGCCGGAGGACTGGGCTCCATCGGCCTCTCCCTGAAACTGGCATGATGGTGTCCTGCTCGAAAACCATCTTGCGGCGTGTAACTTCACTAACTAGATCAATACGCCTCGGAGCTAACTAATTTCACATATTAGAGTGCCTCTATGACGATTTCTCGGAGATGCGGAGGACTGGGCTCGTCGGCATCTCCTGAAACTGGCATGATGGTGTCCACGCTCGAAAACCATCTTGCAGCTTGTAACTTCACTAACTAGATCAATACGCCTCGAGCTAACTAATTTCACATATTAGGGAGTGCCTCTATGACCAGTTTCTGGAGATGCCGGAGGACGGGCTCCGTGCATCTCCACAAACTGGCATGATGGTGTCCCTGCTCTCGAAAACCATCTTGGAGATGCCTCAAACTGGCTGGAGGACTGGACTCACAAGGATGCATATTTATAGTACAAGCAGCTCGGCATAATGTCGACACTCACAACATAATGTCGACACTCACCCCTATTATTAGTGCTGACTCATCTTTAGTCCCGGTTGGTGTCTCCAACCGGGACTAATGGTTCATCTTTAGTCCCGGTTGGTGACACCATCCGGGACTAATGGTTCATCTTTAGTCCCGGTTGGTGACACCATCCGGGACAAGGTACAAGCCGCACGACATAATGTCGACACTCACCCCTATTATTAGTGTTGCCTGGCCCACTCTGCCGCAATCCCTTCAGTCGCGGTTGGTTTCTCCAACCGGGACTAAATATGAACCCTCTCTTTATATAGGCATTTCCCTCTATTTATTAGGTAACACTCAAGACATTTAATAATATTAAAAACCGGGACAAACCGGGACAAACCGGGACTAGCTAACACTCAGGACTAAAGCCGCCCCCTTTAGTCATAATCATGCCTAGTCCTATAGTACGCAGCTTCAGGGTCTTCATCGTCGTCGTCATCATCATCGTCATCATCACCTGCCACTCCGGGGATCCTCAGCCCATCCATGGCATATACCAGGGGCCATTCCAGCCTCGGATTCACGACGGGTAGGAGAGGGGTCTCCTGTAAGACGATGCCGCTATCGCCGGGACAGTGTGGGGCCTGTGGTGGGTAGACTCGTGGGCACCGTAGGCGAGGATGGTCTCCCCCGGCGATGTAGCGCATCACTCCGATGATAGTATGGTTCGCCCACCACAGAAGATGGCCGGCTTCATTGTGGTTCACCGGTGGCGGGCCATCACCCTCGTACCTGGCGAGCTCCCTTTCCCGCCTATTAGCGAAGAAGGCATTCCAGGTGTCGTAGTTGTCGGGATCCCACTGGGGATCCATCCGCTGCTCCGGCGTGAGCTCGTGGTAGAAGTGGTTTGTGATGGCCGCCTGGCGTGCGGAACCTTGAGGGACAGGAGGGACAGGAACCCCTCCAAAGATTCGACATCCGGCCGGTGACGGTCCCGGCGGACAAGGTAGTTGGGCGCACGCCTCGGTCTCCTCGAGGGTCGAATGGCCCGAGGCGTTGTCCATTGTTCTAAGAGAGGAAGGTGTGGATGTGTGGATAGCCATGACACGATCACCCTAAATATAGAGGGAAAGGGCGGGAAAACTTGGCGTGAAGCTTTGGGAAATGGCGGGAAATATATTGTGTCCCGGTTAGTGACTACATCCGGGACTAAAAGCTCTAGTAGAAAGGAAAGGGCGGGAAAACTTGGCGGGAAGAGGTGGGAAATGGCGGAAAATATTTTTAGTCCCGGTTTGTGACTACATCCGGGACTAAAAGCTCTATTAGAAAGGAAAGGGCGGGAAAACTTGGCGGGAAGAGGTGGGAAATGGCGGAAAATATTTTTAGTCCCGGTTTGTGACTACATCCGGGACTAAATGTCTGCCGAACAATGAAAATCCTTCGCGTGGTAGTCCATAGTTAGAAATTCAGATAATTCAAAATGGGCATAATAAATTCAAAAAAATCCGAACAATGAAAATCCTTCGCGTGGTGTCATATTTTGTTACATAGTTGAAAGGAAAAATACCAGACTTGGTATATTGATCATGTTTCAAAAAAAACCTTCACAAAATGACCTATCATGTTCGAGGTTTCATGGCTTTCGGTCCAAATGACCGATGTTATGTGCTGAATCACGGCATAGTTTGTGATGTTGTGCCCATATTATGCATGTGTGTGGAAATTGGTATGGAGAACAATGTTGCAGGAGGAAGTTTTCCTTTTTGTCGCACGGAAAAGCCCTTTTCCATTTTCCGAGGGCAAAAAACGGGTCGTTTTGTGAAGTAACCACCAAAATGCCGTTTCAGAATGCTACCGTCCCATTTTCCTAAAATACTAGACCACCTTACATGGACTATCTCCCAACCGATACATCTCAAACCTTTTCGTTCATCCCGGGTAAAAAGGACAAATGTCTGCCGAATCGGTAGGAAGTGGGTCCGGTTTGTACTACAGGTACATGATCTATCGCCCGTGATTTTTTGAAAAAATCATTTTTAGACTCGAAATATGTGGCTTCTTCAGATATCCAACGCAAGTTCTAACGATGCTCGTTCCCTATCTTCATGCACACCGGTTCGACCATAGTTAGAAATTCAGATAATTCAAAACGGGCATAATAAATTCAAAAAAAATCCAAACAATGAAAATCCTTCGCGTGGTGTCATATTTTGTTACATAGTTGAAAGGAAAAATACCAGACTTGTTATATTGATCATGTTTCGAAAAAACCTTCACAAAATGACCTATCATGTTCGAGGTTTCATGGCTTTCGGTCCAAATGACCGATGTTATGTGCTGAATCACGGCATAGTTTGTGATGTTGTGCCCATATTATGCATGTGTGTGGACATTGGTATGGAGAACAATGTTGCAGAGGAAGTTTTCCTTTTTCGCACGGAAAAAGCCCTTTTCCATTTTCGGCGAAAAAACGGGTCGTTTTGTGAAGTAACCACCAAAATGCCGTTTCAGAATGCTACCGTCCCATTTTCCTAAAATACTAGACCACCTTACATGGACTATCTCCCAACCGGTACATCTCAAACCTTTTCGTCCATCTCGGGTAAAAAGGACAAATGTCTGCCGAATCGGTAGGAAGTGGGTCCGGTTTGTACTATGACCCCGGCGATAGCGACGGCGGCAATGGCATTTACGACGACTACAATGGCGAGTATTACAGGTGTAGGCAGGAGCATGACTGAATTATTCCAACATTGCAAAACAAGGTCGGCCGATTGTGGCTTAATCTGGCCATGTATCTTAATATTCAGTTCTTCTATGTAACTTTGTGTTAGTTGTGTTATGTACTTTAATTCCAGTTCTATCCTAATCAAATTTTATTTCCGCCCATTATTTTCCGTCCTCTTTTTTCCGCCCATTAAAAACAGAAAATGGTTTTGAATTACTTATAAGTTAATTCATTTTTAATTGTAAATGGTTCATATTTTAAACGGTTACATTAATTATTTTTTAAAAATAGAAAATGGTTTTGAATTATTTATTCAAATCCAAACACTTTTTATGTTTAAAGTTTTTCTAAATTCCAAATTAATATTTAAAAAATATAATTTAATTCATTTTTAATTTTAAATGGTTACATTAATTATTTTTTAAAAATAGAAAATGGTTTTGGATTATTTATTCAAATCCATACACTTTTATGTTTAAAGTTTTTCTAAATTCCAAATTAATATTTAAAAAATATAAGTTATTTCATTATTAATTTTAAATGGTTACATTAATTATTTTTTAAAAATAGAAATTGGTTTTGGATTATTTATTCAAATCCATACACTTTTTATGTTTAAAGTTTTTCTAAATTCCAAATTAATATTTAAAAAATATAAGTTATTTCATTATTAATTTTAAATGGTTCATAGTTTAAATGGTTACATTAATTATTTTTGAAAACAGAAAATGGTTTCGAATTAGTTATTCAAATTCAAACACTTTTTATGTTTAAAGTTTTTCTAAATTCCAAAGTAATTATCATTTAAAAACATTACAAATTTAAACCCCAAAATAAAAAATAAAGGCGAACAGAGAAAATAACTGAAAAAATTTGAAAACAGAATCGTCCGGTTGGAGCCACCAAGGACTAAAGACTTCCTAGCGCCTTCTTCTTGAAAATTGGACTATACGTCCCGGTTGGTGGCTCCAACCGGGACGTATGCCCTTTTAGTCCCGGTTGGAGCCACCAACCGGGACGTATACTCCCTCCCCTTTATAACTTCTCTTCTTCTTCTCTGCTTCTCTTCTCTGCTTCTCTATTTCATCGACGCCGCCAGGCTGCCCGAGCCCTCCGTCGCCGTCAACACCTCCGCCTCCGGCCGCCACCGCCGCGCGCTCCTCCTCCTACCGCGCGCCTCCTCCGGCCGCACCTCCTCCGGCCTCCGCTCCTCCGGCCGCACCTCCGCTCCTCCGGCCGCACCTCCTTCGGCCTCTCCCCTGTCCCCTTCCTCGTGTATGTCTCCCGGCCCGCGCGCCCTTCCCTCTCTCGCTCTCCCCCAAATTTCTGCAAATTTGTAGTATTAGGTTGATTGGTGTTTGTAATGTAGATTGATTGGTGTTTGTAATGTAGATTGATATTGTTGTGTTGAAAGAATTTGCAATATATGTGAGTGATATTGTTGTGTTGAAAGAATTTTGCTAGTTTGCTTGTCGTAATTATGTCTAATAGTTATTCTAATAATTATGTAATTTGTCACAATTTGTTGGATAATGCATTTGATAATGGATGCTTTGGTATTTTTTGCTATTAATATAGATGGCTTACGCAAAGTTCTTCATGTGCATCACGTTGGGTATGTTGTGCAATCGGATTATGGTGTTCAGATTGTGGACGTGGCAAATACTATAATATTTTTTCCCGACTAGTACTAGTCTTAGACGGCGGTCGGCGGCTCGGGAAAAGGGGATGTCGGTGGCCGGTTCCGCAGGACATGGGAGGCGTGCAGGGACGCGTGGGGCGGGTGTATTGTGGCAAGAGAGAGGCAGAAGCTCTGTTTTGCTCAGGATTTGGTTAGCGACGCCGAGAAACATCGGATAGACGGTGGAATCATGAAAGGGTAAGACACCGAATTGTCTTGGAAAAAGGGCCAACATTTACTGTAGATATGCACCACATCTACAGTATCAAGCCGCCACCGCCGGTGCATGTGCAAGGGCGGTGGCCATACGACAGTGACGAGGGGAAGGTGAGGATAGGGGGGAGGAGGCGGCACCGATGGGAGTTCCCCTGTTCGCTCACACGTGGGCAAGACATGGGCGAAGGGGTCGCGCGGTCAAAACCATTGTGTTCGACGTAGGAAAGCTCGGTCTGGCTCGGTCGCGCGTAAATCTTCCCATGAAATTGCATGCCCCTTAGGTGCATGTGGGTTCGACGATGTGCCTTCGCCAGGGCATTCCGAACCCTCTTAAATCGATTCCAATATGGTATTTGTTAGTATCTAGTGTTACCTATCTGCTGGATAGTTTCCCTTTTGTAGCCTTATACTCATGTTCCCCTCTCATATGCATCCGAGGTTTCTCCGAACTAGGTTTTACACCCCTCGGAACTCTGGAATATTGATTTTAGTTGATTTTAGCTAGAGTTACCTATCTACTACACGGTTTCCTTTTTGTAGCTAGGTTTAGGGTTTAGGGTTTCTTCATTTTATTATTGTGTATGTATATATTAGGGTTTCTCCTTAACTTTCTCAACTTTCTCCTTTAGCCTTTGACTTATTCATTTTTCCACCTATGCGTAAAATATGGACCCACACGCCGAGACGAAGAAAAGGAAGAGTTGATCCAAGGTGTGATCCGTGGGAAGATAATTTAGGCGTATCAATGTTTACGAACAACTCCGGTGAGGGTGATCCTCTTTTACCGGAATAGACAACTTGTTTGAGGTTGAAGGTGTTGCCTTCCATGAGGAGAAGCGATGCCTTGTGTAATCGAGAAGACGACCGCTCGGCGAGGTGCATGTAATACAAATCAATTCATTAATTAATCATCTGCTATCTATATAGAAATAGTAACGATCTTTCTTCTTTTAGCCCTCGGATCGAAGGAATCTCTGAAAAGAGCAGCGAGGCCCAACCAAAAGTTGCAAGACCATGAGAGGTTCAGGATCGAAGATGTCGCTGAAGACGGCAAACCGACAGCTCCCGAAGTTGTCGCAACCAAATTTGTGGCACAATGCGGAGTAATCGTTAGGGACTTAATCCCGATCACCATTAGAAATTGGAATAGGCCTGCTAATGCGGATGAAGAGGGAACATGTTTATTTGTCCCTAACCACGCCAAAGATTTACTGTGGAAGAGGCTCGTGGTTAATTTCAAACTACCGAAGATAGAGCTGGATCCAAATGCGGAGGATCCAGTTGAGGACTCCTTACAACATGGGAGAGCCATGGAGGCTAAGGTCAGGGAGTGGGCTTTGAAGAAGATGGCCCAGTGTTTCACCAACTGGAAGAAAAGATTGCACCTTGACTATGTCGTGAAAAAGAAGACTCCCGATTTCAAGAATATTCAGTTTGAGAAGATAAAACCATTCTGGGCTGAGTTTGTGGAATACAAGACATCAGAAAAGGCTAAGAAAATGTCTGAAACGAATAAGCTGAATGCTGCTAACAAGAAGTATCACCATACTATGGGGCAAGGTGGCTACAGGGCTGGCATTCCTAAGTGGGAGAAACTTGAGCAGGAACTGCGTGATAAAAAGATCACCCCAGAGACAGACGATTGGGTAGAACGTGCAAGGAATTGGTTTTACGGGCATGGGGGCACGTTGGACTCGGAAGGGAGGTGTATATATAACATACGACATAAAGAAGACCCCTTGCCAATCGAGAGGATCAGAAAAGCAGTAAAGGCTGTTAAAGATGGGGACTTCATTCCCGATAGAGAGAATGATGAGCTCACACTCTCCCTTGGAAATAAGGAACATGATGGATGAACACGAGGCACAAGCGGCTCCCAACCATGGAGGGCTGGGTTTCCCGAAGAGAGGAAGAAATATCCTGATAGAAGCCGTTAGAGGAGTAAGGACAGGGCGGCAGTTGAAGCAGATAGTCAGAAAGAGCGAATGCGTTTAATTGAAGAACGATTAAAGCAACAACAAGATGAAATTAACGCACTTAAAGAGCAAAGTACTACCGGCCCATCTCGAAGACTGCGCATTCGATGCTACCGGCCTATCGAATAATCGAAAAAGCAGTGTGGCTTCCACCGAGGTCCCGGGTGATGACAATGGCGATGACAATGATGCACCGATGATGGCTCCTGTTGGATACCCAGTGGATGATATCACAGAGATGACACACTGCGAGCTACATGTCAAAGTTGTGAACATATCAATGAAGGTGGCGGTTGGCTATGCCTTACCAATTGGACCCACACCAACTTACCACTGTCATCCGGTTCCAGAGGGTTACGCTGTTGTCAGCGTGGATGAAATCATGCCCACCTTTGAGGTTTTGGATCTTCACTACCCTGCTGGTGAAGGGGATGTGACTGTGCTGGGTGACGCAAAAAACGTCACCATTCTATGGCCGAAGGAATGTATCGTGCTTCGAAATCACACGCCAAGGCCATCTTCGCCGCCGCCTCACCCGTCTCCAGCGAGGTCGCCGTTGCCATGGCAGTTGTCTTCGTCGCCACCCGGCTCCGTCGCCTCACCAATCTCCGGTGCAGCCATCGCCGTGGGAGCCATCGCGCGCCTCAGATAAAAAGCGAAGCGCATCGCCATCGTCGTGGCGATCGCGAAACGTAAACAAGAGCCTCTTCCAAAAGTACCAAAGGTTCCTCCCAAGAGAGCTTATGATCAGATCAAGAGGAGATCTGGCGATCGTTGATGCGGAAACGACATCGTTTTTCGCTAAGCTGAGGAGGCCGAAAGAGCCAGAGTTCCCCAACACCAAAGAAGAAAAAGCCAAAGTGTTTAAAATGCTAAAGAATCTTCATCAACCCGAGCCAAAGCTGTCATCAGACAATGACCGTTCTATTCTCAAGTCACATGCGGCACAAAAAGCCTCAAGAGCGATCGATGCAAGCGGAAATCTGTTGCCCAGCTGGAGAACAAGCAAAACAGACTTCGCCCCTCTCAAGGTGATTTCTCAAACCAATATGGGTCGAGCAAATATGGGGTAAGCAAGATATCCAGAGGTATTTGCACACACGGAGAAGTCCGCTGCTCAAGGTATGAGTATTGCCCAAGACTTATCGATTAGAGTTCTTCCCCGTGAGTGAAGTAGCATACAAATACCAGTACGACAAACCTCTCGTCAAACCTGAGGAGGTAAACAATCTTTCAACAAAAATGCGAAGATTGCATAACTGGTACATGCATGCCACATCCGCCGGGGCTAACTGGATAGTGCTGAGGGTTAAAAAAAAGCATCATGGGAAAGAAAGGGATGACATGATATCCATTGAATTTGATGAACTATTTCAATTATTCAATCAAGACACCTTGGACAAATCGATCATCAGTGCCTATTGTCTGTAAGTACTAATTCTGTAATTAATTTAGTCTCCAGCTATATTATTTTGTTTATTGCATGTATATAATCATACTGTAATATGCAGAATGAAGATTCTCGAATGCAAGAGAGGACAAATCTATGACATTGGCTTCATTGACCCATATTGGGTTCATGAAGCTAATCTCAAAATAAGCCCCCAGGATACGGAGGATAATATAGTACACGCGTTAAGGTTTCAAGAAACCAAAAGGGAAATACTATTTCCTTACAACTTCCAGTGAGTGTTATTGTCTTGTATACACTTTCTATTTCGCTTACTCGATGTTAAGTATATAATTGATTAGTTATGCATTCGCAGTACCACTATATTATGTTAATCATTCAACTTGACAAAGGGCGTGTACTAGTCATGGACTCAAACATAAACCCCTTGAGACGTGGGACATGCAGATACTTCTCCGGTAATTCTAATCATTACGACACTATATCGTCAACGTTCGTGAATTTTATGATATCAAGTACTTAATAACTTATTTTATTCGTTTTTTCTTCGCCGGGCAGCGCTTGAAACAGGTTCACCAAAAAGGCTAGGGGTGTTTGGAAAGAGGAGCTTACATTTGAAGCACTAGATGTAAGCACCACTAGCTATATCCGCGCATCTCTTTGATTCTAGTTTTGATACAGTTATTATCATGCTTGATTATTATTTTGATTGAACTCTGTTCTCGTAAAGTGCCTGACGCAGGGACCAGGTAACAATCTCTGTGGATACTATGTTTGCGAGTTCATCCGGCAGACGTGCGATGAGAAGGGCAGAAATTTAGAGCAACTCCACGTACGTAAAAAATTTCTATAGTTTCTAATTTCAAACAAATTGTGTTTAGTTTCATTCATATAGGCTGACTCCTTTTTTAAATCAGATCGAACGTCTACGGGACGGTCTTCTACCAACGGATCGCGTACGCGCAATTCAGGAGGAATTGGCGGGATTTTTGGATGCAGAAGTCCTAGACCCGAAAGGGAAATACTATTATGATGTGTATAGACAATAGGGATTGTAAAAATAGCAACTTTGAAGGAATTGGCCGGTAGCATCGAATAGCAACTTTTGTATGTAGTGCATGAACTCGATCCGTGTATTGAATGTAATATTGTCATGATGATCTTGTGTAATATAAGGTTCCTTCGTTGATAAGTGCAAAACACTAAATAAGCAATAAAACAACCTAAATGAATTCTCTGCCGCGGCACAAAAAGTGGCGAAAATGCCTTGGAACAAAATGTGCCAAAATGAATTCTACGCATGCAGAGAAATGGGCAAATCTGCTGGCAAGAGGTTATTAGTCCCGGTTTGTGTTACGAACCGACTAATGCTCCACCCCTCGCCTCCGCCATGCGTGTCCCCCATTTGTCCCGGTTGGTGGGGCAACCAGGACTAAAGGTTAGAGCTTTAGTCCCGATTGCCCCGTCCCGATTGGGCAACCGGGACTAATGGCCCTTACCAACCGGGACGCATGGGCGTTTTCTACCAGTGTAGGTTCATGTTTCGTACGTGATGACCCACAAGTATAGGGGATCGCAATAGTCTTCGCAGGTAGTGTAACATCCCCAAAATCATGATTTATAAAGTTTGCATATCATTCATGCATTCATAAGCATTTAGATCATTTTACAAATAATATTTCAAAAACGGAAGTAAATTGTTGCCTAATATTTTATGTAGGAAAGGCAATGGATTTATTTCTACTCTCCAAAAATGTGAATACTTTGTTTCAACTAGAAAAGGTTTGATTATAGGTTTGAATGATGATTCCAAAGTTTGTTCAAAATTTCAAAACAAAAATCTAAATTCAAAACCATTCATATGCCTATTTATAAATAAATAATTAAGGCATGGTTTTATTTTAATTTCAAAGGGCTAATGTAATTTTGAGTGAACAGCAATGTTTTATACTTAAATATGTGCATGGTTCACTTTGCGAAAATCTAGAAAAGTTTGAATTCAAACTCATTTGAAAAACATTTGTAAAGGATTCCTAAAAATCAATTAGAAAAAGAAAAAGAGAAAAGAATAAAGGAAAGGCCGGCGCCACCAATCTGGCCCAACATTGGATCCATTTCAACAACTGCACCACAGGGTCTCCCTCCTCTCTTTGTTTCTTACCACAAGACACCTCTCACGACAAGCTGGACCCCGCAGCCACGTCACCCTTTCTTCCCCAAATCCCGCGACGACCAGCTCGCCGCTGCAGTTTCTTCTCCATTCAAACCCGATGAATTCGCGCTTAATTACCATTGATTCGCCGATTAATTCCTTTCCCCGCTCTGGCTATTTAAACCTCTCCCTCTCCACGTCATTTTCCCCCACTCAGCACCACCAAAGCGCCGCCAGGCTACCCATATTTGGCTTCACACCGCCACGGTACCGACGAATTCCGACGAGCAATCGTGGTGAGTCCCAAGAACCCCTCTGTCTCTGGTTCACGTGACTGTGTTCGCCAGTGTCTTGCGCATCTGTTAATTCTTGCCGTTTGATCCCTTGCGTCCTAGGTCGTCGTCTTCGACTCCAACAGTGAATGCCCGACGCGCGGACGAACTCCGACGAGGATTTGCTGCCGTGTCCGTGCACCCCGACCCCGTCCGCCTACACGTTGAGAATCTCCACGTCCTCGCGACCTCGGTAAGCACCAGCACACCCCCTGCACCTCTGACCTCGCCGGCGTGTCACCGCCAGAGCTGTTGCTGCCGCTAGCGCCATGCGCGCCGCTGAGTTTTGGTCAATTTGATTTGATCCATTAGATCTGGATCCTAAAGCCACGATTAGAAGTTTAGTTGAAATTGTAAGATCAGATCTGGGCCGTGCATCTTTATTTAGATCCTATGGTCCGCAAGCGTTATCTGGCTGAACCGGTACGCGCCAATCAGAGGCTGCCGCGTGGCTAGGTTTTAGATTTAAAATCTGGAATTTCATCTATTAGATATTCAAACTTGTAAATTCAATAACTTTTGTTTTGTTTATCCAAAAAATAAAAATAATATACCATTGGAATCAAAAAAATAAATCATACACATCTATGGGCTTAGTTTTGTATTTTGTTTCTATTAAAATAGTTTTTATGCAGAGACATTTGTAGGCCTATTTTGTGTATAAGAATTAATTGGAAAATGTTTTAAAGGCCAAATAAAGTTTATTTGATGTATAAATGTTTAATTTAAAGATCAGTACTGTTTTACTTATCTTGGTAGGTTTAGAAAAATCATCACATGGCATTTGCATGCATTCATATATTTTTGATTGATTATTTGAAATGTGAATTTGGTGCTATCATTTTATGTGTAGATTTTGGTACTAGTGGTGATTGTGACTGTGAGGACTGTTGTTACTCCCCCAACTACCAAGGCAAGTGGTGCTTCATAATTTTGTCCCAATATTTTGACTATGCATTAGAAATATTTTGTATAGGGCTTGCATGATAATTTTTGCTAAGTATCTTTATGCTATGCTTGGGAAATCCAAGTAGTTGTAGAATTGTTAGAATTTTCTCTAAGTTAAGATAATTTCTATTGCCATGGTTATCCTAGCTAGTAGCAACCAAGGGTGGTTTATATACATATGCTATGGAAAAATATTGCTAAGTCTTTGACTTGTGTTTTGCTTAATAAAACAACTAAGTGAATGAAACACCTTGGTGGAATGGTTGTTTGGGTTATGTTGAGTGGTTACACAAGGCCTGTATCTATGGTCTACCTTGTGTATCACACTTGTGGAAAGCCACCCAGGAAAAAAGGGATTTGAGATGCCATATGCTAAGAAGCTTCTAGTGCAGCCACATGGCATTATGGGCTCTGCCTGGACCATATAGGTTGCAATAACTTAGCCAAATGGACAGTTGGTGGTAGGGAGTGATAGGTTTGGAGCGCGTCCATTTTGGTCTAAGGGAAGGCTTCTGAAAGGTCTTGTCTTGATGAAAGTCAAGTCTTGTGGGGAAAGTGCACCACCTCTGCAGAAGGAAGAATCTAAATACTTAGTCGTGTCCCCGGAAAAGGACAATTTGAGCATCGAGACATGGAAGCTATCAAGAATCTCCTCATCCCAAATTCTAAGTTAAAACTTGTGGTTGAACAAAGGGTAAAGGTTCACCAATGTCTATTGGTGGTTCCTTGGGAGTTTTTATCAAACAAAAACTTAGTGTTTTCAACTGATAGGTAAAACCAATTTTGAGCAAAGCAATCCTAAGCTACACTCATCCAAATTCATGTAGAAGCTAGATACTATCATTCTACTAAGGTATCACTTGCCAATACTATTCCAATGTATTGACCCACTGTGGTTGTAACTTGTGATATTGCAGGTTAATCTGATGAGGATTAGGGTTATGAGTCTACACTCAACATGCTTGCATGTGGCACATGAAGATGAAGACTTTTATTTATATTGTTAAGTTAAACTCTTGTACTAGCCTATGGTTATGGAGTTGTAAAAGACTATGTTATCTCTGGAATGACGATGTAATAATGACCTTTGTTTCTGTGTACTTCATCTTAAACTGTGGATGCTAGCAATTGATCCAGGGACTAGCATTGCAATCACAGGGACCTTTACCTTTATAAAGGTGGGGTCTTACAGGTAGTATTATCCAATTTATTGATTCCACACAAGGGGAGCCAAAGAATACTTGCAAGCCTTAACAACTGAGTTGCCAGTTCAGCTGCACCTGTAAATTGTTCTTGCTCACAGAAGTTTATCAGTAGCAACAGTTTGTAGTAGCAACAGCAAAGCAACATCAACAAAAATAGTGAAACAGTAGCAATAGTAACAGTAACGATAACAGTAGGATTCGAGTGCGGTAGGCATAGGGATGGATGGACGGGCATTGCATGGACGAGTCTAACACATGTAACTTCAAGATCTAGGGCATTGCAGATAAATAATAACAAGCATCCAAGTACTAAACAATCCTAGGCATGTCCTCCAAATATAGTCATACGTGCTCGCAATGAGAACTTGCACAACATCTTCTGTCCAGCCAGCCCGTGGCAGAGGGGCCTCTAGGGAACTACTGGCAATTAAGGTGCTCCTTTTAATAGAGAACCGGAGCAAAGCATTAACACTCCATGAACACATGTGATCCTCACACCACAGCCATCCCCTCTGGTTGTCCCAATTATTGTCACTTTGGGGCCTTTGGATCCAGACAATGATATGTGTACACTACTTGCAGATAAGATCACAAACAATAATATCATAATTATTCAATAATAAGTTCAGATCTGAGATCATGTCACTCGGGCCCTAGTGACAAGCATTAAGCACAACAAGTTGCAACAAAGTCAAATATCACTAATAGAGATACTAGGCACTATGCCCTAACAGATCTTATTCGATTACATGATAGAACTCATTCAATCCCTACCATCCCCAAGCCTACAGCAGGGGATTACTCACTCATGGATGAGGGAAACATCGGTGGTTGATGGAGATGCGTTGGTGATGACGATGGCGATGATCCTCTCCAAATTCCCTGTCCTAGCGGTGGTGCGAACGAGTTTCGGATCCGAATCTTGGTTTCTGGTGGCGGCAGCAGACCAGAACTCTTTCGGAAAACTATAGAACCCCCCTCGGTTTTTAGGTCGAAAGGCAACTTATAGACGCAGAGGGAGGCCGAGGGGGTCCTGGGGTGGCTGCACCTCCAGGCGTGACGTGGTGGGCCCGTGCAGGTGGGTGGGGCCCCAGGCCTCCTCTGTCTCATCTTCCGGCTCCGTGGATCTTACGGTGAAATATAATTTTGGCATATTTTCCGAATTTTTCACGATATTTCATTTTACGCACAAAACAAGACACCAAGGTAATTCTGAAAACAGTCGGTCAGGTGTTAGTTGTATCCAAATCACACAAGTTTAGAGGAGAAACAATAGAAAAGTGTTAGAAAGTAGATACGTTTTGGACGTATCAACTCCCCCCAAGCTTAGCTTATTGCTTTTCCTCAAGCAATTCAGTTGAAAACTGAGTGCGATAAAAGAACTTTCACGAACACTTTTCTTCATATGATGTATATATTCTCAGTACAGGAGTAGATGCTTAGACAAATCAAAATAAGAAGTATGCAACTAAGTCTACTCAATAGTCATTGCAAACTATGAAAAGAAACCAACTCATTAATAATAAGTAGCATGAAACATAAACATAAGCAACATTGTAATGCTCATAATAAGGTATGATAGAGTAATATCTCGCTTGCCTCTATTTGAAGAGCACAATAAAAATGCCAAGGAACCTCTAAAGTTCAAGTGAAGACTAGAGGTAAATATATCAGAGATACAAGCATCAAAGTCATGATATAATTAACCAAGTTTTGGAACAAACACAAGAATGATAACTATGCTCTCAAGAAGGTGCTCATAGAATAAGTGGTGACTCAATAAAATTGTGAAAATGGTTTTGTGAAGGTTTGAAAGGCTTCCCAATGTTGAAAGGAAGGTACTCATTAGCTTTGAGCTCTCATTGCCCCTATCACAGGCATCTTCATGTGGTTAAGGTGAAAGTGAAGTCCACTCTAAATCATATGCTTGACAGACCATAGACTGGAAATCCCAAGTCCCTTGAGTACGAGGGTCGCTCCGCATGCTACTCAACTTTGGTCACCTAAAAGTTCTTGTCATTGTAAATACATGCATATCATCGAGAACCGCCAACGGGGTACCCTTGTACATGGTACAGGAACTTTCCCATAACCAAAATGACAAGGCAAGAAGACAATGAGCATCTCAGCAATCTTTTTATTTACCATATGCATAGCTTTTTATTGAGGATGCTTCATAGATGCTCATTATGGTGATGCTGCAAGTTTCCACCATGATTAGGCATGGATTAGGCTAGCGGCCTAGGCGTTTCTCTAACACAATGTATAAACTCCATGAACTCACAACCTCCCCTTTTATTTCACATCGTCGACATCCGTAAACAAAAGAGCAAAGAATCAACTGGATGAGATATCCAAAAAGTGTTGAAAGCGTTCCCCGTTACAGCACGGTTCTGCTGACTCCCAACATATAATTTGCAAGCATATAACTTTCATGGACTAGTCACAATGGTTCAGGATTATTAAATGCAAGGAATAAAGTGTGCCATCAAGTTCGTGAGATCTTTACTAACTAATTTTCTCAAAACAGACAAACATTTTATTTGGAAGAAAACAAGGCCTATTGAATATGCACTGAAATAGCAGACGATGCTAATAGGTAGATATGATGGACACAGCTAGAAATATTGGTTTTGGGGAGTTGGAAGCACCGGTAGAGCACATACTCAGTGCAAGTGAAGGCTACCAATAGAGAGGGAGCGACAAAGGAGAGAACAATAGCTGTCATAATCATGCTTGCAACAAAACAGGACTAATTATGGTATGAAAGTGATACAAGAACTCCGAGGAAAAATAAATCATCGAGGCTTACTGACTATTTATTAGTCATATGCATGCGTGATCATGTTCCAAGTCGATTCATATGAAAAGTCAGAGGAGGATACCACAATATCATACCAAAGTATGAATAAAACAATGCAAGCAAATATTCATATGACATGCTACAAACTATTAACAAGCTGGATCTAATCATAGACAAGCAAGAACTACTAAGCATCCATAACGACATACACCTTACACAAACAGGCTAAGCATGCTCACAATGATGAGTATATGTACAAAAATGAAAACAAATAGAGTTCGTTACCAGCCTCTTACTGTAGAGGTCCCAACCTTTAATAAGGTAGAGATCCATGTGTTTGCAATGCTAGTCCCTGGATCAATAGCTAGCATCCACAGTTAAGATGTAATATCAAGAAACAAAGGTCATAATACAACTTTATAACCAGGAATAAAATAATTGATTACATCTTACATAGCTCATTCAGCTATCTCATTACAATGCAGTGAAATAACTATAGCATGGAGTCCTTCATCTTCAAAGTGCCACAGGCAATCATGTTGTATACTTGTAATCCTAATCATCACACTTCACTAAAATCAAACAAACCTGCAACATAGTAAGTTACAGCCACAAGGGTCGATACATTTGACTTGTATTGGCAAGTGATAATATGGTAGTATAGTGGTATCTATCATCTATATGCATTTGGCTAAGTGGAGCTTAGGCTTGCTTTGCTCAAAATAGGTTTTACCTATCAGTTGAAAACACTAAGTTTTTGTTTGGTAAAAAAACTTTCCTAAGGAACCACCAATAGAAATTGGTGAACCTTCACCCTTGTTCAACCACAAATTTTAACTTAGAAAATTGGGATGAGGAGATTCTTGATATCTTCCATGTCTTGATGCTCAAATTGTCCAATACCAGGGACATGGCTAAGTACTTAGATTCTTCCATCTGCAGAGGTTGTGCACTTTCCCCACAAGACTTGATTTTCACCAAGACAGGACCTTTCAGAAGCCTTCCCTTAGACCAAAATGGACGCGCTCCAAACCTATCAATCCCCTACCACCAACTGTCCATTTGGCTAAGTTATTGCAACCTATATGATCCAGGCAGAGCCCATAATGCCATGTGGCTGCACTAGAAGCTTCTTAACATTTGGCATCTCAAATCCCTTTGTTCCTGGGTGGCAATCCACAAGTGAGATACACAAGGTAAACCATAGAAATGGGCCATGTGTAACCACTCAACCAGAAACCACCAAACAATTACCATTCCACACAGGTGTTTCATTCACTTAGTTGTTTTATTAAGTAAAACCATAAGTCAAAGACTTAACAATATTTTCCATAGCATGAATATATTCCACCCTTGGTTGCTATTAGCAAGGCTAAGCATGGCAATAGCAAGTATCTTAACTTAGAGGAAATTCTAACAATTCTACAACTACTAGGATTTCCCAAGCATAGCATATAGATACTTAGCAAAATATTCATGCAAGCCCTATACAAAATAATTCTAATGCATAGGTAAAAATATTGGGACAAAATATATGAAGCACCACTTGCCTTTTTGGTAGAGAATTATAAGTTCACTCCTTGATCTTGCAATAGTCACACTCTTCAAATTCCACTACAATTCAATCAAGCAAGAAAATATTCAATCTACCATTCAAGCAATCATCACATAAAATAATAAAAACAAAGCAATGCATGCAAGCATGCCAAAGATTGTTTTATTTTGTAAAAGTGGTTTATATAGTTTATAAACATCATAAAATATCTTTTGGTCATTTATAAAAGTGTCAAGGTCATTTATAAATATGGCAAAACCATTTGATATCAAGTTAGTGAAAATGGCCATTTTAAGTCATTTTTGTTTTGCTAGAAATGGTTCAAAGAAAATTAATATTTTCTAGTGTTTGACAAATACATTTTTAAACACAAATGTTAGTGTTTTATGGTCAAGTTTTTAATATTGAAACCATTTGCAAAAGGTTATACCTATAAACCATTTTTTATACCAAATCAATAGTTTATGTTGTTGGAAATGCTTTTTAGCAAAGTAATAATTTATAGGGTTCATCAAATATATTTTTAAATTATAAAATTTCGTGTTTAGGGTCAGAGAGTTTAAATCAAATCATTTTCCAAATTTTTTACTCAAAAAGTATTTTTAACACATAAATCATATTTTCATTTAACTAGAAATGCTTTAATTCAAAGGTTTATTCTTTTGCCTCACAAAATATGTTTTTGAATCCACAAGTTGGTTTATATGGTCAATAGGTTCAAAACAATCCATTTACCAAATATTTTATCACAAAAATAATTTTAGAATGAATTTTATATTCAAATTATGCCTACACAAGTTTCTTCAAAAACAACCAATTTAACAGACGCAATTTACCAAAAAAGTGCATGGTTGGAAAGTACTTGTTCTGCTGATTCCATTGGTATAAAATTTGCAAAATTTGGACGTGTAGATTTAAAGTTATGCAATTTACAAGATTGAATATCTAATAGAACAAATTTTGTTTTTAAAACAAATCACAAGCCACGTGGAAAGTTCTGATTGGCCAAAACGGTTTGCGTGGATCAACAGATACGGGCCGTTAGATCTAAGTTACATCGCACGGCACAGATGCTCTCGTACCCCTTCTCTTAAGAAATCTATTACAACGCTACGATCTAGATCCGACGGTTCTCGGCGCTTTGACCAGAAACAGGCGGCGCTAGCGGCGGCGGCGCTCTGGCGGTGAGGTTGCCGGCGATACAGGAGGAGAGAAGAGGAGTGGGATGGCTCACCAAAATCGCGTGATCTTGCTGATGCTCGTCGTGTCCTTGGTTGGCGAAGGGGCGCTCGAGGATGACGGTGATTGCTCGCCGGAGAAGCTTCTGGCGGCGGTGCGCTCGGGCTGTCGTCGTTTCGGACCATGCTAAGACAAGATAAGGGCTGCATTAGCTGCGCACGAGGTCGGCGATCATGTGTGCATCAACAAGAGGAAGAAGGGCGGTCAGTACTCACCGGGGAAGGTCGACGGAGCGGAGGCAGACGGCGGTGATGCTCAAACGTGGTGGTTGTCGAGCATATGGGGCGCTCGCGGATGATCTGGAGCTACTAGAAAATGCGCCAGAGGGTGGGGGTCATGCTCATGGGGGTTAGAGGCATAGGGGAGGTGCGGCTTGGCCGGAATCGGGAAAAGGAGCTCGTCGGGGCGGCGAGGTTGCAAACGAAATCAGGGACAGCCTGGTGGCTCTGGTTGTGTGATGTTTGAGGGGAAAGAAGGAGGGGAGGGAGGCAGTTAAAGGGGAGTAATCGCGGGGAGGAATTGCTGGCGGAATTGAGCGAATTAAACTGAGGTTTCAACGAGCAGTATCGGCCGAAGTTGAGGGCGAGTTCAGCGTGGGTGAGGAAGAAGGCTGACAGCGTGGGGCTGGCTGGTCAGTGAGAGAGAGAGAGAGAGAGAGAGAGAGAGGAGGAGAGGTCGGGGCCAGTTAGTGACTCTGCGGGTTATATTGCGTAAAAGAAAATGGTTCGGGGAGAGGGGTAATGGGCTTCTGCTGGGCTTAGTGGGCTAGCTGGGTTGGGTTGGCTCCTTTCTATTTTTTTTGTACAAAATGTTTTCCTTTTACTATTTTGAATTTTTGTTTTGATTTTCATTCAAACAATTCAAACTCCATTTAAATTCAAACCTCTACCAAACTTTGTTTATATTCAAATACTGTTTATTAATACATTCTAAAGTCAAATTTAGAATATCTCTTTTATTCTTTTTAGGGTATATTAATTATTTAAAATAGGCCCTTGTATTAATTCAAATAAGATTTATTAATGTTTTCAAACTCCATTTGAAATCTAAATTTTACCAAATCTTTTCAGGAGGTTTTATTAAAAAATAAAACACTTTGAATTATTATTTAAGATACTTTAATATGTTATAAATGTTCATTTTAAGTTGGGAAAAAGACTTTACTTAAATAAAAATTAATAAATCCTCATGATTTTATTTAAATAATCCTTTACTCTTTTTATTAAACAAAATTATTTTATTTCAATTGTTTGGCCAAGATTTAATTAGGCTTTTTTAAATAGTCCTTATTTATTTATTTCTTCCTTTGCTTATAAAACCCATATCTTTTTATTTAAAGATCCAAAAGTGGTGATTCCAACTTGTAAAATTTTATTTAATATTTGTTTATCCTTTTAAATCTCTTTATGATTATTTATTCACCATTTGGTATGGATTTTTAGATATTATTAGCTTTGGAAATTCAATTTCCAGATCTTACTAAATTCATAAGATTTTATCTATGGTTCCAAATTGATTGAAATCAATTTATATGATTTTATAATATTTCCATTTGTCATTCTTGATCATTTATAAATGTCTGTTGACAAATCTTTATATGGATCAAATCCATAATCTTAGGGATATCTTTGAAATGATTTTCCTCCAATAGGATTTTAGAGTTTTGGTTTATTTTCCAAGTGTTTAAATTTCAAGATGCATTTATGAAGAATGCATTTCACTTGATTTGAATTTAGTTAGATTTAAACATTATTCAAAGTTTGTTCAAGATGTGATTTTAAGTTTCCATTTAAAACAAAAAGTTTCTTTTCACCCTAAATTTCAACAATTATTTATTTTGTTGATTTACTTTTCACATTTCAAAACTTGGAAAATTTTGGGATGTGACAGGCTAACATCCTTAAAAGAAATCTCGTCCCGAGATTTGGGAAAGATAGGGGTTACAAGTTGGCTCAAAGCAACTAGGGTACTACCACCCTTAAAATATTCCCAACTAGATTACATCTTGGCTTGCTTGGGGTCTGGATGAAACTTCTGCAGGCACATCTTCGTAGTGTCCTTTGTTTCCACACTTGAAACATGTGACAAGTGAGATCCTTCATAGGATTGTTTGTCTTGTACTTCATATTTTCTGGACAATTGCTTGCATAATGTCCTTGATCACCACAATTGTAACATGTGACCAGATTGAGCTCTTCACGTATCTTCTGTGGACAAGTTGATACATAATGGCCTAGCTCTTTGCAGTTGTTGCACCACACTTGGCTAATTTCCTTATACTTCTTCTTCTTCTTCTCTGGACATTCATTGGCATAGTGTCCCATCTCTTTGCAATTGCAACATTGCACTTGGCTTTTGTCATTCTTCTTTTTTGGTTTCTCCAAAGCTAGGAGTTCTTCTAGCTCATGCTCTTCATATCTCACCTCAAAGGTGGGAAAGTCTCCTGGTTTCCTTAATATTTTTCTTGGATAATACATACGTCTCTTCTTCTGTCCATCAGGGTGGTTCATACTATATGGAGGTGCAAGCTGAGATTTTCCTTTGTCTTCATCCTTCTTGGTAGAAGTTGTTCCCTCATGGGGGTTTACAATCTGTTGATGCACTCCACCTTGTTTCCTTTGTTGAACTATGGAATAGATGGGGCATTGGATAGGGACATGATTATTTCCTTCACATAGAAAACAAGTTGCTTGTGATGTGGGGAATTGATTAGTTGGATGTTTCTCTTCACAATTTGGGCATTGATCTTCATGCTCTTTGGAAGTGTGATCCTTGTCTCCACAAATATTGCAAGATTGAGTTCCTTCTATAATATCATCCTTGAAATCATTGTTGTCACCATCTCCTTGGGAAAGGCTGTCTTTCATGTTGATCATTTGAGTGGTCATCCCTTGCAACAATTGGGATTGAATTTCCAAAAACTTTTGCATGGTTGGGTCTAACTCATTGTTGTTGGCTAAAAACTGAGTTGTCAACTGATTCAACTGGGTTTAGTTTGCTAGTAGTTGTTCTCTCATGTGCATCTCTTGGTTGTTGTTGTAACCATTCTTGATGTTGGAGTTTCTTGGAGTAGTCATCTGTTTGGGTTGGTTTGGAATTAGAATAGGCAAAAGATTTCTAAGGAAATAATTCTAATCACACACATCACAATTCACACAAGCAATTTTCAAACAATCACAAACACTCCACTCAAACAACAAGTTTCAAGCACATTTTTAGGCAACAAAATATTTTAGTTACACCACATAAGTTGGTGGGTTTGATCTAAACTTAATATGGTGGTCCAACTATATGGTTCACTTGATATCATTCCATCCTTCTTGGTTGTTTCTTCATGAACAAGATCATTGTATCCTTGGAAAAATTCTTGTGTCTTGGTCACAAACCTCAAAGGTGATGATGATTCCTTCTAAGTTGTGTTTCCTTAGTCTTCAAGTCTTGAGTAACATTTCTTGTCTCACTTGTAATCTTAGTGGTGTCCAAGTTGAAGTCCTTGGAGAAACTAAGTTGAAGTCTTTGATGATGTTGAAGTTGAAGTCATTTGAGTTGGTGAAGTCCTTTGCTCATGGTTGTTTTATCCATCAAGTTTGAAAAGGAAGAGATGTAGAATCAAAACCAAAATGGTTCAGGAAAGAGTTTACAAGATTGTTTGTAAATAAGTTTTGAACAAATGCAACTCCTATTTTTCTAAGGGGTTTTGTCCAATCCTAGGGTTACAATCCTATAGGCAACACAGTGCTCTGATACCATCTGTAGAGGTCCCAACCTTTAATAAGGTAGAGATCCCTATGTTTACAATGCTAGTCCCTGGATCAATAGCTAGCATCCATAGTTAAGATGTAATATCAAGAAACAAAGGTCATAATACAACTTTATAACTAGGAATAAAATAATTGATTACATCTTACATAGCTCATTTAGCTATCTCATTACAATGCAGTGAAATAACTATAGCATGGAGTCCTTCATCTTCAAAGTGCCACAGGCAATCATGTTGGTTGTATACTTGTAATCCTAATCATCACACTTCACTAACATCAAAAAAACCTGCAACATAATAACTTACAGCCACAAGGGTCAATACATTTGAATTGTACGGCAAGTGATACTATGGTAGTATAGTGGTATCCATCATCTATATGCATTTGCCTAAGTGGAGCTTAGGCTTGCTTTGCTCAAAATAGGTTTTACCTATCAGTTGAAAACACTAAGTTTTGTTTGGTAAAAAAACATTCCCAAGGAACCACCAATAAAAATTGGTGAACCTTCACCCTTGTTCAACCACAAATTTTAACTTAGAAAATTGGGATGAGGAGATTCTTGATAGCTTCCATGTCTTGATGCTCAAATTGTCCAATACCAGGGACATGGCTAAGTACTTAGATTCTTCCATCTGTAGAGGTTGTGCACTTTCCCCACAAGACTTGATTTTCACCAAGACAGGACCTTTCAGAATCCTTCCCTTAGACCAAAATGGACGCACTCCAAACCTATCAATCACCTACCAACAACTGTCCATTTGGCTAATTTATTGCAACCTATATGATCCAGGCAGATCCCATAATGCCATGTGGCTGCACTAGAAGCTTCTTAACATTTGGCATCTCAAATCCCTTTGTTCCTGGGTGGCAATCCACAAGTGAGATACACAAGGTAAACCATAGAAATGGGCCATGTGTAACCACTCAACAAAAAACCACCAAGCAATTACCATTCCACCCAGGTGTTTCATTCACTTAGTTGTTTTATTAAGTAAAACCATAAGTCAAAGACTTAACAATATTTTCCATAGCATGAATATATTCCACCCTTGGTTGCTATTAGCAAGGCTAAGCATGGCAATAGCAAGTATCTTAACTTAGAGGAAATTCTAACAATTCTACAACTACTAGGATTTCCCAAGCATAGCATATAGATACTTAGCAAAATATTCATGCAAGCCCTATACAAAATAATTCTAATGCATAGGTAAAAATATTGGGACAAAATATATGAAGCACCACTTACCTTTTTGGTAGAGAATTATAAGTTCACTCCTTGATCTTGCAATAGTCACACTCTTCAAATTCCACTACAATTCAATCAAGCAAGCAAATATTCAATCTACCATTCAAGCAATCATCACATAAAATAATAAAAACAAAGCAATGCATGCAAGCATGCCAAAGATTGTTTTATTTTATAAAAGTGGTTTATATAGGTTATAAACATCATAAAATATCTTTTGGTCATTTATAAAAGTGGCAAGGTCATTTATAAATGTGGCAAAACCATTTGATATCAAGTTAGTGAAAATGGCCATTTTAAGTCATTTTTGTTTTTCTAGAAATGGTTCAAACCAAAGTAATATTTTCTAGTGTTTTACAAATACATTTTTAAACACAAATGTTAGTGTTTTATGGTCAAGTGTTTAATATTGAAACCATTTGCAAAAGGTTTTACCTATAAACCATTTTTATAACAAATCAATATTTTATGTTGTTGGAAATGCTTTTTAGCAAAGTAATAATTCATAGGGTTCATCAAATATATTTTTAAATCCTAAAACTTGGTGTTTAGGGTCAGAGAGTTTAAATCAAATCATTTTCCAAGATTTTACTCAAAAAGTATTTTTAACACATAAATCATATTTTCATTTAACTAGAAATGCTTTAATTCAAAGGTTTATTCTTTTGCCTCACAAAATATGTTTTTGAAACCACAATTTGGTTTATATGGTCAGTAGGTTCAAAAAAATCCATTTTCCAAAGATTTTATCACAAAACTAATTTTAGAATGAATTTTATATTCAAATTATGCATACACAAGTTTATGCAAAAAACAATTTAACAGATGCAATTTACTAAACAAAGTGCGTGGTTGGAAAGTACTTGTTCTACTAATTCCATTGATATAAAATTTGCAAAATTTGGACGTGTAGATTTAAAGTTATGCAATTTACAAGATTGAATATGTAATAGAACAAATTATGTTTTTAAAACAAATCACAGGCCACGTGGAAAGTTCTGATTGGCCGAAAACGGTTCGCGCGGATAAACAGATACAGGCCGTTAGATCTAAGTTACATCGCACGGTACAGATGCTCTCGTACCCCTTCGCTTAAGAAATCTATCGCAACGCTACGATCTAGATCCAACGGTTCTCAGCGCTTTGACCAGAAACAGGCGGCGCTGGCGGCGGCTGCGCGGCGGCGGCGCTCTGGCGGTGAGGTTTCCGGCGATACAGGAGGAGAGAATAGGAGTGGGATGGCTCACCAGAATCGCGTGATCTTGCTGATGCTCGTCGTGTCCTTGGTTGGCGAAGGGGCGCTCGAGGATGACGGTGATTGCTCACCGGAGAAGCTTCTGGCGGCGGTGCGCTCGGGTTGTCGTTGTTGGCGACGTTTCGGACCAGGCTAAGACAAGATAAGGGCTGCATTAGCTGCGCACGAGGTCGGCGATCATGCGTGCATCAACGAGAGGAAGAAGGGCGGTCAGTACTCACCGGGGAAGGTCGAGGGAGCGGAGGCAGACGGCGGCGATGCTCAAACGTGGTGGTTGCCGAGCATATGGGGCACGCGCGGATGATCTGGAGCTACTGGAAGATGCGCCAGAGGGTGGGGATCATGCTCGTGGGGGTTAGAGGCAGAGGGGAGGTGCGGCTTGGCCGGAATCGGGAAAAGGAGCTCGTCGGGGCAGCGAGGTTGCAAACGAAATCAGGGACAGTCTGGTGGGTCTGGTCGTGTGATGTTTGAGGGGAAAGAAGGAGGGGAGGGAGGCAGTTAAAGGGGAGTAATCGCGGGGAGGAATTGCTGTCGGAATTGAGCAAATTAAACCGAGGTTTGAACGAGCAGTAACGGCCGGAGTTGAGGGCGAGTTCAGCGTGGGTGAGGAAGAAGGCTGACAGCGTGGGGCTGGCTGGTCAGTGAGAGAGAGAGAGAGAGAGAGAGAGAGGAGAGGTGGGGGCCAGCAGTGAGTGACTCTACGGGTTATATTGCGAGTAAAAGAAAACGGTTCGGGGAGAGGGGGAATGGGCTTCTGCTGGGCTTAGTGGGCTAGCTGGGTTGGATTGGCTCCTTTCTATTTTTTGTACAGAATGTTTTCCTTTTACTATTTTGAATTTTTGTTTTGATTTTCATTCAAACAATTCAAACTCCATTTAAATTCAAACCTCTACCAAACTTTGTGTATATTCAAATACTGTTTATTAATACATTCTAAAGTCAAATTTAGAATGTCTCTTTTATTCTTTTTAGGGTATATTAATTATTTAAAATAGGCCCTTGTATTAATTCAAATAAGATTTATTGATGTTTTCAAACTCCATTTGAATTCTAAATTTTACCAAATCTTTTCAGTAGGTTTTATTAAAAAATAAAACACTTTGAATTATTATTTAAGATACTTTAATATGTTTTAAATGTTCATTTTAAGTTGGGAAAAAGTCTTTACTTAAATAAAAATTAATAAATCCTCATGATTTTATTTAAATAATCCTTTACTCTTTTTATTAAACAAAATTATTTTATTTCAATTGTTTGGCTAAGATTTAATTTGGCTTTTTAAAATAGTCCTTATTTATTTATTTCTTCCTTTGCTTATAAAAACCATATCTTTTTATTTAAAGATCCAAAAATGGTGATTCCAACTTGTAAAATTTTATTTAATATTTGTTTATCCTTTTAAATCTCTTTACGATTATTTAATCACCATTTGGTATGGATTTTTTAGATAGGTGCTTTATTAGCTTTGGAAATTCAATTTCCAGATCTTACTAAATTCATAAGATTTTATCTATGGTTCCAAATTGATTGAAATCAATTTCTGTGGTTTTATAATATTTTCATTTGTCATTCTTGATCATTTATAAATGTTTGTTGACAAATATTTATATGGATCAAATCCATAATCTTAGGGATATCTTTGAAATGATTTTCCTCCAATAGGGTTTTAGAGTTTTGGTTTATTTTCCAAGTGTTTAAATTTCAAGATGCATTTATGAAGAATGCATTTCACTTGATTTGAATTTAGTTAGATTTAAACATTATTCAAAGTTTGTTCAAGATGTGATTTTAAGTTTCCATTTAGAAACAAAAGTTTCTTTTCACCCTAAATTTCAACAATTATTTATTTTGTTGATTTACGTTTCACATTTCAAAATTGGAAAATTTTGGGATGTGACACTTACCACACCTCGAGTTGTCTTAATCTTCATTATTGCCCTTCACTTGTGTGACTTGAATAATTAACATGAAACCCAAAATCCACTAAGGACGGCTGAACCCTGCAAAGAACTCATAAAACCAAAGAAGAACAACAAATATTTTTGGTGTTTTCGATTTTTTTAGAAACAAGCAAAAAAATAAAAACCAAACAAAAACAAAGCAAACCAAACAAAGCAAAATCTTTTTGGATTTTTATTTTAAGGCAAAACAAAGCAAAGAAACAAACCAAGAGAAACAACGTTTTTTTGGTATTTTTGTGTTTTTAGAAAGAAGCAACAAAAACCAAAAAGAAAGCAAAACAATGGATATTATCAAACAAAAACTTAGTGTTTTCAACTGATAGGTAAAACCAATTTTGAGCAAAGCAATCCTAAGCTACACTCATCCAAATTCATGTAGAAGCTAGATACTATCATTCTACTAAGGTATCACTTGCCAATACTATTCCAATGTATTGACCCACTGTGGTTGTAACTTGTGATATTGCAGGTTAATCTGATGAGGATTAGGGTTATGAGTCTACACTCAACATGCTTGCATGTGGCACATGAAGATGAAGACTTTTATTTATATTGTTAAGTTAAACTCTTGTACTAGCCTATGGTTATGGAGTTGTAAAAGACTATGTTATCTCTGGAATGACGATGTAATAATGACCTTTGTTTCTGTGTACTTCATCTTAAACTGTGGATGCTAGCAATTGATCCAGGGACTAGCATTGCAATCGAGGACCTTTACCTTTATAAAGGTGGGGTCTTACAGGTAGTATTATCCAATTTATTGATTCCACACAAGGAGCCAAAGAATACTTGCAAGCCTTAACAACTGAGTTGCCAGTTCAGCTGCACCTGTAAATTGTTCTTGCTCACAGAAGTTTATCAGTAGCAACAGTTTGTAGTAGCAACAGCAAAGCAACATCAACAAAAATAGTGAAACAGTAGCAATAGTAACAGTAACGATAACAGTAGGATTCGAGTGCGGTAGGCATAGGGATGGATGGACGGGCATTGCATGGACGAGTCTAACACATGTAACTTCAAGATCTAGGGCATTGCAGATAAATAATAACAAGCATCCAAGTACTAAACAATCCTAGGCATGTCCTCCAAATATAGTCATACGTGCTCGCAATGAGAACTTGCACAACATCTTCATCCACCAGCCCGTGGTGGCGAAGGGCCTCTAGGGAACCATCGGCAATTAAGGTGCTCCTTTTAATAGAGAACCGGAGCAAAGCATTAACACTCCATGAACACATGTGATCCTCACACCACAGCCATCCCCTCTGGTTGTCCCAATTATTGTCACTTTGGGGCCTTTGGATCCAGACAATGATATGTGTACACTACTTGCAGATAAGATCACAAACAATAATATCATAATTATTCAATAATAAGTTCAGATCTGAGATCATGTCACTCGGGCCCTAGTGACAAGCATTAAGCACAACAAGTTGCAACAAAGTCAAATAGCACTAATAGAGATACTATGAATTATGCCCTAACAGATCTTATTCGACTACATGATAGAACTCATCCAATCCCTACCATCCCCAAGCCTACAGCAGGGGATTACTCACTCATGGATGAGGGAAACATCGGTGGTTGATGGAGATGCGTTGGTGATGACGATGGCGATGATCCTCTCCAAATTCCCTGTCCTAGCAGGGTGCCAGAACGGAGTTTCTGGATCCGAATCTTAGTTTCTGGTGGCGGCGGCGGAGCAGAACTCTTTCTGGAAAACTATTGAACCTCCCCTCGGTTTTTAGGTCGAAAGGCAACTTATAGGCGCAAAGGGAGGCCGAGGGGGTTCCTGGGGTGGCTGCACCCCCTCCAGGCGCGGCCAGTGGTGGGCCCGTGCCTGGGGTGGGTGTGGGGCCCCCAGGCCTCCTCTCTGTCTCATCTTCTGGCTCCGTGGATCTTCTGGTGAAATATAATTTTTGGCATATTTTCCGGAATTTTTCCTGATATTTCATTTTCTGCACAAAAACAAGACACCAAGGTAATTCTGCTGAAAACAGCGTCAGTCCGTGTTAGTTGTATCCAAATCACACAAGTTTAGAGGAGAAAAAATAGCAAAGTGTTCGAGAAAGTAGATACGTTTTGGACGTATCAACTCCCCCCAAGCTTAGCTTATTGCTTTTCCTCAAGCAATTCAGTTGAAAACTGAGTGCGATAAAAGAACTTTCACGAACACTTTTCTTCATATGATGTATATATTCTCAGTACAGGAGTAGATGCTTAGACAAATCAAAATAAGAAGTATGCAACTAAGTCTACTCAATAGTCATTGCAAACTATGAAAAGAAACCAACTCATTAATAATAAGTAGCATGAAACATAAACATAAGCAACATTGTAATGCTCATAATAAGGTATGATAGAGTAATATCTCGCTTGCCTCTATTTGAAGAGCACAATAAAAATGCCAAGGAACCTCTAAAGTTCAAGTGAAGACTAGAGGTAAATATATCAGAGATACAAGCATCAAAGTCATGATATAATTAACCAAGTTTTGGAACAAACACAAGAATGATAACTATGCTCTCAAGAAGGTGCTCATAGAATAAGTGGTGACTCAATAAAATTGTGAAAATGGTTTTGTGAAGGTTTGAAAGGCTTCCCAATGTTGAAAGGAAGGTACTCATTAGCTTTGAGCTCTCATTGCCCCTATCATGCATCTTCATGTGGTTAAGGTGAAAGTGAAGTCCACTCTAAATCATATGCTTGATGACCATAGACGGAAATCCCAAGTCCCTTGAGTACGAGGGTCGCTCCGCATGCTACTCAACTTTGGTCACCTAAAAGTTCTTGTCATTGTAAATACATGCATATCATCGAGAACCGCCAACGGGGTACCCTTGTACATGGTACAGGAACTTTCCCATAACCAAAATGACAAGGCAAGAAGACAATGAGCATCTCAGCAATCTTTTTATTTACCATATGCATAGCTTTTTATTGAGGATGCTTCATAGATGCTCATTATGGTGATGCTGCAAGTTTCCACCATGATTAGGCATGGATTAGGCTAGCGGCCTAGGCGTTTCTCTAACACAATGTATAAACTCCATGAACTCACAACCTCCCCTTTTATTTCACATCGTCGACATCCGTAAACAAAAGAGCAAAGAATCAACTGGATGAGATATCCAAAAAGTGTTGAAAGCGTTCCCCGTTACAGCACGGTTCTGCTGACTCCCAACATATAATTTGCAAGCATATAACTTTCATGGACTAGTCACAATGGTTCAGGATTATTAAATGCAAGGAATAAAGTGTGCCATCAAGTTCGTGAGATCTTTACTAACTAATTTTCTCAAAACAGACAAACATTTTATTTGGAAGAAAACAAGGCCTATTGAATATGCACTGAAATAGCAGACGATGCTAATAGGTAGATATGATGGACACAGCTAGAAATATTGGTTTTGGGGAGTTGGAAGCACCGGTAGAGCACATACTCAGTGCAAGTGAAGGCTACCAATAGAGAGGGAGCGACAAAGGAGAGAACAATAGCTGTCATAATCATGCTTTCAACAAAACAGGACTAATTATGGTATGAAAGTGATACAATAACTCCGAGGAAAAATAAATCATCAAGGCTTACTGACTATTTATTAGTCATATGCATGCGTGATCATGTTCCAAGTCGATTCATATGAAAAGTCAGAGGAGGATACCACAATATCATACCAAAGTATGAATAAAACAATGCAAGCAAATATTCATATGACATGCTACAAACTATTAACAAGCTGGATCTAATCATAGACAAGCAAGAACTACTAAGCATCCATAACGACATACACCTTACACAAACAGGCTAAGCATGCTCACAATGATGAGTATATGTACAAAAATGAAAACAAATAGAGTTCGTTACCAGCCTCTTACTGTAGAGGTCCCAACCTTTAATAAGGTAGAGATCCATGTGTTTGCAATGCTAGTCCCTGGATCAATAGCTAGCATCCACAGTTAAGATGTAATATCAAGAAACAAAGGTCATAATACAACTTTATAACCAGGAATAAAATAATTGATTACATCTTACATAGCTCATTCAGCTATCTCATTACAATGCAGCAGAAATAACTATAGCATGGAGTCCTTCATCTTCAAAGTGCCACAGGCAATCATGTTGGTTGTATACTTGTAATCCTAATCATCACACTTCACTAAAATCAAACAAACCTGCAACATAGTAAGTTACAGCCACAAGGGTCGATACATTTGACTTGTATTGGCAAGTGATAATATGGTAGTATAGTGGTATCTATCATCTATATGCATTTGGCTAAGTGGAGCTTAGGCTTGCTTTGCTCAAAATAGGTTTTACCTATCAGTTGAAAACACTAAGTTTTTGTTTGGTAAAAAAACTTTCCTAAGGAACCACCAATAGAAATTGGTGAACCTTCACCCTTGTTCAACCACAAATTTTAACTTAGAAAATTGGGATGAGGAGATTCTTGATATCTTCCATGTCTTGATGCTCAAATTGTCCAATACCAGGGACATGGCTAAGTACTTAGATTCTTCCATCTGCAGAGGTTGTGCACTTTCCCCACAAGACTTGATTTTCACCAAGACAGGACCTTTCAGAAGACTTCCCTTAGACCAAAATGGACGCGCTCCAAACCTATCAATCCCCTACCACCAACTGTCCATTTGGCTAAGTTATTGCAACCTATATGATCCAGGCAGAGCCCATAATGCCATGTGGCTGCACTAGAAGCTTCTTAACATTTGGCATCTCAAATCCTTTGTTCTGGGTGGCAATCCACAAGTGAGATACACAAGGTAAACCATAGAAATGGGCCATGTGTAACCACTCAACCGTAAACCACCAAACAATTACCATTCCACAGGTGTTTCATTCACTTAGTTGTTTTATTAAGTAAAACCATAAGTCAAAGACTTAACAATATTTTCCATAGCATGAATATATTCCACCTTGGTTGCTATTAGCAAGGCTAAGCATGGCAATAGCAAGTATCTTAACTTAGAGGAAATTCTAACAATTCTACAACTACTAGGATTTCCCAAGCATAGCATATAGATACTTAGCAAAATATTCATGCAAGCCCTATACAAAATAATTCTAATGCATAGGTAAAAATATTGGGACAAAATATATGAAGCACCACTTGCCTTTTTGGTAGAGAATTATAAGTTCACTCCTTGATCTTGCAATAGTCACACTCTTCAAATTCCACTACAATTCAATCAAGCAAGAAAATATTCAATCTACCATTCAAGCAATCATCACATAAAATAATAAAATAAAGCAATGCATGCAAGCATGCCAAAGATTGTTTTATTTTGTAAAAGTGGTTTATATAGTTTATAAACATCATAAAATATCTTTTGGTCATTTATAAAAGTGTCAAGGTCATTTATAAATATGGCAAAACCATTTGATATCAAGTTAGTGAAAATGGCCATTTTAAGTCATTTTTGTTTTGCTAGAAATGGTTCAAAGAAAATTAATATTTTCTAGTGTTTGACAAATACATTTTAAACACAAATGTTAGTGTTTTATGGTCAAGTTTTTAATATTGAAACCATTTGCAAAAGGTTATACCTATAAACCATTTTTTATACCAAATCAATAGTTTATGTTGTTGGAAATGCTTTTTAGCAAAGTAATAATTTATAGGGTTCATCAAATATATTTTTAAATTATAAAATTTCGTGTTTAGGGTCAGAGTTTAAATCAAATCATTTTCCAAATTTTTTATTCAAAAAGTATTTTTAACACATAAATCATATTTTCATTTAACTAGAAATGCTTTAATTCAAAGGTTTATTCTTTTGCCTCACAAAATATGTTTTTGAATCCACAAGTTGGTTTATATGGTCAATAGGTTCAAAACAATCCATTTACCAAATATTTTATCACAAAATAATTTTAGAATGAATTTTATATTCAAATTATGCCTACACAAGTTTCTTCAAAACAACCAATTTAACAGATTTAATTTACCAAAAAGTGCATGGTTGGAAAGTACTTGTTCTGCTGATTCCATTGGTATAAAATTTGCAAAATTTGGACGTGTAGATTTAAAGTTATGCAATTTACAAGATTGAATATCTAATAGAACAAATTTTGTTTTAAAACAAATCACAAGCCACGTGGAAAGTTACGATTGGCCAAAACGGTTTATGTGGATCAAGACACGGCCGTTAGATCTAAGTTACATCGCAAGACGGATGCTCTCGCACTTCTCTTAAGAAATCTATTACAACGCTACGATCTAGATCCGACGGTTCTCGGCGCTTTGACCGTAAAGCAGCGGCGCTAAGCGGCCTTCTGGCGGTGAGGTCACGCGATACAGGAGGAGAGAAGAGGAGTGGGATGGCTCACCAAAATCGCGTGATCTTGCTGATGCTCGTCGTGTCCTTGGTTGGCGAAGGGCGCCGAGGATGACGGTGATTGCTCACGGAGAAGCTTCTGGCGGCGGTGCGCTCGGGCTGTCGTCGTTTCGGACCATGCTAAGACAAGATAAGGGCTGCATTAGCTGCGCACGAGGTCGGCGATCATGTGTGCATCAACAAGAGGAAGAAGGGCGGTCAGTACTCACCGGGGAAGGTCGACGGAGCGGAGGCAGACGGCGGTGATGCTCAAACGTGGTGGTTGTCGAGCATATGGGGCGCTCGCGGATGATCTGGAGCTACTAGAAAATGCGCCAGAGGGTGGGGATCATGCTCATGGGGGTTAGAGGCATAGGGGAGGTGCGGCTTGGCCGGAATCGGGAAAAGGAGCTCGTCGGGGCGGCGAGGTTGCAAACGAAATCAGGGACAGCCTGGTGGCTCTGGTTGTGTGATGTTTGAGGGGAAAGAAGGAGGGGAGGGAGGCAGTTAAAGGGGAGTAATCGCGGGGAGGAATTGCTGGCGGAATTGAGCGAATTAAACTGAGGTTTCAACGAGCAGTATCGGCCGAAGTTGAGGGCGAGTTCAGCGTGGGTGAGGAAGAAGGCTGACAGCGTGGGGCTGGCTGGTCAGTGAGAGAGAGAGAGAGAGAGAGAGAGAGGAGAGGAGAGGTCGGGGCCAGCAGTTAGTGACTCTGCGGGTTATATTGCGTGTAAAAGAAAATGGTTCGGGGAGAGGGGTAATGGGCTTCTGCTGGGCTTAGTGGGCTAGCTGGGTTGGGTTGGCTCCTTTCTATTTTTTTTGTACAAAATGTTTTCCTTTTACTATTTTGAATTTTTGTTTTGATTTTCATTCAAACAATTCAAACTCCATTTAAATTCAAACCTCTACCAAACTTTGTTTATATTCAAATACTGTTTATTAATACATTCTAAAGTCAAATTTAGAATATCTCTTTTATTCTTTTTAGGGTATATTAATTATTTAAAATAGGCCCTTGTATTAATTCAAATAAGATTTATTAATGTTTTCAAACTCCATTTGAAATCTAAATTTTACCAAATCTTTTCAGGAGGTTTTATTAAAAAATAAAACACTTTGAATTATTATTTAAGATACTTTAATATGTTATAAATGTTCATTTTAAGTTGGGAAAAAGACTTTACTTAAATAAAAATTAATAAATCCTCATGATTTTATTTAAATAATCCTTTACTCTTTTTATTAAACAAAATTATTTTATTTCAATTGTTTGGCCAAGATTTAATTAGGCTTTTTTAAATAGTCCTTATTTATTTATTTCTTCCTTTGCTTATAAAACCCATATCTTTTTATTTAAAGATCCAAAAGTGGTGATTCCAACTTGTAAAATTTTATTTAATATTTGTTTATCCTTTTAAATCTCTTTATGATTATTTATTCACCATTTGGTATGGATTTTTAGATATTATTAGCTTTGGAAATTCAATTTCCAGATCTTACTAAATTCATAAGATTTTATCTATGGTTCCAAATTGATTGAAATCAATTTATATGATTTTATAATATTTCCATTTGTCATTCTTGATCATTTATAAATGTCTGTTGACAAATCTTTATATGGATCAAATCCATAATCTTAGGGATATCTTTGAAATGATTTTCCTCCAATAGGATTTTAGAGTTTTGGTTTATTTTCCAAGTGTTTAAATTTCAAGATGCATTTATGAAGAATGCATTTCACTTGATTTGAATTTAGTTAGATTTAAACATTATTCAAAGTTTGTTCAAGATGTGATTTTAAGTTTCCATTTAAAACAAAAAGTTTCTTTTCACCCTAAATTTCAACAATTATTTATTTTGTTGATTTACTTTTCACATTTCAAAACTTGGAAAATTTTGGGATGTGACAGGCTAACATCCTTAAAAGAAATCTCGTCCCGAGATTTGGGAAAGATAGGGGTTACAAGTTGGCTCAAAGCAACTAGGGTACTACCACCCTTAAAATATTCCCAACTAGATTACATCTTGGCTTGCTTGGGGTCTGGATGAAACTTCTCTGGGCAGACATCTTCGTAGTGTCCTTTGTTTCCACACTTGAAACATGTGACAAGGCTGAGATCCTTCATAGGATTGTTTGTCTTGTACTTCATATTTTCTGGACAATTGCTTGCATAATGTCCTTGATCACCACAATTGTAACATGTGACCAGATTGAGCTCTTCACGTATCTTCTGTGGACAAGTTGATACATAATGGCCTAGCTCTTTGCAGTTGTTGCACCACACTTGGCTAATTTCCTTATACTTCTTCTTCTTCTTCTCTGGACATTCATTGGCATAGTGTCCCATCTCTTTGCAATTGCAACATTGCACTTGGCTTTTGTCATTCTTCTTTTTTGGTTTCTCCAAAGCTAGGAGTTCTTCTAGCTCATGCTCTTCATATCTCACCTCAAAGGTGGGAAAGTCTCCTGGTTTCCTTAATATTTTTCTTGGATAATACATACGTCTCTTCTTCTGTCCATCAGGGTGGTTCATACTATATGGAGGTGCAAGCTGAGATTTTCCTTTGTCTTCATCCTTCTTGGTAGAAGTTGTTCCCTCATGGGGTTTATAATCTGATGCACTCCACCTTGTTTCCTTTGTTGAACTATGGAATAGATGGGGCATTGGATAGGGACATGATTATTTCCTTCACATAGAAAACAAGTTGCTTGTGATGTGGGGAATTGATTAGTTGGATGTTTCTCTTCACAATTTGGGCATTGATCTTCATGCTCTTTGGAAGTGTGATCCTTGTCTCCACAAATATTGCAAGATTGAGTTCCTTCTATAATATCATCCTTGAAATCATTGTTGTCACCATCTCCTTGGGAAAGGCTGTCTTTCATGTTGATCATTTGAGTGGTCATCCCTTGCAACAATTGGGATTGAATTTCCAAAAACTTTTGCATGGTTGGGTCTAACTCATTGTTGTTGGCTAAAAACTGAGTTGTCAACTGATTCAACTGGGTTTAGTTTGCTAGTAGTTGTTCTCTCATGTGCATCTCTTGGTTGTTGTTGTAACCATTCTTGATGTTGGAGTTTCTTGGAGTAGTCATCTGTTTGGGTTGGTTTGGAATTAGAATAGGCAAAAGATTTCTAAGGAAATAATTCTAATCACACACATCACAATTCACACAAGCAATTTTCAAACAATCACAAACACTCCACTCAAACAACAAGTTTCAAGCACATTTTTAGGCAACAAAATATTTTAGTTACACCACATAAGTTGGTGGGTTTGATCTAAACTTAATATGGTGGTCCAACTATATGGTTCACTTGATATCATTCCATCCTTCTTGGTTGTTTCTTCATGAACAAGATCATTGTATCCTTGGAAAAATTCTTGTGTCTTGGTCACAAACCTCAAAGGTGATGATGATTCCTTCTAAGTTGTGTTTCCTTAGTCTTCAAGTCTTGAGTAACATTTCTTGTCTCACTTGTAATCTTAGTGGTGTCCAAGTTGAAGTCCTTGGAGAAACTAAGTTGAAGTCTTTGATGATGTTGAAGTTGAAGTCATTTGAGTTGGTGAAGTCCTTTGCTCATGGTTGTTTTATCCATCAAGTTTGAAAAGGAAGAGATGTAGAATCAAAACCAAAATGGTTCAGGAAAGAGTTTACAAGATTGTTTGTAAATAAGTTTTGAACAAATGCAACTCCTATTTTTCTAAGGGGTTTTGTCCAATCCTAGGGTTACAATCCTATAGGCAACACAGTGCTCTGATACCATCTGTAGAGGTCCCAACCTTTAATAAGGTAGAGATCCCTATGTTTGCAATGCTAGTCCCTGGATCAATAGCTAGCATCCATAGTTAAGATGTAATATCAAGAAACAAAGGTCATAATACAACTTTATAACTAGGAATAAAATAATTGATTACATCTTACATAGCTCATTTAGCTATCTCATTACAATGCAGCAGAAATAACTATAGCATGGAGTCCTTCATCTTCAAAGTGCCACAGGCAATCATGTTGGTTGTATACTTGTAATCCTAATCATCACACTTCACTAACATCAAAAAAACCTGCAACATAATAACTTACAGCCACAAGGGTCAATACATTTGAATTGTACTGGCAAGTGATACTATGGTAGTATAGTGGTATCCATCATCTATATGCATTTGCCTAAGTGGAGCTTAGGCTTGCTTTGCTCAAAATAGGTTTTACCTATCAGTTGAAAACACTAAGTTTTTGTTTGGTAAAAAAACATTCCCAAGGAACCACCAATAAAAATTGGTGAACCTTCACCCTTGTTCAACCACAAATTTTAACTTAGAAAATTGGGATGAGGAGATTCTTGATAGCTTCCATGTCTTGATGCTCAAATTGTCCAATACCAGGGACATGGCTAAGTACTTAGATTCTTCCATCTGTAGAGGTTGTGCACTTTCCCCACAAGACTTGATTTTCACCAAGACAGGACCTTTCAGAATCCTTCCCTTAGACCAAAATGGACGCACTCCAAACCTATCAATCACCTACCAACAACTGTCCATTTGGCTAATTTATTGCAACCTATATGATCCAGGCAGATCCCATAATGCCATGTGGCTGCACTAGAAGCTTCTTAACATTTGGCATCTCAAATCCCTTTGTTCCTGGGTGGCAATCCACAAGTGAGATACACAAGGTAAACCATAGAAATGGGCCATGTGTAACCACTCAACAAAAAACCACCAAGCAATTACCATTCCACCTGTGTGTTTCATTCACTTAGTTGTTTTATTAAGTAAAACCATAAGTCAAAGACTTAACAATATTTTCCATAGCATGAATATATTCCACCCTTGGTTGCTATTAGCAAGGCTAAGCATGGCAATAGCAAGTATCTTAACTTAGAGGAAATTCTAACAATTCTACAACTACTAGGATTTCCCAAGCATAGCATATAGATACTTAGCAAAATATTCATGCAAGCCCTATACAAAATAATTCTAATGCATAGGTAAAAATATTGGGACAAAATATATGAAGCACCACTTACCTTTTTGGTAGAGAATTATAAGTTCACTCCTTGATCTTGCAATAGTCACACTCTTCAAATTCCACTACAATTCAATCAAGCAAGCAAATATTCAATCTACCATTCAAGCAATCATCACATAAAATAATAAAATAAAGCAATGCATGCAAGCATGCCAAAGATTGTTTTATTTTATAAAAGTGGTTTATATAGGTTATAAACATCATAAAATATCTTTTGGTCATTTATAAAAGTGGCAAGGTCATTTATAAATGTGGCAAAACCATTTGATATCAAGTTAGTGAAAATGGCCATTTTAAGTCATTTTTGTTTTTCTAGAAATGGTTCAAACCAAAGTAATATTTTCTAGTGTTTTACAAATACATTTTTAAACACAAATGTTAGTGTTTTATGGTCAAGTGTTTAATATTGAAACCATTTGCAAAAGGTTTTACCTATAAACCATTTTTATAACAAATCAATATTTTATGTTGTTGGAAATGCTTTTTAGCAAAGTAATAATTCATAGGGTTCATCAAATATATTTTAAATCCTAAAACTTGGTGTTTAGGGTCAGAGAGTTTAAATCAAATCATTTTCCAAGATTTTACTCAAAAAGTATTTTTAACACATAAATCATATTTTCATTTAACTAGAAATGCTTTAATTCAAAGGTTTATTCTTTTGCCTCACAAAATATGTTTTTGAAACCACAATTTGGTTTATATGGTCAGTAGGTTCAAAAAAATCCATTTTCCAAAGATTTTATCACAAAACTAATTTTAGAATGAATTTTATATTCAAATTATGCATACACAAGTTTATGCAAAAAACAATTTAACAGATGCAATTTACTAAACAAAGTGCGTGGTTGGAAAGTACTTGTTCTACTAATTCCATTGATATAAAATTTGCAAAATTTGGACGTGTAGATTTAAAGTTATGCAATTTACAAGATTGAATATGTAATAGAACAAATTATGTTTTTAAAACAAATCACAGGCCACGTGGAAAGTTCTGATTGGCCGAAAACGGTTCGCGCGGATAAACAGATACAGGCCGTTAGATCTAAGTTACATCGCACGGTACAGATGCTCTCGTACCCCTTCGCTTAAGAAATCTATCGCAACGCTACGATCTAGATCCAACGGTTCTCAGCTTTGACGAACAGCGGCGCTGGCGGCAAGGCGGCGGCGCTCTGGCGGTGAGGTTTCCGGCGATACAGGAGGAGAGAATAGGAGTGGGATGGCTCACCAGAATCGCGTGATCTTGCTGATGCTCGTCGTGTCCTTGGTTGGCGAAGGGGCGCTCGAGGATGACGGTGATTGCTCACCGGAGAAGCTTCTGGCGGCGGTGCGCTCGGGTTGTCGTTGTTGGCGACGTTTCGGACCAGGCTAAGACAAGATAAGGGCTGCATTAGCTGCGCACGAGGTCGGCGATCATGCGTGCATCAACGAGAGGAAGAAGGGCGGTCAGTACTCACCGGGGAAGGTCGAGGGAGCGGAGGCGCACGGCGATGCTCAAACGTGGTGGTTGCCGAGCAAATGGGGCACGCGCGGATGATCTGGAGCTACTGGAAGATGCGCCAGAGGGTGGGGATCATGCTCGTGGGGGTTAGAGGCAGAGGGGAGGTGCGGCTTGGCGAATCGGAAAAGGAGCTCGTCGGGCAGCGAGGTTGCAAACGAAATCAGGGACACCCGTGGGTGGGTGTGATGTTTGAGGGAAAGAAGGAGGAGGGAGGCATTAAAGGGAGTAATCGCGGGAGGAATTGCTTTGAATTGAGCAAATTAAACCGAGGTTTGAACGAAAAGAACGGCCGGAGTTGAGGCGCAGTTCAGCGTGGGTGAGGAAGAAGGCCGACAACAGTCATGAGAGAGAGAGAGAGAGAGAGAGAGAGAGGAGAGGTGGGGCCAGCAGTGAGTGACTCTACGGGTTATATTGCGAGTAAAAGAAAACGGTTCGGGGAGAGGGGAATGGGCTTCTGCTGGGCTTAGTGGGCTAGCTGGGTTGGGCTGGCTCCTTTCTATTTTTTGTACAGAATGTTTTCCTTTTACTATTTTGAATTTTTGTTTTGATTTTCATTCAAACAATTCAAACTCCATTTAAATTCAAACCTCTACCAAACTTTGTGTATATTCAAATACTGTTTATTAATACATTCTAAAGTCAAATTTAGAATGTCTCTTTTATTCTTTTTAGGGTATATTAATTATTTAAAATAGGCCCTTGTATTAATTCAAATAAGATTTATTGATGTTTTCAAACTCCATTTGAATTCTAAATTTTACCAAATCTTTTCAGTAGGTTTTATTAAAAAATAAAACACTTTGAATTATTATTTAAGATACTTTAATATGTTTTAAATGTTCATTTTAAGTTGGGAAAAAGTCTTTACTTAAATAAAAATTAATAAATCCTCATGATTTTATTTAAATAATCCTTTACTCTTTTTATTAAACAAAATTATTTTATTTCAATTGTTTGGCTAAGATTTAATTTGGCTTTTTAAAATAGTCCTTATTTATTTATTTCTTCCTTTGCTTATAAAAACCATATCTTTTTATTTAAAGATCCAAAAATGGTGATTCCAACTTGTAAAATTTTATTTAATATTTGTTTATCCTTTTAAATCTCTTTACGATTATTTAATCACCATTTGGTATGGATTTTTTAGATAGGTGCTTTATTAGCTTTGGAAATTCAATTTCCAGATCTTACTAAATTCATAAGATTTTATCTATGGTTCCAAATTGATTGAAATCAATTTCTGTGGTTTTATAATATTTTCATTTGTCATTCTTGATCATTTATAAATGTTTGTTGACAAATATTTATATGGATCAAATCCATAATCTTAGGGATATCTTTGAAATGATTTTCCTCCAATAGGGTTTTAGAGTTTTGGTTTATTTTCCAAGTGTTTAAATTTCAAGATGCATTTATGAAGAATGCATTTCACTTGATTTGAATTTAGTTAGATTTAAACATTATTCAAAGTTTGTTCAAGATGTGATTTTAAGTTTCCATTTAGAAACAAAAAGTTTCTTTTCACCCTAAATTTCAACAATTATTTATTTTGTTGATTTACGTTTCACATTTCAAAATTGGAAAATTTTGGGATGTGACACTTACCACACCTCGAGTTGTCTTAATCTTCATTATTGCCCTTCACTTGTGTGACTTGAATAATTAACATGAAACCCAAAATCCACTAAGGACGGCTGAACCCTGCAAAGAACTCATAAAACCAAAGAAGAACAACAAATATTTTTGGTGTTTTCGATTTTTTTAGAAACAAGCAAAAAAATAAAAACCAAACAAAAACAAAGCAAACCAAACAAAGCAAAATCTTTTTGGATTTTTATTTTAAGGCAAAACAAAGCAAAGAAACAAACCAAGAGAAACAACGTTTTTTTGGTATTTTTGTGTTTTTAGAAAGAAGCAACAAAAACCAAAAAGAAAGCAAAACAATGGATATACAAAGAACCGACCGAACATGATATATATATGAGTGTGATGTCACCTCCCCCCAAGCTTAGTTTTTTGGCCTAAGTGGGGCTCAATCCGATGGTGTCCAAGAGGATGAACCTCCGTAGTATGTCGAGGAAGCTCCCTCGTCCTGGTACAATCTCGAGGCCTCCCCTATATAATACGCAGGAGGGTCGTATGATGGGCTTCCTCCTGATAGTGCTCGTGGAAGTTAAGAGAGCGCAGCTTGTCATCCATCTCCGTCTTCGAGCATGACCACGGTCCCTGAGAAATACTGAACAAAGTGGTTTGGGGTAGAGGGATCTCTCTCTCTTCCCCGACAGTAAACAACATTCTATAAACCAAGTTCTCAAGAGTAGAGATAGTGGTGACAAAGTGGTGTGCCTTCATGGCAGCAAGATCAAGCCTCCGAGGAGCCAAAATTGTATCATGTGGATCAACAACAATATTCAAGGCAACAGCAACACGAGTAGCAATAGTTCCCCCATAAATGGGTCCCTTAGCAGCTAAATGACGAGAAATGAGAGAACCAAGATTATACTTATCCTCATTGTTGAGCACAACAGCTAAGCAGGCCAATTGATAGTTGGAAATATTACAAGTGTTCTCCCTACCAAGAACACTGGTGGCAAGATAGTAGGCAAAGTACCTGATGGCTGGGAGTTGAATACTCTTTGTCTTCCCTCGTTGAGCTCTGCGCTCATCATCATTGGTTATTCCTCGGTAAAGCTCCAACAAATCAACGGGAAGAGGTGGAATATTCTTTGATGACCCAGTTGTACCAAGTCCCAGGGCCTTGCAAAAAAATTCAAAGTCATAGAATGAGCCCTGCCATAAATTTTGAAAGACACAGAAGGCTTGAACATGCTCTTAGTAAAGAAAAAACACTCCACAAATGTTTTATTAATCAAAGCATATTTTGCGCTCTCATCCTGCATGTAACTTGTTAGTCCATCCCTCTGAATCAAAGTCATAACATCGTTAAGAATCCCAGCAGCTTGCAAGAAAGTTTGGCAAGGAAAGGTGGAGAGGTGCGCATCCCCTTCATCTCCCTCATCACCAAATCGCGGAGTGATGGGATCCTCATTGTATGAGGGTCTAGTTCTAGTAGATGACCTTGGAAGCCTTGCCCTTCTAGGTGCATCACTCTCAAATATATCACGAAATTTGTGGTGGTCCATGACTTTGCTTTTCTGAAATTTTAAACAACCATCAAACCAAGTGATTTCTAAGTTGATAAATGATGAGTAACTACTATAGGAACTTTCTAGAGGACTACACATGCATCAAAAAAAAGTTTCTAAGCATAGAACAAGAATGCAAGCTCAAACAACCTGTCACCTATAGCAGCAAAATAATCAAGATACATTCTACCAATCACAAATCTAATTGGACAAGTGGAGGAGGCTCATACCAGGGAGCAGACCCTCCAAAAATTAGCACTTTATATGGGCTGAACAAGGAGATCGAAAATCACAAGCAAGAACAGCAAGAACTCGATCTTGAGCAAGTTTTCCAGTGTTTTTCGGGAGAGAGAAAGAAGGTGGCTTTGAGAAGGCAGCCTGGAGGGGCCCAGGTGGGCCAAACCCTCCTAGGCGCCACCCCCTGGTAGGCCGCGCCTACCATGGGTGTGGTGGCCTGGGGTGGTCCCCTGGGTCACTCTAGGTGCCTCTCTACCCCTTTTTTTGAGGAAAAATTTATTTTGAATTTTTTGGGATTTTTTGGGAAACTTTATTTTGGCCAATTTCCAGGGTATGAAAATTGATTTTCTCGCAGAAACAGTTTTTTTTAGAAGAAGCAAAAGCAAACCAAAAGCCAAACTACATCAGCTCTAAGAAACTCAAACAAGCAAACAACTAGCACAACTAAAGCTAAAGCAAAGACTAGGAAGGAGAAAGGTAAAAGAAAGCAAGTATAACCACAGTGAAAACATTATTTTGTTCATTAAAATCCTTTTTTTAACAAGGTTGATCAAGTCTAGTTACCAAAACAATCTTATATGAAGCAAAACTTTGCATTCCACAAGGTGATTATGTTACCTCATACTTGATAGCAATGGTCCCAATCATAATAGTTTCAAAAATTTCTTGTGGAATGGGACAATATATTTCTCCAACCTTGATGCTCTTAATATTTTCAATGGAATTCAGGCAATAGCTCTTAACAACCTTATTAGGGAAATAGACAGTGTGCTCTTTGTCATTAATATTTAATGTTACTTTTCCTTGATTGCAATTGATGATAGCACCTGCAGTATTAAGAAAAGGTCTCCCAAGAATAATAGACATATTATCATCTTCAGGCATTTCAAGCACAACAAAATCAGTTAAAACCATGCAATTATGAGCAACTTGAACAGGAACATCCTCACATATAACAACAGTAATAGTAGTTGACTTATCAGCCATTTTCAAAGATATATCAGTTGGTATCAACTTTTCTAGCTGGAGTCTCTTATAGAGAGAAAAATGCATAACACTAACTCCAGCTCCCAAATCACATAAAGCAGTTCTAACATAATTATTCTTAATGGAGCAAGGAATAGTTGGTATACCTGGATCACCAAGTTTCTTTGGAACCTTACCATTGAAGGAGTAATTAGCAACCAAAGTAGAAATATCCTCATTAGGAATCTTCCTTTTATTAGAGACAATATCCTTCATATACTTTGAATAAGGAGGCAACTTAATAGCATCAGTCAAAGGAATTTGCAAGAATAAAGGTTTCATCCAATCACAAAACTTGTTGTAGTATTCTTCCTTGTCACATCCCAAAATTTTCCAAATTTTGAAATGTGAAAAATAAATAAACAAAATAAATAATGGTTGAAATTTAGGGTGAAAAGAAACTTTTTGATTCCAAATGGAAACATCAAAACCCATCTTGAACAAACTTTGAGTAAAATAGAATCCAACAAATTTCAAATCAAGTGAAATGCATTCATCAATGAATGTATCTTGAAATTTAAACTTTGGAAAAATAAACCAAAACCCTAAAACCCTAATGGAAGAAAATCATTTCCAAGATCTCTCTAAGACTATGGAATTGATCCATATAAAAATTCAGCAACAATCATTTTAACATGATCAAGAATGATAAATAAAAATATTATAAAACCATAGAAAATGGTTTCACTTAATTTGGAGCCATAGATAAAAACCTTATGAATTTAATAAGATAAGGGAATAATTTCCAAAGCTAATAAAGCTTCTATCTAAAATTCATACCAAAGTTTTGAACAAGTAATCCTAAAAAGATTTAAAAGGATAAACAAATATCAAATGAAATTATACAAATTAGAATCACCAATTTTGGATCTATAAATAAAAAGATATGGATGTTATAAGACAAAGAAAGAAAGAAAGAAATAAATAAGGAATATCCAAAAGCCAAATTAAAAATTGGCCTAATCCATAAGCAAATGGAATAAATATAATCCAAATCCAAATAAAATAAAAGGATAAAGAATATTCAAATAAAATTATATGGCATTAACCAAATTCCATTCTATTAAATTAAGACAAAATCCCTAATAGAAATGATTAATTAAATCATGGGAAAATAATAAAGGGAATTTGCCCAAGTGGAATAAAATTTATTTAAATTAACTTTAATGAAATAAAAGAATAATTTAAATAAAATTTATATGGATTTAAAACCATCTTGAATATTATTTGAATTAATGGAAATACCCAATTTAAATGATTAATGAAACATATTAAAATAATTCAAAAAGAATTATTTAACACCTATTGAATAAATAAAACTTACTAAAAAGGGTTTGATAAATATTTGAATTTAAAACAGAAAGTTAAATCATTTGAATAAATAATATGGATTAGAATCATATTTAAAATCCCAATTAATAAAGAAAAAATGTCCATTTAAAATAAATAACAAACCATGTATGAAATAATTACTCTAAAAAGGGACTTTAAATACATGTTAAAAACAGTATAGAAACATACTGTATACTAAGAAAAGATTTGAAAAAGAAATCTGAAATCAAATAATAGTTTGAATTGAAAACAGGAAAAGAAATCAGAAAAAGAAAAGGTTTCAGGAATTAAAAAAAGGAAAGAAACAAGCCCAGCAGAACCCCATCCCATCTAGCTCAGCAGGCCCATTTCCCCTCTTCCCCGCAGGAAAATGGTTCACGCCGCAAACCCTACCCCCACAACCACCGACCACCAGACCCTAGCTTGTTTTTCTCTCTCTCGCTGAACGCCAGGCCCCACCTGTCGGTCTTTGTTCTCACTCACCCCGCGCTGACCTCGCCTCGACTCTGGCCGTTTCTGCTCGTTAATCTGCGGATCAATTCGCGTAATCACGCCAACAATTCCTCCCCTTGTTTACTCTCATTTAACCAGCACCCTCTCCTCTCCATTTTCCCCCAACCAGCGCCACCAGAGAGCCACCAGGCTGCTCCAATTTCCTTTTGCACCGTCGCTGCCTCCGACGCCCTCCGGCGATAATTCCGGCCAAGTCTCGCCTCTCCTTGCTCCCTCGACCCCACGAGATCACTCCCCAGCCTCTTGCGCATCTCCCAGTGCTGCTCATTTAGCCGCGCGTGCCCTCTAACGTCGGCAACCTCGATTGCAGAGCGACATCGTCGTCTGCATCCGCTCCGGTGACGTCCCCAGGTAAAGTTCGACCGCGCCTTCCCCTCTTCTGGATGCACCCGTACTCGCCTCTTTTATGCGTAGAGAACGCAACCATTTTCGTTCCTTGGCGTTGCCTATACCCTCGCCAGCGAAGATGAACAGAGCGTGCCCGGCGCCATTGCGGACTCCGGTGTGCAATCCACGGAAACCTCGAGCGCCCCTCAGCCAAAGGAGACTACGTTGAGCATCAGCACGAACCAGCAAACCCGGTGAGTATTCCTCATCCCCCTTGCTTCCTGTACTAGCCAGAACACCACTGCCTGAACACGCCGCCGCCACTCGCCGTCGCCAGCGCCGCCCAATCTTGACCATCTCGTCTCTGTCCGTTAGATCTCGATCTGTTGGCTGCGATAGAATCACTTAAAACGAAAGGGTACGCTAGATTATAGCCGAACGATTCCCTTTAGATCCAACGCTCCATGTAGCGTGATCCTCACGAACTGGTACCAGCCAATGAAGTTGTGATGCGTGGCTTGTAGTTTGTTTTAAAAACAGAAATATGTCTATTAGATGTTTGAATTTGTAAATTGCATAACTTTAAATCTACACGTCCAAATTTTACAAATTTTATATCAATGGAATCAGCAAAAGGAGTACTTTCCAACCATGCACTTTGTTTAATGATTTGATTCTGGAAAATTAGTTGTTTTTGCAAAAACTTGTGTAGGCATATTGTGTGTATAAAATTCATTCTAAAAATGTTTTTGAGATAAAATCTTTTGTAAATGGATTGTTTTTAAACCTACTGACCATAGAAACCAACTTGTAAATTTAAAAGTGTATTTTCTGAAGCTAAAGAATAAATATTTGAATAAAAGCATTTCTAGTTAAATAAAAATATTGGTTATGGTTAAAAAAAGCTTTTTGAGTAAAACCTTTGGAAAATGATTTTAATTAAACTCTCTGACCCTAAACACCAAGTTTTAGGATTTAAAAATAAATTTGGTGAACTCTAGAAAATTATTACCTTGTTTAAAGGCATTTCCAACAAAATAAAATATGGCTTTGATTTAAAAATGGTTTATAGGTAAAACCGTTTTGCAAATGGTTTTAATATTAAACACTTGACCTTAAAACACTAACATTTGTGTTTAAAAATCTATTTAGCAAACACTAGAAATTATTACCTTGATTTAAATCATTTCTAGCAAAACAAAAATGATTTAAAGTGGCCATTTTCACTAACTTAATATCAAATGGTATTGCCACTTTTATAAATGACCAATAGGTGTTTTATAATGTTTATAACCTATTAGAAACCAATTTTCCAAATAAAACAATCTTTGGCATGCTTGCATGCATTGCTTTGTTTTTATTATTCTCTGTGGTGAATTGCTTGAATGGTAGATTGAATTTGTGCCTTGACTGAATTGTAGTGAAATTTGAAGAGTGTGACTATTGCAAGATCAAGGAGTGAACTTATATTATCTACCAAAAAGGCGTGTTGCTTCATACTTTTGACCCAATATTTTGACTATGCATTAGAAATATTTTGTATAGGGCTTGCATGATAATTTTGCTAAGTATCTATATGCTATGCTTGGGAAATCCTAGTAGTTGTAGAATTTTTAGAATTTATCTAAGTTAAGATACTTACTATTGCCATGCTTAGCCTAGCTAGTAGCAACCAAGGGTGGATCGTATACAAGCTATGGAAAAATATTTCTAAGTCTTTGACTTATGTTTTTGCTTAATAAAACAACTAAGTAAATGAAACACCTGGGTGGAATGGTAATTGCTTAGTGGATTTTGGTTGAGTGGTTACCAGGGCCCATTTTTCAATGGTCTACCCTGTGTATCTCACTTGTGGAATGCCACCCAGGAACAAAGGGATTTGAGATGCCATATGTTAAGAAGTTTCTAGTGCAGCCACATGGTATTATGGGCTCTGCCTGGATCATATAGGTTGCAATAACTTAGCCAAATGGACAGTTGGTGGTAGGGGATGATAGGTTTGGAAAGCGTCCATTCTGGTCTAAGGGAAGGCTTTTGAAAGATCTTGTCTTGATGCATGTCAAGTCTTGTGGGGAAAGTGCACCACCTCTGCAGGGTGTAAAATCTAAGTACTTAGTCGTGTCCCCGGCAATGGACAATTTGGGCATCAAGACATGGAAGCTATCAAGAATATCCTCATCCCAATTTCTAAGTTAAAACTTGTGGTTGAACAAGGGTGAAGTTTCACCAATGTCTATTGGTGGTTCCTTGGGAGTTTTTGCCAAACAAAAACTTAGTGTTTTCAACTGATAGGTAATACCTATTTTGAGCAAATCAAGCCTAAACTACACTTAGCCAAATTCATGTAGAAGCTAGATACTATTATTCTTCTAAGGTATCACTTGCCAATTCTATTCCAATGTATTGACCCACTGTGGCTGTAACTTGTGATGTTGTAGGTTACTCTGATGAGGATTAGGGTTATGAGTCTACACTCAACATGCTTGCCTGTGGCACATGAAGATGAAGACTTTTATTTATATTGTTATGACAAACTCTTCTACTAGCCTATGGCTATGGAGTTGTAAAAGACTATGTTATCTCTGGAATGACGATGTAATAATGACCTTTGTTTCTGTGTACTTCATCTTAAACTATGGATGCTAGCAATTGATCCAGGGACTAGCATTGCAATCACAGGGACATTTACCTTTATAAAGGTGGGGTCTTACATTCCTCCTTTGACTTGTGTTTCTTACCTGGAAAAGGCATAGGTTTATGCACCCAAGGTTCTCTCTCTTTACCATGTTTATTAGCAATAAAATCTTCCTTTGTGTACCTAGTGTTCTTAGTGTGCTTCTCAGGTTCTTCCTCAACTTCCTCCTTATCATGAGCATCATTATTATTACCACTCTCAGTTTCAGCATCAGACAGATATACTGTTAGGATCTATAGCAGGTTCAAGTGGTTTCGGCTGGCCCCCTCTCCCCTTTCTCCTTTGGCGCCTAGGGTTTCGGCTGGGCCCCCTCTCTCCTTTCTCCTTTGGCGCCTATCCCTATGTACCCTTCTACCAGGAAGCGGCCCAATAGGAAATAGCTGCTCACAAATATAAAAATAAAATATGTTTTAATATTAATTCAACTAATTAGTATAAAACACATATATTATCATATTGCATACTCTGGAGCTCCTTCTAAACCCCTTCCGATCAACATCGGATGTTACCCAGAACCTTTCCGGTCTCTCTCTCTCTCTCTCTCTCTCTCTCTCTCTCTCTCTCTCTCTCTCTCTCTTATTTCTCTTGCGGTGCCCGTTCGATCCCAATGCATCCCTACCCTTAAGTGTGCCACACTTCGGCTCGGCGATGCTACAGACATGAACAAGACCCCTCTTGCATCAATGATCAACAGCTGGACCTGGACCACCCGTTCATTCACGAATCTCATCGCTTGAACATTAACTGCGTAGTCCTATTCCCTTTGCCATATGATACCTAGGTCATCCAAGGTTTTATCTCAAGCATCTCCATACTTGTGTTTGATCTTGTTACCGATGAGCTCGTTTAATCGTTCCCATTCCATTGCATTCCATGATCCAATCATACGCTTGCAAGCTTCATTAATGCAACGTCACCGAGTTGGCCACGTGTATCTATCTGTTACTTGGATTGGCAAATCCTGGTCTTGATAAAAAATACTCAACCCATTTCTTCTAGAAACCCAACGATACCTTTATGATTACCCTTTCACGGCTTGATACTTGATATCATCAAAGTCTCCTTATAAAACAGTGATTATGCATTATGTCACAGACGAAGGATATAGGCCATGGTGTTTCTATGTTATCATCAATGAAAAACGTTTAAATAACCAGATCTTATTGTGATTAACTTTGGGTGTATGTCTATCACATCATTCTCCAATGATGTGACCTCATTGTCATTCGGCACTATCACCATGATCTCGAAACCATAAGACCATCACTTGCCCAATGAGCTAGTTTACTAGAGGTAACTAGACACCTGGTTGTTTATATACCACACATGTATTAACTTTTCGTATTAATACAGTTCGGCACTCGACATGTACCGGGACGACACCACCACGGAGTTCAAGTTCCACCTTGTGTTCGACAAGATTCAAAACTCTCAGAAATGCATGGACACTATGTGAGCCTTGCCAAGAACAAGGACATCGTGTACAACCCCGAGGATCCATCCCCAGCTGTCGGCGAAGGAAGGCCGGAGATCGGTTAGAAGCAGGACAAGATGCTCAAAGCTACAGGACCTCCCGCCGAACCTCTCCACGCATCCATCAAGAAGTGCATTTCCGAACTGCCCGACTCCAAGGCCCATTCCAAGAATAGAGAGGATAAGACCAACGAGAGGTGGACGCAACTACGGCATAACCAAGACAGGAATCTCAACTTCCTCAAGGTGAACTTCACCACCAAGAAGAGGAACACAGACCTCCAGCTCCTCATGGGCGGCGAAGACACCTCGATGATGAGCCTCCAGGTCAAGGCCTGGTACATGGCGTGCTACAACGCCATCCTTGACGAGGACGTTAGCGCCAACACGCCGATCCTTGCGCCGACCGTCTCGGCCACCACTCATTCGCCATGCTCTGCCGCCACCTCCTCCAATCCGTTGGTGGGCCCTGTCCTGGCGGAGGAGCCCATCCCGTCGCACCAGACACGATGGAGGATCCCATCCCATCACGAATGATCGCCGGATTTTATTATGTTTTGTAATAATTTAATCGTTGAACCTTTTTGAGCGTACTTCTTTCGAACACTTTTGGCCAATTTGTGTTAAACATCTTTGGGCCATATTTCACCGGCGGAAACAAAAAAAATTAAATATGTTACCGTTTTCTTGGCTTAATTGGGAAAACGAGTAGCAAACTCAACGTTTTTTAGCCTAAATGCAAAAAGGCATGTGCTCTTTCTCCCGCCTCACCGAACGAGCAGAAGTGCGACCCCTTTATATATCGGCTCTCTCTCACAGTGGACGTGGAAAGTTTGTCGTTTCACTTCCGCGGTGGCAAAATATATAGCGTCACAAGTATAATTGGGCCAGTTATTAACCTCCTAGCGGGCCCAACTACGCGAGTACTGCCTTGCCTTTTCTTTTAGGAAATAGCTTTATTAATCATGACAATTGTTACATTGTTTGTGAAACTATTCAAAATAAAACTTGGGGGATCATACTCCCAGTTAGATGAAACTTTATCTTAAAAACACACCCTAATTCTTTTACCGTGCCTATTTATTCTAGAGTAAATAGTATCAGCGGTTTAATGCTTTTACCGTGTCTTCACTTTGGTCCCTATTCTTTAAAATTGCACATCAAACTTCTAATTATTTTAAAAATGTGTCACGTGAGTTCCTAAATCGGTTTGACTCTTATTGACCCGGTACCACGTATACGGTGGGTCTCAGGAGACGTTCCATACACCATGCATATTTGTGAATAGGTCACCTAGGTTGTATTTTCTTTTTAAACTCGGTCGCGTTGCACCTTGTCGATCACCGCGTGGCCGCCAGAGTGAATGCAGAAGTGGTCGATCGTCGTGAGTAAGTCTGGGGCAATCTGCGTGTTGGTCTGAGTGACAAGGGACCATATGAAGCGCAACTGCTCAGAGAGTGAGAGCACCAAGGGCTAGCATGGTAATGTCCTTAGTTGTGGACAACACCGCTGTGGCGATGCCCACCCGGAACAGGATGTTGGAGAGCTCCATGGAGTGCTCATTGCCCACATAGAAGTTGGGAGTGATGGTCTCCGTGGACACCATGCCAGAGTGTGCGCCGTGCGGCATGGACCGCAGCATGCCTGCCACGAGCCCCACCAAGTTCACCCCGGTGTTGTAGACCATCCCGGATAGGTTCATGTTTTGGACGTGATGACCCACAAGTATAGGGGATCGCAACAGTCTTCACGGGTAGTATTACCCAATTTATTGATTCGACTCAAGGGGGGCCAAATAATACTTGCAAGCCTTAACAACTAAGTTGTCAGTTCAGCTTCACCTGTAAATTGTTCTTGCTCACAGAAGTTTATCAGTAGCAATAGTTTGTAGTAGCAACAACAACAGTGAAACAGTAGCAATAGTAACAGTAACGGTAACGGTAGGATTCGAGTGCGGCAGGCATAGGGATGGAGGGATGGGCGTTGCATGGACGAGTCTAAACATGTAACTTCAAGATCTAGGGCATTGCAGATAAATAATAACAAGCATCCAAGTACTAAACAATCCTAGGCATGTGCTCCAAATATAGTCATACGTGCTCGCAATGAGAACTTCCACAACATCTTTTGTCCAGCCAGCCCGTGGCAGCGGGGCCTCTAGGGAACTACTGACAATTAAGGTGCTCCATTTAATAAAGCACTGGAGCAAAGCATTAACACTCCATGAACACATGTGATCCTCATACCACAGCCATCCCCTCCGGTTGTCCCAATTATTGTCACTTTGGGGCCTTTGGATCCATACAATGATATGCGGTGACCTAGCATACCACTGCATGATGTAATACACTATAGTCATTGACATAACACCAATGGAACACCATTCACTCATATTACATCCCTCAGAGTAGTACAACAGAAACATAGCAGGTCCAAGACATGACTATAGGTTACAACTCAACTCTTTACACAAGATCCAGAGAACACTCTAGGTTAAAGAGAGAGAAAGAAACTTCTTACAAAGAAGAATCAGGAATAAATAACTCAGAACTACCATACTTATAAAACTAGCAGCTGAACTACTAGGATTGCATTGCTGCTATTGCAATACTCTACAGAAGTAGGTTCAATGGTTAGAAATTCTATTCTTATCTAATTAGAAACTTCGTCTTCACTTCAGTTGATGTATATGCTGACTTCCTTGACTTCATTGAAGAGTTTTAGCTTTTAATGAGGATTCCTGGAGCATAACTTGATGTAGACGTCGTCTGTACTGGATTTAGAACTTAGCAAGGGTTAAGAAGATACTTTGAGTACGAGCGTACTCAGCAAGTTCACTAGAAAAGGAGTGTTTGATGCACTATAGCTACAGCCACAGACCATAGGTCGTAGGCAATGCAGGTTTTCGTAAACATTTCTTCAAAGGTTGTTTTTATTCTGAAAAGCTATGTCCGTCAGCCTTCACGGGTTTACCAGAACTTTCATGGAGTTCCTTTCCCGCCGCGTTCGCAGCTCCTTCCCGGAACAGGGAGTAACAAGTTACAATTCTTACACTCTGCAGATGTGCGTTACTTTACCCATGAGAGATCTTAGCTTTGTTGCACATCTGAATTGCAGGTTCGTTTACACTTCCTTGGTGTGAGGCCCAGACTAAGATCCAAGCCAATCACTTCCTTCTCCGCGACCCCGCATGTCTCCTTGGTGTATGCCAGCCCACCTATTGAATTATGGCAATGCCAGTACAGACCGTTCAGATGCCGGAACTATCATGGGACGTTGAGGGCTCCCACCCATATGTTGCATATCCTCTACGAATTACCATAGATAATATGCATGCTATGAGTGATAACAGCCACGACCCGCGCATCCAGCTCCATGCGAGAGGAAAAAGATACAGCTGACTTCTCTGTCCCTTCCAAATCTCATGGTCAACGCGTAATATACGGCGCAAGAATCACTGGAGACATTGGTTGTTAAGTCCTAGATAATATGTTCCTTTACCACCGGAACTCTTATAGTAGATTATTACCTCATGGTAAATAACCTATAATCACATTATTATGAAAATAGTGTTTTCTGTCCTTTTTCAAATGCAGGTGATTACAACACTGGATTTGCAAAATACTTTACAAAAAATAATCAAAGGACATGAGCAAGTGTGAACTTGCCTTTTGTGATTGCAAGATTATGCACTCACGGTCTTCAAGACAATATAAGCTCCAATAGCTGAAATCTGCATCATTGGTCTGGTAAGAACTAATGTTTAAAGAAGCAAGATGCTTTTATGCATAAGTAATGTAATGCAAGTTGATAAACGCGAATCCCGAGGATAACGTTGTTCTAGGGTTTGGATACTCGAAAGGTTTTTCTTGGAATGTGTTGCTCTTTTAGATTAAGTTTCATACATGTGCTTTTTATTAAGGCTTGTGAGTGTTTGTGAAACAACATGTATCTGTACAAAAATAAAATACACACATATGGGTTGCTATTCAAGGTTGCTAACATCTTAATTGTTTATCTTCAAGTTTTACTTTACAAGTAATGTCACTTATAAAGAATTTAAGTGTTATTGATCCTAAGTATATAAGTAGAATATAAAGTAAGGTGTTTTACTATTAATTGTCATATCTTGTTTGAAGTGATAAAACGAATAACTTTTGAAGAAAATCTTACTCAACTAAGCATAAGCATTTAAGCTTTTAAGTTAACCTTATGAGGTGTTCTTTAAGTAAGAAAGAATTGCTTTATTTTGAATAATGATATTAGTAGTATTTGAGACTTATCTATCTTGGGTTTTAACTTGGGTTAGTTTGGTATTAAGATGCTTTGTAACTTAATTATAACAGACCAAAGTTAACTATAAAGTATATAATAAAGTTTTTTTAGCATTATTCTTAAGGTCTGGTAGACTAAAGTTAACCTTACAACATAGATGGTCTTTAGGTGTAATGCTTATTATACTTATACCTTGTTTACTTCATAATGTTTCTTTAAAGTTACTCAAGAATAGCATTACTTTCATTTGAGTAGTGGTTTATTAATTTTATAGTGAAACAGAATTATTTATTGGTTTATAAAGGTGTGGTTATGATTTATAATTAAGGAAGTAACAGCACTTCACTATTTATGGACTCACTAAATTGTTTTAATTTGTTTACAAACTTGTGGTTGAAGTAAGTTAAGGGTTTTTTATTTAATCTCATTTATTCTGGAAGATTTTATACTTGGTAAAGATCCTTTTTAGAAAATAAGCTACGTAAATGGTTGAATGACAATTCAATAGAATTGTATTTAAAATGTGTTGAACCATTTTGACTTTATATTATAAATATTTAAGACTAGTATTACTTATTAGATTTAAATTGGTAATTTTAGGAATATTAACAAATTTTATTTACCTTTATATGAATTATTAATTAAGGAAATAGGTTTAAATTCAAGTTATAAAAGTGTTTAACTTTTTATTTAACTCAAAAGTGGAATATTACATATTTAACATGTAGTTATTATTTTTGTGATCATTTAGGTATATTACATTTATTTTTGTGATTTATAAATAATAAGATATGATTTTAATAAGGTTTATTACTTTAAAAATACTTAATAAATAATAAATATTTAATTAAGTGAAGTAAGAATGTATGATTATAGTTTTTATTTTTCTAAATTTTTTGGTATTTTATTTATATTTTTAACATTTTTATTATTAAAATATGAATTATCAAAGTTTTATTACTTATAAAACCTTTATTAAATAATATTTATTTAAATAATCACCATAATAATATTTGAGAATAGTTTTAAGTTGTAGATTTTGTTTTTCTAAAAAAATCATATATTACACATAATTTTCTGAATTATAAATCAAAATATATTAAACTTACAAGATTTAATCATTTTGTTTTATTTCTATAATATTGATATTTGAATTCATATTGTTTTAATTATTTTTTAAACAGACACTAAACTTTTCACACCTGAGCTGAATCTACCTAAGGTCACTGACTAGTGGGCCATATGCCACATCACATATCGAGATTAGCAAATACAATTGTTACCAAATCCATTCCTACTCTTAGTCGATGACAGGTGGGACCAGGGCCATGCCATACACAACATGGGAAAGGACCAGTCAATAGCTGACCACGTCAACCTTGACGCATGCATGATGTCATTGTGACATCAGCACGGCCTCCACCAGAAAGTGGTCACCGGCGGTGAGTCGGAGCTCCCCAATGACCGTGGACAGTTTGGTTGGAACCGTGAGGGCAAGGCGATCCTAGGGGTGGTGTCTACGCTATGATTTAGTCGCCGGAATTACTCCGGTGATGACCTATGGCGGCGGCGTCCATCGGCCCGACGGCGAACTCGAGCTACAGATGATACTAGGAAGCGCAGTTAAGGTTGTTGGATGCGGAAACTCAACCCCCATGTGATGGTGTGGTCGGCGATGTAAATGGTGTCCGGAGGCGAGCACAATTCTGCAGATTCTGACGACCACCGTGGAAAAGGATTCGAGAAATTCGCCTCCCTTCGAGCTCCTCCTGATGCGGTGCTCCTCACAGACGATCTACGCATGCTGGCGCATCTCCTCGGCCACTCCATGGACTCTGGAACGAACTCCACACGCTGGCGTGCTCTGTTGATGGTGGTTAGGTTTTCAGTTGCCGATGGAAAGGAGAGGAAGAAAGTTAGGATAAGGATGAGGGATTTAGAGGAGGGAACCACGTCGCGGGGTTCTTATCTATAGCCAGGGCCAGGGCGAGCATCACGGCGCCGGGAAATCGACGGCGAGATCACCTCCATGCAGCTGCTTGTCGCCGGACGCGAGGAAGAAGAAAAGGAAAGGACGAAAGGTTATGCAGGCCAAGATCTTGGGCGAAGTGGGCTTTGGCGATGGGAAAACTTCTGCGAGGCTGCAATGACGTTTAATAGTTGGCGAGAAGATATGGGTCGTGGGCTGGATTTGACTGAAACTCTTTTTCCTTATCTTTTATGTTTGTAATTTCCTGTTTTCTTTTCAGATTTGAATTATTCCATTGTTTGATTATTTCCCATAGAAAATTATCAACTAAATAATTGCAGCAATTCCTAAAATGTATTTAGTATCATTTGTGAACTTTTATTGCATAATGTGATTGTTTCTTTATTTTCTTTATGTATATACTTTTCGATAACATTGTTTTCATTTTTATTTGGAGTAATTAAGTTTGAAAATATTTAATAATATTCATAGGGTTTATTTATATGTATTTAATCACATAGTATAGGATAAGATAGTTTATAATATTGAACTCCCACTTATTCCATGCTCATATGGGATGAGTGGTTTGAGAAACGGATTAAAGACTTTGTCTAATGATTATAGATATAATATTTATGAGATGTTGATGAGAAAACTTATTAATAAGTTTAGAGTTCTGAATTGTAATTACTCACCCTAGGGTTTAAGGTACTTACTATACTTATTTTCTTTTGTTGATGTGACTAAAGATTAATGGTTAATCATATTGTCTTCATATTTGTGATCAGAATGATGTTATTTGGAATGTCCCATGAAAAGGGATTTGATAAAGATAGCTCCTAAGCACATATGGTTATGATAATTAGAAATGATAAAGATGTGCTTAATTGATTTGTTATAGGAAAATATTCCTATAAAGCATTGTGGAAACAAAATGATAGATCAACCATAGAAAGTGGATATTAGGTTAGGTATTAGATTTAGGGTTTAGGGTTCACCAAGGATTCCTATCTTCCATATTTCATAATTCCAGACTTCTAATTAAGGAATTCCTTTCCTAGATATATTCCTTCTCTATATCCATCATCATGTGTTAACATGATGAGCTTTGCTTCACAAGAATATTCTTATCCACCTTTTATGCTTCTAAAGCCATTTATAACTCCAATGAGCTTGATTCTAAAGCATTTCCTAATCTTTTCATATCTATACTTGGGTATATCAACTACTCTATTGCTGATAATGTCCCATCCAACAAGTAGTTACTTCTAACTTCATTCATATACTTCCTTTAGTATCCTTCACTAATACTACTTCAATAGATGTATACATCAAATCCTACTTTACCTCAAGTGCTTAGTATTTCCAAAGAGGAAAATACTACTTCTTTAATCCAATGTTGATCTAATATCATTTTAATCATACTATCTTGTCTCTACTTGACTCCAATATCTAACATTCCAACCTCACATTATTTTAATGTGACTTGTAATGACTAATCTAGGATAATATATCTATACTATGGTTCAATCATGTTTTATCCACCAATGTCACTTATACATGGTATAAGCATTCAATATTGGTGAATAAGGCATGATCATTATAATCCTTTGATCCTTTATGATTCAGGTTTCCAGTTGGCTAAACAAGGCTTCATCAATACAACATTACAGTTGTATTATAATTATCTTCTGTTTAGCTCTATTGGATTAAGAGATATAATTCATTGACTATACCTACTTGATCCAATAGGACTACTCCTGGTAACTATCTTCAGACTTCATCCTTGTAATCTTCTTTGTTACCATATTGATTTGATTTCCTCCAATCACTTCCATCCTATAGATAACATCTAAAACTAGCATCACTATTTACCTCTTCTGACTTCTTTCTTTATAAGCCTTAAGTGAATGCTATAGTAAGTACAAGAGTTGATAGGTCAAGAATTGATAGGTTAAGAATTGGTGAATCAATAGTTGATTTCTCAATATTGATTAACAACAAATATAAGGATAGGATTCAATAGAGATGATAAAGATTGATATGGAAAGAAAGATATATGGTGAATGATCTTAACTTTGGTTTCTTTCCTACTCAATCTCACTAGAGAGTTAAATTTAGGTATTTCCATGATACTCATGGTATAAGTAGATGAGATTAAGGTATAGTTGTTACATTCTTATTATTTGTGTTATATTTATAATTTGGTATTCATGAGTGATTATAATGAATACTATGATATGATCACCTAAGGATCAAATATAAATCAATAAGTATTGTATTAGGTTTGAATTTTATTACATTTGATCTACCCTTAGATCAAATCATGTTTACCCAAAATAAGGTTTTAGCAAAGGTCCTAATGAAACTTATCGCAGTCAACTTGATGATCTACTTCAATTCCATCAGGTTAAGAGAAGCTTCAATCACTTTGACAAGTTTTTATTTAAAAGCGCGAAAATTATTCAGATTTTCTATGCATGAATGCAATGCACACATCTGTGTTCAGCTTATTTCTAAGATCTAATGCTAGGATGTTACATGATATGTGTACACAACTTGCAGATAAGATCACAAACAATACTATCATAATGATTCAATAATAAGTTTAGATATGAGATCATGGCACTCAGGCCCTAGTGACAAGCATTAAGCACAACAAGTTGCAACAAAGTCAAATAGCACTAATACAGATACTAGGCACTATGCCCTAACAGATCTTATTCGATTACATGATAGAACTCATCCAATCTCTACCATCCCCAAGCCTACAGCGGGGGATTACTCACTCATGGATGAGGGAAACATCGGTGGTTGATGGAGATGCGTTGGTGCTGACGATGGCGATGATCCTCTCCAAATTCCTCGTCCCGGCAGGCTGCCAGAACGGAGTTTCTAGATCCGAATCTTGGTTTCTGGTGGCGGCGGCGAAGTGGAACTCTTTCTGGAAAATTATTGAACCCCCCTTAGTTTTTAGGTCGAAAGGCAACTTATAGGCGCAGAGGGAGGCCGAGGGGGTGCCTGGGGTGGCTGCACCCCCTCCAGGCGCAACCAGTGGTGGGCCCGCGCCTAGGGTGGGTGTGGGCCCCCCAGGCCTCCTCTCCGTCTCGTCTTCTGGCTCCGTGGATCTTGTGGTGAAATATAATTTTTGGCATATTTTCCGGGATTTTTCCTGATAGTTCATTTTCTGCACAAAAACAAGACACCAAGTTAATTCTACTGAAAACAGTGTCAGTCTGTATTAGTTGTATCCAAATCACACAAGTTTAGAGGAGAAACAATAGCAAAGTGTTCGAGAAAGTAGATACGTTTTGGACGTATCAGTACATCGCTGAGCCCGTACCTGTTCACGACTATGTCGACGAGCGATGACACTGGGGTGAAGACAATCCCGTTGACAACCACGAGGGTCAAACAGGGCCGAGTTTTGAAAGGAACATAACCTGGAGGGCCTATTCATAAATTTGCACATCTTCTAGGACCCATTGTCTACGTGGAACCGATTAATGAGGGTCAAACCGCTTTAGGACCTCGCGTGACAACTTATAAACAATTAGATATGATGTGTAATTTTAAAAACTGGAATTCTACATTTAGACCGGTCGGCACCTGACCAATCCCGGCGGTCTCATGTGCATCGTTCGATGAAAATCGAACGGAGGCAGACAAACGCACGCGTTTGGTTGCGGTTTAATGTCGCACACCTGATCCAGACACCCCCCCTTCACCTGGGTCCCAACTTGTCATCGTATCCCACCCCTCCAACTTGTCCCGACCGTTTCGAGAATCCCGCCGCTCTCTCTCCCCTTCTTCTCTAGCGATTTGTAGGGTGATACGGCAGTTCCCGTCTGCTTTTCGTCGACAATGTTTGCCCCCGCCGCCGCTGACACGTCGACTCCCTCCAGGTGTGCTTGCAGGTTCGGTCCTCCTCCAATTTCTCTACACCGCCGCTCCGACCCTTCTCCTCTATCCTTCTCTATTTTCCGGCAGTTCCATTTTGTCGGTTTTATGCTTGGCGTTGATTCCGGTAGGTCCTATAGTTTAGGGTTGCTTGTAAGTTGTAATGCGTGTGATTTTCCCCCTGATTTTGCTTGGTTCCTTCATGCTTGAACCCCCGTTCTTAAAATGGTTTGAGTGCTGCCCCGTGATCCCCTTTGGTGTTTTGAGTACTCTACCCTTATCATATCTACTTCATGTGATGTAGTTTTGATGTTCTGGTGATGTATCCATGTGAGATGTTTCTCCCATGGTCTAATCACTAATCTCCTCGTGCTGCCTCCTGCGATTTGATTTGTGATATATTATTTTTGAGGTGGGCTAGATTGAACAGGATTTCTTGATAACAATAGATCTAGCCATGGATAACATTGCATAAGATTCCTTGATAACAACTAATCTATCTATGAGTAACATTGGATAGGATCCCTTGATAACCAGAGATCTATCCATGGGTAACATTGGACAGGATCTCTTGATAACAATAGTACTAACATGTTATGTGCTAACTTTTGATTATGAATTGGGTATGATTGTACACGATTCCTTGATAACTATAGCACTAACCTTGGGTAACATTGGATAAAATTCATTGATTACAATAGTACTAACTATTTGATAATGTATTTGTTAAATTTTGTTTATGATCTGCTGGTAACTTTTGAGAAAATTGCCTGATAACATATGTGTAATGGTATGGGTAACTTTGTGTACTGATGGTTGTAGGGTTCATAGCATAGAAAACAAAAAAATTCCTACGATGGGAACAACTATGTACCAAGATCTATCTACTAGATACAATCAACGGGCGGATATACATCCATAGAGAACATACCCTTGAAGACCGACAAAGCTTAACAAGGTTGAACTCGTGGTTGATGTAGACGATCTCTTGTCGATCTCAAGATAGAGAGGAAGTCCTAGCACCACAAATCAGCGGCGCATCCGTGCTCGCACACACGTCCGAGGCACCGAGCAACCTCCGCCTCCTCGCTCCAGCGATGCAGTGGAAGCACAACTATTTCTTGCCGAATAGCCACCGGGAACATGTATCTCGCTAGTTCGAGACCATGGGGATAAATACTAGAGGGGGAGAGAGATCCTTCACGAGGAGGTGTGAGTGAGAGAGAGGAGAGCGGGCTCATTTTATAGGAGGAGGGGGCACCCAAGGGGGTGTACGCCAGCCATGGGGCTGCCCCCTCCCCTCCTTCATTCATGTGGGTGCACACTCCACTCACACAAATGTCTTTCAATTCCCTCCACTCAAATTCCCATTAAATTTACACCAAATTTAATGCAAACTCTTTTTAAATAAAACTCCTTTTATTTATTCAGAATTTTGTCAATTAATCTAATAACAAACATTCACATATAAACCCTTGATAGTATTTCATTTCACATGCAAAAACTCTTTCTGCAATTTCACCCGAAAACCTGTTTCAGTATCTAGTGAAATAAATTTCTGCTCTTGTTATTCTTTCCGGCATGAAACTTTTTCTCCATATGGATGTCGGTGTCTCTTAAGTGTGTCACCCTACGGTTCGTGAATAATGTGTACATGATCGAGACCCCTCTCAGATCAGTAATCAGAAGCGGGACCTGGAGATCCATACCGACTCCCACACATTCAGCGATGACTTTCTTGTGATCGTGAGAACCTTTTATGCTAGTATCTTAATCCTTTTGTTTCGTGATATATTACATGTCCGAGATTTGATCATCGGTATCTCCATACCTAGTTTGATCTCGTTACCGACATGTACTCTTTTCTCGTTCCCGTGATATAACATTCTAGTGATCAAATCACTTGCTTGCAAGCTAACCAATGTGATATCACCGAGAGGGCCCAGAGCATATCTATCCATCATCGGGATGAACAAATTCCACTCTCTATCCATGGGCCTCAACATAACACTTTAGTAGTACTGAACCCATCTTTATAATCACCCTGTTATGGTGTGATGTTTGATGTTATCAAGATACTCTTCCGGTGTTAGTGATTGACATGATCTCATGGTCTAAGGATTAGGATCACTTCGTATGATGTTATAGCGATATAAAATCAATGACTTTGATCATAATGCTATAATTTGGATGAATGTTCGTCACATCATTACACTAATGTTGTGACCTCGTTATTAACAACATCCAATGTCCATGATCAGGAAACCTTGATCATCTTCTTAATCAACAAGTTAGTTTATGAGAGAGGCATAACTAGGAACTTTCTGTTTGTTTATTAAACACACATGTATTAATGTTTCCATATTAATAAAATTATAGCATGTAAAATAAACATTTATCATATACTTGGAATATACATAATAAACACTTTATTATTTCCTCTCAGGGCATATTCCCTTCAGTCTCCCACTTGCACTAGAGACAATAATCTAGTTACATAGTGATAAATATAACACCCATGGAGTTCCGATGTTGATCATGTTTTGCTCTAGGGAGAGTTTTAGTCAACGGATCTACTACATTGAGATCTGTGTGTACTTTACAAATCTTTATATCTCCATCCTTGACATGTTCGCGGATGGAGTGAAACCGGCGCTTAATATGCTTGGAATTCTTGTGAGACCTTGGTTCTTTGGCATTGGCTATGGCACCATTGTTGTCACAATAGATCACCATTGGGTCCAACGCACTCGGAACCACACCTAGTTCGGATATGAACTCCTTCATCCAAACTGCTTCCTGAGCCGCTTCCGAAGCAACAACATATTCGGCCTCCGTTGTTGATCCCGCCACCACGGGTTGTTTGGAACTCCTCCAACTAACCGCTCTACCATTCATGAGAAATACGTATCTGGATAGAGAGTTAGAGTCATCTGGATCGGTGTCAAAGCTTGCGTCGACATAACACTTAGCGACGAGATCTTCTTCACCTCCGTATACAAGAAACATATCCTTAGTTCTTCGTAAGTACTTAAGTATATTCTTGACCGCTATCCAGTGTTCTGAACCTAGATCCGATTGATACCTACTAGTCAAACTAATAGCATGTGCCACATCTGGTCTTGTACATAGCACGTCATACATTATAGAGCCTATGGCTGAAGCATAGGGGACTTTGTCCATTATCTCTCTTTCTTTCGCCGTAGCTGGACTTTGAGTCTTACTCAATGTCTTGCCTTGCAACATAGGTAAGAACCCCTTCTTATTTCCGTCCATTTTAAACTTCTTTAAAATATTATCAAGGTATGTACTTTGCGATAGACCTATTAGGGTCCTAGATCTATCTCTATAGATCTTTATGCCTAATATGTAAGACTCTTCACCTTGGTCCTTCATTGAAAATTTGTTGTTTAGATAACTTTTAACACTGTTCAAAAGATCTATATCATTTTCGATCAATAATATGTCATCCACATATAATATCAGAAATGCCACATTGCTCCCACTCACTTTCTTGTAAATACAAGCCTCTCCATAAGTTTGGACAAATCCAAACTCTTTGATCACCTCATCAAAGTGGAGATTCCAACTCCGGGATGCTTGCTTCAATCCATAGATGGATCACTGAAGCTTGCATACCTTGTTAGCATCCTTAGTATCGACAAAACCCTTTGGTTGTATCATATACAACTCTTCTTCAATATTGCCATTGAGGAACGCGGTTTTGACATCCATCTGCCATATCTCATAATCAAAATATGCAGCAATTGCTAACATAATCCTAACTGACTTTAGCATCGCTACGGGAGAGAATGTCTCATCGTAGACAACTCCTTGAATTTGTCGAAACCCCTTTGCGAAAAGTTGAGCTTTATAGACGGTCACATTACCATCAACATCAGTTTTCCTTTTGAAAATCCATTTATTCTCCACGGCCTTTCGGTCGTGAGGTAAATCCACCAAGTTCCAAACTTGGTTTTCGTACATGGATTCCATCTCGGATTTCATGGCTTCTAACCATTTGTTGGAATTCGGGCTCATCATCGCTTCTTCATACATCACAGGGTCATCAATTTCATCAACCATGAAATTCATAACAGGGTTTCCATACAGCTCGGGAGCTGCACGCGTCCTGCTAGACCTGCGAGGTTTGGTAGTACTCTCTTTTGGAGTTTCATCATCATTATCATTATTCCCTCTTCAATTGGTAAAGCCAACTCCGGAACGACTTCCGGCGCTGCGCTACTCGCCATACTATGAAGAGAAGGTTTTACAACCTCTTCGAGTTCTACCTTCCGACTACTCACACCTTTCGCGAGAAACTCTTTCTCTAGAAAGGATCCATTCTTGGCAACAAAAACCTTGCCCTCGGATCTGTGATAGAAGGAATACCCAATAGTTTCCTTATGGTATCCTATGAAGATGCATTTTTCTGCTTTGGTTTCGAGTTTATCCGGTTGAAGTTTCTTCACATAAACATCGCATCCCCAAACTTAAAGAAATGACAGCTTAGGTTTGTTTCCAAACCACAATTCATACGGTGTCTTTTCATAGGATTTAGATGGTGCCCGGCAGTTTCTAGTGCATAACCCCAAGATGACAACGGCAAGTCCGTCAGAGACATCATAGATCGAACCATATCCAATAAAGTAAGATTACGACGTTTCGACACACCATTTCGCTGTGGTGTTCCGGCAGGTGTGAGTTGTGAAACTATTCCACACTCTTTCATATGAGTGCTAAACTTGTAACTTAGATACTCACCTCCATGGTCGGACCGTAGAAATTTGATCTTTCTATTATGATGATTTTCCACTTCATTCTGAAATTCCTTGAACTTTTCAAAGGTTTCAGACTTGTGTTTCATCAAGTAGATATAACCATATCTACTCAAATCATCCATGAAAATTACAAAATAACGATATCCACCTCGCGCTGACACACTCGTTGGACCACATACATCAGAATGTATTATTTCCAATAAATCTGTCGCCCGTTCCATTGAACCGGAAAACGGTGGTCTAGTCATCTTGCCCATAAGGCATGGCTCACATGTATCAAATGATTCAAAATCAAGTGATTCCAAAAGTCCATCCGGATGGAGCTTCTTCATGCGTTTAACGCTAATATGACCTAGACGGCAGTGCCACATATATGCGGATATATCATCATTAAGTTTAATCCTTTTAGCATCAACATTATGAATATGTGTAACATTATTATCGAGATCCAACAGAAATAAACCATTCATCATCGGTGCATGACCATAAAAGATTTCATTCATATAAATAGAACAACCATTGTTCTCGGATTTAAATGAATAACCACTTCGCATCAAACACGATCCAGATACAATGTTCATGCTCAGTGCTGGCACCAGATAACAATTATTCAAGTTTATTACTAATACCAACGGTAAGTGGAGAGGTAGCGTTCTGACGGCGATCACATCAACACTTGATCCATTGCCGACATGCATCTTGACCTCACCCCTTGCTAGTAGTCGCTTGTTCCGCAGCCCCTGATTCGAGTTGCAAATATTAGCAACTGAACCGGTATCAAATACCCAGGTGCTACTGCGAGTACTAGTCAAGTACACATAAATAACATGTATATCATATATACCTTTATTTGCCTTGTTGGCCTTCTTGTCTGCCAAATACTTGGGGCAATTGCGCTTCCAGTGGCCAGTCCCCTTACAATAATAGCACTCGGTATCAGACTTAGGGCCAATTCGGGGTTTCTTTTCAGGAACGGCAACTGGCTTGCCGCCCTTACTCCCCTTCCGTTTTCCCTTCTTGTCTTTCTTGAAACCAGTGGTCTTATTGATCATCAACACTTGATGTTCTTTCTTGATATCCACTTCTGCAGTTTTAAGCATTGACATAAGCTCGGGGAGAGACTTCTTCATGCCTTGCATCACTGGCGGACCTTTAGCAGGGCCAACCTAGGCCATGGCCCCCCCCAGCAAAACTGAAAATTTAGTATTACTCCTTAGTAATTTCCAGAACATGGCATATTATACCTTGGTCAGGCTTTCTCATCCGCCTGAAACACAACCGGCCTTCCTTTCTTGAGTTCCTGAAGCCATGCGCTTGACTAGGCATTGGCCCGTGCAATTCAACCTCTGTACGCCCAACAGGCTTACCCGTTGCAAAGCTATTTAGGCTGGTTTCTGGAGTTACCCGATGTCATATCATGAAGTCTCTATAGGCTAAATTCTCTCTAGTAGGAGATAACATCCAAATAAAAAATTCCTCAAAAAAAGCATCCAAATAAAAAAATCCAAGCGTGTGTGTGGGGGGGGCTTTTTTCACGCACAACAAGGTGGAGGGTCTTCCACTCTTGTAGCAAGGCTAATGTTTTTTAAAAAAAAATCCAAGCCTGGGTGCTTTTTTTCACGCACAAATCTATTTGTGTGTGCATTTTTACCTAAAAAGTCACATCATGTAAAGTAAAAAAAAGTTTTCTAGAATACACGTCGCAAACCAGCTTCCCCCCCCCCCCCCCCTAGGTTTCGGTTCAAGGTCCGCCACTACCTTGCATATTATAGTTCATCACGAAGCTCTTATAGCTAGGTAGCAGAAATTGCAGAACACGATGGATTCCTAAGTCAATGGGAATCGTTATGCCCAAGGACACAAGCTTATCGGCGTAACCCGACATCTTGAGTACATGCTCACTTACAAAGTTGTTCTCTTCCATCATGCAGCTAAAGAAATTTTCTGAAGCATTGTATCTCTCTACATCAGCATGTGTGTCGAAAATCATTTTCAACTCACCCATTGTATCAAATGCATTGCCGTTTTCGAAACGCTTTCGAAGTTCTGGCTCTAGCCCATACAATATGCCGCAATGAACTAAGTTGTGGTCCTCCTAACGAGTCTGATAGACATTCTTCTCCTCATCAGGGGCATCATCAAACGGTGGGGGTCCTAGCGGCGGCGACTCTAGCACATATTGCTTTTGTGCAGCAGAGAGGAGAATCCTCAAATTCATGGACCATTCGGTAAAGTTGCTACTGTTCGTTGCAAGTTTCTCTTTCTCCATGAACACATTGAAATTAAAAGCAGGTGGTGCCATCTATAATAGAATTTGTAAAGTTTAGACTAAGTTTATGATAGATTAAGTTCAACTAATCCAATTTAAGAATGAACTCCCACTCAAAAACGACATCCCTCGTGTATTTTTGGTGATTACATGAACGAAATCCACTACACCAAGTCCGATCATCACGTGAGTCAGTGTAACTTCAAAGGCGAGCATCAAATGGGCATCATATCTTCCATATGACTCATTCTTAACCTTTCGGTCCGTGTTCTGAGGCCATGTCTATACATGCTAGGCTCGCCAAGTAAGAACCTTAGTATTCGCGTGTGTAACTGTCTTACACCCGAAATATGGTCGTGGATCCAAGGACACCCGATCATCACGTGATGTCTTGGAGCGACAAAACATAATCGGTGCATACTTAAGGAAGAACACATTATTATCTTCATATCTAAATGAGGGATCATCTTATTATGCTAATAAAACGCCAAACAAGAAATATAAGATGCAATCAAACATCACATGTTTGTAAGTGGAATGATATGGTTCTTGCACTTGATCTCCATCATGTGCATCATGGTATGATCACTATCATACCTCTATGTGTAAGGCCAAGGTCTATGGAACTTACACGTTATGTGTGTTCTAAGAGTATAAACTCATACTTCTACTTACAACATCACCATATCATGACACTATCCCAGCAAAAATCTAAACCAGACGCCTCTAATTTATCCATTACAAGTTTTACGTGGCTTAGGGATTTCGAAGATAGAACTGTTCATACCTACGAACATAAACCACAACAAGGATAACCAAATTGTTGACAACTCGTTGCAAAATAGATATTGACTATAGTAGGGGAGACAGACACCCGCTAGCCACTTATGCAAAACTAGTTGCATGCCAAGCGTGGAACAGGTCTCATGTGCGAGGACATGTAAAGTTTGTCTAGGCCGCTTCATCCCACTATGCCACCAATATCCAAAGTACAACTAAGAAGCAATAACATAATCAGCATCGCCCACATACTCATATGTGTACTACCCGTGCAAAGCATCTACGCATATATCTGGCTCTGATACCACTGTAGGGTTCGCATCATAGAAAACAAAAAAATTCCTATGATGGGAACAACTAGGTACCAAGATCTATCTACGAGATACATGAAACAAGTGGATATACATCCATAGATAACATACCCTTGAAGACCGACTAATTTTAACGAGGTTGTACTCATGGATGATGTAGACGAACGCTTGCCTATCTCAAGATCTAGAAGAAGTCCAGTGCTGCAAATCAGCAGCGCATCCGTGCTCGCACACACGTCTGAGGCACCGAGAAACCTCCGCCTCCTCGCTCCAGCGATGCAGTGGAAGCACAACTCTTTCTTGTCGAATAGCCACCGGGAACATGTATCTCACTAGTCCGAGACCATGGGGGATAAATACTAGATGGGTAGAGAGATCCTTCACGAGGAGGTGTGAGTGAGAGAGAGGAGAGAGGGCTCCTTTTATAGGAGGAGGGGGCACCCAAGGGAGTGGACACCGGCCATGGGTATGCCCCCTCCCCTTCTTCATTCATGTGGGTGGAAACTCCACTCACACAAATGTCTTTCAAATCCCTCCACTCAAAAACCCACTCAAATTCCCATTAAATTTACACCAAATTTAATGCAAACTCTCATTAAATAAAATTCCTTTTATTTATTCAGAATTTTGTCAATTAATTTAATGACAAACATTCACATATAACCCCTTGCTAGCATTTCATTTCAAGTGCAAAAACACTTTCTGCAATTTCACCCGAAAACCCGTTTAGGTATCTAGTGAAATAAATTCCTGCGCTTGTTATTCTTTCCGGCATGAAACTTTTGCTCCATATGGATGTCGGTGTCTCTTAAGTGTGTCACCCTACGGTTCGCCAATAATGCGGACATGATCGAGACCCCTCTCAGATCAGTAATCAGAAGAGGGACCTGGAGATCCATACTGACTCCCACGTATTCAGCGATGACTTTCTTATGATCGCGAGAACCTTTTACGCTAGTATCTTAATCCTTTTGTTTTGCAATATATTACATGTCCGAGATTCGATCATCGGTATCTCCATAACTAGTTTGATCTCGTTACCGACATGTACTCTTTTCTCGTTCCCGTGATATAACATTCTAGTGATCAAATCACTTGCTTGCAAGCTAACCAATGTGATATCATCGAGAGGGCCCAGAGCATATCTATCCGTTATCAGGATGAAAAAATTCCACTCTCGATCCATGGGCCTCAACATAACACTTTAGTAGTACCGAACCCATCTTTATAATCACCCTATTATGGTGTGGTGTTTGATGTTATCAAGATACTCTTCTTGTGTTAGTGATTGACATGATCTCATGGTCTAAGGATTAGGATCACTTCGTATGATGTTATAGCAATATAAACTCAATGAATTTTATCGTAATGCTATACTTTGGATGAATCTTCATCACATCATTACACTAATGTTGTGACCTCATTATTAACAACATCCAATGTCCATGATACGGAAAACTTGATCATTTTGTTAATCAACGAGCTAGTTTATGAGAGAGGCATAACTAGGAACTTTCTGTTTGTTTATTAAACACACATGTATTAATGTTTCCGTATTAATATAATTATAACATGTAAAATAAATATCTATCATATACTTGGAATATACATAATAAACACTTTATTATTGCCTCTCAGGGCATACTCCCTTCAATGGCATGATAACATTTGACTAGTTGGGGTGCCTATAAGAAATCATTTATAAATCATGATGCACTACTTTGGATGTTTTAAGCTTTTAAAAGTTTGATTCCTTGATAACAATAGCATTACTAATGGTAACATTTGGATTGGAACCCTTGATAACAACAATACTAGCTATGTGTCTGCTAATTTTTTGTTTATGAGGTGGGTAAGATTGTATAGGGTCTCTTGATATCATTTTTCACTAGCCATGGGTAACATTGGAGAGTATTGATTGATAACAACACTACTAGGCATATATCTGTAAAAAAATTGTTTGTGTTCTGTTGGTAACTTTTGAGCAAAATGCACGATAATATGTGTGCACTGACATGGATAACTTATGTTCTGTTGGTATGATAACATTAGTTTATTATCATGGGTAACTTGTGTTCTGTTGGCATGATAACATTAGTTTATGATCATGGGTAACTTATGTACTGATGTGTGGATAACATTATATTATATCCTTGTGTGTTTCTTTATATTTTCATCTCTATGTTAATTTTTGGTATATATTTTCCTTTTTCTATCAGTTCTTATGTACCATTATGGTTGAGTTTTGCATTTATATTTTCATTTTAAATTGTTTGTGGTTGCCACGATGCCGAGAAAGTAGAAGGATGTTGGTAATGTTGTTGAGGGTGAAAAACAACCTGCCTGTAAACGTAACAGGGCATCTCCTTGTGTTGTGACCGGTTTACTGGATTTTTTATCAGTTGAACATAAAACAGCAATTAAAGCAATGGAGTTTGACATTTTTCTAGATATCAAGTGTTCATTACTGCACGATGAAATTATGACTTGGTTTGCTAGTTTATATGACAAGCATACACATGAATTTGTTGTGCCGGGTCGAGGAAGGATACCCCTCAATGAGGATAGTGTATTCATATGTTTGGGGTTGCCGCTTAGTGAAGAGTTGGTCCCATATTATGTTGATGCAGAAATTCAGGGTTCCCTTGCCCCTGTTCTTTTTCCTGATGATGGTGGCACCCCTTTTAGAACTCGAGTTTTCGAAATCTTGAAGGGTATGACTTCATATGGCGATGAGTTCAAGCAAGTATATGTGATGTACATTGTGTCCACACTTCTTTCACCCACCACTCGGAACCGTGTTTGTCATAAGTGCTACCCTATCATGGTTAGTTTCGCTTGTCATGTCTATTCATTTTTAATATCTATCTTGGCTGGTAACTTATATGTTTTTGTGTTGATAACTTTCTGTTTGTTGTCATGATAACTTGTGAGTTATAGGGGTGGTAACATTTTTTGTTTTAGGTTTTGTGGTGGTGTGTAATATATGTGCAAGTTTTGATGTTATGTTGATAGTTTTTTCCATTATCTAATTTTGGCACAACATTGGAAACGTGTCCAAGTTCCAGTGCTGCAAGTTTGTCGTTGATCAGCTGCACGAGGAGCTTTCTAGTGGTAGTCATATGCAGGCTTGCCTTTTTGTCTTGCATGTACACATTGTTGTTACTTAAATTGTTTGAATATTACTTTCTATATTCAAATTTGTTTTATGTTTTAGTTAGTGAATTGATTGTATTTTTTCTGGTTTTTTAATTTATTTTTACAGCTACTCTATGTTGACTCACTTGATGTTAGTGGGTTGGATATTGATTTGCCAGAAGGACGGTATGCTATGAACATATGGTCAAGAGATTTAATTGATAAAGTGTTGAATGCTGATCTATAGAATTATGGAGATGCATATGGAAAGCTGGAGGTATGTTATACATTTTTGTAGCATATTGATGGTGCTGGGAAGCACTTCGTCGGGAAACCCCAAGAGCAAGGTGTGAAGCAGCATAGCAAAAAGTTTTCCCTCAGTAAGAAACCAAGGTTATCGAACCAGTATGAGGAAGGAAACGTCTCAAATGTGTTGCAAGCAACGCGGAAACCTGCACAACACAAACTCAAGACTTTGCCCCAACGAACAGTGAGGTTGTCAATCTCAACGGTTGTTGTAATAAAGTATTAAACGTATGGTGTGGAAGGTAATGGTTTGCAGCAAGTAAACAGGTAACAGTGGAGGATGTACTAATGGTAAAGATTGGACCGGGGTCCATAGTTCACTCGAGGTGATTTCCTTAGATAAACAACATGGCATGAAGGGTAAACAAATTATAGGAGGGCAATTGACAGGAACTGAGCAAGGCATAACAATGCAATACCAGAAAAAAAATCCTATAAGATTTTATTGGTAAATACAACAATATACATAGACCGCCATCCAACCGCATCTATGACTAGAAGTCCACCTTCAGGTTATCATCCGAACCCCCTCTAGTATTAAGTTGCAATCAACAGACAACTGCTTTAAGCAAAGTGTGTAAGGTAAACAATCCACTTGTTCCATGAACAAGAGACCGTTGTTTTCTCCCTAGTGGGAAGACATCTACAAATCAAGATATTTCACTCCCCTTGGAAATTAGAGCCATGAACCCACTATCGAGCATAAATACCCCCTCTTGGAGTCACTAGCAACTACTTGGCCAAGATAGCTACTAACAACGGAGAGCATGCAAGATCACAAACAACATAGACATGATAGAATCAAATAGACAAAACCATTAATAAATCTGACATGGTAATCTTAATATCCATCGGATCCCCGTAAACACAACATGCATGATTACAAATAGATTACATCTTGATCATGAACGGAGCTCACAAGATCTATACATTAAAGCACAAAGGAGGAGATACAACCATCTAGCTGCTACATGGACCCGTAGTCCAAGGTGGAACTACCCACGCTTCATACCGGAGAAGAAGGCCTCCGGGATGATCTCCCCGCTGGCAGGGTGTCGGGAAGAAATTCAGATCCCGCTGATCTAGGGACGATGGTGGCGGCGACTACAGAAGGTTTCGTGGAGTTTTTATTGGGTGCCTAGGGTTTCTGCATCGGGGGATTCTTATAGGCGAAGGGGCGAGGCGTGGGCGGGAGGCCCACACCTACCCAGCGTGGGCCCACCCGCGCCTAGGGGGTGTGGCGGCCCTGGCTCGCCTCTCCGTCTCTCCTCTGGACTTCATGTCGCCCACGGTAAAATATTGACTTTGGCTTTTGTCCCGTCAAATTCCGAGAATATTGATTTTTTTGCCTTTATGGAACCAAAAAAAGAAGAAAACAGGCAACTGGCACTGTGGCAACTTCTTAATAGGTGAGTTCTAGAAAAGATATAAAAACACCTCAAAGTGTAGATAAAGTAAATCAAAGTAGATAGTAAACAAGCATGGAACATCAAAAATTATAGATACGTTTCCGAAGTATCACATATGTGTTTCTATGTTGTGGATAACTTTTAGGTTTAAGTGTTGGTAACATTTTATAGGAGTGCTTGATTACATACAGTATAAACAGTGGGTAACTTATGTGTTTATTGGGTGGTAACATGTAGGTTACAATGTGAGTAAGGTGGGTAATATGTAGAAAACTGGTTGATCACATTTGGTAATTCTGTATTTTTTTGTGTAGTTGAAGCCTTAGTATGGCATAAGTTTTGGAATTTTTGGTGGTGCCCAAGGGTTCAACAAATGGTTTGACACTTGTGCAAACCCTGTTTATTAAAATGAGGTGATATTTTTAGGTTGTTGATATTGTACTTATCTTTTTTTGGTCATGTTACTTTGTTTGCTTTTTGTTTTATTAAGTTTCTTGTTGTTTCTTTTCTTTTAATTTGTGCAGCAAAAGTCACAGATAGAAAATCTTGTTGGCAGTTTTGCATCTGGTATTTTTGGTTTAATGAGTACCCTTGTACAAAGCTTGACGGCGGTGCAAGGTAATGCTGGTGCTAATACGACGAAACAATTTACTACCTAGTTTGGTGGTCAACTTGCAATGCAACCTATGGGAGGAATCTTCATGGGTGGAGCTAGATCAAGTGGTGCTTGTGGTTCTAGGCTTACTCGATCTGTCACTCATGGAAGGAATGTTCCACGCTCTAATGTAGTTTTGTCTCCTATTCTTCCTACTGATGATACAATTCTGCGGGATTGAAATAGAAGAAGTTCTGATAATGATGGTGACAACCTTGAGCCTCAGTTAGTGTTGGGAATATGACCTAGAGGCAATCATGTATGATGATATTTCCCATTGTATTCATAAATATATTAAGTAGTCCTTGTATAAACATCTGATGTATATCATTGAATATGTGATTCGGTTGTGGAACTATGCATTCATGTTGTTTGTACTAAATATCCTTGGTCATCGAAGTTGTGCTGGACACACAACTTGGACCAATGTGAAAGTTGGCTTGATGACTCGGTTCCACTTTTCATGAGCATGGAGATGCTATTCCAACTTACACAGATTCGGCTAAAGAGTTTAGCGAGTCGGATTGACCCATATTGAGGTACAACGAACAAGTTGTCATTTGTATATCTCAATCAATGTAATCCTTAGACCTGAGGTTGTTGCATAGTCCGAGTTGAGGATCACCGACTTAGGTTCTATCAAACGCTGATCCGTAACTGGTCAGTTATAAAGGCAGAGTTCGGGTCGACTGATAATCAAGCTACGTGATGTGAATAACCAAGATGGGATTTTGCCCCTCCACTTGGAGAGATATTCTCTGGGCCCTCTCGTGAGATATGATTCAGAAATCATGGCCATGCACGACTCGGTTAAGTGTTAACCGAGGCGATCGACTAAGAGTTAGTCGGGTGAATCACTTATCTCGGATCGAGAAGAGAGTCAGACTATTTAAGGGATGACATATATTCGCCTATAGTCTGACAAGGTATATCGTGAGGCAAAAGGGACTCGGACGTAAGTCGCATTGGAAAGGCAAGTCATCATGAATCTTTGGTACTTGGGAGTCGGCACGTTCTGCTAGGAGCCGCTACCAACTGATCGATTGAGAGTCGGACTCCAATCGTGTCCAAGTAGCCATGAGCCTGCGGGGTCACACACTTAAGAGAGGGAGCAAGTTCGGATTGGATCTGAACCTGTAATCTGGTTGGGTTGGACCTAAACCGGATTAGGACTGAGTTAGTGAGTTGGACTCACGGTGACTAGTGCTATATGGGCTTTAGTGAATGGGTCGCACAAGCAGAGCCCACGTTCACTCCCTATATATAGTGGAGCACCGTAACCCAGAAAGGTTAATCCTTGTTCGGTTAGGTCATTCCATGTGTTGGAAACCCTAGCTCCACAGCAGTCCAGCCGTCGTTACGAACCTAGTAGTTCGCCGCCGGTGCTCCTCCGTGTACGTGTGGATACCAGCAGAGGTGCTGTGCGATCAGCACCTGGACGATCGGATCGTGACGACTGCACTGCATCAACCGACGCGCTTCATCAGTAATCCTCAACTGCGCGTCTAGTGGTAAACCTCGTGGCCTTCTACCTCAGCTAGATCTTGGGATCACCACGTTAGAGGGAAATTTTTGTTTTATCTCCGCGGGCAACAAAGTGGTATCGAGCGATAGCTTCGGTTTTAGGCTCGAGATCTCGCATATTGATATGCGGTTGTAGATGAGATCTATATGCTGTTTGGTGGTCGATCTATGAGATATATTGGTTTTGTCTGAAGTTGATTGGATCAAGCGTACTCGGGAATGGTAGATCTGATTTCCGTGATCATCTTCGAGGTCGTGAAACGACATACCCTACCACGCCTTCTGCCATCGGGGTAGACTGTGACACGTAAATCCAGAAGCGGTGATCGAAGATCAAAGAGTTTGATCGAATCGGAACGATGGTCGGAATCCATGTTCGGATCGTAGATGAGATCTACGTTTTCAGAAAAATCGTCGGGCGCTGCCCCTTCGATCCCGCCCGCTATCCGGCTAGCAGGACCGCCGGCTTCGACCTGTCGTAGCGCCTTAGATGTTGTTGCGAATTTCACAACGCCGGTAGATATTGTATCTATGCATAACTTGTTTTTGCAGGAAGTTGTGAATGGTATGGTTCATGTGCATGTGATGTATGTGTGTAATCCATACGTGATCTGCGAATCATGGTTTTTGTCAGCCGGCTGGAGCCTAGGTGCTGTCATTTTATTGTATAACGACCTGCGTGTTGGATTCTCTATGTAATTTACTTTACTAAGCTAGTGTAGATGTTTGGAGAACCCGGAAGGCATGCAAGGCGTTGTACATGTCGGCGACATGGAATAAGACGGCAAGAGACAAGATTTGGCACGAGTCGGATTACGGGCTTTGTGGAGATGGAGATCGTCATTAAGAGAGCCATACCATTTCACATTATAATTTCTTTATTTTGTGTTATTATTATGTCTCAGTTTTACCTCTATTAGATAGTCGGTAAAATTTAATCCCTCAAAGAAGGTCTAGTCGGTTTTCCTGCCAGTGTTTGCACCATCACAAGTCGGACATTTTTGGTAGTGGGCTCATAAAATTGAGGTGCCACCAATTCTTTCCGACTAGGTGGGTACGAGTCGGACTCTTACTGCAGAAACACTCGGTAAGCTAGAAGGGTCTATCACAACGGTTGTGGGACTCGGGGAAAATTCGGATGGGAGTCGGGGCATGTGATGCCACCCGTCCAACAGGAGTCGTATGAGATACAATTGAAAAGGATTTGTCTACCTAGATCCATTGGCGGCTAGCGGTGATGCTAAAGATCACTAGCCGACTTGCTTATTTAGGATCCTGAATCACTAAGCAACCATCGGAGGGGTGTTGGTTCTAGTGGGAGCATAAAATATTAAAATGTTTAATATGCTTGCTCTTTTATGAATACATGTCTTAAGTGTTTTGCATATTTTTTGTTGTAGATCATGGCACCAAGTAGCAGTCACTCTTAGATATCCGGTTTTGCGTTGAGAACTATCCTTGAGAAAGATAAACTGAACGACACTAATTTTACCAACTGGTAACGAAATTTGAGAATTGTTCTCAAACAAGAAAAGAAGGACCATGTCCTAGACAACCCACTTCCATATGAGCTGAATGAGAATGCGACTGTCGCTGCCACCAATGCCTACCGTCGGGCTAAGGATGAGTCCACGGATATTAGTTATCTTATGCTTGCTCACATGGAACCAGACTTGCAAAAGTAGTTCGAGCATGTTGAGGCCTATGATATGATCGAAAGCCTCAAAAGTATGTTCCAGGCTCAGGCGAAGACTGAGAGGTATCAAGTCACTCAGGCTTTGCTGAGTTGCAAGCTTAAGGATGGTGATCCAATGAGTCCGCATGTGATCAAAATGGTTGGTTACGTGCAGTCTCTGGAGAGGCTTGGCTACCCCATAAGCGAAGAGTTCGCTATGGATATAACTCTGAATTCTCTTCCTAGTGCATATGGGAAGTTCATCTCGAACTACCACATGCATGGTATGGATAATAAGCTCACTGAATTACATGGGATGCTCAAGCAGGCAGAGGAGGATCTCAAGAAGGGCGCCAGTCAAGTGTTGATGGTGCAGAATAAGGCTAAGTTCAAGAAGAGTTCTTGGACTAAGAAGAAGGCTAAGTCAGGAGGAAAGCAGGCTCAGGACCCGGTCCCAAGCGCTTCCTCAGGGACTAAGCCATCTCCTTCAGCCGGATCCACTTGCTTCTACGGCAAGGCGGATGGCCACTGGAAGAGGAACTGCAGCAAGTACTTGGCCGACAAAGCCAAGAGTGGAGGTATGACTTCCGACTCAGGTACACTTGTTTGCAATGTTATAGACATATATCTTGCTGATGCACCTAATAGTTCTTGGGTATATGATACCGCATCAGTTATTCACATATGCAACTCGTTGTAGGGACTGGTAAGAACTAGGAGCGTAGCAAGAGGCGAGGTTGATATTCGAGTCGGCAACAAAGCAAGAGTTGCTGCATTGGAAGTCAGCACGATGCAACTTCATTTACCTTCCGGATTCATTATGGAACTGAATAATTGTTATTATGTTCTAGTGCTCAGTCGAAACATTATTTTTGCTTCATGTTTGATGAGGCAAGTCTATGAGTCGAATATCAAGAATAATGGTTGTTCTTTGTATTTGAATGATATGTTTCACGGTTTTGCACCCGTCCAGGACGGGTTATTTATTTTGAATTTTGATAGTGAGTCGGTTTATAACATAAATGTTAAAAGGTTGAAACCAAATAATCTGAATATGACTTACTTTTGGCACTGTCGGCTTGGTCATATAAGTTGGAAGTGCATGAAGAAGCTCCGTGATGATGGACTCCTAACTTCGTTTGACTTGGAGTCGTTCGAGACATGCGAATCTTGCCTACTCGGCAAAATGACCAAGACACCTTTTGCAAAGAGTTGCGAAAGGGCGTCCGACTTGTTGGGACTAGTACATAGTGATGTATGTGGACCAATGAGCACGACAGCCAGGGGTGGTTATGAGTACTTCATTACCTTCACTGATGATTTGAGTAAGTATGGATATATCTACTTGATAAAACATAAGTCGGAAGCCTTTGAAAAGTTCAAAGAATTCTAGAATGAAGCACAGAATCAACTCGGCAAGAAAATAAAGTTTCTTCGGTCGGACCGAGGAGGCGATTACATGAGCCATGAGTTTGATGACCATCTGAAAAGTTGTGGAATAGTTCCTCAACTTACTCCGCCAGGAACGCCGCAAAGGAACGGTGTTTCAGAAAGGCGGAATCGGACCTTGTTGGACATGGTACGGTCAATGATGAGTCGAACAGATTTGCCTTTATCATTTTGGGGTTATTGTCTAGAAACAGCGGCGTTCACACTAAACAGAGTACCATCAAAATCGGTAGAGAAGACACCGCATGAGATGTGGACAGGCAAAAAGCCGAGTTTGTCTTTTCTTAAGATTTGGGGTTGTGAAGCATTTGTCAAGCGACTCATCGGACAAGCTTACGCCAAGTCGGATAAATGTATTTTCGTGGTATCCGAGGGAAACCTTGGGTTACTACTTCTACAACCGAGAAGAGGGCAAAGTGTTTGTCGCCGAACGGTGTCTTCCTTGAGAAAGAGTTTCTCCGGGAGTAAGTGGTAGCACGGTGCAACTCGAAGAAATTCGAGGAACCGGACGATGGCAGTCGGCAAAAACCTTGGAGGTTGAGCCGTGGCAGCTAAGCGGCGGCAAAGACCGTACTACGAAGATCGGCAAGATTACGAAGTGTTCGTGATGTGTTATTATTAGACAGTGATGAGCCAACAAATTATTCGGAAGCGATGGTGGGATCTGATTCCGAATCATGGCTTGGATCCATGAGATCCGAGATAAAGTCCATGGGTGAAAATCAAGTTTGGAACTTGGTTGATCTGCCAGACGGTGCAAGACCAGTCGAGTGCAAATGGGTCTTTAAGAAGAAAACTGATATGGATGGAAATGTTTCAATCTATAAAGCACGCCTTGTCGTGAAGGGGTTCCGACAAGTTCAAGGAGTTGATTATGACGAGACTTTCTCGCTCGTAGCGATGCTTAAATCAGTTCGGATCATGTTAGCTATAGCGGCCTATTTCAACTATAAGATATGGCAGATGGATGTCAAAACGGCTTTCCTTAACGGAAATTTAACCGAGGACGTGTATATGATACAGCCCGAGGGTTTTGTCTATCCGGCTAATGCTGACAAGGTGTGCAAACTTCAGAGATCCATTTATGGGTTGAAGCAAGCATCTCGGAGTTGGAATATTCGCTTTGATGAGGTAGTCAAATCGTTTGGCTTCATCAAGAGTGATCATGATTCTTGTTTGTACAAGAAGTTTAGTGGGAACAAAGTAAATTTTCTAATCTTATATGTGGATGACATATTACTGATTGGAAATGATGTCCAGATGTTGCAAGAAACCAAGGAATCATTGGAAAGGAGTTTCTCAATGAAAGACTTGGGTGAGGCAACATACATCCTCGGAATCCGGATCTATAGAGATAGATCAAGGAGGCTCATTGGATTGAGTCAGAGTACTTATTTGGAGAAAGTGTTGAAGAAGTTCAACATGGAATCGTCTAAGAAGGGGTTCTTACCGATGTCCCATGGTGTAAAACTTAGCAAGACTCAGTTTCCTTCGACAACTGATGAGCGAAGTCGGATGAGTGCGATTCCATATGCTTCTGCAGTCGGATCCATCATGTATGCCATGATTTGTACTAGGCCAGATGTTTCCTATGCTCTAAGTGTTGTGAGAAGATACCAGGCTGATCCTAGAGATCCTTCGAATGAGCTAAAAATATCTGAAGTACTTGAGAAGGACTAAGGATATGTTCTTGGTTTATGGTGGTGAAGATGAACTCGGTGTAAAGGGTTACACGGATGCGAGTTATCTTACCGACTACGATTCTCGTTCACAATCCGGACACGTGTTTATTATAAACGGAGGTCTGTGAGCTGGAAGAGTTCCAAGCAAGAGACTATGTCTGCGTCACAACAGAGGTTTGAGTATATTGCCTCGAGGCGCAAAGGAAGCTGTTTGGATGAGGAATTTCCTCATGGATCTTGGTGTGGTTCAGGGCTCGTCAATGCATTGGGCGTGTATTGTGACAACAATGGTGCTATTGCACAAGCCAAGGAACCTAGACAACACCAGAAGAACAAGCACATACTCATGCGGTACCACCCGATTCGCCAGTTCGTGGATCAGGGTGATATCAAGATATGCAAGGTACACACGGATGCAAATATTGCGGATCCGTTGACAAAGCTGTTACCACAGCCGAAGCATGAGGCGCAACTGAGAGCCATGGGCATTAGATGCTTAGACATGTGATGTCGGAAGATTGACTATAGTGCAAGTGGGAGACTGTTGGGAATATGCCCTAGAGGCAATCATGTATGATGATATTTCCCATTGTATTCATAAATATATTAAGTAGTACTTGTATAAACATCTGATGTATATCATTGAATATGTGATTCGGTTGTGGAACTATGCATTCATGTTGTTTGTACTAAATATCCTTGGTCATCGAAGTTGTGCTGGACACACAACTTGGACCAATGTGAAAGTTGGCTTGATGACTCGGTTCCGCTTGTCATGAGCATGGAGATGCTATTCCAACTTACACAGATTCGGCTAAAGAGTTTAGCGAGTCGGATTGACCCATATTGAGGTACAACGAACAAGTTGTCATTTGTATATCTCAATCAATGTAATTCTTAGACCTGAGGTTGTTGCATAGTCCGAGTTGAGGATCAGCGACTTAGGTTATGTCAAACGCTGATCCGTAACTGGTCAGTTATAAAGGCAGAGTTCGGGTCGACTGAGAATCAAGCTACATGATGTGAATAACCAAGATGGGATTTTGCCCCTCCACTTGGAGAGATATTCTCTGGGCCCTCTCGTGAGATATGATTCGGAAAGCATGGCCATGCACGACTCGGTTAAGTGTTAACCGAGGCAATCGACTAAGAGTTAGTCGGGTGAATCACTTATCTCGGATCGAGAAGAGAGTCGGACTATTTAAGGGATGACATATATTAGCCTATAGTCTGACAAGGTATATCGTGAGGCAAAAGGGACTCGGACGTAAGTCGCATTGGAAAGGCAAGTCGTCATGACTCTTTGGTACTTGGGAGTCGTCACGTTCTGCTAGGAGCCGCTACCAACTGATCGATTGAGAGTCGGACTCCAATCGTGTCCAAATAGCCATGAGCCTGCGGGGTCACACACTTAAGAGCGGGAGCAAGTTTGGATTGGATCTGAACCTGTAATCTGGTTGGGTTGGACCTAAACCGGATTAGGACTGAGTTAGTGAGTTGGACTCACGGTGACTAGTGTTATATGGGCTTTAGTGAATGGGTCACGCGAGTAGAGTCCACGTTCACTCCCTATATATAGTGGAGCACCGTAACCCAGAAATGTTAATCGTTGTTCGGTTAGGTCATTCCATGTGTTGGAAACCCTAGCTCCACAGCAGTCCAGCCGTCGTTACGAACCTAGTAGTTCGCCGCCGGTGCTCCTCCGTGTACGTGTGGATACCAGCAGAGGTGCTATGCGATCAGCATCAGGATGATCGGATCGTGAGGACTGCACTGCATCAACTGACGCGCTTCATCAATAATCCGCAACTGCGCGGCTAGTGGTAAACCTCGTGGCCTTCTACCTCAGCTAGATCTTGGGATCACCACGTTAGTGGGAAATTTTTGGTTTATCTCCGCATGGCCTAACAGTTAGATAGCAGTGGAGACGAAGATGCTGAACGGTATGTCCGTGCGGACACGAAGGGGAAGGGTGTGGTCGGTGGTCGTGCGGGTGTGTCACATCCCAAATTTTCGATTTGGTCTTGCATATCATTCATTGCATCGCATCATATCTTACCATGCATTACCGTCGAGTAGAGAGGATCAACGAAACGCTATTTGCGAAAACCTATTTTTGTTTCGACCCGAGTTTCCTGCGGGGAGCTTCAGAGGGGCTTGCAACAACCACCCCTGTAGGTTCGAGCTTTCGCTCAAACTTCGACTGAAGGTTGTTCCCCTCGACGATACGAACCCGTAGGTGCGAGAATCGCTCCAATCGGAGTTCGTATGCAAAAGACTCGGACGTTTTAGTAAACCAAGAGACTTGCAACAACCACCCCTGTAGATTCGAGTTTTCGCACAAACTTCGACTGAAGGTTGTTCCCCTCGTCGATACGAACCCGTAGGCGCGAGAATCGCTCCAATCGGAGTTCGTATGCAAAAGACTCGGACGTTTTAGTAAACCGCCGGAAAACGGTCCGAAAATTCGGACCGATTTCCGAGTTGTAGTCCAACCGCGGACCGATTCTGTTTCAGTTTTCTTTTTCTTTTCTTTTCTCACGTGAAGGATCAAATAAAAGGGCCCTACCGGGCCCCGTGCCACACCCCGCCTCCTCCTGCAGAAGCCGCCTCGGGCGCACGACGCTTCCAGTAGCACGCACGCCGCCGCCGTTCTTTCCTCGCCGCCACCGCCACCTCCGCCGCCGCCATCGCCTCGTCATTGTCGGGTTCGCCGCCGCCTCTTTCCGTTCCGTGCTTGGCGTCTCCATCCGCCGCCAATCGCGCCTGCAGATCGCCGCAGACGCTGCACGCTGCTATTGTTCCGGGAGCCGTAGTTGACCGTGTGTACGTGCAGGTAGAACCACGACGCCGGAACCGACTGCCGCCGTCCGGAGCTCGGGAGTTCGCTTCGCATCCGCTTCCGGTAAGACAGCAGCCACCGCCGATCTCAGATCAGCGCTTAGATCGTCGTGACTGGTCAGCACTCCAGACGTTGACTAGTCGACGTCCCAGACGTTGACTGGTCAGACGTCCAGTCAGCGCCAAATATCGATTACGGTTGATCGGGTCAATTTCGTTAATCCTATTAGTTGGCAGATTTCGGTAGAATCTTGTAAATTGCGAGAAATTAAACCGCTTGGCCAAAATTGCAAATAAAATATGTACGCGTTCAGTGAGTCGTAGAATCTCGCTGTAGCTTTGGTTCAGACTTTTACTGTCAGGTTTAGTACAGTTTAATCAAACTAGTTAGTGGCCTTTCTGGAGTAATAAATTCGTAGTAAAAGTTTCGTAGCTCCAAAAATCGCGTGTGATATGTCCCTGAACTCGTGTGAACGAGGGGAATCTCATCGTGGAATAAAAGATAGGCTTACAGTAAAAACTTCTGCAGTATTTGTCTAATGGCTTTCTGCAGTGTTTTAATTACTCGGGATGTTTTATAACTCCTTTTTGAGTAATTCCAATTGGTACTGTTTCTTATCAGCGATGCCTTTGCGGTAGAATATTTCCAAGATTTTACAAACTGTTTACTACCGGTAGTGAATTATTTAAGTTCTAGCTCTAGTAGTGATCACTATTTTTGGTTAATAGTTTCCCTTGCGCCAAAATCTATTTTCCATGCATGTATTCGGTAGTAATATGTATTAGTACTATGTGGTGCAGCTGTAGCACCAATTCTCTTGCCGTTCTTGCATTCATGCATCATTTTTGTTGCATATGTTTGTGAATTGTTTGTTTATGAATGCAATTGTGTCGTGTAGATTGTGTGGAGTGCAACCCTTGCTCGTGTGTGGATTGTTCCTCCGACCGCTACAACCAAGGCAAGTAGATGCTACTTTGTTCATGATATCGTCCTACTATTTTCAATGCATGGTCGTGTATTTTGTAGAGGCATGAGTCGGATGATACTATCGCTATGCTATGTCCTATTATGTGGTAGGACCCTCTTTGTAGATGAACCACCGTTGGTAGATGTGCTTAGCCATGCTATGTTGAACGAGGGCTGGGTTACATCATTGTTACTTGTTTTCTCAAAGTATTGGTTTGTGAAAACTAAAACAACTTAATCAATGAACCCCCTGGGTGTGATGGTATTGATAATTTTGGTGGTTTCATTGCGGAAAGGCACCTGTATCAAGAGAGAATGATTGGCTTCTTTATTGTGTAGCTTACGTGTACAACCATGTGCCAATAATGAAATGGGCGGTTGGTTGGACTTAGTAGGTCGTGGTAACTCGAACCCGCGTATCTAGAGATGTAGAATTTTGGTAGGTTGGACCGGTGCGCGTCGGGATTGAGGAGCTACTTCCCGAACAGTCTCTTCTTGGACTTCTCCCTATCACCACTCAAAATGAGAGTGATGGTACGAGCTGGGCTGGCCAAGTCACATGGGTAAAGTGTACTAACCTCTGCAGAGTGTATAATCTAATCGATTAGCCGTGTCCCCGGTTATGGACATCTGAGTTGCTAGATATTGATTCCATGACATGTTTCTCGCTCATTCTAATTTCATAATTGTTTTAATATTGTTGGGTTAACTTAATTGGGATCTTTTCAAAGAAAATTCAAAACTGTTTATGAAAGTAGGACAAAGTTATTTGCAAATGCAAGCCAGACACAGCTCCACTTGCCAGATATGCATGTAGATGTTAGTACTAATGTCTCCTTTACTAGCTCTACTTGCCATACATTCCATGTATTGACCCTTCGGGGCTGTTGCGTTTTATGCTGCAGGTTATTCCGATTCTGATTGATCGTTATAGGCCACGGTACTCCACTCGGCACTTGTTCACTTGTGGGCAATTTGAAGATTGGAGGATTTACTCGCTTTTGTTGCTACCTGAACAATTTGAGCTAGCTCTATGCTAAGCTTTTGCATTGTAATAATGGTACTCTGGATCTTGTAGATCATGATACACGGTTATTTGCTATGATTATCTATCTTACTCTATTGTGGGCCAATGAACCGATCCAGGATTGGCATGTCACATAGAGGCCACGGTCTTATCGTAACCGGGTGTCACAGGATGGTATCGAGCCCGTGTGTCGATTGAGGATCGTGACCTAGGATTGGATTAGGAAGCCATAGAATTACTAAAGCCTATATTAACTCGTCTTTCATCTTATGCCTTTCACCCTCGTAAAATTCTTACCATATGCTATTCTCACACTTTCCTCTCTTACTTGATAGATGGGAGACGTCAGATCGAGTATGTCACCATGGAGTCACCAAGGCCCTTTGCAAGGCGATTAGCTCAGCTCTCTCGACACTGGGATTGCCACTGCCTATGTTCAAGGGAAGAAGGTTGTACACCTATGGATATGGAGAAGATGCATGGGAGATCACTACCTTCATATTCAGAGATGCCGCCTTGCCAAACCCCGCGCACTTGATCTACACCAAGACATACTGCAACTGGGGACTTGGAATCAACTTGGCCATACATGAAGCCCTGTCTCGCCAGTGCCATAATGTCCGACACCTACTACCAGCAGATTCACCCTACCGTGACTATGGAAGGCGTGATGAAGAGGGGAACATTGTGGTTACCCCGGGCGACAGGAACAACATGCCGCCCCGTCGGAGGCACATAGAGGACATGGAAAGGGAGAATGGAGCTCTAGCAGAGAAGGTGAGGATGATAAAGGAGATTGCAGATTTTACTAGCAATGGTATGGTGGTCCAAGGACAGGAGATTGCCACTTTGCATGAAGCTGTGGGAGTTCGGAGAATGCCCGATAGCCAGAGATGCAACCATAGCACATCTTCATGGTACTGCGTGAGAACACCAGAACATACAAAGAACTGCAGGGACACCCAGAAAGGGATCAAACTATTGAAGCTATGACAGCCCATTGCCGCTCTCCAAGCAGCTGAATCCACCCCGGATGATGACAATGGAGATGATGGCAACAATGGGGATGATGATGATGTGGAGACGATGATGATGATGAGGACGAGGATGATGATGATGAAGACGATGATGGTGGAGGAGATGAGGCCGTTCTTGTTGCGCCGAGGATGAAGAAGAAGAGGAGGATCCGAAGAGGTGGAGTTTGAAGTCTCAAGTGATGGTTCAGGAGAGGTGTACACTCCGCCATGGTTGTACCGCGAGCCGAAGCGCCAACGCATGACCGCAAGGACCTACCTCAATCTCTTCAAGAAATAGATAGAAGTCCACCAATTAGACCACGTTAGGCAAATTCGTTAGGATTAGTCTCGATCGTTGTGAAGCTTAGTTCGTGTTAAATTAAAAGTGTTTAGTTGCTTATTTGTGTACTCCAATATCCCAGGATTTATTTGTGCGAATTTTAATGAAAGAGTTATGGCAATTTGGTTACTATCTGTGTGTTTTTCGCTACAGTTTTTCTGCTGACACAGCAGTACTGTGCGATTTTTCATATTTTTCTGGTAACTCAGAAAAAATCTGAAAAAAATTGGGCTGATGCGAAACTCTCTGTGCCATATGCACAAAAATTGGCTTAATTTTCTGACGAGTTTAAGTCAGGCGGAAAAATTCGTGATTGCTGCTGGACGGTTCTGGCAGAATTGCTGTTTTGGTTGATTAGTTGATCTATTGTTTAGTTAACCATTGCCAACTCTTGCAAAACTATTTCAGTAGTTATGTACTGCTAGGATAACACCTGGGATGTTGCTGGATCGCTTGTTTGTTGATGTGTTGCTTGCTTGTGATTGTCTGCTATTGTTTGTTGTTGATTGCTCATATGCATGGGTAGAATCCTATTACCGTAGTTGATTCTTTCTAAACTTACCTATGCTGAACCGCAGATGCCTCCCGTCGCCACCCCATCGAGATGGAGCAGCTCATGGCCGCCAGCACAATCGACCCAAGTGATGACCCAGTTCATGGCGAATCGAACAACAATAAAGGAAACAATCAGCCTCGGGGAGATGCTCTCACCAGATTTCTGAGGTTAAGGCCAGCTAAGTTCTCTACTGCAACGGAACCAATGGTTGCTCTCGACTGGTTGCGTTCAGTCAACAAGGATCTAGTAACTGTCGGATGCACTGATGCTGAGAAGGTGAGGTTTGCCGCTCACCTACTGGAGGGACCAGCCGCTTCTTGGTGGGACACATTTCAGATCACCCACCCGCTGGATACCGTGACTTGGGCTATGTTTGAGGAAGGTTTTAGGACCAACCACGTGTCTTTGGGAGTTCTGAGCCTGAAGAGGAAGGAGTTCCGCAACTTGTGCCAAACCAATCGCACCGTGGCCGAGTACATTGAGGAGTTCAACAACCTGTCCCGTTATGCACCTGAGGATGTGAACACTGATGCCAAAAGGAGGGAGAGATTCCTGGATGGCCTCAGTGATGAGCTTTCAGTACAGCTACTTGTGGTTTATTGCCCCACTTTCCAGGAGCTTATGGACAAGGCCAGAATCTTGGAAGGGAAACACAAGGTGGAGAACCGCAAGAGAAAGAACAACAATCACCACTGGTTCACACCACAAGTCTCGCACTGTATGATGGATACTCCAAGCATGGAGGAAGTGACCATGGGAGCCATGATCGTCACCACCATGGGGGCGAGGGACATCGTCATGACAACCATAGGAGCAGCCACCACAACCACAAGGGAGGACACTCTCACCACTGGAGGACACGGTGGACATGACCGCAACCGTGATCGCAACTTCGTGAAGAAGGATCTGAGTGAGGTGACATGCTTCAAGTGCAAGCGAAGGGACACTATCTCGACAACTGTCCGGAGAGGAAAGGACTGAAGCCAACCAACGGCGAGAAGGCCACAGTGAACCACATGAATGTGGAGGAGATTCCAGATGAGCCTGACCTTGTGATTGGTAAGTTCCCAATCAACACTTACCCTGCACTTATACTTTTCGATACTGGTGCATCGCATTCATTCATATCAAGGGCATTTGTGGATAAGTATAAGTTACCTACTGAGTCTATGAAAAGGTCTATTAGAGTGAGTTCACCTGGAGGAGATATGATAGCTAGTGCGGGATGCCGTGATTTGACTGTGAGGATTGGAACACACAACTTCATTGCACATCTAGTAGTGCTGGATTCACAAGGATTAGATGTCATTCTGGGTATGGATTGGATGTCTATGCATGGGGGACACATAGATTGTGCACAGCGAGCTGTTTCACTTAAAACCCCGGATGGTAAGAGGATTAGATTCAAGTCGGCTGCACGACCAGGAAGGTGTAAGCTGAATTCTCTTAAGGGGGTTAGCGTGGATACTGTGCCAGTGATTAGGGATTACCCCGACGCAGTTCGGAAGAGCTGCCAGGGATGCCACCTGACAGAGATGTAGAGTTTCTTATCGACCTGCTGCCGGGAACAGGACCTATAGCAAAGAAACCATATAAGATGGATGTGGATGAGCTGAAGGAATTGAAGAAACAGTTGAAGGAACAACTGGAAAAGGGATTCATTCAGCCTAGTGCGTCGTCATGGGGAGCACCTGTTCTATTTGTGGAGAAGAAAGACAACACCAAGAGATTAGTGGTAGACTATCGCTCGCTGAATGAAGTAACCATTAAGAACAAGTACCCTCTGCCGAACATAAATGACTTGTTTGATCAACTGGAAGGAGCAAAGGTGTTCAGCAAGATTGATCTGCGATCAGGCTATTTCCAATTGAAGATCCGAGAGGAGGATGTACCAAAAACCGCCTTCACCACTAGGTATGGTTTATATGAGTATACAGTTATGTCTTTTGGACTAACGAATGCCCCGGCATACTTCATGACCATGATGAACAAGGACTTGGGAGTGTGCTGATGCAAGATGGGAGAGTAGTGTCATATGCCTCGCGACAACTCAAGCACCATGAGCGGAATTACCCCACACACGACTTGGAGTTAGCGTCAGTGGTTCATGCGCTCAAGGTATGGAGGCATTACTTAATGGGAAAACACTGTGATGTGTACACCGACCACAAGAGCCTGAAGTACATATTTACACAAAAGGAACTGAACATGAGACAAAGGAGATGGTTGGAACTTATCAAGGACTATGATATGAATCTGCAGTACCACCCAGGAAAGGCCAATGTAGTAGCAGATGATCTGAGCCGGAAGGTTTATGCCAATGGATTGACAATTGGTGAATTGCCTGAGGATTTGTGCAAGCAATTCAAGGACCTTAGGCTAGAGGTAGTATCTGAAGGATACTTGGCTACAATGGAAGTCCAACCAACGCTCAGATGTAATCGGAAGGCTCAAGTGGGAGACAAAGAGATAGATGAAGTTAAGGAAAAGATGAAGGAAGGTCGAGCAAGGGAATTCCGCGAGGATGAGCAAGGTACCTTGTGGTATGGAGATCGTTCGTGTGTGCCCAACGATCCGGAGTTAAGGAAGTTGATTCTGCAGGAAGCTCATGACTCGCCGTATTCCATACATCCCGCAATACGAAGATGTATATGGACCTAAAGGACAGATTCTGGTGGAACAACATGAAGGGAGACATCGCAGAGCATATTGCCCTATGTGATGTATGTAGCCGAGTGAAGGTGGGACACCAGAAGCCAGCAGGATTGCTACAGCCATTGCCTGTGCCGGATTGGAAGTGGGATAGAGTGGAATGGACTTTATCACAGGATTGCCCAGACCAGGTCGATATGACTCTATTTGGGTAGTGGTCGACCATTTGACCAAGGTAGCCCACTTTATACCGTGAAGACGACCTACGAAAGTGCAAAGTTGGCCAAGGTTTACATGGACAGAATTGTGTGCCTACACGGAGTTCCCAAGAGTATCGTATCCGATAGAGGCACCCAATTTACCTCGCACTTCGGGCGCCAAATGCACGAGTCACTTGGTACTAGATTGAGTTTAGCACAAGCTTCACCCATGCATCGATGGATGCACCGAGAGGGTGAATCAGATTTTGGAGGACATGCTAAGAGCTTGCGCCTTGGCTCATGGTTCTAGTTGGGATGAGAATTTGCCGTATGCCGAGTTTTCCTACAACAACAGCTATCAAACCAGCATCAAGACGTCACCGTTCGACGTACTGTATGGGAAACGGTGCCGAACACCATTGCTATGGGATGGAGTAGGAGAACGTCAGTTGTTTGGACCTGATTTGATCAAGGACGCTGAGGAGAAGGTCGCCTTGATTAGAGACAGACTGAAGGTAGCACAATCAAGACAGAAGAGCTACGCTGACGCCAAGCGCAAGGAGGTGGTGTATGAGATAGGTGATAGAGCATACCTCAGAGTATCGCCGCTTCGTGGAATTAAGAGATTTGGTATTAAGGGTAAGTGGCACCTCGATTTATTGGACCATATCGAGTCTTAGCATGCAAAGGAGAGGTTGCTTATCGCTTGAGTTGCGGAGGCTCATCTGCTGTCCACAATGTGTTCCACGTGTCCCACGAAGAAGTGCCATCCGGAGATGGTGGATACACCCTTGAGAGATACTGTACCGCTAGAGGAGGTTCAGCTTGAGAATGATTTGACCTATGAGGAGAAACCGGTCAAGATTCTAGAGACAGCAGAAAGGACTACCCGTACCAAGACAATCAAGTTTTGCAAGGTGCAGTGGAGTCACCACACCGAAGAGGAAGCCACTTGGGAGCGTGAAGATGACATCCGAGAGGACTACCCACACCTATTTGCTAGCCGCGCCGAATCTCGAGGACGAGATTCATCTTAAGGGGGTTAGTCTTGTCACATCCCAAATTTTCGATTTGGTCTTGCATATCATTCATTGCATCGCATCATATCTTACCATGCATTACCGTCGAGTAGAGAGGATCGACGAAACGCTATTTGCGAAAACCTATTTTTGTTTCGACCCGAGTTTCCTGCGGGGAGCTTCAGAGGGGCTTGCAACAACCACCCCTGTAGGTTCGAGCTTTCGCTCAAACTTCGACTGAAGGTTGTTCCCCTCGACGATACGAACCCGTAGGTGCGAGAATCGCTCCAATCGGAGTTCGTATGCAAAAGACTCGGACGTTTTAGTAAACCAAGAGACTTGCAACAACCACCCCTGTAGATTCGAGTTTTCGCACAAACTTCGACTGAAGGTTGTTCCCCTCGTCGATACGAACCCGTAGGCGCGAGAATCGCTCCAATCGGAGTTCGTATGCAAAAGACTCGGACGTTTTAGTAAACCGCCGGAAAACGGTCCGAAAATTCGGACCGATTTCCGAGTTGTAGTCCAACCGCGGACCCATTCTGTTTCAGTTTTTGTTTTTTTCTTTTCTTTTCTTTTCTCACGTGAAGGATCAAATAAAAGAGGGCCCCACCGCCTCGGGCCCCGTGCCCACACCCCGCCTCCTCCTGCACTCCGCCAAGCCGCCTCGGCGCACGACGCGCTCCAGTGCGCACGCCGCCGCCGCTTTCTCCTCGCCGCCACCGCCACCTCCGCCGCCGCCATCGCCTCCTGCATTGTCGGGTTCGTCTCGCCGCCTCTTTCCGTTCCGTGCTTCGTCTCCATCCGCCGCCAACCGCGCCGCAGATCGCCGCAGACGCACGCTGCGTTTATTATTCCGGGAGCCGTAGTTGACCGTGTGTGTACGTGCAGGTAGAACCACGACGCCGGAACCGACCGTCGCCGCCGTCCGGAGCTCGCCGGAGTTCGTTTCGCAGTCCGATTCCGGTAAGACAGCAACCACCGTCAGATCTCAGATCAGCGGCTTAGATCGTTCGTTGACTGGTCAGCACTCCAGACGTTGACTATTCAGACGTCCCAGACGTTGACTGGTCAGACGCCCAGTCAGCGCCCAGTCATCAGACACAGTTGAGTGGGTCAATTTCGTTAATCCTATTAGTTGACAGATTTCGGTAGAATCTTGTAAATTGCGTAGAAATTAAACCGCTTGGCCAAAAATTGCAAATAAAATATGTACGCGTTCAGTGAGTCGTGTAGAATCTCGCTGTAGCTTTGGTTCAGACTTTTACTGTCAGGTTTAGTACAGTTTAATCAAACTAGTTAGTGGCCTTTCCGGAGTAATAAATTCGTAGTAAAAGTTTCGTAGCTCCAAAAATCGCGTGTGATATGTCCCTGAACTCGTGTGAACGAGGGGAATCTCATCGTGGAATAAAAAGATAGGCTTACAGTAAAAACTTCTGCAGTATTTGTCTAATGGCTTTCTGCAGTGTTTTAATTACTCGGGATGTTTTATAACTCCTTTTTGAGTAATTCCAATTGGTACTGTTTCTTATCAGCGATGCCTTTGCAGTAGAATATTTCCAAGATTTTACAAACTGTTTACTACCAGTAGTGAATTATTTAAGTTCTAGCTCTAGTAGTGATCACTATTTTTGGTTAATAGTTTCCCTTGCGCCAAAATCTATTTTCCATGCATGTATTCGGTAGTAATATGTATTAGTACTATGTGGTGCAGCTGTAGCACCAATTCTCTTGCCGTTCTTGCATTCATGCATCATTTTTGTTGCATATGTTTGTGAATTGTTTGTTTATGAATGCAATTGTGTCGTGTAGATTGTGTGGAGTGCAACCCTTGCTCGTGTGTGGATTGTTCCTCCGACCGCTACAACCAAGGCAAGTAGATGCTACTTTGTTCATGATATCGTCCTACTATTTTCAATGCATGGTCGTGTATTTTGTAGATGCATGTGTAGGATGATACTATCGCTATGCTATGTCCTATTATGTGGTAGGACCCTCTTTGTAGATGAACCACCGTTGGTAGATGTGCTTAGCCATGCTATGTTGAACGAGGGCTGGGTTACATCATTGTTACTTGTTTTCTCAAAGTATTAGTTTGTGAAAACTAAAACAACTTAATCAATGAACCCCCTGGGTGTGATGGTATTGATAATTTTTGGTGGTTTCATTGCGGAAAGGCACCCAGGTATCAAGAGAGAATGATTGGCTTCTTTATTGTGTAGCTTACGTGTACAACCATGTGCCAATAATGAAATGGGCGGTTGGTTGGACTTAGTAGGTCGTGGTAACTCGAACCCGCGTATCTAGAGATGTAGAATTTTGGTAGGTTGGACCGGTGCGCGTCGGGATTGAGGAGCTACTTCCCGAACAGTCTCTTCTTGGACTTCTCCCTATCACCACTCAAAATGAGAGTGATGGTACGAGCTGGCCAAGTCACATGGGTAAAGTGTACTAACCTCTGCAGAGTGTATAATCTAATCGATTAGCCGTGTCCCCGTTATGGACATCTGAGTTGCTAGATATTGATTCCATGACATGTTTCTCGCTCATTCTAATTTCATAATTGTTTTAATATTGTTGGGTTAACTTAATTGGGATCTTTTCAAAGAAAATTCAAAACTGTTTATGAAAGTAGGACAAAGTTATTTGCAAATGCAAGCCGACACAGCTCCACTTGCCGATATGCATGTAGATGTTAGTACTAATGTCTCCTTTACTAGCTCTACTTGCCATACATTCCATGTATTGACCCTTCGGCTGTTGCGTTTTATGCTGCAGTTATTCGATTCGATTGATCGTTATAGGCCACGGTACTCCTGCACTTGTTCACTTGTGGGCAATTTGAAGATTGGAGGATTTACTCGCTTTTGTTGCTACCTGAACAATTTGAGCTAGCTCTATGCTAAGCTTTTGCATTGTAATAATGGTACTCTGGATCTTGTAGATCATGATACACGGTTATTTGCTATGATTATCTATCTTACTCTATTGTGGGCCAATGAACCGATCCAGGGATTGGCATGTCACATAGAGGCCACGGTCTTATCAGAACCGGGGTGTCACAGGGTGGTTCTTCCAATGTCCAGCTATCTTTGAATTTCCTAGATTCCACTAAAGACCAGAATAACAGTCTAGGAGCAAGATCACCTGCTGATCATCGTATGTCACCACCGGAAGCTAGGTCACCTATTGCAGATCATGTCTCACCCGTTAACCGGGTGACTGATGCTCTTGTTGCTACTGTTGTGGGTGGACAGCAACAAACCCCTCTTCATAACATTCCAGGAGCAAGATCACCTGTTGATCATCGTATGTCACCACCGGAAGCTAGGTCACCTACTGCAGATCCTGTCTCACCCGTTAACCGGGTGACTGATGCTCTTGTTGCTACTGTTGTGGGTGGACAACAACAAACCCCTCTGCATGTGTATGAAATGTCTAGGAAGAAAAAGTCATGTACTGTTGAGGAGGTTGATAATGAGGTCAAGTCTCTTGTCTGCAAAGAGATTGTCCTTACTCCTACCATGATGCGTTCTGCTATTTCTGGGAGGTATGAGCGAGCATATTTATTTATCTCAGTCATTTCTGTATTTTTTTGTTTAATCAGTGGATAACTTTACTACCTTAGTTTTGATAACTGTATCATATTTCATCTGATAACTTATTTATGTTCATGTGGGTAACCTTTCTGTTTTTTGTTTATTATGTTCTGATCTTGTGTTTTTAGTTTGTAATTATTTATTTCAAGAAAAATGGTATCATATACATTGCTATGTCTGTAATTGTATAGTATTTTTGTGCATGGATAACTTTTATTAATTATTCTTGATTAGTTGTGTACTTATACCTGGATAACTTTTTGTATGTTGGTGTGCGTCACTACACTTTTTAATACTTGATAACTTTTTACTTTCTAAGTGTGGATAACTATAGCATTTCTCATAGGATAACTTGTTTATTATCATATGGATAACTGTAACATTTATTACATGATAACTTCTTTATGTTTATTAATATTCAGTCATTTTGTGTATTTTTATTGTTAATCACTGAATAATTTTAATGTGTTAGTGTGGATAACTGTAGCATATTTCATCTGTTAACTTATTTATGTTCATGTTGGTAACTTGTCTGTTTTTTGTTATTATGTTTTGATTTTTGTGTTTTTTGTTGTTAATTATTTATTTCAGCAAAAAATCATCGAAAAAGACATCTACGCTAGCTACAAGGTCTTCACCGGTTGGCAAAACAGCGTTCTGCAGATGGAGGCACATCTGTTATAGATATTGGTGGATCCTCTCCTATTCCTTCACCTACTCGTGTTCAAGAACATTCTAATGTTGTTGCAAATCCTGATGTCGTGGATGCGCCTACTGTGAATATTGAAGTGGTTATATCTGGTGGAAAAACATGTGCCAAAGGTGTTGTTATTGAAGATCTTGCTATGAAGAGCGCACCTGCTATAGCTGTAGTAGGATTATCTGTCGATGTGACAATGAATGTAGCTCAACCAGACTCAGGAGCTCCATTGATTAAGCAAACCAGTAATCAGCTTGTCAGCAGCAGTGTGGTAAATGCCACGGCAAACGAGACAAAGAACATCACGGAAGTTGTTGATGCCACCAGAGATGCCCCCCAGGTTGATGCCAATGTTCAGGCAGGTGGTTATGTTTGTCCTAGTGGTGTTGTTCTTGTTCCTTCGTCATCGATGTTCACCAACCTCGCAGCAGCTGCAACTTCTATTGATGTGCCTGCAAGTCCTGTTGTCTGCTCGCTTGGAGATCCATCAACTCAAGGTGGGAGTGAAAATGAGCCTTCTATCTTGGATGATAGTACCCAAGATGATGTACAATCTATTTTATCTGCTCCTTTGGTTCCTGCGTCGAGTCTTTTCGATCCCCCTATTAGCAGGCAGGCCCATGTGCCTGATACATCTGTTGGCCCTTCACCACTTGTTAGTGGAGATGGTGGAGATGGAAGTTTTGAAGCTGAAGTCACCGTTATCAAGAAAGCAAAATAGGTTGCACGTGATGGAAAATTGAATCTTGCTGCTGGGATACCATTACATGTTTATAGGGATGATGTGTTGTATATTGTGCCTGATGCGGATGTTCCTATTGCTCCTACTGCTGGTGCCCGTGCACAGCCTGCTCCTACTGTTGGTGCCTCTGTGCAGCCTGCTCCTACTGCTAGTGCTCCTGTGCAGCCTGCTCCTACTTCTCCTTCTCAGCCTGATCTTTGTATCATTGCACAAGGTCATCCTAATGCTATGCCTGTCTCTCGTGACATTTCTGCTGATCCGGGTGATTTATTCCATGTTTTTGAAGAAGAAGATGTTCTTCCTTTGTCTTGGGCACCTTCTGCTAGCACTGGTACACACCTTCATCCTGATAACTTTATATATGCCCTGGATCACTTTTATATATTAGTGTTGATAACTTTAACTTATTTATGTTGGTAACCTACACTGTTTTTGTTTTTCAAATGTCTTAAATGCTTGCAACTTGATGATATGCTTGTCTTATATGCTTTTTTGTAATGTAAAACTATATTCTTTTAATGATGTTTCATTTCATAGTGGATTATGTGTTTTTATCATGATTGTGCATTTTTTGTTTGTGTTGATAACTGTAACATCCCAAAAATATTAAACTAGAATCATCAAAATTAGGGTTAACAAAAAAATTTCCAATTAAAATATGAAAGCATTCATATGTGTGTGCATTAAAATTTGGATTCTTTTGAATTGCCGTTAATTGTGTGTTTCTTTGCTTGGAAAATGATTCTTAGGTGAATTAAACATCATCTAAACAATCCCCACACTTTTCCCAAAGACAAACAAATCAAAACCATCAACTTAAAGTGAATGGTCACTTTGGCAAAATTAACTCTCATGCCTACTTTGGCTATCTCTAACTTTCAGAACTTAACAGAAACTTGTTTGGATCTTTGCACCCCTTGATAGTACTCATAACAAAGTATCAAGGACCACCTTGTGATCATCCAGAAATATTCAAATGCATAGTTTAAATGACAGTTTAAAATTGAATCTATTTCATATGGGAAGACCCCCCTGTTTCAAAAACCACTCAAACAACCTCAACTTTCAAAACCCAAGCATCTACAGACTCACCAGCACATGCCTAGCACACCCACCAAAAATCTTTTCAAAATTCAAAACTTGGATTCATGCGGCCATTTCATCAAACACCTTGCAAATACAAATCAAACAAAATCAAAACACTATAGTGTGTAGTTATTTGAGCCTAACTTGTTCCCTCTCTAGCTCACGGCAACCTCAGTAGATCATCTAGCAAACTTAACTAAGCTCTAGCCCCACTGTAAACTCGCCAATGTCATCAATGATGAACAGGCCGAGAGCACCCATGTCACCCCAGTGTGGACAGCAGGCTAGAGGAAGAACTAGTCGTGCCAACCTTGTCTGGGAGGTAGCCCATGCTTCACCGCCCCCTCTCGACCAGCCCTGCCTCGCAGATAATAACCAGAACCGCCAGGAACGTCGCGCCTGTGCCGGTGTCGACCATGCCGACGTGCACCGCAGAGCACGCACCATTCCCACGCAACCCGACCACCTCGAGCCCTCGCCGCCCGCCAGCATGCTCCCCACAGTCCCAGGAGACCGTCAGACATGCCAATTTCACCGCTCGTGCCCCGTAGCCACCGCTCGCCGTCGAAGATGCTGCCTCTGCCTCGCAGAGCATCGAGCGTTCCCGACCATTTGCCACCGCCCCTACATGCGCATTAAAACCCTAGAGCATCGCCAGGAGACCACCGATCGATCGCCACCCTTGGCCATGCCTCTAGCTGCCCGTAGCCGTGTCGCCACCATCGTGTGCCCATCCCGTTCGGTCTCACCGTCGAGCCTATAAAAGGAGACGACTCCTAGCTGAATTGAGCACACCATCTCACTCCCCTCACCTCACTGATCGTTCCACCTCATTCCTGAAGCAAGGCGAGCAGCGCATCGCCGGAATTGCACCGGAGCAGGTCGCCTCTGGAGAAGAAGGGCGCCGTCGATTTCGTCCACCCCAGGAGGAGCTGCCGGTACCAGGAGGTTCGCCGTCATCGACTTCGTCGTTCGCCCGCATCGCCGACCTTCGCCTGAGCCCCAGTGAGCCCCCGACGACCCCCACCTGCCGCATTAGGTTTCTGTCTCGCCGGCGCCGCCCGACGTGGACGATGAGTAGCAGCCGTTCGATTAGACTTAGATCGTGCGGATGAGATTGCCCCATACCGCTTCGTGTTTAAAGAGCCACAGACTGGTGGAACCCCCTGTCAGTTGAGCACCGCGCCGCGGAGTGACACTTGGCCGGCCCATTAGCAGTTCCCACTCAGCCCACTCGTTTGAATTTAACTTTTTCCATTTTAATTTAAACATAGTTCTATACCCAGTTTCAAAAATCAACCCAGCTCGATTCAGTGAACCAAATTGAATGAAAGTAATTTTGTTAGAAAGGTTTTGAAATGCTTAATCCAAGCCCGTTGGATTCAAATCATTTGAATCTATAGATCAACCTTGGTAAAAATAACAAGGCAGAACCTTTTCTGCATTCAAACATTTTTCAAATTTAAACTATTATAGCTTTTGAGTTGATTCCAACTCTCAAAAATCACATTTGACCATACCTTTCATAATATATAAAAACATTTGGGTTTACTTACAGAAATAATGTTCAAGTAATAAAAGGATGCCACATAAACATTTCTAGTCACTTTATTTAAATGAAATAAAAGGTTAAATCTTATTAAATTGTGACACCACTTTAAATCACATTCCCATGTACTGAAATATTTGGTGATGACATGTGTCAACATGATCCCATGTTTGGTTTGGAGAATATTAAATCTTAAGTAGTTTTTCAATGAGTAGAAATTACTTTTCTAAAAATGAAATCAATAAGACAAATGCTTTAATCTTGTAATGTTAGTTATGATGCTAGATCATCTATAGAACCATTGTGTGTGATGATTGAACGTAGTTAAGTATTGCTTGGTGATTGTGTACCTCGTATTTATTCATAGACGCTAGTACCGACCAAGGATATGAGGAGGAAGGAGGATACTACGAAGAAGCCGAGGAGAATTCAACCACTGCTCTGCACAAGGCAAGCCTAATACTACTAGTTGATTGTGCAAGTTAACACTTGCAAGATACTATACCTATGCAAGCAAATACTTGCTTGTTACCATGTCAACTATATGCCTTAAGCATATATGATTATACCCATTTGCTGATACCCCCTCCTAGTTTTACTTACAAGCTTTCTACTTTATTTCTTTATCATAGCTACTACTACTTAGAGTTTACTTGAGTAAATTGTAGATACTAGATAGATAATTGAAGGATGCATAAAGAGCATAAAACTTGGCCTAAGCTAGATAATCTTCATGTCATCCTAAGGCATGAGATTGAACTTAGTTAAACTCCACTAGTTTACCACCCCTCATTAGTACTTACCCCCATTTGTAGATGCTAGTGCTAAGCATAAAACTTGATCAACTTTAGATGGGAATACTTGGTGGAAAAATGGTTATGAAAACCTTGGAATGATGGATCATTCTATTGAGATGTTTTGACATGTGTTTCCGAACACCAGATGATTTTGATGATGAAAATGTTGAGGCATGAGCCTTAGCCCTTTATAAAACTGATGGTTGTCTGGATGCGATACCATTCCAATTTTATCGTACAACCACAATACCCGAGAATTGGGTAGGGCTTGACTGGAAACTTATATACCTTAGTATTAGTTCCCTCATGGACAAGGTCTGAGCTGAGGCTACCTTGTGAAGATTGTCCACCTATGCAGTACCCAAGATGACAGTTGGTCATGGTTGGGAGGCCAAACTCACAGGAGAGTTTCAACACCCGGATTTTTCAATCCTAGATGCCTGTTATGCCATACATCGCAATCCCAGGATTACCATTTTTGCGAGACATAACAGAATTGGATACCATAGTACATCATCCATTACAAACGATACATAAGTTCTTACACAAATAGGGATCTCATGATCCAGTTCTTAATACAACATCAAGCAGCGGAATACGTAATAATAACGGTAGCGTAGGCGAAGCTCCATCTTCGGGTCACAGGCAATGCTGACGATGGGAGATGATCCTAGTTGTCATAAACTTCCTGGGGTCCGTCTTCCAGATACTCCTCTTCATAGTCTGGCCATGGGAATAGCCAGGGACAAAGCCATGAGTACTCTTTAAGTACTCACAAACTAATACTAACAGGTAAAGGGGTTTTTGGATAATAGGACACTAGGCTCTAAGGTTGTTTTGCAAAAGCCAGATTTATCTCTACGAAGTTCTAAAGCTAGTTACAATTTTATAACTCCTAAGTGGGATCTTGTAACTCATGTCACAACTCTGCTGTGGTCAAGTCAAAGTCTCACTTCATTTCACAAATCAATTTTGAAAGGTCTGATGGGGGAACAGTATGGACACTCCAACTGTCCATAACCGCGGACGCGGCTATTCGAATAGTTTGACACTCTGCAGAGATTGTACACTTTCACCACAACATTTGATACATCCGTCAGGAACAAATCCTGAATTCATCATACTCAGTATGCGGATAATCAATCCTAACCTTTCAATTACACGCCCTAGTATAAGCACCTCTCCTGTGAGTTTGGCCTCCCAACCATGACCAACTGTCATCTTGGGTACTGCACAGGTGGACAATCTTCACAAGGTAGCCTCAGCTCAGACCTTGGCCGTGAGGGAGCTAATACTAAGGTACATAAGTTTCCAATCAAGCCCTACCCAATCTTCGGGTATTGTGGTTGTATAATAAAATTGGAATGGTATCGCATCCAGACAACCATCAGTTTTATAAAGGGCTAAGGCTCATGCCTCAACATTTTCATCACCAAAATCATCAGGTGTTCGGAAAAACATGTCCAAAACATTTCAATAGAATGATCCATCATTCCAAGGTTTTCATAACCATTTTTCCACCAAGTATTCCCATCTAAAGTTGATCCAGTTTTATGCGTAGCACTAGCATCTACAAGTGGGGGTGAGCACTAATGAAGGGGGGTAAACTAGTGGAGTTCTAACTAAGTTCAATCTCATGCCTTAAGATGACATCAAGATTATCCAGCTTAGGCCAAATTTTATGCTCTTTATGCAACCTTCAAATATCATTATAGTATCTACAAGTCACTTAAGTAAACTCTAAGTAATAGCTTTGATAAAGAAATAAAGTATAAAGCTTGTAAGTAAAAACTAGGATTGGTTTATCAAGTGGATATAATCACATATGCTTAAGGCATATAGTGGTCATGGTAACAAGTAGTGGTTTGTGGCATCAGTAGGGTATCTTGCAAGGGTTATCTTGCACATTCACTAGTAGTATTAGGCTTGCCTTGTGCAGAGCAGTGGTTGAAGTTCTCCTCGGCTTCTTCTTCGTAGTATCCTCCTTCCTCCTCATATCCTTGGTCGGTACTAGCGTCTATGAATAAATACGAGGTACACAATCACCAAACAATACTTAACTACTTGCAATCATCACACACAAGGGTCCTACAGATGATCTAGCATCATCTCTAACATTACAAGTTTAAGGCTTGGTTTAATTCCTTTTATTTTTAGAAAAGTAATTTCTACTCATTGAAAATCTACTTAAGATTTAATATTCTCCAAACCAAACATGGGATCATGTTGACAAATGTCATCACCACATATTGTAGTCCAAGGGAATGTGATTTAAAGTGGTGTCACAATTTAATAAGGTTTTACCCTTTTATTTTATTTCAATAAAATGACTAGAAATGCCTATGTAGCATTCTTTTATTACTTGAACATTATTTCTGTAAGTAGACCTATATATTTTTATATATTCTGAAAGGTATGGTTAAATTGATTTTTGAGAGTTGGAATCAACTCAAAAGCTATTATGGTTTAAATTTGAAAAATGTTTGAATGCAGAAAAGCTTCTGCCTTGTTATTTTTACCATGGATGATCTATAGATCCAAATGACTTGAATCCAACGGGCTTGGATTCGGTATTCACAGGCCTTTCCAACAAAATTGGTTTCATTCAATTTGGTGCACTGAATCGATCTGGATTGATTTTTGAAGTTGGGTACAGAAGTGTGTTTGAATTAAAAAGAAAAAGATTTAATTCAAATCACTGGGCTGCAAGGAAAAGTTCTCGGGCGGCCGCTAAGCGCAGTTCGCTGGCTGCTTAAGTGGGTGTCCCCACTTGCCAAGGAGAGTGGATGGGCGAAGTCACGGGCAACGTGGGTCGTTTGATCTGATTCTAATCCAACGGCTAGGAGTCATCGTCGACGCGAGACAACGTCGGCGAGAAAGAAACCTAGTGCGGCCAGTGAGGGTTGTTGGGGGATCACCGGGGTGCTGGCGAGGGTCGGCGAGGCGGGCGAACGACGAAGTCGACGATGGCGAACTCAGGGGTGGTTGCGGCAGCTCCTGGGGTGGACAAAATCGATGGCTCCCTTCTTCTCCAGAGGCGGCGAGCTCCGGTGAAATTTCGGCGAGGTGGTGCTCGCCTTGCTCTGGGAACGGCGTGGCACGATCAGTGACGAGAGGGGAGTGAGATGGTGTGAAGAAATCGAGCGGGGGTGGCCTCTATTTATAGTGGAGCGAGGGGACCGACGGGGCGCAAGGTGAACTCGTCGGGGGCGATGTTACAGGCGGCTATCTGCATGGGCGATGGCAGGGGACGGTGCGAGGTTCCCTGGCGATGCTCAACAACATGGTTTCGAGACGTGGGGCGGTGCGGTTTGGTCTGGAACATGCGACGCTCTGCGCGGCAGAGGCGGCGTCTTCGACGGCAAGCGGTGGCTGTTCGTCACGGGGCGGCACACGGGGATGTCTGGAGGTCTCCTGGGTCGGTGGGGATTGTGTATGCACGCGGCGAGGGCGGCGCGCGGTCTGTGGGCTTCGGTCGAGGGTGGTGCTCTAGCGCACGCTCGGCATGGTCGCTGGCGGTCTGGGCGCGGTCCGTGCGTGTGGTCCAGTGGTTGGCAAGGTTCGAGCGGTGGACATGGAGTGGCGGTGGACGGTGGGCTGCCTCCCAGACATGCTGGCTAGGCTTGTGTCTCCTCCTAGCTTGCTGTCGACTATGGGGTGGCATAGGTGTGCTCGGCTGTTCACCATTGATGGCAATGGCAAGCTCACAGTGGTGCTAGTGCTTGGTTAATCTTCCTATATGATCTACTGAGCTGGTTGTGAGCTAAATAGGGAACAAGTTACGCCAATTTTACTGCACACTATAGTGTTTGATGTTTGTTTGATTTGTATCTGCAACCTGTTTGATGAAATGGCCGCATGAATTCAAGTTTTGAATTTTGAAAAGATTTTTGGTGGGTTTGCTAGGTTGGTGCTGGGGAGTCTGCAGATGCTTGGGTTTTGAAAGTTGAGCTTGTTTGAGTGGTTTTTGAAAAAGTGGGATCTTCCCATATGATGAAGATTTAATTTTGAATTGTCATTTAAACTATGCATTTGAAAGTTTCTGGATGATAACAAAGTGGGCCTTGCTACTTTGTTAGGAGTACATTCAAGGGGTGCAAAGATCCAGAAAAGTTTCTGTTAGGTTCTGAAAGTTTGAGACAGCCAAAGTAGGCATGGGAGTTAAATTGGTCAAAGTGACCATTCCTTTAATATATTTGTTTTGATTTACTTGTCTTTAGGAAAAGTGTGGGAAATGTTTTAGATGATGTTTATTTCACCTAAGAAACATTTTACAAGCAATGAAACAATCAAACAAGATGGTCCAAAGAATTTCAAAATCCATGCATACTCATATGCATGCATTCATAATTTTATTTAGAAAAGTTTTTGTTAACCCTAAATGTTGGTGACTAATGCTTGATGATCCAAGCTTAGTATTTTTGGGATGTTACAGAGAGGTGCTTATACTAGGGCGTGTAATTGAAAGGTTAGGATTGATTATCCGCATACTGAGTATGGTGAATTTAGGATTTGTTCCTGACGGATGTATCGAATGTTGTGGTGAAAGTGTACAATCTCTCCAGAGTGTCAAACTATTCGAATAGCTGCGTCCGCGGTTATGGACAGTTGGAGTGGCCATATTGTTCCCCCGTCAGATGTTTTCAAAATGACTTGTGAAATGGATTGAGAATTTTGACTTGACCACAACAGAGTTGTGATATGAAATACAAGCTCCCACTTAGGTGTTATAACATTTCAACTAGCATTTCTTGCTTCTGAACTTAGTAGAAGTAAATCTGGCTTTTTGCAAAACAACCCTAGAGCTTAGTGTCCTATTACAAAAACCCCCTTCACTTGTTAGTATTAGTTTGCGAGTACTTAAAGAGTACTCATGGCTTTGTCCCTGGCTATTCCCGTGGCCAGACTATGAAGAGGAGTACCAGGAGGATGGACCCCAGGAAGGTTACGACAACTAGGATCATCTCCCATCGTCATCATTGCCTCTGACCCCGAAGATGGAGCTTCGCCTACGCTACCGTTATTATTACGTTATTCCGCTGCTTGAGTTGTATTAAGAACTGGATCATGAGATCCTTATTTGTGTAAGACCTTATGTATGGTTTGTAATGGATGATGTATTGTGGTATCCAATTCTGTTATGTCTCGCAAAAATGGTAATCCTGGGATAGCGATATATGGCATAACAGGCATCTAGGATTAAAAATCTGGGTGTTGACAATAACTTTATATATATGCCCTGGATCACTTTTATATAGCAATGCTGATAATTTTAGTTTAATTATGTTGGTAACCTAGACTGTTTTGTTTGCAAATGTCCCATTTTTGTAAGTTTCATAAATATATGCTTCTAAAAATGTTAGGATAGGTGTTGGATAACTTTTTTTTATATGAGTTGGTAACTGTAGCTCTAAGTGGTTGATTAATATACATATATTCATTGGTAACTTTATGCAATTTTATAGTAAAAACATCCATGCTAGATATATAATTATATCGTATGTTTAGTTGGCATGAAATACGTATTAACATGTTTTCTTTGTAGGCAGCATATAACAGATTATATGACATTAACAAAAAAAATGTTTTGTCCCTTTTTCTTCTTGTATTTCTTTTTGGGACATACTCTATGCATCTGTTAACTTAATGAACTTACCGAAAATGGGTGGTGATAAAAATGAGTGTGAAAATTGTTCCTTGGATGACAAACTTGAAGATCATCGTTGTGATTGCTATTTGGGGCTTGGGTTTCATGGTTGTCGGGCTATCTTTTGATGGAGGTTCTATTTTATGGTAGCCGTAGTTAAAATTAGGTTTCAATTTATGGGAACTTTTATTTTAGGATATGTCGTTCATGGAACTATTTGTGCTGTAATTTATACGACTCTATGTTTGTGTGATGTAATTAAACTATCCTTATTGTTTAATATATGTTGTGTTTTTCAATTTTTTATTTATGGTGATAAACATGTGGTTTTCTTTTTCCATATGGGGTCCGTCATTTCTATCCTTTTTCATTTGGACATTTCCTTTGTCCTTTCTTTAATCTTTTTGTAGTGTATCAACAAAAAGTTGATTCTAAGTGCAAAAAGGCGGTAAATGATGAAAATATAGTTATTTCTCTTGATGATATGTTGGGTGAAAAGATTGTTTATCAAGTTATTCGGAACTTTACGAAAGATACCAAACAGTTGAACCAGACTAGTTGTTCAATTCCAGGTATTGAAACAAAATTGTTTAGTTCTTGTTTATGTATTTGAATGGATATTTTTTATATGTTGCATTAATTTTTTTGTTGTTGTAGTTGTTCCTGATTATTCAACTCTAGGTATTAGTTCTGCTCTTCCAGTTGCTGTCGTTGGCGGTGTTACACCTGCGACGCAGCTGCACACTGTTAGACTTATTCATCATGCCAAGTCTCTTCTTCCTCTGTTCTCCTATACTAGGACAACTGCAGAAGAAGATGCATTATATAATAAGATTATCATACACACACGTAATGATAATAAGTCGAAGATTAAAAATTATGTGCATGTTCTTTTTTTATAATCTTCTATCCTTTTTAGTATTCTCTATTGGTAACTTCTAAATGTTACCATTGGTCACTTTTACTATTTTATGCTCGATAACTTGACCTTTATGGTATTTGGTTGATAAGTTGTACTAATCCTGGTGGGTCACTTGTACTATTTTTACTGGATAACTCTAAGTTTTTACAGTGGATAACTTGAACCTTTTTTTGTTACTTGTTTGATAACCTATACTACTACTGGTGAATCACTTGTACTTCTTATTGCTGATAACTTTATGTTTTTCATTGTGGATCATTTTTAATGTTTATGGTTGATAACTTGATCTTTTTATTTGTACTGGTTGATAAGTTGTACTAATACTAGTGGGTCACTTGTAATATTTTTAGTAGATAACTCTTTAGTTTTACAGTGGATAACTTGAAAAAAATTGTGCTGGTTTGATAAGTTGTATTACTACAGGTGGATCACTTGTACTGTTTGTTGTTGATAACTTATGGTTTTCATAGTGGATAACTTGTATTCTAATCATTACATATATTTTTTTGTAGCACACCAATTTTTAAAAATGAACCAATGTGGGTGACAACTAGTAATTTTGCTGAAAGTGTGATGCCATATGGCGAGCTTTCTAACAATATGTGTGATCTTGCTATTTCTGCAATGCAAGATAATTATCAATCCAACAATATAATTTTTCCTTATATCGTTACTAAATATCTATTGGAGGGAAGATTCACCGCCACTCTTGTTCGAAGGTCGTTCAGCAGAGATGACAACTACAAACCCAACCACAAACATATGGTATGCGGCCTAATTTGATTATTTATTGTTTTTATTCTGTTGTATGCAGTTGATAAGTGTAGATCATAATGTATGGTAACCATTGCTTATTTGTGTTGATAACTCTTTCATTTCTACCTAGGTTACCACTGTTTTTTTCTACACGTGCATCTACTTATCTTACGTTCATTTTTTCTATAGCTTTGCTTTGCTGTCCTTCAGGAGCTAGGGACTAAAAAGGACCGTATGGGACATTGGTACATGTTTTCTGTTAATATCCCTGCCAAAAGGTTTGAGATTCTTGACTCGCTCCATGGTGAAGCTAATATAGAAATGATTGAACATGCGACCAAGCTAATGGAAGTAATAAAGAAAATGTACATCGTTAATTATTCTGATTCTAGAAGACAGATTGAAGATTTTGAGTTGATGTGTGTCCCTATTTCGAATCAAGTTGACAGGTTAGTTTTATTTATACTGTGGCATCATTTGTTTTCTGTTCTTGTATTAGTTTGTTTGTACGCATGTAATTATATTTTGGTTTTGTATAATCATTGATATTATATTGTTTATTCTCTACTTTTTGTTTTTCAGTACTGATTGTGGGTTCTTCATGCTCAAGAACCTTGAATTGTGGAATGGAAGCATCGTGCCTTGTATTTTTCAAGATATGATGTCGATTATTAAAGAAAAGATGACTTCTTTTTGGTTGAACCACCCTCGTAATGTTCTTTTGAATCGGAGGTCACTTTTGGAAGAAAATAAGTTCTGAGGTATATTTCCCAAGTTATCCACACTCTTACATGTTTGTTATCCAGTCATATCTTATGTAAGTTATCCACACTATGTTTTATAAGTTACCCATCTTATACGTGTTTTCGTATATATGATTGTTTTTATGCTTTATTTCTACTGTCAATTCTATTTGATAATTTTTCTATTGATGATTTTGAGGGATAATTTCAACATATAAGCATGGATAATTGTAGTTTTTTATCTACTGGATAACTTCTACTTGTTTGCATGGATAACTGTTGTATTTGTTGGTTGATAACTTGTAGTCATATGCCTGGATAACTTCTATTTTAAATAGTATATTAATGTTTTGTTGGATAACTTCTACATATACGCATGTATAACTGTAGATTTATCTAGTGGATAACATGTATTTTGTATGCATGGATAACTGTTGTGTTAGGTGATGGATAACTTGTACTCATATGCATGGATAACTGTTGTGTTATCTGTTGGATAACTTGTACTCATATGCATGGATAACTTAAAACCATAGAATGTATAGCATGAACTATCATACATAGAAACAACGAATATATCGTTTGCATATTGTGTTACATAAACATTCTATATTTGGTATCCTAGCAGCTTCAACTTTTCCTGGCATTTGCGGATGGTGTGACCTTCTGCCCGCAGTGGCTGCATTTTTTTTATTTCTTTGTAGCAAGGTCTAGTGGATTTTGTTTGCTATTTGTCGTGGTCGCCCTTTTGTTACCGACTTCTCCGAGTTCTGTATGTTCTTTGTTGATGACATGTGAGATCCCGATGTGCTTGTTGTTTGAACTGTTGCATAGTTGCTTGTTGGTTGTGATATGTTTGGTGGGGCAGTTGTCGGAGGTGTCACGCTTGCGTCGTTAGGAGCACTAGACGATGGCATAGTAATTGCTTCATTTTCGGCCTATCTTGCCTTCTTCTCTTCTCTTCTTGCTATCACATCTAGCTCTTGTTTCATTTCCTTCAAGTGTTTCCTAATGATTTTTCTTCCATCATTTGTCTTTACTCCTATGTTTGCAGCTCTGGCAAACTCTTGTCTGTATGATGCAAACACCATCATATTTCTTGAGTCTTCAGGCATCTCTTTCTTTCCTTGTTTATGTTTGGCATTTGGTTCAGCTAGGATAGTTTCCGTGTCCAAAGTCCACCTTTTTAGGATGTACCTATCTGGGATTTGATGGACTTTTATATGCGTCATCACTTTTATAATGTGGCAGCACAGCATACCGTCACAATCGAATTTGCAGCAGTTGCATTCATATGTTCCTTGTTCCCAGTTCGTGAATACCCTATAACTTCTGTAACCATAGTGTGGAACCGGTATCCCTATTATGCTTAGTTCAAACTGGTAGCCGTTGAGGTGGTCGCATTCGTATAACATGCTCTTTCGCATTTCGCTCTAAAACCTAAAGAAAATTTTCCTCGTATATGATTTTGCCATTTGTCTCTCCATAATGCTTCCATACCACCACTCCGGTCTGTCAAAGCTGTATCACACTCTTCCTTTAGCTCAGCATTGTAAATCTTTTCTTGTACTTACATGTACTGTTGTACAAACTCAAATGGAGTTGCTTGGTTTGACGTACCGCTTGAGCACTGCGTTGAATCCTTCGCTTCTTGCTGTGGTCTGAAGGAATGGGAAAAGGGCGTGCATAAAGTACGCTGGTACCCAAACCTTTTTTTGTTCCCATAGTGAAAACAGATCCACATTGTCACAGACATTATGAGTATTTATCATATGCATCCAAGCCTCTTCAAATTCCTCCGGTGACAAGCTGTTATTCACACATGCATTGAAAGCGTCGAGAAGCTCTGGGTGGTTGGCCATGAATGTCCCTATTCTCTCAGTTGCATTCTGGATGATGTGCCATCTGCAATTCATGTGAGTTGCATCCAAGAAAACATCACTTATAGCACCACCAATGGCAGCATCTTGATCTGTTATTATATTTTTTGGTGCTAAGCCATCCATTGCCAGTCTGAACATTTGAAACATCCACACAAAGTTGTCCTTAAGCTCTCGACGCACGAACCCGCATCCAAACTAAACCGATAGTCCATGGTTATTTATCCCAATAAATGGAGCGCATGGTAGTTTATACCGGTTCATTAGGTAGGTAGTGTTGAACGATATGCAATCATTGTATCCAGACTTGTATGCTCTTCGTGATGCGCCGTCAACCCAAAACAGGTTCTCAATCCTGTCCTCTTCATTAAGTGTAAATTTGTAGAAGAAATCTGGATCTTTTGCCTTCATCTTTTCGAAGTATGCCAAGGTGTCTTGCATGTCGTGGTGATTGTTTTCACTGCGAAAAGAAGCCCTTAGGTTTGCCACGTCTTTTTCTATGTATGGCACATCATTCAGATTGTCGTAGAAACTTGCCACCAGCTGCATCTATCGGCATGTTTCGATGTTGCATGCATGCAGCATCCACAAGAACACCTTTTCTTCTACTGGTATGTTCCGATGCGAACGCAAGAACCTTGTTAATGAAGGTTTTATTATCAGGGATGGTTATGATCATCCGATGAATGTTGAACATACCACCATGCATCCTTTCTCTTGACATATAAGTGTGTTGTGCACCCAGTCCTTGGATGTGTATTTTTGTCCACTTCTTGACACATGATTTTGGGTTCTGGGTGTCTTCCTTTTCTTCGTGAGGTTTACCAGCTTTTGTGCACATAAGATACACCTTGTTTAGCTCATTTCTTACGTCTTCTCTTGGCCAATCTATCCTTATTTCAAAACCCTTCCGCTGTGAATACGCCCTATAGTGTTCTCTAGCTGATTCAAAACTGTCAAAGTGCATTCCATCTGTTGGTGGTTGCGGTGTGGAATGTACTTCATCTCTGGCATCATTGTGTGCATTATTCTCCCCATCCTCATTTGAATTTGCAGTGTGTACTGGTGTTTCTTTGATTGTGCCACCCGTGGTTGTTTCTTGTGCAGCTTGTTCAACTATAGTATACATGCAGTCATTGTCAGTATGTTCTTCAGTTTGGACATCTCCTGTTATGCAAATAATCATATGTTATCATTTTTGTTTTTCTTGTTAGAATCGGTATATATAATGAGAAATCATGGATAACAGCAGTTCTAATAGGTGGGTAACTTTTTAAACTAGCAAGTATTTTGTAAACATGTCATCTGTATTTGCAATGTTTTAGTGTAACATCCCAGCATTTAGGAACTAATGAAGGGTAGATTTAGGAATTTAAAATGTTGCATGCATTCATCTGTGAAAATGTGGGTAAATTTTTCGCCAAATAAAAACCTGAAGTGATCAAGGTTTCTTTCATGCTTTGAGCTTAGGTATAGTCTTGAAGGATGATTGTTATAGACTTTGATATGATCTTTGTGGACTTATGTGTTTTGGGAGATGTAATTTGAATTTAAAACTTGAGTGTTTGAATTATAATTCAAAAGGATTTTTGAATAATGTTTGAGTATTTGATTTAATTAAGAGTTAACCAATAATAACTCAAACTTTATATCAAGAAAGCAATTAAGAATATGAATATCCATTTCATAATTCAATAAATAAGTTACAAAAATGTAACTTATGAAAATCATCCACAATCTTTACAATAGCAAATAAATAAAGAATAATATTTCTTTATTATAATAGTACAATCTTTCTTACAATAGAATAAAAATAAAGAGTACAAAAGAATAAATTAAAGATTACAATTGAATATGAGAGTTATTACAAGTGACTAATCTATAAAGAAAAATAAAAACCTAAACTAAAGTCTTGATCTTCAAATCTGGTTCCTGCAAAATAAGAATAAACTTAAAAGAAAAAGAAGGTTAGGATTAGAATTATTTTTTACTCTCAGAAGTTGACAGTGAAGTGCATTGTTCACCTTTTCATCATTGAGTATATAAGGGGCAAGTTTCACCAAAATGAAAGAATGTATCTTTCATAATTTTAAGCCATACGTCAAATCACGGCAAGGAGGGGAAAGTTTCACCAGCCAGGAAGTAACCAGTTAAAAGTAACTTTCAAAATTCAGAACATATCCACATCCGTAATAGCACAGCAAAGACACACAACAAATCGCATGGTGTGTGTCACACCACAGCAGCAGCACAACCAAACAAAACTATCAACACAGCCGTGGGAAAACCAATCCCCACACCATTCCATTTCTTTTACACACCAAGCACAGCAGCCAGCAGCTAAACCAAGCCAAAGCCAAGCTAGATCAAACCAACCAAAGCCTAGGATCACATCACCAAGATGGTGACATAAGGAGGGGTAGATCAGGTGGATAGCAAGACCAAGATCAAGCCATCAGGATCAGGAGATGATGGACTAGATCAAGGACAAGCCAGGAGCTGGAAATACCAGGGGAGCACCAGATCAAGCTACCACAATATCAACCACTAGCAACCACAACATCAAGTGACAGTGGTGAGTAAATAGACCAACAAATGATCTATCTGTCTAAGATTAGACACTCATACATGATCTAATTCTTATTCAAACTCTCAGAAAGCACCCAAGTGGGGTGAATCCATCATTGAGGTTTTAAACTCTAAAAGCAAACAGAAAAGTATAAGGATCCAACTAAATCTCAGAACAACATCATTGATTTAGCTATCAAGCTATATTTCAATTCAAGAATGAACATAGATAAGATTTAAACTTCTAGGCACATCTCTAAGACAAGAGTAGCACCTTAGAATCTAATCTTATGGATCTATATAATTTATCAAGCTTACATGCATTTTTTCCCAACTTTGCTTCAAGCAATAGTAGCTGGTATCACTACCAAAACCATCCATATGAATCAACTAGATAAAAGCCTAATCCCTAAACCTCAGACCAACATCATTGGTCTTAGGGATTTAAGAAAGGAAAGTTTCTACTTATATTTAAAGCCAAACTCATCTTAAGCTTGAACCAAACCAAATCAAGAAATAGAATCTAATCTTGTGTGCCATACAAAGATGGTGTCACAAGAGCAGTTCTACATTAATCAGTTTAAGCATTCAATCTTCACAGATTTAACCAACCAACTGTAAATCATTTTCCTTTCATCACAGGAATCATAATTAAGGAAATTCCTATGTATATCTTCACTGTTTGAAACCATTTGATCTCAAACTACATCTGAGTTCTTAAGCCAACAAGTGTTAATACAGTGATTTCATCACACAACACTCACTGTCATTCACCAAGTAATGACAGTGGTGAAACAGTAAACCACAAGATTCCCAAGTATTGTCTCTATAGCAACTTTATCCTCTGACCACATCAAAATTAATCCATAGAATCATCTAATAAACCACTAGCACCACCACAGTTCATCTTAAGTAGCAAGCCACAACTAACAATCATTTAGCATGCTTAGGGACCATCAACACATGATCCAATTCATCAATTACCTAATCCACAGCAGGGTATGAACCCTAAGCAGAACCAAGAACCCTAATCAGGACAGGACAGTAACCAGGACGGTCACCACCAACATCTAGCATAAGATGGCCTAGTATAGAGAGCACGAGGGGAGAGGAAGGACTTACCAAAGGTCCTCGCTGTAAATTATAAGAGGAAGCAGAGGTGGCCGACGACCATGGCGGCACAGGGAGCACCCCCAGGGGGGCGCTGCGACCCATACAATGCCATAGCGGCAACCTTAGCCACACCTGGAGGCAAAGAATAGCACCACGGCGCACGATAGCAGCGGCGGCGCCAGGATCCACGCCAACCCAAACCCTAGGGTTCGGGACGACATCGATCTGGTCGCAGGAGAGATCCTAGTCCAAATCCAGTTGGGCAGGAGGGAAGAGCAGAGTCGACAACCTCTTCCTGTACCACGGCGGCAGCCAGGGCGGTCCACGACGGTGGGAATCGCCGGAGGCGACACCACTGGCCACGGGGTCAGGGAAGGAGAAGGAGAGGGGTGAGCTCGAGTGAGAGACAGGGAGGGTTGGGCTGGGTGGGCCGAAAACCCTTCGGGGTGGTCGTTTTGACTTTACCTAATGGGCCACTAGGGCCCAATAAGAATAAGCCAGCCCAAAACCTTTAAGGCTTGTTTAAATAAATAGGAAAAGAGCAAAATACCCCTAACTTAAATAAACTTTAGAAAATAAAATAAAAGTACAAAAATTATAGATAAAATATTTTTCGATTCACAATAATCCAAACTATCCAAATAAATTAAGAAATGAAATTTTAGACATATAAATTTTATTAAGAATTTTGTAATTTATATATTCTTTATGGAATTTTACAAAATTATTGAAAGATGATAAAAATAAATAAAAATCACTTTCATTATATATTAATATTTTAGTATTTTAGAAAAATACTAAACAAATATTTAATAACAATTTTTGATATTTAAATGATAATTCTTAAAGTAATTATTAAATCAATAAAATTCAAATAAAAGGGAAATAAAATAAAAGAATCCAATGTTCTACTATAAATATTAAAAAAATAATATTTATAAATACTTTAGTATTAAAAATATTTTTTATAATAATGGGGAGAATGCATATCAAGTTAAATGATGCATTACATTACTTTTGCATAATCATTTTGCTTCTTTAAATATTGTCCTTACCGGGCAATAATGATGTTTTTGTAGACATAGAAGCTCAAGGTCCAGTGCAAGCATCCGACTTAACTACCTTGCAATCACAAGGCAAGTTCATCACTTGCTCATGTCCTTTGAAGAGTCTTTATCAAAGTATTTGTGAATTGTGTGTTATCATACACTATAGAAAAAGAAAATAATATTTTCTCAAGATACTAAATCTTAGATATCATCCTAAGTGGTGATATAATGGAGCAATAGAACTTAGGGCTCTACTTGCACTAATGAAGAACAATTAGGAATTAAAAACCCATGACATCAGTGATTCTAGCGCCGTATATTACGCGTTAACCATGAGATTTGGAATGGGATGGAGAAGTCAGATGTATCCTTTTCCTCTTGTATGGAGGCAAGATGACCTTAACGTGACGTTGTGATTCCTTGTGTGGATCCAACATATGGGTGGTCACCCTTACGCCCCACACTTTTTGTGTCTAGATTATCTATGAATGGTGTTTAGAGAGATAGTCCATGTAAATGATACTAATCCAGGCATCACTAGCTCATAGAGTCTTCGGGAACTCATCAAGGTTTTAGCCTGCCCGAAAGGGGGCTTAACGAAGGTGAGCTAGCCCGAAGGATCGTGCAGACATATGAGGTCGTGGAGAGGGCAGTGATTGGCTTGGACCAACTACTGGGCCCCACATCATGGAATTGTGGACGGGAAAGTACGCCCGGTTGTGCAACAAAGAGTTGATCTCTCATGGGCAAAGTGACGCACCTCTGCAGAGTGTAAGAAATGTAACTTGTTACTCCATGTTCCGGGAAGGAGCTACTAACGCAGCAGGAAAGGAACTCCATGAAAGTTCTGGTCAACATGTGAAGGCTGGTGGTCATAGATTTTCATAACAAAATCAACCTTTAAAGAAAGATTTACGTAAATTGCATAGTGCCAAAGACTGATAGTCCGAGGTGGTAGATAGTGCATCAAACTTCCTACCTTGCATATAATGAATTTGTTGGGTAACATTGTTACTCATCCTTTCCTTTGAATCCTTGCTTAGACTCTGAGAATTCCGAAGATACTCCAATGTATGCATCTGAGAGTCAAGAGGAGGTTTTCTATGAAGAGCCCAACTTGTATGGAGTCGTAGAAGGGGAGGACTACGACATCGTCTACGGAGGAGAGTTCCAGGAATCCGAATAATTATTATAGTTCTAGTAACCACTTGAGTCGAGCATCATGAACAATATATAGCAATAAGTTGCTGAGCTCAATTTGGAGTTTAAGTTTTAAATTTGAAACTTCCGCTGAAACACTTATATTTTGGTTTGTAAGTTGAATCTTTTGGAATTCCTGAATTTCCGGTATTGTAATAATATTAATGTGTGTATGTTTGTAATATGTACCCGCAATGTTTCTGTTGTACCACTCTGAGGGGTGTGATATTTACGGAACAATTTCTGTGAATGTCATGTCAACGACTATAGTGTACTACACATGCAGTGGTATGTTGGGTCACCGCATTTAGTCACACATATTTTGTAGTGTTTATATTGTTGTTAAATTCTACATGTAGCATGGGTAACTATAGTGGTAGATATGTTGATAACTTGCACCTATGTTCCTGGATAATTGATAAATTAAATTTGTTGGTAACTTGAGTAATATCATATGGATAACTAATTTGTAAAGTTGTGGATAACTTTGTACTCATATGCCTAGATAACTGTAGATTTAGATAGTGGATATCTTGTACTTATATTTCTGGATAACTTCTACTTATCTTTATGGATAACTTCTACTCATATTTATGGATAACTTCTGCATATAGGCATGGATAACTGTAGCTTTATCTAGTGGATAACTTGTACTTATGTTCCTGGATAACTGTATTTTTAGCTAGTGATAACTTCTACTCATGTTCCTGGATAACTTTCTAGCATGTAAGCATGTTTAACTGTACTTTTAGCTAGTGGATAACTTCTACTCATATGCATGTATAACTGTAATTTTAGCTAGTGGATAACTTCTACTCATATGCATGTATAATTGTACTTTTTGCTAGTGGATAAGTTCTTCTTGTAAGCATGGATAACTGTAGTTTTACCTAGTGGATAACTTTCTGCATGTAAGCATGGATAACTGCAGATTTAGCTAGTGGATAACTTCTGCATATAAGCATGGATAACTTCTGTTTTAGCTAGTGGATAACTTCTGCATATAAGTATGGATAACTTCTGTTTTAGCTAGTTGATAACTTCTGCATATAAGCATGAATAACTTTCTTCATGTAAGCATGGATAACTATAGTTTTAGCTAGTGGATAACTTTTGCATATAAGCATGGATAACTTATGTTTTAGCTAGTTGATAACTTCTGCATATAAGCATGGATAACTTTCGTTTAAATACTGCTGGATAAGTTGATTGCATATAATCATCATACCTTCGTTTATAACTTGCACGATAGCATCTGTGTGTGAAACATCAGCATGCTCTTCTTCTATTTCTTGATTTGGTTCCGCATTTAGGTCGATATCCATGATTTCAGAGTTGTTCAACCAAAATATTCATCATGTTAGATTTTAGGATGAAGCAATAAATAGGATATCATGTCTATTTAGTTGTTAGTTGTCCTAAATTAGTTGTTTGTAATGTAGAGATCAACATATACTGTCACTGAAGCTTAGGATGATTGATTTCTTATAGTTTGAATAAGATTGGACATATCTCAGATGCAAAATTGAGGAGTAGTTATAGATGACCTGTTTTTTGTTTAGATCCATGTTGTGCAGCAGCATATTGTCATCTTGAGAACCATATAGAGATGTTGCTACCAAAATTATGGTGAATTGAAGGTTTGATTTGAAAAGTACCTGCTGTTTTTTCTTGTGTGTTCCTTTTTTTACTTTTCAGGAGCAGTGTGTTGGGCATCAAGGTGTTAAGGTGGAACTACAATGGCGTTCTTGGCTAGAGGATGAAGGCGACATGGGCAGGTGAGTAATCGGGGGAGGGGATAGCGCTAGATCTGGGGGGATTTCGGTTCCGTTCTGGTTTGGGTTTTTGCTTGGAGAGGAAGATGGTCCAGCCAGCTTTTCTTTTTTGGACCTGGTCACGCGTCCAGGGTGGGAGGGGAAGGGCGCGGGGCGACACGGGGTTGCAGTCGGAATGCGGGGTCTCGTGTCGGAAACACACGCCAGAAACGCGTGTTTTTAGGACGTCCACCGGTAGGCGTGTCCTTTTTAAAAATAGGGATTAAAGTAAAGACATGGAAAAGGACTTAGACCGTTGATACATTTTAATCTCTATTCATTTGTGTGTCTACTTTCGGCGGCTTGAACGGCTCGGATGCAAAGCAATGCTTTGGGCACAATCAATGGCTAGACCCAACTGGAACCTCTTTTTCTGTAAGCATCTCTAATAGCTGCCCTATAAATCGCTTCTGTCCAAAAACCAGTTATATAGGACATAAAATCGCAAAACGCAGCTCTAGTAGTAGCGATTAAATGCCTTTGCCTTAGAATATTTTTGGGCAAGCCTTAAAAAAAACCTCCACCCAAATAAGCACAATGGGACATGGGCCGTCCATCTCCCCTTTCGCTGATTTTGGTGTTTTCGAAAAATCTTCAAACAATTTGGAAAAAATACCTACATACGTAGCAAAGGACTCGCACTACATATCTAAAAAGTTCCAATCCCAAACTTTTTATACCTTTGGCGCATCAAAAAAGACAAACTTGATGAATTTTGTATGTGTACTGTTCACGCTCCAGATCTAAAAATTTATCTTTTTTTTAGCTCAAAGTACAATGTATTTTCACACAATTTTTGGCACGAGTGTAGTGTATATCATGATATACATGCACGTACTTTTTTCAGTATTTTTCGAACCTTTAAATTTGAAATTTTTCTAAGGTTTAAAGGAAAAAAAGTACCGGGCTATCTGGAGCCCGGTCGCGCTGCCCCAAAACTGCTGAACCGCATGGGGACCACCCAACTATCGCGCGGGAACCGTCGGATCTCCACCGCCCACGGCGTCCGCCTGGCTGCTGCCGCACGATGCCGTCACACCCGCAGGATGACTGGCTTCCACGGAGTACGATTGCGGTCCTCGGGCCCGCAGAGCTCACCTTCATCGGCGAGCGGGCGATGAGTGGTAAAGTAGTGATTCGTGCAATGTCGTTTGTTTAGTGGAATGTTGGTTTAAATTTGTATAATAATTGTTTGTACTAGTTTGAAATTCGATGTTTACGTGAACTTTTAGGGCTGCCGCTGCAGCATCCTTGCCCTATTATAGGGCAACCAAGAAATTGGCATCTAATTTTGTGCCCTATAACCTTTTAGGGCAGCTGTTTTGAACTTTCATGGCACAGTCTTTTTAGGGCTGCCATTAGAGATGCTCTGGCAAATGGACGTCTGGTTCACTCGATGGGCTGATATTCTTCCAAGGCTCGATGGGTTACCCAACCGCAGAAAATTACACATGAAATTCTCATACATAGGTATATTTTGGAGAGAAGACTGCGAGGGCTCATTGATCAAGTGATCAAGGAAACTTCGAGTATATCGAAATTATTAGTAGAACTTTTTTTAGCAATTCCAAGACTGCGAGGGCTCATTGGTCAAGGAATCTTCGGGCATATCGAAATTATTAGTAGAACTTTTTTGTAGCAATTCCACGCGATCGTAAATAACAATTCAATCCATAATAGTACAGTACAAGAACTAGTAGTATTTTCTCAGCAACCAGGGCTTTGCAAATGTTTGTGGTCTTCTTCTATTCAATGCTTTTGGAAATCATGGAACCCTAAAGAGCCCTCAATTGAAACTTACCCATCGAACACAAATGAGACCTTTTTTTTTGTAATCTTACATACCAATCATCTATTTTGCACATATGATCTTATGTTTGTTAAAACGTGACCCAAACGAATGCTCACTTATTTGGATGGTGGCTCACCTGAGCATCCTGCATCCATGACGCGACGGAGAACCAGGCAACGGCCAGAAAAGGCAGCACACAGTAGCGATGGCTTTGGCGTGCTGCTTTTGTGTTCACGATAATAATTTGTTAATATATGAATATCCGGTCATCCTGTGTAAAGAGACACCATTGTCTATCTTCATGAAAAAGCACACTGCAACAGATAAGTCACTTTACTCACGACGCAATATTCAGATTTTTCCGACGCAATATTCAGATTTTTCAGAGATTAAAACCGTCGCAATGAATCAGTTCGGAGTTACCACAACTATTTGGTTCAACACAACCGAGGATTGTTCATTGACACACTAAATACCCAACGGCACAATCTGCGTGGAGTTTCAGACTGACAAGTTAGTGACAACCAGTCTCATCACCTCAGTTAGGAGCAAGGTGTGAGGGCTCAGGTGTATTTCCTACACGAAAACTCAATTAGACGGCGATGCGTTAGCCCATTCCCAGAGAACCTCATAAGGTTGACGCGGATCATCCTCTTTTGGGGATGATTCTTCTTGATCTCGCGTCATTCTTCTGAAGACAGCAATCTGGGAAGCGTAGCCGGGTTCCTCGCCTGAGCCGCCGACGCCACTGAACTCCACGCTGTAGCTGTGGCTCGCTGCAAGACCAGTAGCCCAGTGCTGGAACTGGGCCCTTGTCCACTCGAACTTGTGGTCATGGTTGCGAAACTTGCAAGGTCCCGTATTTTCTTCTGGCTCCTCTTCCTTGTTGGGCATAGCAGACCTCTGGAGGATAGGGTTGTATTCGTAGTTGGGTGTGGAAACAATGAGCACCGCCGGACAGAATGAACTCAAGACGACGCTCCCGAACAGACTTGCTTCATCCTCCTCCACATGCTCAATCACCTGCAATTTACATGCATCAGTCTACAAACAAAAACAACACCAGAAATGTACAAAACCAAACCATGTGAGCATTTCAATGGATCACCATACAGAGCTACCAAGTTCACAGCTTGGATCCCAATCATGCCAAGACATTTCTGTAACATAGGTTACCAACTACAAATGTGCACCCTCCAGGTATGCAGTCTTACAGACACGTCAGTAACTAACTCACACAGTGAGTCCTATAGTAATTCGAGACCAAATCCATATTAGGAACTAACAAGCCTAGAGTAATTCTAAAACAAAACCAAGTGTCACATCTTTTGCAATAAAACCAAATGAGATGATGACGAACAGTTCAAAAGGAGTATTATACCTCAAGACAGGTGCCAATGTCAAACCCGTATACGCGAGAATCAAAATCTGTTACTGATCCATGATAAAGCACAGCTGCTGGAACATTAGACTGCATCAAGAGTTTCTTGCTAAGCTTCTGATGAAGGCTCTGCAATTTTTGGATAGAAGTGAAACACATCCAAATATCAATCATTGGAAAAGAAAAACGATTCAAAGGATACATTGAACATGAGAATTTTTTAGACTATGTTCTGTACCTTTGCCGCCCTTATAAGACCTTTTCGAGAAATATCAACGCCAACAATCTTTTCAAGGGTTGTTGGATGCTCTAACAGTGAGTCAAGAAGACTACCAGATCCACAGCCGAAATCAACCTGTAAAATACAGCTTTGACAGTGAGAAACCAATACATTTTACAAATAGGAAACTGGGATGAGAATAAAATGCACCAATGTTGTAGCATGCAGCTGGTTGATATGACGAACAGCGAATTCAACCCTTTGTTTAGATAAAGGAGGACTGAACAAGGCCTTCTCCATTCTGTCTTCCATAGGTTCAGTTACTTGCAAAACCTTCACAGAGAACTCCAAGACACAGCTGTCTGCAAGGATGTACAAAATATGGGAATGATGCTAAAGCCCAAGTCGAATAATTATAGAATCAGCTTGAACTAATGATATTGGTAGCTCACCTCTAGATATCTTGGAAAGGTCACGTGACAGCTCACTAGCTGCAGCCAGGATCAAATCCCTATCAGACAGTTCATCCACAAAGCTTGCACTCTGATCAACTGACAGCTGAGTTATACATGATTCAAGCTGAGTCCTAACAGCTCCAGCCCCTATCTCAAACTCAAACTCATTATTGACTTCTAGGAGATATTTCTTTCTTTTGTCCTTCATCAACAAGTAGACACTGTAGCTTATGCAAGTCAGCGAACCATGGGATGGAAAAACACCAGAATCTTGGCCATCAATGTCTGTTAAAAATGCACTGTTTTCAAGCTGCTGTTGTGATGTATCCATAGTAAACGGCCCAACTGCGCTGCATGTCCTTGAATCACCACCACTGCTCTTACCATAGACAGATAAGCACATTGCAAACTCTTGCAGAAAAATATTTGGATATATCGTGAAGCCGTCAGTGCTCTTAGGAAGGTATAGCTTCTCCATGTGCGTGTTCAGTTGCTTGAAATAATGGTTGAACCAAATCAAGACCTTCAATGCAGAATTTTGAATAGCATCAGATTCCTTGCTCCAGTTATCATCTGTAGAATACTCTAGTAAAAGTTCCCGCTTCTTTGAAAATATTTTGACATAACATTTGAACACATCTGGGTTTTCCTTGTCAATCCTGCCATCTTTTGCGCACTGACTCTGTCTAGCTGTTTTTAGCGATCCCATCTCTTCAGAGCACACAGCTGATCCTGGGACATTACAGGATGCGCTTGCCCTATTGACGGTGAAATAGGGCTCTGATAGCCTCTGGAGGCGACAGAATGAACAAAGGAGATCTCTTGGAGAGGGCCCTTTCCAACTAGCACGAGAATAAACGCATGGAAGCTCCGCCACAAGAATTGAGTCCTTGGAGATTTTATATATTCCATCAGGCATTTTGCCCAGAAGAATCCTGAGGATCCAAAAGCATGTTAGAGAAATCAAATAGAAACTATGGTGAGAAAGATCAGTTCCCAGAAAACTACAGGGAAAAGCAGTCCCCAAAATGAAGATAGGTACTGATAACAATAGAGAAATGAAGATAAGTGGATCATAATAGAGAAAAACAGTGCAAACGATTGGCATCTACAGCTAGATGAATAATTCCCCACAAATTTCTTAGTTGCTCTATCACTTATTCAGATTACATTCTTGCTGCAAACACAGAGCATCAGTGAAATAATGAACAAGCTGGTACCTGTAATAGGTGCACAGAGTGACATTTTCAGTTTGAAGTTCTGAGTCTCTCCTTGTGTATCCAACATTTGCTAAAATTGCATCCCCATAAATTGTTTGACCAGAAATATAAGAAGCCCGCTTATTTATTACACGGTTTATATTGCCATCTCCACGACAACCAACCACATTGTTCGATAAATCAGAAACAAGCTGTACATCTGGAGCTGGGAAATAAAACCTTATCTCAGAAGATGTTTTGCCAACTGTTCTGCGGTAAGACAAATGCTTTAAATTGTCAGCACAACCGAAATTACAGCAAAGCAGAAGCCAGGACTTGAGCAATGAATGCCTTTTACTTACCTTGAGACAAGGACATGGGAGGAATCAGTGGCGGAGAGCTTTGATGCTATATCAACCATGTAATGTTCATTCTCCGATAGATTAAAGCTTACCGCCTTAGGCTCATCCTCCATCACACAAGGAACAAGAACTGCTTCTACTCTTATGGGATCTGAAATACCAGACCAGCGCTGAAGAGCCAAATCAACAGCCTCAGGGGAATAAGGCCTTTGACTCTGAATCCAGAAGTTGCTGTTACTAACAGACACACCAGTAGATTGTTTGGCAGCATTGTAGATCATTGACAAAACCAAGAGAGGATCAAATTCTGCCTTCGGGTCAATAATTTTACACAATGTATGGACCTTCACATCGCACGCAACAATAGCTGAAATAGGAATTCTTCCGAGGAGGTCCCCAGTTCTTCTGATTGTGACACTCAAGTGTCCAACAAGAGGATGAGATGATGTGGGGAAGTTCTGAAATGAGTTATAGAAGTATGACCATGTTAGATTCGGTGGAGACTGTAGTAAAAGAAAAATGAACAAATGAAGCTCGGAAAGATATCATGGATGCATAAACACCTTCTTATCTATACCTAATAATAAAGTATGAAGTGTTTCTTACGGGTTTCTTTTTTTTAGACGGTTTTGCCCTCCCACTGAACACAAAATTACCCACCAGTGCTACCGGTGAGTAAAAAAATGCTTCCGTATGTCAAAATCCATCGTCCTTTATTGCCTGCATACAAGCAACCCCATCTTCCTACTAGGAGGACGAGTTCGCCAGGAGGAGCACCCTGCGAGGGGCTGTGGTGCGTAAGACCTGCGCCCACATGAGCTGCAGCAGCGGTGACGAATCAACACTGCCGTGGAGGATGGATACGTTATTGCCGACAACGGCGGATTCACCGATGAGACGAGCAAAGGGGTTAGAGAAGAGGGGGAGAAGGTCGTTCTTCCGTTGCTGCCGCCGTGCAATAGTAGGCTACAGATGTTCGGCCGAGTCGCGAACGTCAGCGGTATTGGCCGGCTCAAAGGTTCGGATCGCCGGTGTCCAGGCCAGGCATGCAGAGAAGAAGTCCGATACTTCGGGGCATTCATCCCGGTCTCAGGCACTGCAGTCTCGTTAGCTGACAGAACCTGTGATTTTGGGAGCACGCAGAATCTAGACCGGAATCAGATTCGTTTGGTTTTCTGCGTAAAGGAGCAGGAGTACTTTCCACTGGGTACCAGGCTACCAGAGCAGGTTGTTTTCTAGCATATGGAAAAACGAGCTAGCTGCCTGCACAGCAATACTAAAACTGCGAGGCATGCATCGAGTGCGTGGTCCAAACTGGCGCGCTGCAGCAGCAGCAACACGCTGCCTGGTCCCTTCCTACATCTCCGTGTCAATGGTTGGCCATAATTTCCCTTCACAAAATACAATTGATTATCGTAAATAATTAGTATCTATTTAATTAGGTAGTCCTGAAGTAAAACATTCTAATTTCTTCATGCTGAACTCCTAAACCTTTCTCTGTATATATAATATGTCCAAACCATAAAGGTTTTCACTATCATCTCGCAACGGGTAAAAACAAATATAATTCTTTCATTTTTTTAAAGCCTGTTTTTTTCACTATTGTGATAACATCAATTTCTTCCGTTGCAATGCACAGGCAATTTTACTACTCCCTCAGGCCCATATTAATTGACTCACATTTGTCTAGATTTGAATGAATCTAGACACTATTTAGTATATAGGTTCGTTCAAATTTTAACAAATCCAAGTCAATTAATATGGGCCGGAGGGAGTAGTTAACATCTAAAATTCAGAGGAAGAATTATTCAGATTTGAGATCTATAACGATAATTATACGGAAACATGTGTTAGAACATGATGGCAAATTGTTTCGGAGTAGGCGGAGACTGCGAAAGACAAACACGAAAGCGCTGAAGGAAATTTAACAGTATGTTTGATCAGTCTGTGTTATCTATAACAGATGACCACTAACTACATATTCATTCAATAAGGGTCCTCATTTTCTCATATGCAAATGTTAAAAATAGCTATTAATTAAGCACTACAACAACAGAGACAGCACAGTCATAGAATGAAAGGATCCTAGTGCAGTGCAATTGTCAAAACTATTAACACCTTTGTCCTGCCATGGACTTGTTTGTACATAACTTAACTCTTGAACTTTGAGGAGAAAAATATCAAGATAAGGCAAAACTATTAACCTCATCTGCAAAAAAGTAGGATATGCGAGCAATAAGTTCCTCCCAAGCTTCTTCAGGCGTACTGGGAATATTAGCTGTGGGCTGGATACCAAGCTGCAATATAAAAATAAATGGTGATCAGTATTGTTCCATAGCATGAAGAACATTTCACATCATGAACTATGTTGTAGTTGCCAAATAGCTAGCTAACCTATCTACAAAACAGAACTAGGTGAAGTTCATGATCATGGTTTATGAGAATTATTATCGGTAGAAACCAGAAAGGATAAAGGAAGATGGGCAACACATCTAATCCACAAGGAATGATAGATTCTCCGAATCTGGGCTACTGACCTCATAAGCCAAAATTCTCTATCTAAAATAGAAGATACCATTGCTGCCCAAACAAAATAGGGGCACTTCATGCCACAAACAATTGAATCTAGACAGCTGCAACTAGCCCTTGTCCCCCTTTTCAGACAAGACTACAAATTTTACTGTCTGGAATCACAGCCCTATAAATGTTAGACCCGCCTGTACACCTAAAACACCATCAATCAACGCCAGGGGTAGCTAACTTCGAAACCTAAACCGCTAAACATGTAACAGCAACCAGAATCGCACGCCGCCACAAGCGGCTGACCGTAGGTAGTAATACCTTGTCGATGGCCATCTGCGCGGCGGCCTGCTCGGCGTCCTTCTTCCTGACGAAGGTCCCCGGGGTGGTGACGCTGAGCACCCCGGCGAGGTCGAGGTGGCCGCGGTAGACGGACCTGGTGCTCTGCGGCAGCGCGAGGCCGGGGCAGGCGCCGTCGACGGCCTCCCGCACCTCCTCCACCCTGTAGACAGCCTTGGCGCCGTACCGCTGGTGGATCACCGCCTTGGGCGTTGGCGCCGGCGTCGCCGTCGGCATTGCGGACCGGCTCTGCTCGGCTTCGATCGACACCCCGCCGCCGCGAATTAGTACCAATCGGCCTCGTAGTAGGATCGATTGATCGGCGAAGGTCGGAGACGAAGGGGATTTGCAAAATCGAGGTGCCGGGGGAGTGGGTGGAAATGGAATCGGAGGGCAAGGACGGGTCACGAATTAGTCGGGGAGTTAAACCCCAACTGTGAAGGGAAGGAGTCGAGGAGGGGTTGGGTGAGGAGGCGGCGCTCCCTTCTGTGAGGTGGGGTTTATGGCAGAGAATACTTTGCCCTTTGGCCTGGTACTGCTAGTAGTACAAAAGGAACCTTGCATATTTATTGAAAGGATGAAAAAAATATTTGCAAGTTTTGTGGCTTAAAAGGTCAAACGAATAACTCTATTTTTCTTCACATAATTGTATTTTTTGTACAGACCACTACTGAAAATATATGCTGATGAAAAAAGTTACATGCATATAACAAAGTTTTTTTTGACATTTCAAAGAGTTTTTTTAAAAGAAAAATCTAAACCCGAGTCACTTATTTCTAGAAGGAGTGAGTAAATGAAAACTTCTCTCTTCCTATAAACACTACTTTGATCCACAAGATTCTAAACACACAAAGAATAGAATAAGCCAAGGAAACACTCTCAAAGAGCCTTTTGCTCCATTTTATAATTAAAACCCAATCGGCCGAACCGATACAAAGTGATGAGCAAAACTCTCTTACAAAGCAAAGCGGGTAAATAAAGAAGCATCGTAGAGGGCAGCGCGATCCATGAACTAGTACTTCCTCAGTCCCAAAATAGATGTCTTAGATTTGTCAAAATTTAGATAAATCTAGACACTATTTAGTATATAGATTCATCCAAATTTTGACAAACCTACAACATCTATTTTCGGACGGAGGGAGTAGAAAAGATATTAACTGAGTGCAAAGTCCCTTATGTTTTACTCTCTCCAATCCATATTAATTATCATTGGATTTGGTGTATTTAGCACTAAAACATGTTAGAATACATCTATTTTTGCGACAAGTAATATGAGTCGAAGGGAGTACCTTTTTTCCTAAAACATATGTATCTAGGCGCATTTTAGTACATAGGTTAACTCATTTTGCTTCTAACTTACACACTAAAAGATCGTGTAGATACATGCGTTTTTAAAAAGAAGCTAAAATATCCTATATTTTGGAAACGGAGAGAGCATATGGTATCTATTTGCATAGAGTTCATCTACGAAAGGGGGCGGTGATTATTCGAAAACTAGGAACCCGTTTGGGTCATGATGGATGGTGGGTGCCGGGAGTTATTAAACATAGAGGACCAAAAGGTGAAGAAATGAATTGAGTGCGATAAGTACAGGATGCCTATTTTCATAAAGAAGGCGCACATCAGATTCCAAGTTTAAAGTATATGGAAATTCCAAATTGTTTAAGAGAGTTCAAAGACAATGTAAAGTGGCAGAGTATGGATTCACATAATCACATCAGACCAAGCAACCTCTAATTGCAGCAACTTATGACGAAGGTGACCAGAGCTCAAAGCCTGCAAAAGGAGCGTTATCTTTACGATGGGTTAAATTCATCATGGAACTTTAGTGACCATGTAGATGTCAAATCCAATAAAGGCTAGCTCGCTAATGTCAGGGTTAAGATCCACATTGCTAATTGCCACAGCATCATATCATGGACAGTGGATGGTAAATTTTGATGCATTGCTAGAACTAGCACATGTCTACATAACATGACTGCTGTCAAATTTTCCCTAAAACCATCAATGACGGTGACCACCGATGAATTGTTCGGTCAGAAAAATGGCTCTGTTTATGCAAACTAATCTGCTTTAGGAACCCCCAATCAGCAATCTACGCTAGCCATGCCAAGAAGACAAGCAATTCAGGGGGCTTCAGCATCACTACACAACCTAGGGTTTTGTTTCATCAGTCGATCTTCATTTTCCTTTGGCCTTGCTCTTTCTTGGACCGCGTCCCTCAAATAGCACTTCGTACAAAAGCCTCTTGCTTCCCCATTTCCACCACACAGGCCCTGGTCTTGCCACAAGCATCCTTCTCTTCAGCTTGTTTACCCCATTAACTAGACAAAAAAAGGTGATCTATTAATCCTCAGTTGGAGGGTAAAAATGTAACTTTGCCTTTTCATTACCATATTTGGAAGAAGTTGGCCCCTGCTGCGCCTGGAGCGATGCTAAGATTGGAACCAAAACTGGCCAATATTTTTGCTGGGTCTCGAGAACTTGTAAAACAGTCTGCATGCCCTCCTTTGATGGTGCAGTTGCACCTGTACCATGACTTGGACTATCCCCAAGTAGGACCTACATGTGTCAAAGTATTCTCAGGATCGATTTACACTATGCATAGTAATCATAATTACTCACTCAGTTGTAATGATTCAAGCAGATGTCTCTATTTTTAAACATGTACTCCCTCCGTTTGAAAATATAAGATGTTTTAAGTTTGTGAAGGAGATATATTTAGACACCTTTTAGTGTCTAGATTCTAGAAACGGAGGGAGTATTATACAACAAATGAAGGAATACAATATAAAAACGCGGAAGTATCTACAATCACAACGTGCGGTGCAAATAACCACAACAGTCAGCATCCCCTTTTTTTCTTTGCACTAAAAGCAAACAAATACTGAACCAAATAATAAAATATATTTTTCGAGAAAACGCAAAGACTTTGCGTTTCTTTTCATCGCAAAGAGTTTGGGTACAAAGCCTCCAAAGAGGAATAGTAGCCAAATAATAAAATCTGGCTCTGGAACTTTTGATGTCATAAACTCAATTTTTTTGATTTGCTGATGAATAACAACGATAATGGATGATACTAAAGCAGTTGATTCCAGTTTGACATGTTTGTGACATTCATACATCCCATATAAAAAGAAATAGTTTTTATTGCGAAGAATACAAACCTTGACAACTTCAGTAGCCGATGAGGATATAGACCTAAGATTGTATCTGTGCATTGATGATTGGACAATAACGAAAAACAATGAATAAGTACTGATGTGTACATTTCAGTTACAAAAATACACTGAACTTAATTATTTGCAAAACAAATTGAAAACAATTATGAGAAAATTGGCAATAAAAGTTCAAATCTAAGCATGCTTATTAGTTTCCACAACAGCCCAATATACATGAAACATCCAGGATATGTCCATAACAGCCCAAAATTATAAGAACGTTGGTTACTCCCTCTATCCCAGTTTATAAGACTTACGCAAATACCTAGGTCGTCCGCATGAGCTATATAATATGAATTATATAATATAAAAATTATATCAATAGAAAATATAACATTTGAAGTTTTTAATAATATAGTTTTTATCTTATGTACCTCATGCGAAGTTGGTTAATTTGTTAACCTAGAAACACGCGTAAGTCTTATAAACCGAGACGGAGGGAGTACAACAGATATCACATCTCATGATGTCAGATATTTTGTATGATACATAAAGAACATGAATGCGCAAAAGAAAACATGAGCACAATGGTGACACAGAGTTTGGTGTCCAACTTACAGTGTAGAAGTTCAATATCACAAATCTACATCTGCGGCACTAACATTAGAGGAACAGATATACACATTCTCATGATGTCAGATATTTTGCATGCCATATACAAAACACAAATGAGCACAATGGTGACACAGGGTTTGGTGTCCAGCTTACAGTATATAAGTATCACAAATCCTGCTGCAAATTTCAAATTCTAGGTCTTCTCAACATTTGAATGTTCATTTATCTTCGTAAGTTTAGAAAAAGAATAGGATACTTACCCTCCCTCAAGTATAACCAATAATTTTCCTTCTGAACAAGAAGTTAACATTGCCGTCATCAGAGAGTATCCAGCAGGAGTGACCTATAAATGACCAGGTTAAATAAAAACACCGTGATTCGACATGCATTGGCATATCAACAAGAAAACTGAAGCACCTAAGACTCCAAATGACCCAAGTAGCACACAAGTATTAATGAATAATATCAAAGCTGAGGATTGAAAGTTAAAACTGGGTTTCAATCCACCCTTTGACAAGTAATCCACTGCCTGTCTCCTCAGTTCCTTAATGTAAGGTGTATAGTTTTTGAGGAAAATTCTAAAATATAGAGCTTATTGTGATCCCACCATCAGTCTGGAGAAATTTACCCCTCGGCTGACTCGCCGCATGCAAATACCTGGGATTTACATTTACCCCTGCATGCAAATACCTGGAATTGAGAAGCAGGTGCAATTTTTAGGTAGTCCAGCTAGCTGCCTCGCGTGAAAAGAAAAAAAAAGACGAGGAAGAGACGCACCAGGCTGCATGTACCATAAAATTTGGAGAGTCTTTATTTCTTCCTCTCAGTTGCTTAGAATTATTTTAGAGCAACCTTTGCTTAGAATTAGGAATCCTATTTGCGCACGTATCATAGAGTTGCAATTTTTCTTTGTCTATCGGTCCCGATAGATGACGCACGCTCAAGATAAACAAACAGAATTGTGGGAACGACACGTGAAGACGCGCGACATGATGCTCGCGGGAAATATGTGCATGTTAGAGCGAGGCGATACCAACCGGGGGAGAATCAATCAGAGAAAATTGTGGGATTTGTTATGATAATTTAGGAAGTAATCTGGTCGGAGAGAGCATGCCCAGATTTCCCTATTTTCTCTCTAGTGATCTAGTCTCACGTCATTCACCTAGGGGTATTAACGTCTAGAAGCAACGAAATTACCCCTCCCAGCCTGTACGTTAATATCCGTGCAAGAAAACTATACGCCTTACATCAAGGAATGGAGGGAGTATCACTTTCTTATCTGAGTACGTTCTAGTACTAACCACTAAATATGATAAAACAAACATGAATACATCTCCCATCCATTCCAGTGATCTCCTCAGCAACAGTGGTATATAAGCCTAAGACCTATTGAGAAAGTTTGGTGGATCCGCAGCTGTTCGTGCTTGCGGTGGACGCGCTAAGCCGCCTCATTCAGCACGCGGTGGACACCGGCATCCTGCAGCCCCTCCACCCCAGTTGCCGGATACCTACATGCTCCCTCTACGCTGACGATGTCATCCTCTTCTGCCGCCCCTCTGAAGCCGAGACCACCGCCATCAAGGAAATGCTGCGGCTGTTTGGTGAGGCGTCAGGCCTGCGGGTCAACTTCGCCAAGAGCTCCGCTTCTCTGCTCAACTGCGACCCCGACACGGCGCTGCCGTCCGTCGCGTGCCTTGGCTGCCCCGTGGTGGAGCTACCCCTGACATACCTGGGCATCCCCCTGACCATCCGTCGCCCCTCTGCCGCACAGCTGCAGCCGCTCGTAGAGAAAGTCGCGGCGCGCCTGCCCACTTGGAAGGCGAAACTCATGAACAAGGCCGGGCGTCTTACCTACCTGAAGGCCGTGCTCAGCGCCATTCCCCTCCACCAGCTCCTGGTGCTCGACCCGCCCAAGTCCATCATCAAGCAGCTCCAGAAGATCCAGCGTGGCTTCCTTTGGGAAGGACGCAAGGAAGCCAACGGCGGGAGCTGCCACGTCAACTGGAGCCGCGTCTGTCGGCCGCTCTCGATGGGCGGGCTCGGTGTCTGTGACTTAGAGAAGACGGGCATCTCGCTTAGGCTCAGATGGCTTTGGTACTCCCGCACCGACGACGGCCGTGCCTGGGCAAGGCTCAAGCTCCAGCCCTCCCCCGCCGAGCGCGCCATATTCTTCGCCTCCACCACCATGCTTGTCGGCAACGGGCAGACTGCCCTCTTCTGGGAGGATCGCTGGATTGATGGTCGGGCCATCAGCGAGATCGCGCCTCAGCTTTACGCTTGCATTCCCAAGAGGCGCCGCAAAACCAGGACTGTCGCCGAGGGGCTCAACGCTAACGCCTGGGCCAGAGACATCCATGGCGTGGTCGGCATCCACGAGATAGGCCAATACCTATGCCTTTGGCAGTGGGTTGGCAGCACGGTGCTCACTCAGGAGCCCGATCGCCTTATCTGGAGGTGGACTGAGGATGGCTCTTACACCGCCAAATCTGTTCAAGCGGCCATGTTCCACGGAGCCCTCCTATCCCAGTCTGGAGGCTCATCCGGAAGACACAGGCCCCGCCGGCGTCGATTCTTCCACTGGCTCGCAGCGCAAAACCGTTCTTTGGACGGCAGACTTGCGCGCCGCTGGCTGCAGCACCACCCGGATGCTCGCTCTGTGATCAGCTGCCCGAGTCCTTGCACCATTTGTTCATGGAGTGCCTTCTCGCGGCAGATCTGCACGACACACTCGTGGCTTAGGCTGCCCCGCCCGCGACGCAGCACTCCCTGCTCGATTGGTGGCTCGCGGCACATCCGCTGCCCAAGCCCATGCGCAAGGGGTTCGCACGATTACCCTCCTCACGCCTGGATGATCCGGAAGCATCGAACAGTTCGTCTTCGACCACACCCAGCCTTAAGGGCAGCGCTTTCCGCTAGCATTAGAGAGAGGCCGAGCTTTGGGTTAGGGCCGGCGCCAAAGGGCTGCGTTTTGCTCCGGCGACTTGGGACGTTCATTGAGTTTTGTATTTCCTTCCCCCACTCTCTCTCGAGGTGGTTGTAACTAAAACCCGTTCTACCTATCCAATGAAATGAAACGCAACAGTCTGTTGCGTTTTCGCAAAAAAAAAAAAGTGGTCCCAAATAAGTACAAAATTGTCCGATGTGGTTAATCAAGCTTCTCCAAGTGAGGGAGCCCAAAACAAATAATTTTCTACATGTGAATATACAAGGTCAGTTATGTTCTAAGAAGAGAAAATCTTTGGCATAAACCTGAAGTCTTGACATCTATTTCCAACATGAAGGTATAAATGTGCCCCATAATCATCACAGTTGGCTAACAGAAGGCATACAGGTACGTTTTAGAACTGAGCAACTAAAATTAGGAGAAATCTTACATCACAACAACCGAGAGGATCACCCCTTGCTGCATCAAACCCTGCAGATATAATGGTGATGTCTGGGGCAAATTCTGCAGCTGCACTCATACAGGAAAACACACTAAAATGAGAATATGCAGTGTTGGAAACATCAATGTAAAAAGAAGCAATGGGTAAATATCACAAAGAGAGGTGCCCATGGAAGCATGAGCATAAAATAAAGGAAAATTTGAAATAGATAGTATGTGTCCTGACAACAAGGTGTTGATAGGCCGACATGCTTTCTTTAAAAAAAGAAGCACCATGGCATATTAAACAAAAAAATCTTCATTCCATTGTGGTGAATACATGTGTTACGTTTCATTTCTATTAAGGATTGCAATTTTAAGATAAGACAAGAAAATATTAAGCAGAATAACATGGGTTGAGAAACGTCTACTGTTAGAAACTTAAGCAGACTATAAGTAGCACATATCTTAATACCACACTTCTGCCATACCAATCGGAAGCACCACATGCTGAAAAGCAAATATGTAGTCGTTGTCTCCTACACCTCCACAGCTCCAAGGTATATTGACTGAGAATCCTTCGCCATCCAAAACCCCCACCTGAAGTTATATACATGAAACAATGAGATACAAGTTTACACGTCTTGGATCAAACTTACAATGAGTATATCAACTGTAAAAGACACAAAACATTGATCCCAAATTTGGCTACAATTTGGGTTCAATTGGATGCAGCACAGCTGTATAGTAGCAAAATGAACTACTACAAACATATGCTAGATATGCATCATCCTAAATGTACTCAAAGGTAATGTATGACATAGTATTTAAATTCAGGTCCTTAGCTTTTAGATTCATCATCCTAAATAGTACTCAAAGCTAATGAATGAAATAGTATTTAAATCTAGGTCCTAAGCAGTTATATTCATCTAATCCTGTCAGGCATCTCATTAATAATAGAGATGAAAAGTAGGATCCTACTAACGTGATTAATTTACAAGACCAATGTGGTCGGTGGTCCTGACAGGTGAAAACAGCTGTCTAAAATGGATAAGCAAGGATACGGTAGATTACTCGTGTATCCTTCCTTATACATATTCAGCTCAAGCCATAAATCTATTCAGTTATATTGGTGAATTATTCCAACACTTCAAAGATAGCCACCTCGTGCACTGCTCCAGTTCCAGGGTAGAAGCTTCCATCCTCATGGCGATGTAATGATACATATAGGACCTGAAGAAATAAAAACTATACATATAAGAACCGCAAATTTGGAAATCAGCATGCTCATTGTAGCAGAATTGGCATGCAAATGGAAATGTAATAATTAAATCAGTAACAGTTTCACTGTAAAAAGAAGAGCATAGAGAAATTATAAACACAACGCGTAAATATGATTAGTTGAGAACTCACTGATTTGTCCCCTTCAAATATCTCCTGTGTGCCGTTTCCATGGTGCACATCCTGCAATAACAGTTAAGAATTCTATTGATGAGACTGGTACACATACTTACGTATCTATTTACACTAAATTATATATATTACAACTTCACAAGTAATTTTTTGGTGCATGCCAATAAAATTTAATGATGCATATTTATATCCAACATGTAAATAGCATTACCCAGTCAACTATCAAGACTTTCTTGGCACCTGCTTTTTGTGCAGCTAATGCAGCCACTGCTGCATTGTTGTGAAGACAAAAGCCCATGGCTTGTTTTACCCCAGCATGATGCCCAGGAGGTCTCACCTGTCATCCGATAGACAAGGACAAAACACATGATCAGCATCATGTACCACAGAAATGCAACGGAGGTTAAAAAATAATTCCCAGGTGGATCGTGGTACACTGTGCACAAAAGTGAGATGCAAAAAAAAATGAGATCATCAGACAGTACCAGTGCAAAGCCATTGCGGACATGTCCAGACAGTATCAAACTAGCAAGATCAGCACATAGGCCTGCTGCAAGTTTTGCGGCACATGCTGAGTGTCCATTTGCGTAAGTATCCGAAGTGAAGTAACTACACATAAACCCAGCATTATATTATAAAAAATGAAAGCTTTCCAGGAATATAAGACACCAAAAAGGCAAGACATGCTGATCATGTATCTATTATATTCATAACAAAATGTAACAACTAAAGACTGTAATACGAATATACAATGGCATTTCTAACTTCGAGCTACAGAAATAGTACCTGTAAAGCATGTTCTTTGTCTGCTCGATGCTTTCAATGTGATCTGAAGTATGGGCCTAAATTTACCACAGTTTGAATATATGAGTATTATCATGAAGACTATGAAATGAACAATCTAAACAGGGGTAACACATTGCAGCAAAACTAATTAATCTGTAAGACTGTAAAGCAACATTGTCGGACTCTTACCATTAGGAGTTCGTCCTTAGTGATTTCTCGAGGAGGTACTAAGACGCATTTTGAGGGAAATATTCCTGAAAATTTTGGAAATTAGAGTTATTCTTTACTTGATAAGCAGTATAATAGAAAAGTTGGTGCAAGAATATGATCAGGAAGATAATAATGTTATGTGTATATGCTATTGTACAACAACCGCAATCAGTGTTTTTTGTGTACATATATCCTCAATATTTTTTAGTTTACATTCTACAATATGCCTGTGGAAGAGACTATCATCAAATCATAAAGATCTCAATTAATATTTGCGTAAAGAATAATCACAGAACTTGAACACATGAGTTTTTCTGCAGTAGCTTTTCCTGAATACACAAAGCTGAATAACTGCCTCAATAATTAAACTATCTTTAGTGTGCACCTGCAGCAGCCAGACTAGCAGCAATTGCGCGAAGACGGTCAGGTCTTTCTGGATGTGGATTTGGTTTAATTTCAATCTGATAAGACATACGAATATGAAATGTCAGTTCAACAGAAACTACAGATAGCAAATTCTGACAGAAAAATATAGGAGGCCAAAAAGACAGGACCTCATAAAAACAAACTTCTGATATGCAACTAGTTTTGTGAAATAAAATATAACCTTATATGTTTGAAGGGAATAAATCATTCAATTGGACATACTAGGTGTAAATTATAGATGCAAGTGGGTCATCATTATGGTACTTTCTACCCTTTTAATTCAAAAAAAATGAACTTTTTCAATGACATCATCATTTTAGAAAAGTTAGTTCATTTTTCGAACTAACAAGGGTAGAGGTACCCTAATGGTGACCCACTTGCATCTCTAGTGTAAATACAGAAACTGAGATCACATCTTGAAACAGTTTCATACTATTTTGAAAAATAAAGGATTATTTATGGCCCCGTTTCAAAATAAAAGTGAAACGAATTGTCTGATAGCAAAAATCAGTAATATAAAGCTGTGCTTATAAGATCATGTTTTGTCTCTTTAATGCGTTCCAGAACAAGCATATCCTTGGACACAAGAAATCAAATGAAAAAGTTCACTGACACCACAATTAAAAGCAATTAAATATATATGACGAGCATCCATGCCAATGTAGGAACACTATATCATGCAATATACTAGCTCAAATTACATAAATCATAAGTTTACAGCTTGCCTCATTGTGGAGCAACATTCTTTCATCAAAGCCAATAGCTGTTGATGCCAGTGGCGATGCTGCAAAATCAGTGTGACTAGCTGAGAAGTCTTTTAATACAAACAGGCACATGAAAAACTGATGCAGCGGCATACGCCCAATTGTTCTAAACTACTGTGCTAAGCTTGAATAAACTCCATCAATGTGTGAGCGGCACAACTTTCCACCTCCAACTCTATCATTGTTCCAATGTTTCACAATCTCCTCCACGCTGATTGTACGGTGCTGAAGAGGAGGTTTCAGACTCTAAGGTAAGTTTTTACAGCCTGGGGAAGAAGATGCAGCTGGCCAGTCGACCACATATTTGGAAAAATGAGGTACGGATAAGGAATCTTGTCCATTGCGTTGAACCAGACAGCTGTTCTGAAGCGTAAACGAGTAGTTAATCAGGTCCATGGATCAGATGATGCTAACTTAGAATGTCTTCATGACATAATAGTATTGTAATATGTCGCTAATTCAATCAAGAATGTTTGGCTGAGCCTAGGGATGCTGCTTCATAATTTGCATTGGTCTTCGTAAATAAGGTTTACTAGGGATCTTTTGCTTTGTTAGATTTTGGTTCCTTAGTCTGATTATTAAGTATTCCATAGTAGTTGTTGTAAAACTATTCCAGTAATACTTAGCTAGCCTTATTATCAAAGTATGTGAAAGTGGATATTAGATGAAGTCTAGACTTCCCTAGATTTCAAACTTGGCAAGAGAAATTTGCTAGCATTGATCAGATGGCTGCCAAAATTTTGGCATGCCCACTCCCAGTCTATTTTCTTACAATGTTGGCCAAGACATGGGCAACCAGGACCCTAGCAAATAATTGGGCTAGCCAAATTTATTGTATGGTTTGCTTGGGCTCAAACCAAACACACCCCTAGTTAGGTTTAACCCGTGTACACTGGCAACTCAGTTTTGCACTAGTGCATTAGTCTCCGGTAAATTAGACCTGATTAGTTAGTTTGCAAAATATAATAGGGAACAGTGTCAGGTTTTCAACGGTTTGTGAAAACTTTTGTTGAACACCCCTGCCCCAGGTCCATCCTTGTTTTCGTGTTTATACCTTCTGCAATATTTTCAGATGTGTTGAACTGCTCCAACTAACATTATTAGTCAAGGTTGTTGTATTAACCCTTAAATTAATCATGATTCAGACGGGAAAGATTTTGGAAGGGAATTGTGAACTTTACGTGGAAAGTAGAACATTTATGATCTAATATCAAAGGCAGTTATAAATTCTGGTAAAATGTTATCAGTGCACCCAGATAAGTTTGTGAAAGAGAATACTGAAATCAGTTATCTTGATAACGGATATATCTGATACTTGATGATATGAATTGGGAAGTGATGGAAAAATATAGCTACAAGTGGAAACAGCACCTGTGTCAGCAGATGCCGAAGCTGCCTGCGCAATGTGAGTTTTGAAATCATCATATCCGGCTACCTCAGATCCCTTAAGCTCATGGCAATTCTACGGTATGAGAAAAGAACCAAGTACACATGTCAAACATATGTTACTGGATAATACTCTGTTAAAGTTTGCAACTAGCTATATGGCCAACTGATCACAAAAGGAAAAAAGATATTACCTGGCAATGTGTAACCTCATCCAAGTTTGGCACCGTACAGTTTAAGCAAAACCATCTGTTCTCAACAACGCGAGCAGCAGGTTCCCAGTCAATATCATCCTCGTCTTCATCGTTAAAAAAAAACAGATCATCCAGGGTATGTCCACCTTGTTCTCTATCAGACTCTTGATCATCGAAGGCCATACAACTTCCATTCTTGCCATGCAGACAACCATTATCACCACAACCCGCACTGTCGATATGCCCTGATCTTGCTAGAGAACATTTCGCCCCATCTACTAATAAAGCATCAGCATGATCAGAATTGAAACTGCATGTTCCACAGTGTTCTTTCAGGGAAATGACATTCTCTCTAGAATGAGATGGCTTTCCAACACCATCGCAGCTTTGACATTTGCCATGAAAAGCTTGGTCTCCACAGTTCTGGCGGCCATGAGAAGGCACCTCACGCTTTTTGCTGTTAAGCGGTCTTATATCAGATGCCATAATACGCACACAATGCGATCTTAAGTCTGTAATTGCAAGTACAATAAAGATTAGCAAACACATAAGAGTAGCTCAGAACTGCAGGCAGCTTTTTGTATCGAACCCAAATACTAAAGGCTGACAAGCAAACAAACAGACATAAGAGCATCCGACCTGAGCAGGTGTAATGAACATGATTATCAGAGAACTGTTTACACATCAAAATTTACGGGCTGCCAATTCAACATCACCATGAAGCGCTGCGACAGTGCAGGACATACTACCCAAAATGAGGCGGTTGCTAGAAACGCGCACAATCTCATCTACTAACATTGCGGAACAATCTCCTTAAAAACCTTCCAAAACATCATATATCTTACATCTATCGGCGCCATGGGGCGGCATTAATGAAGCACATGGTGAGTTCAGATCCACAACAAATCAAATGGATTGAAGTACCCGTCCCAGAAAGAAATATTCAGATCAGATTGCTCACAGCAATAGAAGGACCAGGAGAAAACTTTGCGGAACAATCCAAGCAAGTCACGTTTCTTCACCAACAAAGCGATTAATCCACACCAGTCCAGTTGAGTGGAGAAGGACGCACTGACAATGAGAGACAAATTCCTTCGAGGTGTGCGCTTCAGTGGAAAGAGGACTAGGGTGTTCACCAGAAACAGTTTGATGACCCTGTGGCGAGGGGATGGGTGGAAGGAATATCTGGTGGTCAACCTTGGCGGAGCCAAGAACTTGAGGGCCCAGATAGCGAATGAGTACTTATTTACTTCACACTAGCCCTCTACAATGTTTGGTAGTCACTCCTTCATGTTTCTATTAACATCTTCTAACTTCTTAATTCAAACCTATTGCAGCCGGCACAAGGTATAGTTATGAGTTATTAGTCTACGCTGGCGGTTACCGGAAGAAGATAGTAAGGGAGACCCAATTATTACAGGATGTAATGTATCGAGAGCATCCAACGTGAACCATGTGCCACAATGAGGCAATGTCCATCAGAGAACACTTAACGCTTCAAATATACAAACAGCCAATACACAGCCACCACAAACCGCTGCGACAAGCCTGTCGCCTTATAGCCGCAACCATACCTCCAAACAAATGGGGTGGTTAGTTCTCATGAAATATACTACCTCTGTTTCCTAAATGTAAGCCTTTCTAGCAGTTCAAACTGAACTACTAAAAAGGCTTACATTTCAGAATGGAGGGAGTATCTTGAAGCACGCAAAATCGCATCTACGAAGATTACCGCACAACCCCCAAGTGGTGTTGCTGTATAACTATAAACCCCTTCCAAAACCTCACATCTCGGTTTTCATAAGCCAACTGAAAGTCGCACAGTTCCCTGAGGAAACAAACCCAAAGCCTAACAACAACCCTACATCCCATATCTTCCCCAACCTCCTGCTACCCCACAAGAGTACAGGTACCTCGCATCCCGGAACTGAGCACCGGCGACTAGCACGAAAACACATAAATCGGCCGAAAATTTAGTGGAAACCAAGTAAAACCCTAATCCCCCGTCCAGAACTTCTGTCCACAGCAAAAATCGAAACAGCTAGTTCTCGGGAAATGGCGGAACCGCATCAGGAGCCGAAGAAGCACACACGAATTTAACGGAGGAACAGACTGGAGAGGGAGGGGGATTGGCAGCCGGGCGAACCTGGGGCAATCCGTCGCTCCGGGCGAGGGGGCGCTGGTCACGCGGGACTGGGGTTTTGGAGAGTCGACCACGGGGTGCCCTGAGCCCTCCTCTCTTTCTGCTCGTGTTGCGGCTGGAACCAAATCTGGCCAACGGGCCGGCCCGGCACGGCCCAGGCCCGGCACGCGTCAAACGGGCCGGCACGTGGCACGGCACGCCGTGGCCCGCCAAGCCACGTGCCGTGCCGGTCGCCACGCCGCCGCCTGGCGGCCCGAGCAAGATTTAAAGCTTCACGGCCGCCGTGGGTCTGCCAAGCACGCTATCTGGCTATTCATTTTCTAGCCCGTCTAGTTAACCTTTAATATTGATCAAAATTAGAGGTTATTAGCTAAGATTCGTATGAGTGGTTAGTTGTTCGTGTTGGGTGCTAGAGATCCGGGTTCGAGTCCTATTGGGACTCTTTTGCCTCTAGTATTTCCAAAATCATCGGTCAGACCGACGGCGCTGCGTTCGGGGACGTGGCACGCAGCACCACAGGCGAATGCCGCATCATCGGCCCGTCTTGCCGGGCCATGCTCGGGGGCTTTTTGGCATGTCACGGCCATTAAGCACGGCCCGATGGCTGTGTTTATCGGAACCAATCGCTATATCCGACCATCATTGGGTCCACCACCACCTTGTGCGCGTATCCAGAGGAAAGAGGAAAGGCAAGGAGTGGAATGGGCTACCTGGAGGTCGAAGTCGAAGTCGCTGTCGTGGTCGCCGGAGTGGCCGCGCCGCCCGTGCTCAGCTTGGCGTCGCTAGCGGCGCTCCTGCGGCTCGTATCCTCTACTACTTTCTTTAATTTCAGGACATCCTCTGCTTCTTCCTGACGAACAGTGGAACACGAACGGGCTGGTCTGTGTGACTGTTGGTTCGGTCCAGCCAAGTAGAGACTAGAACATCTCTAGGAGATACGTAACAAAAATGGATGCCAAAAAAAAGCCGCCGGTTTCGATTATGAACAGGGTCTAGGAGCTAACAGCATCTCCGCTATCCCGGACGCCGAAATCTGGACGCCGAAAATCGGTTCAGTCGTGTTTCCAAGGACCTCTTTCTGTCCGGATTTAGCCCAACTTTGGTTCGGACTACAGGCCAAACCCAGGATCCCGGGTACGCCCTAGAAACGCCGGACGCGGTGAATTGGCCGAGTGGACCAGCCTGTCAGCGACAGAAGCCGAGTCGTCGTCATCTTTCCTGCCGTTTTCTTTTTCCCGCCCTCGCCGCCGAACTCCGCCTATAAAGGGCGTACATCTCGCTGTCTCTCTTCACAATCTCTCACACCACTCCCAACTCCGGCAAACTTCGGATGTTCGCACCTTTCTTCCTCCTCAACTCCACCGAGAAGTCATGGCCGAGGGATTTCCGACACACGACGCCGTGGAAGTCTTGCCGCATGAGGCGCTTATACGGCTGGCCACGGACACTCGCCCTTCTACCGGCAACTCAACATCGGCGGATCCCTGTTTCGTCGGTGCCGGACGACGAGGACCTTGCCGGAGAGATCCAGGTGTCTATCGCCGATATGCAAGACCCGAATCTCACCGAGGATCCTGGCAACCTGGTCTTCTGGAGGCAGTTCTTCACCGATAGGAGCCTCGAGGATCTCGCCCGACACGACGGACCGTCGGGCTCGCCGCCGCCGCGTCACAATGTGGCTTTCCGTCACCGCTGGTGGAGCGTTCCAGGGCGAACTCTCGCCGGCGTCATGGAGCACATCCAGGCCGGCAACAACCCCCGCCTCGGCCTGTAGTTGCGGCGTCCGGCGTCGACCACGGCGGCGGCGGCCTTTTCCTAGTTATTAAATTCGATGTAATATGTGCGTCCTTGCCCTACTTAATGAAATCCGCCTATATTCACCCATATTTCGCCGAGTTTAACTGAATTTCGCCGAACCTGGGACTCGGTCTGGGTACGCGAGTGGGAAACTCTGTTGACCTAGGCCAAAAACGCGTTTCGTCCGGCCAAAAAAAAGGTCCGGTTTTTGGCCTAGGTTCGCCCAACGAGTGGAGATGCTCTAAGTGCATCTCCGATTCGACCCATCCGGCCGACCCAAATTATCCTTTTTGTTTAGGCTTGTTTTATAGTTCGGTTTTTCTGGCCGACCGCGTCTAGCGGCGCGAACCATTTGTTCGGCATGGGTAAAGTCTTTTTTTCAGATTCAAACATAAATCGTTCACGCTAAAAACTGGCAAAGTTCATACATTTCATACTTAATTTACATTTAAAATGTAAAAAATGAAATTTAAACTAGCCCTAACCCTAGCTACCGAGCTTCACGCGCCGACGCCACTCGTCCATCTACGGGTCAAGGTCGATGTACTCCGGCGGCGTTCAGAGGTTGGGCCGGAGCGGGCGCGGGCACGGATGGATTGATTACCTGCCCGGACCATGGCGCCAAACTGTGTTGGAGGTGCGTCAGCTCCATCCCCACCTCGAGAGCGGTCGGTGGCGCCCATCTTGGTAGCGGCGACGGTGGAGGCAGTTGGGCGTTTGCATGCGCCACCAGGACGTGAGATGGACGGCTTCTTCATAGCTGCCCCATAGGACGTTCTCATCCCGCGTGCTGGCCGCAATGGCCTGCTCAGTGAAGGCGGCATTGTCGTAGCCCCACGCCAGGATCTCACGGTACACCAGGGGTAGGGTCACGGCAATGTCGTCCACCACCTCCTGCTTGACGACAATGTCGTCGCCCCCCCCCCTCATTGTTGTCGTCCTCACTGTCGAGGTCGGCGTCGGAGTGGTTAAAGGTGACATGTCATCCGAGTCGATGTCGGGGATGTCATAGACCTTCCTCGCCTGCAGATCACGGCGGATGGTGGTCGTGTGTGGCACCTTGTGCTCCCACTCGAGGTACTTTACCCAGTAGTCCTTGGAGTGGTAGCCCATCTCCCACTGTTGGCACCACGGGAGGTTGTTGATCCAGCGACGGATCTCCTCCGCCAGCCCTTTGCCTGCCTTGGGCACGGGCGGCACCGGGACACAGTCCCGATTGAGGTGTCAGCTAGTGGGGAGGGAGACATACATGTGGCTGATGCCCCAGCCCTCCCTCCACCGGCGCTTGCACTCTGTAACACGGAAGTACCGCCGACTACGACGGTCCCGTGGTGGCGGGTAGTCCCCCACGGGGCGGCCCTGAAACTCCTTCGGCCGCGGAGGAGGCGGCAAGGATGTGTCGCGGAGGAAGGCTGATACATCGTAAACGTATCTATAATTTTTTATGTTCCATGTTTGTTTAGTATCTACTTTGCTTTGCTTTATCTACACTTTGAGGTATTTTTATATGTTTTATGGGACTAACCTATTAACAAGATGTCACAGTGCCAGTTGCATGTTTTTTGTTGTTTTTGGTTCCAGAAAAGTCAGAAAATGAATATTCTCGAAATTGGACGGGACAAAAGCCAAAGTCAATATTTCACCGAGGGGAACACGGAGCTAGAAGACAAGACAGAGGAGGGCCTCGAGGGGGCCACACCCCCTAGCCACGTGGCCTGGCCTAGCCCGCGCCTGGGGGATGCAGCCGCCTCGGGAACCCCCTCGGCCTCCCTCTTTGCCTATAAGAAGCCCCCGACACCTAACCCTCAGGACCCGATCAATCTTCCACGAAACGGTCTGTAGCCGCCGCCACCATCGTCCCTAAATCGGGGGTATCTGAAGCTCTTCCCGACACCCTGTCGGAGGTGAGAGATCATCCCGGAGGCCTTCTTCATCACCATGCCAGCCTCCGGTATGATGCGTGAGTAGTTCCACCTTGGACTACGGGTCCATGTAGTAGCTATATAGTTGTTTCTCCTCCTTTGTGCTACCATGTTTAGATCTTGTGAGCTCTGTTCATGATCAAGATCATATATTTGTAATCATGCATGTTGTGTTTGCGGGGATCCGGTGGATATTGAGATTACTATGTCAGATTGATTAATAATTATATCTTATTGATTCTATCATGTTTGTGTTGTTTGAGATCTTGCATGCTCTCCGTTTCTAGTAGCTATCTTGGCCAAGTAGATGCTAGTGACTTCAAGAGGGGGTATGTATGCTCGATAGTGGGTTCATGCCTCTATTTAATCTAAGGGAAGTGATAGGAATCTCTAAGGTTGTAGATGTGTTGTTGCTACTAGGGAGAAAACAACGGTCTCTTATTCATGAAACAAGTGGATTGTTTAATTTACACACCTTGCTTAATGAAGTTATCTGTTGCTTGCAACTTAATACTGGAGGGGGTTCGGATGATAACCTGAAGGTGGATTACTAGTCATAGATTCAATTGGATGGTGGTCTATGTATATTGTTGTAATGCCCAATCAAATCTCATAGGATCATGAATGTCTAGTATTGCACTGTTATGCCTTGCTCTGTGCTGTCAATTGCCCCGATGTAATTTGTTTACTCAGCATGTTATGTTGTTTATCTTAAGGAGAACACCTCTAGTGAACTATGGACCCCGGTCCAATCTTTACCATTGATACATCTTCCACCGTTCCTTTTTACTTTCTGCAAGACACTCTTACCTTCCACACTATGCAGTTAATCCTTTGTTTTCAGCAAACCGGTGAGATTGACAACCTCACTGTTCGTTGGGGCAAAGTCTTGAGTTTGTGTTGTGCAGTTTTCCAAGTTGCTAGCAACACCTTTGAGTCGTTTTATTCCTCTTACCGATTCGATAACCTCGGTTTCTTTCTAAGGGAAAACTTGTTATTGTGCTCATCATACCTTCCTCTTGGGGTTTCCCAACGAAGCTTTACAGTGATCTGAGCTACACATTATCAAGCTTTTTCTGGCGTCGTTGCTGGGGAGGCTAAGGACGGCTTCACAAGGGGAGTCCTTCACAACCTTTCTCTTTACTTTGTTTTTGTTTTTCTTAGTTTATTTTTCCTTGTTTTGCTTGCTTATTTTTATCAAAAATTCCAAAAAAATAGTTTCGTTTGGTTTGCTTTCTCTTATCAAAAAACACACAAAAAATTAGTTCCTACTCTAGTTGTTGGTCTGTTATTGCCTTGCTTTGTCATGCTTTCTATTAATGGTTGGTTTCTTTGAAACTAGTTCTTATTGGCAAGGTGGGTTCACGGAAGAACAAAAGTATTATTATAAGGAACACCCCTTGTCACAAAAAGGGAAACACTTATGAGAACAGATTGATAAATTGAATACCATCGCTAGAAGCGTGTGCTCTACTTATAATGTTACTTATTTCTTTGATAAATCTTGTTGCTGCCACCTTCCTTTTCAGTGTGAGTATAATGATAATGTTACCATATCTTCTTATGTTAAAGTAAATTATGACTTTTATGATGTGGAACAAATTTAAGAATTTATTGCTTGGAAGGGTGCATTTGAACTTGCTAGTTTGCTTGAAAATACTGATGATTCACCTTATGAATACGAGGTTTATGATATACTTAAATTTTGCTTTGATAATTACAAGGAAGAAAATGGCTATATTCTTGAACATTTTAGTAGATGTTTTCCACAAACAGAAGAGACTAATGCCTTGCAGGAGCCTATGGAAGAAGAAATTGATGAACCTGAAAGCTCATTATATGAAAAAGAGGAGGAGAGTGATGAACAAAAGGAGGAAGAATGGATCTACCCATGCCTACCTTCTAATGAGAGTAACTCTTTATGCCTTACATTATTTGATTGTCCCCCATGCTTACCAAAGGAGTATGAATGTTATGTTCCTCTGGATTCCTTTGAAATATCTACTATGGGTAAAACTTATGATAATAATGATGCTCCTGTTATCTATGATAATATTATATTTGTGCCTAACTTCGAAATGCATGGTACTTAAGAGTTTTGCTTAGAAAATGTTTATGATAAAGCTCTAGATGATGGTCCTATATTGAATGATCATTCATCTTGTTATAAATTTGTTAAAATTGGGTTTGAAGGTTTTAATCCCACTATTTTTGAGCTTGATAAAAATTATGTGTTTGTAGATCATGAAAAACATACTTTATGTGATAGTTATATTGTTGAGTTTATTCATGAGGCTACTGAAAATTATTATGAGAGAGGAAAATATGGTTGTTGAAGTTTTCATGGTACTGAAACACCTCTCTATGTGCTGAAAGTTTTGAAGTTGCTCTTGTTTTATCTACCCATTCTTGTTACTTTGTGCTTCTTTGATTTATTTTCTTACAAGATTCCTATGCATAGGAAGTGGGTTAGACTTAAATGTGTTTTGAGTTTGTTTTTTGATGCTCTCTTTTACTTCAATTCATATTTCTTATGTGAGCATCTTCTCAAACTATCATGCCTAACTTAAAGGCGTTAAAGAAAAGTACTTCTTGAGAAATAACCCAATAGTTTTCTTGAGTCTTGGAAGTTATTACTTCTGTAATAACCTTTTCTTATCCTTTTTATTTGATTTTTTTTCAAGAATAACCTCTAATTAGAGGGAAGTAAGATTTAGGAGTTGTTGTCCCGAAACATATTTTTATGCTCCACTGTAAAAATTCATGTAAAATCTCTATAAGTCGGATTAAGCTTTAAATTTATGAATGCATCCCCTAGGTTGTTAGATAACTTTAGTTAGTTCAAGACTTTTTGATTTGATCAACATAAGGTCTTCGAAAAAATTGGTTTCTACCTGCTGGTCTGTTTTGACAGATTTCTGCCATTATTTGCATTTGCTTCTTATTGATTCCTTTTTGGGTTCTTTTTGGGAAATTGATCTTTTGAGGGAATTGCTACAGTAGCTTGTGTCTTTAGTGAAAGTGTTGCTGTCTTGAAACTAAACCCCAAGATCTATTATCTTTTCAATACACTAATGTTGCTAATGAAGATTGTGTGAAGTTTTGTATGAAGGGAAATTTTCAGGTGTAAGGAAATAATGATGTAATGAGATGAAGAATGGACAAAAGATCAAGCTTGGGGGTGCTACCCTGTGTCACCCCAAGAAATACTCAAGAAGTACAAGCGTCAAATCTTGGGGATGCCTAAGACATCCCCTTCTTCATTAATAAAAATCTCAGGTCTTTCTAGACACTTCGTTTTTATTGTTTCATGCACTGTTGTGTTGTTCTTGGAGCGTCTTAGTTTTCGTTTTTGGTTTTTGTTTGATTATTTTGCTTGAATAAAGTAGTTGGACCCCGTTCTCGCTGTGTTTTCAAATAAGTTAATTGGTGTTGGAAAAGAATAGGAAGTTCTTGCTTAGTAGTACAAGAGGAGCTTGCTTTGACTGTGACTTAGACTTTATCATGTCATGCTAGATGTTGTTTTTACCTTATGCTTAGTGATTATTGTTGTAGCATGATTTGTTCCAAATAATTAGGATTGCTTAATGTGCCTTAAAAGAATTATGTGTTGCTTTAGCATACAAAAGCATAGTATTGTGGTATTCTCCTTTGATGCTTTGTTTGGGTTAACTTGGCACATGCTCACACCATGTTATGACTATGAAAAAGTCACCTTAGCCTCTATGATCATTTAGTTTTTGACTTGTGGTACCACTTTATGCTTTGATTAGTAATGTTTTGTCGCTTTGCATGATTATGGTCATTATTGCTCTCTTAGTTGGTCGCTCCCAGTATTTTGCTAGCCTTCACTTGTATGAGTAAGCTCTACTCATGCATCCAACTCCCAAGAAACCAAGTTATTACAAAGTGTCCACTATAAATTCCTATGAATGGTGTGTTACACCATTCCAAGTATATTCTTATTTTATCTATCTTCCAAATTAAACTTGTTATGAGAAAGTTAGTGATTAAAGCTCTCACAAACTTGATGGCAAACTTTATTTTTCCTGCCCATAAGTAAACTTGAACCATTCTGTCATCTATGTTGTATATGCTTGCACTTATACGTTGGAATTAGCAGAACCATGTTGTCATGGGGAACGCTTTCAACATTGCACCTGGTATATGTTATCCAGTTGATATCATGCTATTTTGTTTGCGGATGTCGTCGGTGTGAAATAAAAGGGGAGCTTGTAATTCTATGGAGTTATGTATGTGTGTTAGAGAAACTACTAGGCCGCTAGCCTAAGCCATGCCTAATCATGGTGGAAACTTGCAGCATCACCATAGTGAGCAATCTATGAAGCTTTCTTCTTATATAAAAAGAGAGACATATTGAAAAGAGGAAAGAGAGAAAAAAGCACCATTTTCCCATGGTAAATAAGAAGATTGCTGAGATGCTCATTGTCTGCTTGCCTTATCATTTTGATATGGGATAGCTCCTGTATCATGTGCAAGGGGTACCCCGTTGGCGGTTCTCTATGATACACATGTACTTACTATGACAAGAACTTACCGGTGACTAAAGTTGAGTAGCATGAGGAGCGTCCCTCATACTCAAGGGACATGAGATTGCCAACTTATACTTTGTTAAGCATATACTCCATAGTTTGTTCACTTTAACCTTAATCACTTCAAGATGCTTATGATAGGGGCAATGAGAGCTGAAACCTAACAAGTACTATAATTTTTGGAAGCTCTTTATGAGACTTAAAATCCCTGCTTCCCTTTATGAAGGGCCTTTCTTCCACTATTATATTGAGTCTCCACCTTCTATCCTTATGCACCAATTAAGAGAGCATAGTTGTCATTCTTAGTTCTATGTGCATTGTCCCAAAACTTATTGATTGATTCATATTGTTGATATTACTTGTCCTTGAACTATCTGTATCTAGTCACCCTTATGAACTTTGAAGGTGTCCTATGCATTTATTTCTACTCCATGAGGGACAAGTTAAATGCCTATATGCTATGCTTTCTATATCTGAAACAAACAAATGTCTCGCAATGCATAGTTATTCATGATCTTTGTTTGTATCCTTTCATGTTGCATGCTTATTTACTTTGTCTTATTGTTAGAACTTCATCTTTCATGCTCATGTTTAGAGTACTTTGATCCTAGCTTTCAATGCTTGCAAATGGTTTGATCTTGATTTTGATGGTGCATGTCATCTCAAAAATTATTCTTTTTATCACTTACCTACTTGCGTACGAGGAGGAGTTAAGCTTGGGGATGCTTGATACGTCGTAAACGTATCTATAATTTTTTATGTTCCATGCTTGTTTAGTATCTACTTTGCTTTTGCTTTTGTCTACACTTTGAGATATTTTTTTTTTCTAGGACTAACCTATTAACAAGATGCCACAGTGCCAGTTGCCTATTTTTTGTTGTTTTTGGTTCCAGAAAAGTCAGAAAATGAATATTCTCGGAATTGGACGGGACAAAAGCCAAATCATAGATGCAGTTGGATGGCGGTCTATGTATATTGTTGTAATGCCCAATCAAATCTCATAGGATCATGAATGTCTAGTATTGCGTTGTTATGCCTTGCTCTGTCCTGTCAATTGCCCCGTTGTAATTTGTTTACCCAGCATGTTATGTTGTTTATCTTAAGGAGAACACCTCTGGTGAACTATGGACCCCGGTCCAATCTTTACCATTGATATATCTTCCACTGTTCCTATTTACTTTCTGCAAGCCACTCTTACCTTCCACACCATACAGTTAAAACCTTTGTTTTCAGCAAGCCGGTGAGATTGAAAACCTCACTATTCGTTGGGGCAAACTCTTGAGTTTGTTTTGTGCAGGTTTCCAAGTTTCTAGCAACACCTTTGAGTCGTTTCCTTCCTCCTACTGTGTCGTGGTGGTGGCACGGCAGATGCCATGGGTAGGCTTAAGTTGGGGGCCGATGGATGCTAGTGGGATCTAGGGAGGGAAGATGTAGTGGTTTCTAGACACAAAATGATAGAACTATATCTCGATTCAACACCAATGGAGCTACACTTGTTCCTCGAGCTGTTTGAGCGAGAGGAAGAAGAAGCTACAACTAGTGCCTGGTGGAAAAAATGAATCCATCCCCTCCTTATAAAGGAGAGGCTTGGTTCCTCCTAGGGCTGACATGGACAAGCATATTCATGGAATATGCTTGTCCCAAAGTGGTAACTCAGCGGGCCTCTTTCCGTGTCCCCCTCCTATCAATGTCAAAGACACAGAGTCACCACATGTGAGCCTCGGGCCTGAGGATTGTCACCTCTATGACCTTCTTCTGCTCCTCTGCTACTCCGCTTCTTGTCTGTAGCACTTGGCACTGTGCAGATTACTGAGGAGAGACAATGGCTGGTGTTGACTTCGGGACTTGCTTTCTCCTTCTTGGGCAATCTTCCCTTGACTCGGCCTCGCCTCGCGTGACTCGACTTGACCTTCACCTACACTTAAGTTAAATAACAGTAGTACACCGACATAACTCATATGTCGGTTGAGTCAGGTCTTAACTACCTAACTCGGAACAGGTCGGACCTTATTCGGCCGACCCCTACATGACTCAGCCAGATGATGCCATGATCCGGCCCTGAACATTAAGGCTCCTTTCTTTTCTTACTTATCTTGACCCTACCTTAGGTCATCCCCCCAACATTAGTCCCCTAAACTGGTGCGGTCTTGCAGAATACCTCGGCTGGACCACATCAGTTTCCAGATACTCGGTTTTTGTACTTTTCTCTGTGGCTTATTATTTAGTCGGCGCCTCTCTCATTTTTTCTCCTCTTTGCTCACCCTCTTTTTCCTAGGTGTGACTTGTTTTCCGAGTCATTCTCCTTTGTCCGATGTATCCTTTTAGCTTCTCTAGTAAGCTTCATCCTATGTGTACCAATCATTACCTTTTGTCTCGTTTTTTGTACCGCCACAGTGTATCCTAACATCGCTACAGTAATCACAACGGCGGTCTTATTGGCGCAGTAACTCTTCGATCACCTCGAGGGTCATGGCGGCCGGATCTCCTGCGTCGTGTGATCCTAGTTGTGGCTCCAATCATCGATCGAGAACGCACGATACACGCCTTTTCGCGGTTACCGCGGCACACTTGCGATCCCACTAACTCTCACCACGCGCGGTTATAAATAGGGGGAGTGGGGAAGGGGTTGGTTCACTTTCCCATTCTCACTCTCCTCGTCTTCCTTCCTTCCTGCACCGCCGCCACTGTGCTTCTATTCTCGCGACCACGCTGACGCGCTCCTCCTCACGCAACGCGCCGCCGTTGTTTGGTCCTTCCTCAGCGTGCTTCGCCTCTGCATTAGGCTTTTGCGGTGGTTCTCCTCTTCCGCCGCCTCCGTGCTCATCATCATTGTGACGAGGCCTTGGATTTTGAGGTCACTCTCTGCCGCCAGCGATTCTTCCTCTGTTGGCTCCTCCGACGAGCCCATGTCGAGCTTGCACAGCGACACCATTGTGGGAGAAGATCTCATGGTGGGTCCAGAGCGTGGCTAATGGCAAGGGTCCACTATCACTCATCGAGAAATCGAGTGGATCCGCAAGACTCGTCGTGTTCCTGCCGAGGTAAAGTGTCGCTTACCCGACAAGGAGTCTTCCCCCGTAGTTGAGGATGGCGAGTATGTAGTTTTCATGTCGCATTTTGCTAGAGGATTCGGCCTCCCTCTTAACGACTTTGCCAAGAGCTTCCTTAAATTCTTTAGCCTTTAGCCTCATCACATGCCGACTAACGCCATTGCTTCTCTGTTGGCTTTTATCTCGGCCTTAGAGGGATACTTCGGCCTCTGGCCTTCTGTAGATGTCTGGTCGAAGTTTTTCTAGATACGAGCTAACATTGTGCCGGATAAATCTCTCCATCCCTCCGAGAAATCTCCTACTCAGTGTGGGGCCGCTTCTATTACACCCCGGAATAATTCGTTGTTCCCCCGAATCACATGCCTAGAGTCCTGCAAGAAGTGGCATAGGTCGTTTTTCTATGTCAAGAACACTGGCAAGGAGGACAAGATTCGGCTCTATGCCTTCTCTATTGGTCCTCCTTCTAAGCAGAATTGGATTTACAATCCGAAGAAGACTAATGCTCTTGCCGAAGCGTTCGAGATTCGATTGAAGGAGTTGATTCGGGCAGGGCTTCACGGCGAAGATTTGATGACCACATTCATTAGTAGCCAGATCTTCCCCTTCCAGCTTCGCTCTCACAAGCTCTACTATATGAGCGGTCCTCTGGATCCCAACCAAGTTTCCACAGTTGAGCTTGACGACGTTCAAATTCAGAAATGCGTCCGAGCTATCTTCAAGCCTGACATGCCCGAGGAATGGGTGTGGGGAATGAAGCCCTTTTCCCGTGATAATCCCCCTCCTCAGGTAATTCGAACTTGAGTTGCCTCATCCGAGTTATTTTCCATCGATTATTCTGCTAACTTTTGTCAGCTCTTTCTTCAAAAATTTGCCGAGCAAGTTTCAGAAGACGCCGAGGTGTTGGATCTTCCTTGGAGCACTGATCGCAGCACCCCGGATAATGGAGAACCAGACCCGGAGGAGTTTATCCCTAAACCTGAGGCTGTTCCCGCTTGCAGTCAGGGTAAAGCCTCCGCCCGTGCCAATGAAGGTGATTCATGCAACGTCAAAATTCTCGAGGTAGTTGTCGCGGTGCCTATTTCTTATGCATCTCCGTCTCTTTCTTTCCCAGCTAATCCGGCTGGACAGGTGCACGAGGTCGAACCCCTCGCTTTTGAAGCTCTCGCTCCATCGAAGGAGCGTGCTGCTTCGAACGATCCTTCGGATGCGGGTCCCAAGAAGCGAACCAAGAGATCCTCCCAGCATGTTCCGAAGCACAAGACTATGCCTTGAGTCTCTGGGTAAGTTTCCTTGCATATTTTAACTTGTATTTCTTGTTTCTCTCTTTCTATTTCTGAATTGGTCTTTACCTTTATCCTGGCAGTGCTACTCTTTCTGCCAAACCCAGTGGTCCGAGCATGACCTCGCATGCTACTCGGCCGCTTTCGCCATAGCCTCAAGAGGATGTTCAAGTTTCAAGTCCTCTTCGCGATAATTCTCCTCCCATGCCGACTAGCAGCCCGCCTCGGCGAGATGAGGCCGAAGTTCCCCCTAGCGTTGATGCTGATGTGATTATGCCGGATTGCTCAATTGATCCAGTAGTTTCTTCCAAGGTCTCCGGAGTTTCCCCCGTCGAACCCCTCTCTGCCAAAGTTCCTGCTATTTCGGCTACTGTTGAAGTTGCCGCTACCTCGGCTCCTATTGAGGCAACCGCCCCTTCTACCGCAGCGGTTATTGCTCCGAGTGTGATTCCTCGCCCTAAGTCCTTGCCTGTTACCGAGGTTCCTGCCAAGACCAATAAAGATGGCACTGCCAAATCTAAACCAGCTCAGAAAGGTAAACCTGATTCCTCTCAGCCGAGTGTCACCGACATGCTCCGCACAGGAGTTTCTGTCGCTAAGCCTGGGTCTACCTCTACCGCCGACACGCAACTCGTTCTTCATAAAAGCCCGGCGTCCGGGATAGCTGCACAACAGGCGCGAGAAGCCAGGGCAAGGTTTTGACGCGCACAAAGAGCGGAGGAAGCCTCGGGTCGTTGGTAGAATATGCCAATAATTGGAATGTTGCCGCTTGATACGTCGGAAACGTATCTATAATTTTTGATGCTCCATGCTTGTTTAGTATCTACTTTGCTTTGCTTTGTCTACACTTTGAGGTGGTTTTTACATGTTTTCTGGTACTAACCTATTAACAAGTTGCCATAGTGCCGCTTTCTCGCTTTTTGGTTCCAGAAAAGTTAGTAAAGAAATATTCTCGGAATTGGACAGGACAAATGTCAAAGTCAATAACTTTCCGTGGGGAACAAGAAGTCTAAAGGGGAGCCGGGGAGGCGGGCCAGGGCACCCATACCCCATAGGCGCGGGTGGGCCCTTCCCCGCGCCTAGACAGTGTGTGGGGCCCCTGGCCACCGCCTCGGCCTCCCCCTTCACCATAAGAAGCCACCGATGAAGAAACCCTAAGTACCAGATCAAATCTCCACGAAACCTTCTATATCCGCCGCCACTGTCGTCCCTAGATCGGGGGATCTGAAGTTCTTCCCGGCACCCTACCGGAGGGGAGATCATCCCGGAGGCCTTCTCTCCGGTATGATGCGTGAGTAGTTCCACCTTGGACTATGGGTCCATGTAGTAGCTAGATGGTTGTATCTCCTCCTTTGTGCTTTCATGTATAGATCTTGTGAGCTCCGTTCATGATCAAGTTCTAATCTATTTGTAATCATGCATGTTGTGTTTGAGGGGATCCGATGGATATTGAGATTATTATGTTGATTTGATTAATGGTTTTGTATTTATGATTCTATCATGTCTGTGTTGTTTGTGATCTTGCATGCTCTCCATTGTTAGTAGCTATCTTGGCCAAGTAGTTGCTAGTGACTCCAAGAGGGGGTATTTATGATCGATAGTGGGTTCATGCCTCTAGTTTCCAAGGGAAGTGAAAATAATCTCTTCGGTTTTAGATGTGCTGTTTCTACTAGGGAGAAAACAACGGTCTCTTGTTCATAGAACATGTGAACTGTTTACCTTACACACTTTGCTTAAAGCAGTTGTCTGTTGCTTGCAACTTAATACTGGAGGGGGTTCGGACGGTAACCTAAAGGTGGACTTCTAGTCATATATGCAGTTGGATGGTGGTCTATGTATCTTGTTGTATTGCCCAATCGAATCTCATAGGATCTTTCTGACTAGTAATTGCATTGTTATGCCTTGCTCAGTTCCTGTCAATTGTCATGTTGTAATTTGTTTACCCTTCATGCCATGTTGTTTATCTAAAGATAGCAACTCTAGTGAACTATGGACCCCGGTCCATTCTTTATCATTGATACATCTTCCACTATTACTTGTTTACTTGCTGCAAACCACCATTACCTTCCACACCATACATTTAATCCTTTGTTACAGCAAACCGGTGAGCTTGACAACCTCACTGATTCGTTGGGGCAAAGTCTTGAGTTTGTGTTGTGTAGGTCTCCGCGTTGCTTGCAACACCTGTGTGACGTTTCCTTCCTCCTACTGGTTTGATAACCTCGGTTTCTTACTGAGGGAAAACTTGCTGCTATGTTGCTTCACACCTTGCTCTTGGGGTTCCCAACGAAGCGCTCCTACATCAACTCAGCGCTGCATCAAGCTTTTCTGGCGCCGTTGCAGGGGAGGCTAAGGACGTCTTCACAAGGGGGGTCCTTCACTTCCTTTCTATTTACTTTGTTTTTTGTTTGCTATGTTTCTTTTGCTTGGTTTTGTTTGCCTCTTTCCAAAAAAAACCAAAATATTAGTCTAGTTTGGTTTGCTTTCTTTATTCAAAAACACAAAATATTAGTTCCTACTCTAGTTGCCACCTTGTTATAGCTCACCATGTTGTTCCCCAAGTTCGCCCTGAAAGATCTTGCTATAGGAAGTGGCTCCATAATTGGGAAAGATAATATTGAAAAATTCTTTAATCATGTTAGCAAGCATGAGGATATTGAGGATAGATCTATAGCAGAACTTGCTCCTAATTATGAGATTGCTGCAGCTTCTTTAGTTCATATGTTGGAGGCTAGGTTTGTTAGCCTTAACCCCTTCATACAATTCCTGTTCCTAAAACTAAAAGAAGAAAATAATGCTGAAAAGAGAGAATTCATCCTTGAAACTTTATCAAAAGAGTTTCATGATGTTGCTAGGGAATCCAAAAAGGTCTTTGAACGTTTCAATATGCTAGGTTCAAGTGTAGATGTTGTGGGTATTTCTGATAAAACTAAGCCTAGAGAGGAATTCAAGATACCCATATCCTTTAAGCTTGTTGGAATGCATGAGGCCTTTGAAAAGAATTTTGATTGGATTGCTCCTAAAAATCTTTTTGATGAAAGTAGTAAACCAAAGAGAAATGATAAGGGATCCTCCAAAACTCATTTGGATGAGATACCTTTCATAGTTGAAGACTTTGCAAGTATTGATGTTAATGCTTCCTCATTTGAAAATACTTGATTTCTTGCTTCTTGTGCCTAACTTAAAGGCGTTAAAGAAAAGTACTTGTTGGGAGATAACCCAAGAGTTTCCTTGAGTATTGGAAGTTATTACTTCGGTAATGACCTCTCCTTATCCTTTTTGTTTGCTTTTTGTGCCAATAATTACCTCTAATGAGAGGGAAGTAAGATTTGGAGAGTTGCTGTCCTGAAACAGATTTCTGTCCTCCACCAAAAATATACGTGAGGAGTCTCTGTAACTCGGATTTATTCGAAAATTTACGAATAAATCCTCCAGTATGTTATCTAACTTTCATTAGTTCAACAATTTTTGATTTGAGCAACAAAAGATGTTCGAAAAAATCGGTTTCTACCTGCTGGTCTGTTTTGACAAATTTCTGCCATTATTTGCATTTGCTTCTTATTGATTCCTTTTTGAGTTCTGTTTAGGTGAATTGAGCTTTTTGAAGGAGTTACTACAGTATCTTGTGTTTTTAGTGAAAAGCCTTGTTGTTCCAAAGCTTTGCCAGAGGTCTAATATCTTTTGAATACAGTAATGTTGCTAATGAAGATTGTGTGAAGTTTTGTATGAAGGAAAAAAATTCAGGTGTAGAGAGAGAATGATGCAATGAGATTAAGAATGGACAAAAGCTCAATATTGGGGATTCCACCATGGTGTCACCCCAAGAAATATCCAAGAGGTACAAGCGTCAAAGTTTGGGGATGCCCAAGGCATCCCCTTCTTCATCAATAAAAAGCTTAGGTATGTCTAGACACTTCGTTATTATTGTTATGCACATTTGTGTTGTTCTTGGAGCGTCTTAGTTTTCGTTTGCTTTGCTTAAGTAGTTTAGTTTGCTTGAATAAAGTAGTTTGGACCCCCGTTCTCGCTGTGTTGTTTTGCAAATAAGTTGCTTGGTGTTGGAAAGGAGTAGTAAGTTCTTGCTTGTAAGTGCAAGAGGAGCTTGCATTGACTGTGACTTAGACTTCAGCATGACATGCTAGGTGTTTTTTTGACCTTATGCTTAGTGATTATTGCTGTAGCATGTCTTGTTCCAAACAATTGAGATTTCTTAGTGTGCCTTGAAGAAATTATGCGTTGTTTTAGCATGCAAAAGCATAATATTGTGGTATTCTCCTTTGATGCTTTGCTTGGGTTGACTTGGCACATGATCACACCATGTTATGACTATGACAAGTCACCATTAGCCTCTATGATCATTTAGTCCTTTACTTGTAGTACCACTCTTTGCTTTGATTAGTAATGCTCTGTTGCACTGCATGATTATGCCATTATTGCTCTCTTATTTGGTTGCTCCCAGTATTTTGCTAGCCTCCACCTGTATGAGTAAGCTCTACTCATGCTTCCAACTCCCAAGAAACCAAGTTATTCCAAAGTGTCCACTATAAACTCCTATGCATGGTGTGTTACACCATTCCAAGTATATTCTCGTTTTCAGCTATCTTCCAATTAAAAACTATTTTGTTATGTGAAAACTTAGTGATTAAAGCCCTTACAAACTTGATGGCACACTTCATATTCTTTGCCCCTAATAAACTTGAACCATTGTGTCTTTTATATTGTATATTCTTGCACTTATACGTTGGAATTAGCAGAACTGTGTTGTCACGGGGAACATTTTCAACATTGCACTTGTACTTTGTACTCAGTTGATATCATGCTCTTTTGTCTATAGATGTCACCGGTGTGAAATAAAGAGGGAGCTTGTAAGTCCATGGAGTTTGTATCCTATGTTATAGAAACGCCTGGGCCTCTAGCCTAAGCCATGCCTAATCATGGTGGAAACTTGCAGCATCACCATAGTGACATCTACGAAGCATTCTTCTTATAAAAAAAAGAGGCACATTGAGAAGAGAGGAAAGAGAGAAAAAGGACCATATTCCCATGGTAAATAAGAAGATTGCTGAGATGCTCATTGTCTGCTTGCCTTGTCATTTTGGTTATGGGAAAGCTCATGTACCATGTGCAAGGGGTACCCCGTTGGCGGTTCTCAATGATATGCAAATACTTACAATGACAAGAACTTACAAGTGACTAAAGTTGAGTAGCATGAGGTGTGGCCCTCGTATTCAAGGGACTTGAGATTGCTAACTTATAATTCGTCAAGCATATACTCCATCTTTGTTCACTTTAACCTTAATCACTTCAAGATGCTTATGATAGGGGCAATGAGGGCTGAAAGCTAACAAGTACCATAATTTTTGGAAGATCTTTTTGAAACTTGAAATCCCTGCTTCCTTTATAAATGGTCTTTCTTCCACCACTATTGAGTCTCCACCTTCTACCTTTAGGCACCAGTAAGAGAGCATAGTTGTCATTCTGTGTGCAGTGTTCCAAAGCTTATTGATTGATGCATATTGTGTTATTACTTGTTCTTATGCTATTTGTTTCTAGTCACCTTTGTGAACTTCGAATGTGTCCTATGCATCTATTTTCTACTCTATGAGGGACAAGCTGATTGCCACTATGCGATGTTTTCTGTATGTGAAACAAACAAACGTTTTTCAATGCATGTTATTCATGATCTTTGTTTGTAGCTTGTCATGTTGCATGCATAGTTGCTATGTCCTATTGTTAGAACTCCATCTTTCATGCACATGTTTAGAGTTCTTTGATCCCAGCTTTCAATGCTTGCAAATGGTTACATCTTCACTGTGAGGGTGCATGTCACCTCAAAAATTATTATTTTTATCACTTACCTACTCGAGGACGAGCAGGAGTTAAGCTTGGGGATGCTTGATACGTCGGAAACGTATCTATAATTTTTGATGCTCCATGCTTGTTTAGTACCTACTTTGCTTTCCTTTGTATACACTTTGAGGTGCTTTTTACATGTTTTCTGGTACTAACCTATTAACAAGTTGCCATAGTGCCAGTTGCCTGTTTTATGTTGTTTTTGGTTCCAGAAAAGTTAGTAAAGAAATATTCTCGGAATTGGACGGGACAAACGTCAAAGTAAATAACTTTCTGTGGGGAACAAGAAGTCCAAAGAGGAGCCGGAGAGGCGGGCCAGGGCACCCAGACCCCCTAGGCGTGGGTGGGCCCTGCCTCGTGCCTAGGCAGGGTGTGGGGCCCCTGGCCACCGCCTCGGCCTCCTCCTTCGCCTATAAGAAGCCCCCGATGCAGAAACCCTAAGTACCAGATCAAATCTACATGAAACCTTCTGTAGCCGCCACCACCGTCGTCCCTAGATCGGGGGGATCTGAAGTTCTTCTCGACACCCTACCGGAGGGGAGATCATCCCGGAGGCCTTCTCTCCGGTATGATGCATGAGTAGTTCCACCTTGGACTATGTGTCCATGTAGTAGCTAGATGCTTGTATCTCCTCCTTTGTGCTTTCATGTATAGATCTTATGAGATCCGCTCATGATCAAGAACTAATCTATTTGTAATCATGCATGTTGTGTTTGCGGGGATCCGATGGATATTAAGATTATTATGTTGGTTTGATTAATGGTTTTGTATTTATGATTCTATCGTGTCTGTGTTGTTTGTGATCTTGCATGCTCTCCGTTGTTAGTATCTATCTTGGCCAAGTAGTTGCTAGTGACTCCAAGAGGGGGCATTTATGCTCGATAGTGGCTTCATGCCTCTAGTTTCCAAGGGAAGTGTTCGGTTGTAGATGTGCTGTTGCTACTAGGGAGAAAACAACGGTCTCTTGTTCATGGAACATGTCGACTGTTTACACACTTTGCTTAAAGCAGTTGTATGTTGCTTGCAACTTAATACTGGAGGGGGTTCAGACGATAACCTGAAGGTGGACTTCTAGTCATAGATGCAGTTGGATGGCGGTCTATGTATCTTGTTGTATTGCCCAATCGAATCTCGTAGGATATTTCTGACCAGTAATTGCATTGTTATGCCTTACTCAGTTCCTGTAAATTGCCCTGCTGTAATTTGTTTACCCTTCATGCCATGTTGTTTATCTAAGGAGAGCACCTGTAAGGTTCCCAACCTTTAATAAGGTAGAGATCCCTGTGTTTACAATGCTAGTCCCCGGATCAATAGCTAACATCCACAGTTAAGATGTGATATCAAGAAACAAAGGTCATAATACAACTTTATAACCAGGAATAAAATAATTCATTACATCTTACATAGCTCATTTGGCTATCACATTACAATGCAGCAGAATATTTATAAAGCATGGAGTCCTTCATCTTCAAAGTGCCACAGGCAATCATGTTGGTTGTAGACTTGTAATCCTAATCAACACACTTCACTAACATCAAACAAACCTCCAAGATGGTGCTTTGTCATAGAGTGATTGATAAGTTGGGACATAGGCAACAGACAGCTGCAGGTTCAGCTCGTCATTTAGTCCTTCGAGGAATTTCTCTTTCCTCTTAGCATCTGTATCAACTTCATCCGGTGCATAGCGTGCCAGATTGTTGAACTCTTCAATGTACTCAGCCACACTGAGGTGACGTTGTTTCAGATTGTGGAACTCCTTTTTCTTCAAGTTCATCACTCCAGCTGAGATGTGAGCTATACGGAAACCATCCTCAAAAATAGCCCAAGTCACATCTTCAAGGGGAGTGGTGATCTGAAAGTTGTCCCACCATGTTGCTGCTGGTATTTCAAGCAGATGTGATGCAAACCTAACTTTTTCTTCATCGGTGCAGCCAACAGTCACTAAGTCCTTATTCACCGAACGTAACTAGTCATTGGCTTCCATTGGATCAGTTGTTCCAGAGAACCTTGCAGGCCTTAATTTCAGAAACCTGGTGAGCACGTCATGAGCCAGAGGATTATTTTGATTGTTGTTGTTGTTGTTGTTGTTGTTGTTGTTGTTGTTGTTGTTGTTGTTGTTGTTGTTGTTGTTGTTGTTGTTGTTGTTGTTGTTGTTGTTGTTGTTGTTGTTGTTGTTCGATTACGTATGAACGTGGTCATCATCTGACGCCATGCCCGAGTCGCCATCACCTGTTGCATCTCAGGAGTGATGTTGTTGTTGTTAGAGTTGGGATTGGCACGTCGGGGAGGCATCTGTTGGTTTGATAGGGATAAGTAATGATGGATAGGTCTAAAGAAGTTCTAACACACAACTCAAAACAACCAAGTTCAATCAAACAAACAATCAATCAACAAGCAACTATCCACTTAACAACTTATGAGCTTAACTCATGAGTTGAAGGAGACAACAAGTTTTCTTGAAATAATTAACTTAGTATAGTCATACCTCATAGGTCAATATGATCCATACTCTAACTTGATATCAATGTCTTTTGGTAGGCAATCTAGTGTCTCTTGGTTTTCACTTGTAGTCCTTAGTGATGTCTAAGTTGAAGTCCTTGGTGGAACTAAAGTGGGAGTCATTGGTCATGGTGAAGGCTTTGTCCATCAAGTTGAAAAGGAAAAGATGTAGAATCAAAACCAAAAGGTTGAGGAAAGAGTTTACAAGATTGTTTGTAAATAAGTTTTTGGAACAAACACAACTCCTATTTTTCTAAGGGGTTTTGTCCAATCCTAGGGTTACAATCCTACAGGAAACACAGTGCTCTGATACCATCTGTAAGGTTCCCAACCTTTAATAAGGTAGAGATCCCTATGTTTACAATGCTAGTCCCTGGATCAATAGCTAGCATCCACAGTTAAGATGTAATATCAAGAAACAAAGGTCATAATACAACTTTATAACCAGGAATAAAATAATTCATTACATCTTACATAGCTCATTTGGCGATCACATTACAATGCAGCAGAATATTTATAAAGCATGGAGTCCTTCATCTTCAAAGTGCCACAGGCAATCATGTTGGTTGTAGACTTGTAATCCTAATCAACACACTTCACTAACATCAAACAAACCTGCAACATTATAAGTTACAGCCACAAGGGTCAATACATTTGAATTGTATTGGCAAGTTTCACTACTATGTAAAAATAAGTGGATCCTATCATTACATGCATATTTGGCTAAGTAGGGTTTAGGCTCATTTGCAGAAAGCAATATAGTTTTGTCCTATCTTTTCAAAATAGTTTTGATCTTTTGAAAATCTTTCTTAACTCCTTGGAAAACTCCAAGTGCTTCAAACCCCTTGTTGTCACCATCAAGTTTTACTTTGAGAAATTGGAATGTCGAGATCTTCCATAGCTTCAGGCCTTAGTTGCTCAGAATTGTCCATAACCGGGGACACGGCTAAGTACTTAGAATTTGATCTTCTGAAGAAGTTGTACACTTTACCCACATGACACAATCTCGTCTTGACGCCACCAGTGGCCGCTGGATAAGTACTCACCAAAATGGAGTAATCGGCATCGAGAATGTGACAAAGTCTTTCCATAGAAGTCCTCCCAATACACAATGCTAGCTTGTCAACCAGGCACCAATGTAGGGATAAATTTCCCATACACAATTCTAGTTAACCTGAAGATGCCAATGCATGGGTCTTCCACTATGTAGTTGACTAAGCCAGAGCCCATTTAGCATGTGGCTGTACACGGAAGCCACTGTGCGAGAAACATGTTCAATCTCTAAGTCCCTGGGTGGTTTTCTTCTAGTGCACATACAAAAAGATAGCCATATAAACATGGTTCCCTTTGTTGCCACCTTGTCCAAAACTTGAGTATCCTTTTCCACACAGGTGATTCATTGAGTACTTGTTTTATTATATAAAACATATATCTCTCCAACACTTCATATAATCATATCATGTATCCCATCCCAAATATATAGCAGGGCTAAGCTTACTACAACTACAATGTTTTCACTAAAGAAGATATAAGGGTATCCTATTAGGATTTAGCATAGCATAAAATGTAGTAGTCCTTATCATGCATGTTACAAAAATCCACTAAGTGTAATGAAAATAGTAGGACATGGATGATAGTGTCACTTGCCTTTTTAGTAGAGAATGTTGGTTCACTTCTTGATCTTGCAAATATCACACTCTTCTAACTTCACTACAATTCAATCAAGCAAACACATATTCAACTAGCATTCAAACAATTTATCACACATATAAAATAACAAAAACAAGGTCATGCATGCAAGCATGCAAAAGATAGTTTTATTTGGAAAAGTGTTTTCTACTAGGATCTAAACATTTTCAAGCTCAATGTGGTCATTCATTAAAGTGGTAAAACCATTTGCAAAAGGTTTCATCTCATAAACCAAATATTATGCTAAGGTGATATTTTATGTTGTTGAAAATATCTTTTAGCAAAGTAATAAATCTATATGGTTCATCCAATATGTTCTTAAATCACAAAACTTGGTGTGTAGGGTCAGAAGGTTTGAATCACATCATTTCCCAAAGGCTTTACTCAAAATCATTTCTAAATCATAAACAATATTTTTATTTGACTAGAAATGTGCTAATTCAAATATTTATTCCTTAGCTTCACAAAATACATTTTTAAATCCATAAGTTGGTTCCTATGGTCAGTAGGTTCAAAACAATCCATTTTGCAAAGATTTCACCTTAAAAATATATCTAGAACAATTTTTATATTCAAATTATGCCTACACAAGTTTCTGCAATTTCAACCAATTTTCCAGAATCAAAACATTAAACAAAGTGCATGGTTGCAAAGTACTTGTTCTGCTGATTCCATTGATATAAAATTTGCAAAATTTGGACATGTAGATTTAAAGTTATGAATTTTACAAGTTTGCAAATCCAATAGATCAAATTTCTAATTTAAATCCTGAGTCTGGCCACGTGTCTTGTTTTGATAGGGTGGTACCACTTCGGTTGGATCAGCCTCTCTGGGGCGTTATATCTAAATGAAATCGTGCGGCTCTGGTTCAACCTTACCCCTTCGTTAAGTCGTCTGTTTCTACGCGTCTGATCTAAATCGAACGGTGCAGATCTACTCGACCACAAAGTGGCGGCGCTGCGACGGCGACAGGCGGCGGCGCGCTCAGACGAGGGTGGCGCTGGTGATGCAGGAAGCAAGGGGACAAGAGAAATGGATCACCGTGCTCGTAGTGGTGTAGCGAAGCTCAAGGTGGTCGCGGTTGTCCAAGGGGCGCACGGGAATGGCGGTGATTGCTCGTCGGAGACGGCGTCGGCGTCGGGCTCGCTCAGGTGTCGATGCTGTCGACACTATAGGGCACAAAAAGTTGAGGCAGAGGGTTCATTAGATGCAGGCGAGTGTGGCGTTCACGGGAGCATCATCGAGAGGGAGTGGCGAGGTCGGAGTTGCCGGGGAAGGGTCGCCGGAGTTGGGGCAGTTCTCGGTGGTGCTCGGGTGATGACGAAGCCGAGGCTACGATGCTCGCATGGGCTAACGAGCGCCACTGGGAGATGCGCCAGTAGGTGGGGAGCAAGTTTGCGTGCAGTGGGAGGCGAGGGGCGGTAGGATGGCGCCGGAATTTTCCTGAGAACACGTCGAAGACAGTGAGGTTCGAGCTTGCGATTCGCGCGGCCTGGAGGCAGAGTGGAGGTGTGGCTTGGGGGGAAAGAGAGAGGAGGGCGAGGCGTTTAATCGGGCATGGTCACTGGCGATTTTAATCCGGCCATCAACGCGAATTCAAGAGGATTAAACACGGCAGTAAACGGCGAGGGGAACGGTCGACGCGGTGGAGACGATGATGAGGTGGCCAGTGGGTCCCGTTGACAGCGAGAGAGAGGGAGGGGAAGTGGGGTCCACTGATCAGCGACTGCGTGGGTTCTTTTCTGAGTGAAAAACGGTTCACCAGAGGGGGAGAGCTGGTGGGATGCGAGTGGGCTTGCTGGGCTGGCCAGATGGGTTGGGTTTGGTTCGTTTTTTTTGTACTGAACCTTTTTCTTTTTCCAATTTGAATTTCTGTTTTGATTTTATTTCAAACAATTCAAACTCCAAATGAATTCAAACCACCACCAAACTTTAGGTAAATTTTAATTCTATTTAACAACATATTCCAAAGTCCAAAATAAAATAATTCTTTTAAGGATCTATTAATAATTAAATAAATAGACCTTAGTCTTTATTTCAAATAGGATTTAACTTATTTTTAAAACTCTATTTGAAATCTAAATAATACAAAACACTTGGAATTTTTATTTTAAAAACCTTAATAAGTTTTAATGTTTATTTGAAAGGGAAAAAGCCTTTATTTAAATAAAATTGGATATTAATAAATCCTTATTATTTTATTTAAATAATCCTTTACTCTTTTTATCAAAAAGAAATATTTTATTTCATTTGCTTGGCCAAGATTTAATTTGGATCTTTAAAATAGTCCTTATTTAATATTTCTACTTTGTTTATGAAAACCATATCTTTTTATTAAAATATCCAAAAATGGTGATTCCAACTATATAACTTTATTAATTATTTATCCTTTTAAATCCCTTTAGGATTCTATTTGATCAAAATAGGTTTTGATATTTCCAATTGGAATCAAAAAGTTTCTTCTCACTCTAAATTTCAACAAATTTTTATTTTGTTTAATTATTTTTCACATTACAAAATTTGGAAAATTTTAGGATGTGACAGCACCTCTAGTGAACTATGGACCCCGGTCTATTCTTTATCATTGATACATCTTCCACTGTTACTTGTTTACTTGTTGCAAACCACCATTACCTTCCACACCATATGTTTAATCCTTTGTTACAGCAAACCGGTGAGCTTGACAACCTCACTGATTCGTTGGGACAAAGTCTTGAGTTTGTGTTGTCCAGGTCTCCGCGTTGCTTGCAACACCTGTGTGACGTTTCCTTCCTCCTACTGGTTTGATAACCTCGGTTTCTTAATGAGGGAAAACTTGCTGCTGTGCTGCTTCACACCTTTCTCTTGGGGTTCCCAACGAAGCGCTCCTACATCAACTCAGCGCTGCATCACCGACCAGATCGAGGGCAACCCAAGTAATCAATCCTTCTAGCTTTCCGACATCAGCAACCGTTTGCACATGGCTTCTAAGGTTGTACTTGAAAGTGACAAGATGAACGAGGTATGTGCTTCAATCTACATTTTATCTTTTGGCACAGTATACTATATGCCCGCTAGTCCCCGAGCTTGTAACCGAATAACTTGTTATGCATTTGGAAGTTTCCCTTGCTTAAAATATAGTTACATGCTTGCGTAATAAATAATTTTTGTTGTTCATGTTTCGGATTAAAACACATCTAGCCACCTAGATCCGAGTAAAGTTTTACTTGATTCGGATATTTTTTAAGTTTTAGATTTGAATATCCAGCCACCTAGATCCGAGTCAAGTTTTACTTGATTCAGATCTTTTAATTTTTAGCTTTGAATATCTAGCCACCTAGATCCGAGTCAAGTTTTACTTGATTTAGATATTTTTAAGTTTTAGCTTTGAATATCCAGCCACCTAGATTCGAGTCAAGTTTTACTTGATTTGGATCTTTTTGAGTCTTAGATTTGAATATCCAGCCACCTAGATTCGAGTCAAGTTTTACTTGATTCGGATCTTTTTAAGTTTTAGCTTTGAATATCCAGCCACCTAGATCCGAGTCAAGTTTTACTTGATTCAGATCTTTTGCATATTTTCCCTATATAACTCGATGTTATTTTAGGTTGCTCACAATCGGCGTACAGCCGAATTCCAGAAGCTTCTCTCTTCGCATAGGAAGCTTCAGGTCAAGTATGACAAGATGGTTCCCATTCTGAAGAAGACAGGTAAATTATTCAGCTTTTGCACTCAAGTCGTTTGTACAAGTCTTTGCTTACTAATTAATTTGTGATTTATCCTTACTCATCTAACATTAATAATCAAAGTACTCGACTGACGAAGTTGCCAGCCTCGAAGGTTAGTCGTCCCTCCACTCTATACTCGTCCATTTTTCTTCTAGATAAATTTTGAGTATCTTATAGTGCTCCATCTTCGGTTCAGCCAAATTATAAAGATTTGCAGCGTCGCATCAAGAATGCATACCCATGCCTGATATGATGCTGCATTTTTTTAGAGTAAGCAGGTACTCACTCGGCGCAGCTCAAGGAGAAGGATGACGAGATAGCTCGGCTCCGTGCCGAGGTTGAGTCCTTGAAATCCTCTTAGAAGTCCGAGCTGGAGAAAATTGACCAAGAATTTTCCGAGGAAAAGAATCGGTTAAGTCTCCAGCTTTAGAAGGACAAAGAGCTCCTTGATGCGGCCGAGCTGAAAAATCAGGCGATGACCGAGGAGATTACTCGGTTTGAGAAGAAACGGGTTGGTTGGGCCGTGGATCTTCAGAAGATGTTGCGATATATCCATCGTAAGCTTATTTGCCGGGTTTTTTACTCTTGGTTCCTAGCTGAGTCATTCTTTGCTCGTTGTTCCTCTTGATTATGTGATGTTTTGCTTTACAGATCACTTTCCAGAAGCCGAGCCCGGGAGTACTAAAGCCATGGTTGCTGCCCGTGCCCGCCGAGGTGTCCCCAGTCTCCCGGATCAAGAATATTCTATTGAGGATCTCTTGGTTGCTGTTGCTGCTACCATTGAACCGATGAAAATCATGGGAAGAGATTTGGTGAAAGCGACAATTCTGGCTTTCAATGTGCTCTGGCCGAATGAACCGAAAATTAGCAATGTGGAAGTACTCGTGGTGAAGTTAATGGATTCTCAAACTCAGTTGAACCTCTGGAGAGAATCCGCCGGGCGAGCCGGGGCTAACATGGCGCTTACTATCGTTCTGTCATGGTACGAGGATATCTCCCTCGACACCTTGATGAATTTGCATACCGGATCTCCTTGGGTCGAGAATCCGGATTATGTTGCTCGCCGCCAAGCCCGTGCCTATCAACTCATCGAGTATGCAAATGTGCATCAATGGAATGAGGGGACGAGTTTCCTCTCAGAAGAGGCCGGAGAGAATGTTGACGTTGCTGCTGATGATGAGTTTGACAGAGATTCTGGTAATGAATGTGACTCGGATGAAAACTCTGGAAGTTCTGATGAGTCTAGTGGCAGTTCGGGAAGAAATGCTGAAGCTCGGTCTTCCTCCAAGGGGACTGAAGCTTCCTAAGCCCAAGGTGCAGCTTCACGTCAAACAGCCAATGCTCAAGATGCGCTGGCTACTTCAGTCGGTGTCGAGGTAACTTCCGCGGAGGTTCAGACAACTTTGGAGATTCCTAATCCCGAAATTATTCCTTCTACAAAGGCCGAGGTACCTTCGGTTGTATCCGAGGTACCTACTTTGGAAACTCCTGCCACTACCGTTACCCCTCCTGTCGTTAATGTCTGAGCTGAAAAACTCTTATTTGCTAAGTCCCCGGTATGCCGGGCGTATGTTGTTTTAAGACAATCTACCTCTTTTGGTACCGTTTCATCTGTATAAGTTCGGAATCTTTCATATGCTATGGTAATCATTAAGTTATTATCGTTCTAGTTGAGTTATTCGACGTGTATCATTGTTCGCAAATTTTAGTTCGTAGGTTTTAATCAAACTTTCGTGTGTTTGATTCTCCGTTGGCTCTTATTTTATTTATCATAGTTCTCTCTTTAGCCGTAAAAGGTCAGAGATGTTGCTTCCGATTTCCACATTGAAAGAAAATTCTCTATCCCTAGTGATTTTGGTGTTTTATAACAACACACATATCGGACTAATTATTTGCCAAGTATACCACAAGTTGTATTAAAAAGGGTTTGCAGTGGGGCAGCGTGGTTGGACAAACTGTCCAAAACTTTCTGCCTCGCATGGTACCAAAAAGCGGTAGTACCGCTTTTTGATACCGGACACGGCAGTAGGTTTTGGCTAGTTGTCAAAAAGCCTCTGCTAGGCTAGGTACTAAAAAGCGGTAGTACCGCATTTTAGTACCTAGCACGATAGAAGCTTTTTGACCACTTGTCAAAAGCTACTGCCCGCTCCGGTACATTTTAGTACCTTTTTGCAACTTGTCAAAAGCCACTGCTCGCCCCAGTAATAAAATGCGGTAGTACCGCATTTTAGTACCTAGCATGGCAGAAGCTTTTTACAAGTTGTCAAAAGCTACTGGCTGCCTAGGTACCAAAATGCGGTAGTACCGCATTTTAGTACCTAGCGTGGCAGAGAGTTTTTTGACTAAGTTGCATATGCCACTGCCCTTTGCGGTATCAATATGCGGCACTACTGCATGCATCCGGTAGTACCGGATCTCAGGAGCGGTACTACCGCTTTACGGTAGCACCACAAATTGGTACCACTGTGGCTGGGGCATATGTATTTTGAAGTTTGTTCTTCCGGTACCAGGTCCGGTAGTACCGCTTGAACTTCCGGTACTACCGCTGCATTAAATGCTCCAACAGTCAGATTGGATCTGGGGCTATAAATATCCCTTCACCTACCTTGGGACAAGTTGCTCATTTGCATTAAAGTCAAGACCACCATTGGAGCCACCAAATCCCCAAGATCTCTTCAATCCACCACCCAAAGTCCTTGATCTTTGTGGAATCGAAGGAGGAGGCCTTGATCTACTACTTCACCAAAAGAGATCTTCATTTCCCCCTCATTCACTTGAGGGCCCCTTGCTCTAGTGTTTTCTTGGAAACCCTAGTTCTAGATTTGGTTCTTACAAGCTTGTCTTTGATTGTCTTGACAACTTGCTTGTATTTGGGAGCCTCCAATTAAGTTGTGGATGTGTGCCCCAAAATTGTAAAGGTGCCGGCTTCCACCTTGAAGGTGGTCGATATAGTGGAAGGTGGATCGATCCCGTTGGGGTGAGGTTCATCGGAGAACAAGGGAGGCCTTTCGTGGCGTAGGTGGTTTGATACCACCCCCTCTCCAAACGTATACGTACTTCCCCGCAAAAGGAAGGAACTACGGGAAACAAATCCCTATGTCTCCGCGTCCACCACTTTGGTTACTTCTATCCTTTACCGCACTTTACTTACTTGCTCTTGCCTAGTTGTGTGTTAGCTTATGCATGTTAGTCATATAGGTAAATTCACCTTAGTTGCATTATCTAGAGAATTTACCTTATTGTCAAACCCTAATTTGAAAAAGAAGAAAATTTGAAGTAGCACCTATTCACCCCCCTCTAGGTGCCCATACGATCCTTTCAATTGGTATCAGAGCCTCGGCTCTTTATTTGGGCTTTACCGCCTAAGAGAATATGGGTAGCCGCGAAGGGGATGGTGATGGTGAGCCCACCACGGTTACCATGGAAGATCTCAAAAACTTGGAAACAAGATTGAGCTCTTCCTTGGTCAACAAAGTCAAGAAGATGCTTGAGCAACTTCTTAAAGACAAAGATGGCTCATCATCCCCTGTCCTCAAGAGGATCCTCCGTCCGTTTTACCTAAAGGGAATACTCCGGTATCCCCCGAGGATATGATGGTAAGGGGTAAACAAGACAACACTAATTCCTCCACACAAAATGATGGGGGGAAGGGTGAGCACCGTGATTCATGGTACTCTCCCGACCCTCCAATCCCTCACCCTCATGTATACAATAGAGGTGACCCACCTAAGCTTGAATAATCTGCTACTTTTGCTCAATGGCAATCACTAATGAGAACTCATATGCGCAGCTCTTGCATTAGACTATGGAACATCATCGAGCATGGACTCTTTATTGGGGATCCAAACAACTTGACAAGAAGAGAGGTTGTTAATAGTCAACTCAATGCCACTGCCTTGCATATGATTCAACAAGGATTGGGTACAAAGGATTACCCACACATTGAGCACTTTAGCATTTCCAATGAAGCTTGGGATGCCCTCACGGTATTGTTTGTTGGAAATGAGAGTATGAGGAGGAACTGGTATGATGCACTAAGCAATGAAGCCGAAGGCTTCTACATGATGGAAGGTGAAGATCATGAAGACATGTACCGAAGGCTCAATACTACCGCCACCGCTTTTAGAAATGTGGGTGCCTCACATGTGGATGATGCATAGATAAAAAGGAAATACGTGAGTGCACTCATGCCCTTTGAGCCCACCGACTTGAAGAGCCTACAAGGAAGACATAACTACCATCTCATGACCTCTAATGAAGTTATGCAAGAGATGGCCGCTTTAAAAGTTGTCGCCAAGAATGCCAAAGATGCCCGTGCTCGTGCCCTTGGTATGACCAATGTTGTCAATGTTGCTTTGAAAGCCAAAGCTGTGGACCATGGGGATGAAGATGATAGTAATTAAGGCCTCTCCATGGACCACCCCGATGAAGTCAAGATTGCTCATAGTCAATATATGGCCTTCTATGCAAAGAACTTTTGGAAGAACCCCGCCAAGGCCAAGATGGAAATGCAACGAAGAAGCAACCCAAATGGGAAAAGAGAAAATACCACTAGATTGAGAACTTGCTTCAATTGTGGTAACCGCTATCACTTTGTGGAAAGTTGTCCCTATGAGAAGAGAGAATATCATGGTGGTAACCTTGTGATGAAGAAGATTCTCAAAGCATCTTACAAGAAACCCTTCACCAAGAAGAATCCCATCAACAAGAAGTCAGGATAAATTGTCTTGATCACTCATGAAGAATACTCCTCCGACGATGAAGATGATGAGGAAGAGGAAACTTCTAATAGTGTGGCGGCTCTAGACACTACTTCTACTCCAACATTCTCACTCTTCGATTCTCCAAATGAGAATTTCCTCATCAAGAACGTCACTTGCCTTATGGCAAGAGGAACGGAGGTATCCTCATCATCTCACTCTACTCCCTTAGCTAATGATGAAATTGATGATGAGATGTCTCTTGATGTTAAAAAGGAATCAATTGCCTTTGATGAGTTTATGACTAACCTACGAGGGGATGCTAAGATACATTTTGGAAACATCTTAGATCAACTTTCCCATACACAAGAGCTTCTAGATGTAAGATGTAAACTTGGGCATGAACACATGGTTGAGCTAGAGGCTTTAAACAATGCTCTAGAAGAAGAACAAGCGACTAGGATGTCTCTTGAATTAAAACTTGAGGGGCTTGATGAGGCCAATGACATTATTGTTAATGAACTCATCAAAGAACGTGATCATGCAATAGCTAAATGCAAAAGGGATAAAAAGGACAAGATTGAGTTTGGTGTGGTTCATGAAAAACTTGCCGAGGACTTTAGTTTGCTTGACAAGGATCACAAGGCTTTGGAAAGTGAATTATTGTCACTCACAAAGTCCCATGAAACGCTTCAAACTCAATTGGCTAATATTCCTTCACCTAGTAACTTCATTCCATCTAGTAGTACAACTATTCTTGAAGAAAATGCTACGTTGAAGGGGGAGCTAGCCAAGGCCACATTTCCACAAGGCAACAAGTCCATTGATGATCTTTTGAGTAAGCAAAGGCCTTGTGGTGAAAAAGTGGACAATGGTTTTGTCTCCAAAACCAAGAATAAGAACAACAATAAGAAGAAGACCAAGCCCGCACAAGAGACCAACAAGGCCATTGTGGATAGTAAGACCACAAGTGGTAAAACTATGTCTCATGATGACTTTGCGGGAAGTGCTAACCCTCACTATGTTCTAATGCGTGATTATTATGGTGATGTGTATGCACAATATGTTGGACCATCTGGTGGTTATATTGCTTGGTCTATTTGGGTTCCCAAGACCCTTGTTACTAACAAAAGAGGACCCATTGAAAAATGGGTACCTAAAAACTAGCTTGATCTTTTGTAGACATATGCTTCCGGAGGGTCAAAGTGGGTGCTTGATAGTGGTTGCACAAGTCATATGACCGGAATCTCGTCTATTGTCAAGGACTTAAAGCCAAATGATGATCAAATCACCATGACATATGCTGACAAGTCAAAGTCTAAGGTAATGGGTTTCGGCAAGGTAGTGGTTGCTCACGACATCACACTCGTGAACGTCATGCTTGTAGAGACCCTTGGATACAATTTACTTTTAGTCCGTGCTCTTGGAAATATGGGCTTTGCCTCTTTATTGATGTTGATATTGTGGTCTTCTTGTGGAGCAAGTCTCTCAAGGTCGCTTTCGTTGGGTACGTCGAGCATGACTTGTACGTGGTGGACTTTTCAGGACAAGCCACTACAAGTCCGATGTGCTTATTTGGAAAGGTTGATGTGGGTTGCTTATGGCATCGTCGACTAGCCCATGTCAATATGAAAACTTTGCAAAGTCTCCACAAGGAGGGCCATATTGTTGACTAAAAGAAAATGTTTCCTTTGCCAAAGATCGTGTTTGCAGGGCATGTGTTCTAGGGAAGATGCATGATGCTCCTCACAAGCCTAAGAACCGCATCAAGTCAACCAAGATCTTGGAGCTCCTCCATGTGGACCTCTTTGGTCCTCCATCTCATGCAAGTCTTGGTGGGAAGAAATATTGTTTGGTGATCATTGATGACTTTTCAAGATACTCGTGGGTATATTTATTTAAGTTGAAGAGTGAGACCCAAAAGACCTTCATCGACTTCATCAACATGGTCCAACGTCAATACAATCTTCCCGTGTTGATCATAAGAAGTGACAATGGCACCGAGTTCAAGAACTACACCTTGAATGATTTCCTTAGTGATGATGGGATAAAACATCAATATTCCGCTGCATACACCCCTCAACAAAATGGTGTGGCCGAAAGGAAGAACCGAACTCTTATTGAGATGGCTAGGACCATGTTGGCGGAGTTTAAATCTCCATACAACTTTTGGGACGAAGACATCTCCACTTCTTGCCATGCTTCAAACCGGCTCTACCTCCACAAAGAAATCAACAAGACTCCATATGAAATACTTACCAGTAACAAGCCCAACATATCTTACTTCCGGGTGTTCGGTTGTAAGTGTTTCTATCTCATAAAAGGTGTTCGTTTGTCCAAATTCGAGTCTAAAGCATTAGAGGGTATTTTTGTTGGCTATGGTCTCGAATCTCACACTTATAGAATCTATGGTAAGCTCTCCGGAGCTATCATAGAATCTTCTAGTGTGACCTTCGAAGAATATGATGGTCCCCAAGGGAGGCATGTTGATGCTTGTGATGCAGATGATGAAATGCCTCAGGATGCCATAGGAAGAATGGGTGTGGGATATATCCGCCCCGTTGAGGAACCCCTTATGGCGGATCGATAAGATCTATGCTCCACTCAAGTGGAGCCCTCATCTTCACAACCTCAACATGGTCCATCCACCGAGGAAGACAATGACTCAAGCCAAAGACAAGATGTGGACCCTCAACATGTTGATCAAAGTGACAACTCTAGTCAAGGGGTGCTTGATTCTTTCTCCAGGATGTCAAGTGGTGCCAAGGCAATTACTCAAGGAAGATCCGTACTAACTTCCTTGAGACAAGCTCAAATTATGCTAGAAGGGCACTTAATCAAGACCAAGGTCAATCTTTGCCTCTCAATGAAGAGAATGATTCCGGTGATGATCAAGGTCAAGTTGATGGTCAAGACGAGTACCAAAATGATGAAGAGGGTCCCCCAAGAAACAACACGGAGATCCACGCTCGTCGTGAAGCTAGAAAGGAGAGAATGTTGGAATTAAGAGACCACTCTCTTCAAAATGTGGTTGGTGACCTAAGGAAAGGCATTTCCACAAGAGCACAATTGAAGAGGTTCAGTGAACACCAAGCACACATATCCATGATTGAACCAAAGGAAGTGTGGGAAGCTCTTGAAGATTTGGATTGGTTGGAAGATATGCACAAAGAGCTCAACAACTTTGAGAGAAACAAAGTATGGAAGTTAGTTGAGAAGCCAAAGGATTACCACAATGTTATTGGAACAAAGTGGATATTCAAGAACAAGCAAGATGAGCATGGAATTATAGTAAGGAACAAGGATAGATTGGTTGCACAAGGGTTCTCTCAAACTGAAGGCATTGACTATGGAGAGACTTATGCACCCGTGGCTCGCCTTGAGTCCATCTGTATCCTTCTTGCTTATGCGGCACATCATAACTTCAAGTTACAACAAATGGATGTAGAAAGTGCATTTCTTTATGTTCCACTAAATGAGTTGGTATATGTGAAGCAACCCCCGGGATTTGAGGATCCCAACTTCCCAAACCATGTCTACAAACTCGATAAGGAGCTCTATGGGCTCAAGCAAGCCCCTCGCACGTGGTATGAGCACCTTAGAGAGTTGTTGTTTGACCGTGGATTTGAGGTTGGGAAAATCGATCCCACTCTTTTTACCAAGAAGGTAAATGGGGAGCTTTTTGTATGCCAAATATATGTTGATGATATTATCTTTGGCTCATCTAACAAAGCTTTTAATGAAGATATCTAAAAGCTTATGACTAGTAGGTTCCGGATGTCTTTGATGGGGGAGTTGAGAGTATTTCTTGGTTTTGAGATCAAGCAAGTTAGAGGAGGGACATTCTTAAATCAAGCCAAGTATACTCAATATATGATCAAGAGATTCAAAATGCAAGATTTAAATGGAGCTCCTACCCCCATGGCTACAAAGACTCATCTAGAACAAAATCCAAATTGTAAAGATTTGGATCAAAAGGTATACTGGTCTATGATTGGTTCTTTTCTTTACCTTTGTGCATCTAGACCCGATATTGTGTTGAGTGTAGGCGTGTGTGCAAGATATCAAGAGGCTCCTAAAGAAAGCCATTTAATGGCGGTCAAGAGAATCTTTCGATATTTAGTTCATACCCCATTTTATGGTCTTTGGTATCCCCGAGGCTCAACATTTGCTCTTTGTGGATACACAGATTTGGATTGGGAGGGTGATAAGGATGATATAAAATCAACATCCGGGGCTTTCCATTACTTGGTAGGTCCTTGGTATGTTGGTCTTCTAAGAAGCAAAATTGTATATCTCTCTCCACCGCCGAAGCCGAGTATGTGGCAACTGCTAGTGCTTGCACCCAATTTCTATGGATGAGGCAAAATTTAAAGGAATACGGTGTCCATTGTGACAAAGTGCCTCTTCTATGTGACAATGAAAGTGCTATTAAGATTGCATACAACCTGGTGGATCACACAAGGACAAAGCATATTGAGATTCGCCATCACTTCATTAGAGATCATGTTGCTCAAGGTGATATTGATCTATCATATGTGTCTACCAAATATCAACTTGCCGATATCTTCACGAAGCCACTTGACGAAGCAAGGTTTTGCTATTTGAGGAATGAACTAAATATCGTAGATTCAAGGAGCTTGACTTGATTATCTTGCATTCTCACCTATGATTTGACCCATATTTGGTTTAGGTGTAGGCATGTATATAGGGGGAGTGCGGTTCTAATTGATTGGACTATCCCTCCCCCCATTATGCACAAAGCAATAAAAATCATTCCTCTTAATATCATTTTTTGATATGTGAGTTTAAATGATGAGTTTTGGTAATGGACCCAAGATATATCTTCGTGGTGCCAAGCCGAGTATACTCATATATGGTGGCCTAGGCCACCGCCCTCTCTCTTTCGAGAGGTTGGTGTTTTACTCGTGTTTGTCATCCTTTGAATTTCTGTTGATCTTAGTCTCATGCACTCTACTTTGGTTTTTGACATCTTTATCTCGAGTTTTAGAGTGCATGTGCTTCACTGTGTGACTCTCATAACCCAAGCCTTTCTTATCCCTCGGCAAAACTCATCTACTCCGCACAAGAACCTTCCACCCTTGTATCCTGGCTCTCCGTTCTGGTGGTTATAGTACTACCGGTGTTTACCAGCGGTACTACCACCAAATGGTACTACCGTAAAAAGCTAGCGGTACTACCGCTTCTGGGACAGTTTCCAGGACCCTATCTGGAAACTTCCCAGTTGCGGTACTACCGGTAGTTTTATCATTACTAAGCTTACTACTAGCCATGATACCTCGGTATTACCGCTTAGCCATTACCAAGATTCTCGGTACTACCGCTCTGCGTATCGGTTAAGATTGGAGACGCGGGGAGAGGCACCTCTCAGTGCCTCATTATTCCCCCGTCTCCACTCCTCACCACCGCCGCTGCCGGAGCAGGAGACCGCCGCCGGAGCCCCGCCCCCTTCTCCTTTTCCTGGATCCTCACCAGATCCAACCTCCTCGCAGGCTCCTCCTCATTCTCCACTGCCATGGACACCGGTACTACCGCCCTCCTCTTCTTCTCACATGTTTTCTCCATTGAATCTAGGGTAACTTTGATTTTTGGCCAAAACAAGTGTTTTTGAGGTTGTACTGTGTGCTTGCTACCAGATCTTACTCTTAGACCGATGGAATTCTTGTTTTATGTCAATTTTATTGCACGTACATGGATCGATATTCCAGATCTGCACTGTGGTCGCCGACCGGTAGTACCAGGAATCTTTTTTCGGTACTACCGCTGTGCGGTACTACCGCCTTTGAAGATCCGGTACTACCGCCCAGTACTGACAGAAAAATTTTCTCTAAACCTTGAGTTTCATCATATGTTTATCTTGGGTTCTTGTGCCCTTATCACTATGCTATCTCCCTCATTCTTTCACAGGTGCAGGGGCTTCCCGGGGTTCACGCAAATGCTCCAAAGCTCATCATGAGATTGCGGACTATGAATCAGAGTCAGATTCGGCGGCTAAGACTGAGTCAGAAGAAGAGATTATGCCTCAACCTAGCACACGTCTGAAGCTTCAAACCACTCGTGGTCGACGTGGTGGGGGAGTTAAGCAAAGTGCTGGCCGTGGTAAGGCTCCTCCACCTCCTCCTCCCTCAGGTCCTCGCAAGAGCCAAAGTTCAGGGCCATCTGGGCCAAAGCTACTATTAGACATTTCTGAGGTTAACTTTCATGAACCGAGGACTATCAATCCATATGTTGCTGCTCGCTCTCATGCTCGGAAATATAGCCTCTTCTACACGGATTTTCAGGAGCGCGTGTTTCATGAGGTACTCATGAAGGATGATAAGCTCGTGGTTCCTCAAAAGTGGATCGAGATGAATCATGTGAAGAAGAACCTGCAGTATTTCGGTGAAGCCCTTGAGATTTGCACAAACACTGGATTGCTTCCCATTATGCAGCTCCGATGCAACTATGACCCCATGCTCATCACTCAGTTTTATGCAACCGTTCACTTTGCCAAGAACCAGACTCGGACACTCACCTGGATGACCGAGGGTGTTGTCAAGCAAGCAACCTTGGCTGAGTTTGCGGCTATTCTTGGGTACGAAGACCGTGGCAAGGACACTGCTGTTGGCTTTCGGTGTCACAACAATGATCGCCCCATGAAGAAGGATGTTCTTGCACCACTGTACATCTGGGGGCGCGGTATTCCTGGAAAGATCAAAGGGCTTCTACCTACATATGACATTTTGCATCGTATATTCCATGAGACTGTTGCCCCCCGAGCTGGGAATGTTGATGAGATGCATGCCTTCATGGTGGATATCATGATCACCACCTTTCACCACCGTGACTCCGGCCAACCAATGGATGTGATGGATGTTATTTGGAATGACATGGTCTGTGCCACCTACCAAAGGAGGGTGCCTCCTTTTTCTCCTTATATCATGGCTCTCATTATTAGCAAGTGCCCCTCGATTGCCCGTGACATGCCTTCTCATTTCCTTGTCACTCACCGACACAAGAATTTGTTGATCAAGACCCATCTCAAACCTCGCAATGTGGATGGCCAAATTGTTGATGAGGATGGGAACCCTGTTGAGGAGGGATCCGGTGATGATGATGATTCCCAATAGGATGCTGACTTTGTGGTCTCTCGCCGCAAGCCTGCTCAACCATCTTGGGCCAAGATGATTGAGGCCAAGCTCAAGAAAGTATTCTGCTTCCAAGTTGACAATCAGAAACGCATGTATGAGGCTCATGTCTATGCCAAGAAGTCCTGTTCTCGTCAAAAGGAAATGATGGAGGCTCAAGGTATGACCGTCTCCAAGGGCTCTGAGAACAACATCACCCCAGAAGACCAATGGATCTCCAAGCACAGCCACTGGGATGATGATGCCACCTCCTCTTTCCGTGCCCCTCCGACTCATGAGGATGCCTGGGATGATGATGATGAGTGACCTCCGGGATGTTAGTGTTGCCCTTGTCCCTTTTTGGCGTCTTGATGCCAAAGGGGGAGAAGTTGCACATTAGGCATGCGGGATTTGCGTGGGAAAAGTCACAAGCTCATTCTTGCCATTGATTTTCATTCACTTGTGAACTTTATTTGCTTGCCTCTTATTATGTGTGAATATTGTGAACTAACTATTTGTGCGATGTATGTTGAGACTAAGTGGTTATCTTATGGATCCATCATATGTGTGATATGAATATTCTTATATGGATCCATCTTATATGGTGAGTGTGATGACATTATCTATTCATTATCAATTTTTCTCATCACACGTTATTAAGCAAAGGTATGTGATCTAAGTGCCACTTCACACTCCTAGGTAGCTTGATAAATAGAAAGGGGCTTGATTCTACATATCTAGGGGGAGCCCCATCTCTATTCATCAAAACCTTCTTTGTCATCATAATATTATCTTGCAAATGTGTGTTGTCATCAAACACCAAAAAGGGGGAGATTGAAAGAACATTCTCTATCCCTAGTGATTTTGGTGTTTTATAAAAACACACATATCAGACTAATTATTTGCCAAGTATACCACAAGTTGTATTAAAAAGGGTTTGCAGTGGGGCAGCGTGGTTGGACAAGCTGTCCAAAACTTTCTGCCTGGCGCGGTACCAAAAAGCGGTAGTACCGCTTTTTGCTACCGGGCGCGGCGGTAGGTTTTGGCTAGTTGTCAAAAAGCCTCTGTCGGGCTAGGTACTAAAAAGCGGTAGTACCGCATTTTAGTACCTAGCGCGACAGAAGCTTTTTGACCACTTGTCAAAAGCTACTGCCCGCTAGTACCGCATTTTAGTACCTAGCGTGGCAGAAGCTTTTTGCAACTTGTCAAAAGCCACTGCCCGCCCCGGTACTAAAATGTGGTAGTAGCGTGGCAGAAGCTTTTTACAAGTTGTCAAAAGCTACTGGCTGCCTAGGTACCAAAATGCGGTAGTACCGCATTTTAGTACCTAGCGTGGCAGAGAGTTTTTTTGACTAAGTTGCATATGCCACTGCCCTTTGCGGTATCAATATGCGGCACTACCACATGCATCTGGTAGTACCGGATCTTAGGAGTGGTACTACCGCTTTACGGTAGCACCACAAATTGGTACCGCTGTGGCTGGGGCATATGTATTTTGAAGTTTGTTCTTCCGGTACCAGGTCCGGTAGTACCAGAGTTTTTGGGTAGTACCGCTTGAACTTCCGGTACTACCGCTACATTAAATGCTCCAACGGTCAGATTGGATCTGTGGCTATAAATATCCCTTCACCTACCTTGGGGCAAGTTGCATTTGCATTAAAGTCAAGACCACCATTGGAGCCACCAAATCCACAAGATCTCTTCAATCCACCACCCAAAGTCCTTGATCTTTGGGGAATCGAAGGAGGAGGCCTTGATCTACTACTTCACCAAAAGAGATCTTCATTTCCCCCTCATTCACTTGAGGGCCCCTTGCTCTAGTGTTTTCTTGGAAACCCTAGTTCTAGATTTGGTTCTTACAAGCTTGTCTTTGATTGTCTTGGCAACTTGTTTGTATTTGGGAGCCTCCAATTAAGTTGTGGATGTGTGCCCCAAACTTGTAAAGGTGCCAGCTTCCACCTTGAAGGTCGCCGATATAGTGGAAGGTGGATCGATCCCGTTGGGGTGAGGTTCATCGGAGAACAAGGGAGGCCTTTCGTGGCGTAGGTGGTTTGATACCACCCCCTCTCCAGACGTAGACGTACTTCCCCTCAAAAGGAAGGAACTACGGGAAACAAATCCATGTGTCTCCGCGTCCACCACTTTGGTTACTTCTATCCTTTACCGCACTTTACTTACTTGCTCTTGCCTAGTTGTGTGTTAGCTTGTGCATGTTAGTCATATAGGTAAATTCACCTTATTTGAATTATCTAGAGAATTTACCTTATTGTCAAACCCTAATTTGAAAAAGAAGAAAATTTGAAGTAGAACCTATTCACCCCCCTCCAGGTGCCCATACGATCCTTTCACACATGTTACTCAGTCGGATGGATATATGAATCGTCGGACATATCGAATATGTACGGGTAAGATAGATAATACGGGGTAGGCCCCGAGTCACCGCTCGAGTTGCCAAGGTTTCATACATAACCATAGTGATAAGTAATATAGGGCAGTCCCCAAGTCACTGCTCGAGTTGCCGAGGTCTCATTCATATCAAACACATAATCATAGTGATAAATAATATGGGGCACTCCCCGAGTCACTGCTCGAGTTGCCAAGGTTTCATTCATATCAAATACATAACCATAGTGATAAATAATATGGGGCAGTCCCCGAGTCATTGCTCGAGTTGCCGAGGTCTCATTCATATCAAACACATAATCATAGTGATAAATAATATGGGGCAGTCCCCGAGTCACTACTCGAGTTGCCGAGGTTTCATTAGTTCATTCCTAACACAATAAACTGATACATAATAATACTGGATACAGTATACTTCCTCTAAGTGTAAAATGGATGAAGTAATGCTACATTCCATGGTCTTTTGACTTGTCTCCGGATTTATCCGCCTTGTTCATTTTTGGTGCTTGAGCATCTATGAGGTAATATGCATCGTTGTGCAGTGCTTTGCTCATGATGAATGGGCCTTCCCATGGAGGCGATAGATTATGCATGCCGGCCGTGCATTGCACTAGCCGAAGGACCAGATCTCCTTCCTTGAAGACTCTGGGATTTACCTTCTTGCTATGGTAGCGTCCGAGGTCTTGTTGATAAACAACTGATCTGGACAACGCTAATTTCTTGCTTCCTCTAGTTGATCCACATCGTCTTGCCAAGATATTTCATTTACTTTGGCGTTCGTGTATTGGGTGACTCTGGGCGAGTCATGCACTATATCGGCTGGGAGCACAGCTTCTGCCCCATATATGAGAAAGAATGGGGTGTACCCCGTCAATCTATTCAGAGTAGTTCTTAAACTCCATAGCACCATTGGGAGTTCCTCAATCCAACAACCTTCCAACCTCTGGAGTGGTTCTATCAGCCGAGGTTTTATTTCGGATAACATGAGTCCATTCGATCTTTCCACTTGCCCATTTAATGCCGAGTTTACTACCGAAGCAACATCGAGTCTTATGTGCTTTTCTTGGCAAAATTGAGCAAAGGCTCCTTCAACAAAATTTGTGCCATTGTCCATAATGATACTGTGTGGGTAACCATATCTCAGAATGATATCCTTGAGAAATTTCACTGTTGTGGGCCCGTCACATTTTCTTATTGGCTTTACCTCTATCCATTTTATGAATTTGTCCACCATGACCAAAATGTGAGTCATGCCTCCGCGAGCCGGCTTAAATGTACCTACCATATCCAGGCACCATACTGAGAATGGCCAAGTGATTGGTATTGTTTTTAACTCAGATGAATGCATATGTATTTTGCTGGCATATCTCTGGCAGCCATTGCACCTTGCTACCAATTCTTTTGCTTCCTTTAGTGCACTTGGCCAATAAAATCTGTGTCGGAATGCTTTGGCCACAAGGGCTCTAAACGAGGCATGGTGCCCACATTCTCCTTGATGTATGTACAAGAGGATCTCTTGTCCTTTTGCCGGGTCAACACATCGTTGCAGCACGTTTGTTACACTTCTCTTATAAAGCTCATTATTTATTATTGTGTAAGCTTTTGCCCTTCTTACTGTCTGCCTAGCAGGGACTTCATTATTCGGAAGGGTCTCATTTTTAAGGAATAAGAATATGGGTTGTGCCCATTCCGGTATGTCCTACTCCCGGATAACTGTTTTATCAATTTCCATTACTTCTTTCGACGTAATGTTCACCGAACTTTCCCAATCATCTCTCTAGTAATCTGAATCAGTCCCCGAGTTATTCGGCTGATGTCCCTTATCAATTTCCATTGGGACACACTCAGATTTCTGATCTGACGAGAGGCGAATTGATTTGGACTCTGGTGAAGGTATGATTGATGGCTTTCTTAGGTGTTCTAAGGTGATACCAGGTGGAATTGACTGTCTGGTTGATCCGAGCTTTGACAGGGTATTAGTAGCGTCGTTTTCCACCCGAGGTATGTGATGAAATTCACACCCGTCGAAATAGCCACTAATTTTATGTACATGAAACCGATATAAGGCCATGTTTGCATCCAGTGCATCCCAATTTCCTGATACTTGCTGCACTACAAGGTCCAAATCTCCGAAACATAAAATCCAACATATGCCGATCTCTTTCGCCATCTTTAAGCCATGGACAAGTGCTTCATATTCGGCTACATTGTTTGATGCAGCAAAGTGTATATGCGGTACATATTTCAGTTGATCCTTCTTTGGAGAGGTTAATACTATTCTTGCTCCTAACCCATTCCTTAATTTGGATCCATCAAAATTCATCGTCCAATAGTTCGGATCAGGTAATGGGGGTTCATATTGTATCTCGGCCCAATCGACAAAAAAGTCAGCCACTGCCTGAGACTTCATTATATCTCGTCTATAAAACTGTGGGGCATAAGGGGATAAATCAATTTCCCATTTTGCTATTCGTCCGCTCACATCTTTGTTGCTCATTATCTCGGCTATTGGTGCCTCGCAAATCACCTTTATGGGGTGTTCCTCAAAATAATGCTTGAGCTTTTTTGCCGACATATACACTCCATAAGCCATTTTTTGGTAGTGTGGATAGTTTTGTTTTGACGTAGATAATACCTCGCTTAGGTAATAAACCAGCCTTTGTACCGACTTACATTCTTCATTAATTTCCACAACTATCACAACGCTCACGACTCGGTTTGTTACTGCTATACAGAGCAACATAGGCTCTTTTGATAGTGGCGAAGCTAAAATTGGCGCTGTGGCCAGCATCTTTTTTAACTCATGAAAAGCGCTATCAGCCTGAGGTGTCCAGGTGAACTTATCGGATTTTTCATCAACTGATACAGAGGCAATGCTTTTTTGCCTAGCCGACTCACGAACCGACTTAAGGATGCAAGGCATCCTGTAAATTTCTAAACATCATTGAGGCATTTCGGCAGTTCCATCCTTTCAACTGCGTGAATTTTAGTCGGATTTGCCTCTATACCTCTGCTAGATACGAGGAAACCGAGTAATTTTTCGGCTGGTACACCGAAGGTGCATTTTTCCGGGTTAAGTTTCATTCGGAATCTTCTCAGATTCGCGGATGCTTGCCGGATATATTCCAGGAGCGTATGGCTCTCCTTGGTCTTTATAACCACATCATCAATATATACTTGAACATTTTTTCCAATACGATCATGCAAACATTTTTGCATACACCTTTGGTACATGGCTCCTGCATTGCACAGGCCGAATGACATGGTGCGATAGCAATAAGCCCCATACGGGGTGATAAACGCAGTTTTTATTTGATCAGCCGGGTTTAACGGTATCTGGTGTCGTGGTATTGCCGACGAGTACGCCATGGAGGGGTCCTCACAGTGCGTGTTTAGAGACATGGGGGAAGGCGGACGGTTGACGGGTACAAGGTAACACAACTTACTCAGGTTCAGATCCCACAACGGTGGCGGAATCCTACTCCTGCTATAAATCACTATAAGGGCGATACGCCGAGTTACAGAGATAGGTTCGCTGTGCGAGGTGTATGTTAATCGCTACTCGATTATCTGAAGTTATGCCCTAAAGGCTCCCATAGGCCCGACTTATATAGTCGCCAGGTCCTAGGGTTACAGGGAAAAGTCCTAGCCGGACAGGTTATAGAGTCCTACACTGACTATGGCTAGTCTAGCTTATCTTGTACTCCAAGGCTCCGGGTACACCGGTGACTCCACCGTAGCCTTCCTTTATCCGGCATGGGCTTCCCTTCTGGATCCATCTAACTGGGCTGCCTAGCAGGCCATGGGCCATGCTACCAACTGTGGGCCACCCGGGTTATCCAGATAAGAGACATGCTATGAGGATACCCATATAGCATATCCCCAACAGTAGCCCCCGAAGGACTCCGAGATCTTGCGCCGTCATGCCTCTTCACATTGAATGCTCCGTCTAGATGGATGTCGGCAAATCGTCAAGCAATATCTTGTAGTCCTCCCAAAGAACCCTGCAAGGTTTTATCCGTCTTCACTTTATAAGTAGGAGAAATGCTGAATCTTCCATCGTACTCTTCCGTAGCCGGATTGGATCCGTCCATGCCGGAATCTACTAATTTTATGGTTCATCTGCCTATGACAGCTAGGGTGACGCAGACATAGGTCAGTGACGCCTCGTAACTCACATATGCAGAGAACGCAATCATGTCCGATTTTCTCGCGCGAGCGATACGAACCGTTGGCGGTGACGGTTGGGACGTGGCGAAATTTCTGCGCACGTTCGCCCACACGTCGTCTACGCGGCAACCGTCCGATTAAGCTGCACGAATCTTGATGCTGGAGACCATAAATAGTAACTATTTTGGAAATTTTACTTTTCACCTCATTCTCTCTTCGCATCATCTTCTTCCTCCAGCAAGCGCCCCCTCGAGCTCTCCGCGCAATTTGCGAAAAAACCCTAGCTCCAGTCTCGCCAGTCACCTCCAAATACTCGCAATGGCCAGCAACAGTTCTACTCCCTCGATGGCGGTGTCGAGCGAAGCCGCGACGAAGCCGGCGAGCTCTGTCGTCGTGCCCCCAGAGGGCCCGGTCATCTCCGTCTCTGTGGTGGTTGAGTCCACCAGCGGCGACCACAATCCAGCGGCGCTGGAGCTACTGGAGGAGGACAACGACTCCCACAAAGGCGACTAGCGCGGTTCGGATATTATGGACCGCGACATCAAGGAGATGATCGTCGAGGGTTACCTCCCCGCGACGGAGGGGCTCGCCTGGTGGGCGGCGCCGGCCGGCGAGGTCACACCTTCTCCTCAAGCCGGAGAAAAGGTGTACCTCAAAGCACAATTGGTACGTGGCGTCTCCCTACCCATCTCTAACTTCTTCCTTGCCGTCTTGAACCACTACCGAGTACAGCCCCAAAACCTTTCTCCCAACAGTATCCTAGCGCTTAGCAATTACGCGGCGCTTTGTGAGGGTTACCTAGGAATTAGGCCTAGGCTAGATCTCTTTGTGTATTTCTTCACCGTCAAACACGAAGCCAGGGCCAGCAAGGATGAACTTAGAAATTGTGGCACCATTAGCTTCAAGATCCGTCCTGGCCGGCGGTTCCCCGACATCGTCGGCCACGAGTCCTGCAAGAACTGGCAGCGTACTTACTTCTACGGTCCAGATATCCCTTTGTCTAACCGAGAAGTAACGTACCCGGACTTTGTCGATGGAGCCACCGCCAAAGCCTCAACATGGAGATCCCAGGCCTCCCTTCCCTCCGACATCGACGCCTCCCGCGCTATAAGGCGGATAGAGTGGTTCATAGAGACGGGTTTGACCGGCTTGGACCTAGCCATGTGCTGGTTCATCAGGCGAATCCAGCCTCTGCAGCACCGCTCGAAGCTGATGCACGAGTATACCAACGACAGATGGGATAGCCTCCGCATCTCCGTGGACAACTTCTCGAGCGACTCCGTCAAGCTTCGTCTCAAGGACATCGTCAAGGTGAAGGACAAGAAGCGTGGCTTCGCCATCACCTACGACATGTTCGTAGAGAGCAAGTGCCCAAAGGTAACTGCTTATTTTCCGTGTATGACATATACTCCAGTTCTTCCGTCTAGCAATTGCCATCTCATCTAACACGGTGGTTCTTGACTTAACAGCTTAGCGACATAGATGAGGACAGCATGGCTCCTCAAATCTATGATCCAAAGATGAAGGAAGTCACCGTCGTGTCCGACGATGATGCTCCGGTGGCGCGAAAGCGGAAGAGCTCCACCTCTGATGCTGCCGACGGAGGCAAGAAGAAGAAGACGGAGGGTGGAGCCTCCAAAAAGACTACCGCCGCCCTAGAGGCGGAGAAAAGAAAGATTATCGGGATCCCCTTTGCTAAAGAACCCCCACTTGTGTAAGCTTCTTTCTCTCCGACATTGTCCGTTTGTCTGTCTTATTCCTGTACTTATGCAGTTTGCACGTTTCAGGAAGAAAGCCACGACCAGCTTGAAGAATACCTCCAAAACATTGGGGGCTTCTAGAACTATCAAGGACATGCTGCATCGCGACGCATCTCCCGCCATCGCCCCTGTCACTCCTACCTTCAAGCCCTCCTCCGCTCCGACAAGCTCACAAGCTAAGGAAGCATCTGGCCCTTCCGCCATGGAAGTGGACTCAGGTGCCTCTACCGAGCTCGTTGTTGTCGGCGAGCAGGCGACGCAGGAAAGTGCCGCCCACCAAATGGCTGAAGCTCCGGCTAAGGATGCCATTGGTGGCGGTATGGCTGTGGTGGAAGCTGGTACGTCTGCCGGAGGCGGCGTCCTCGCCCCCTAGAAACCCATAGAGTTCCCGAAGATAGTCTATCCAGCACTTACGCCGGGTAGCACTGCTCTGGTTCCTGGTGCGGCGCCGACATCTCCGACGTGTGGTCTCGAGGAGCTCCTCCGTCAAGCAGAGATCTTGCGAGGAAACAGCGTATCCTTTGGCAAGCTGCTAGCCGAGAGCGCTACCAACCTCAAGACCATTGCACTTGTAAGTTTTATTTGCCTTTTCCATTTCATATGAGTATCCCACTGTAGCCCCCGAGGATTTAGACGGAAAACCATAGGTCTTTGCGTCTGAATGCTCTAAGAGTAACTAAGGTAGAAAACTTCTCACTGTATCCCCCAAGCATATAGGTGGAATGAATAATTCTGACTAGATGCTTTAAGAGTAGCATACGCAGTGTTCATAAATTTCAATACTGTAGCCCCGAAGCCTCTAGTTGTAACTAAATTAGTTCCGACTAGATGCTTAAAGAGAAGCTAAGCATTCATCCGAGTTAAAAACTTAATACTGTAGCCCCCAAGCATCTAATCGAAAACTGAATTAGTTCCGACTAGATGCTTAAAGAAAGACTAAGCATATTGCTAATTTCAAAAATTCTCGTTGTAGCCCCCGAGCGTCTAGGTGAAAATTTTCCAGCTAGATACTCCAAGTAGACCAAACAACATTTAACTTTTCTTTTTTCCATAGAACGAGAATGCTCGGAGGGGCATGGCTAACGACAAGTACCAGAAGATGCGCGCGGACTTGGAAGCCGAAAAGGGTAAAACTGCCTTCTTGAAGGAACAGATCACCAAGAGCAAGCGTCTGTTTTCTTTTTCGCATTCCGACTTGGTTTTGTGCCCACATTTTCCGAGTACTCACCGTGTACTTTGCTTTCTCCTACTTGTAGAATATGTTGCCAAGGCCAAGGATATTGTCGAGCAATCCAAGCATATTCAGTAGCTAGATAGCGAGAAGAAAATCCTCAAGCAGGAGAGGAAGGACATGCTAAAAATGCATGAAGAATCGATGAAAGCCTTGCAGGATTCCGCCACTAAGGAGATGGACCGCTTGAAGGAGGAGATCTCGATTTTAAGAGATCAGAAGAAAGCTGCCGATGAGTAGAATGAACGCCATCATGAGGTCTACAAGCTCCTCCAACAAGAATGGGACTCCTTGGCGGATACTCTCTGGCAAGCTGAGGCCATCATTTTCAGTAAGTTTTCTCCGCCTTGGATTTTTGTAGTCTGGATACTTTGAACTTTTGAACTCATGTGCTCCTTTGTCAGAATTTGCAGCTCCTATGGGTTTAACCCGGTCGCCTCCTCCAGCAAAGGAATGCATGGTTCTTTCCAGAAACTTCATTAACACCTCCATCGCGCAAGCCAAAGAGATTGCCAAGCCCCTCCAGATCAATATCAAAGCATCGGACTCTGTGGTGAAGTTCTCGGAGATCCTACGCTGAGCCCCCGAGCGTATCACAAGCTGGAAAGCTTCATGTGCACGAGCCAGTGCAAGGATGGTGCTGTCCATGGTGAAGGCACACTATGAAGATGCCGACATCGACACGGTAACCTCTGGCATTCCCGACGTGGATGACGATGGCAAAGCCATTAACCACGAATCCATCTTGTCGTCACTCGCGGGTTATGACACCAGAGTCGCCGAGTTAGTCGGCGTCAATGTCTTCGTGCCGATGAATACCATCGATGGCGGCAACCAAAGCTCCTCCGAGTCTCTTCACACTGCTGACTTTGAGGGTGATTCTCCTGCTGCCGATGACACTGCTTCCAAGTCGCCTGCGCCAAAGGAATGAAAAACAATCTGTAATATTTGTTTCCTTTGTGATGCGTATGCGGAAAAAAACTATGTATTAACTTAAGGCGGAAAACAATGATGTATGTCCTGCTACTCAAGAATTATTTCCAGCATGTATATATTTTTTAAGCAAGTGCTGGCTTATCCATTACTTTGGTTCTTATGCTTGACTTTTCATGAGTTAGAAGACTCGTTGTCGGAACCATGTGCTTAGGTGATGATGCCTAATGGCACCGTCAATAACCTAAGGACAAAATCGCCGACAATAAGTGCCGAAAGTCACTCCTCCAGAATCCACATAAAAACGACAAAGAACGTGTAGACCAGAAAACTTAAGCTAATGCCCGTAGGCGGAATTTTCACAAGTGCAATCGCAAAACTTGTGCATAAAGGTTTTATATGATCCAAAAATAAACACTAAAGGAGGTAAAAGACTCAGAAATATGAGTGAGCCAGAGAGCTTTATTTCATTAATCATATAAGAGGTACACAATTAGATAAAAAATGCTAAGTGTAAAAAGGACGTAGCTGTGCTATGTTCCATGGCCGATCAAGATCCGGGTAGTCATCATCCGGGTCAATTAAACTACGCTTATGATCCTCGTTGGGTCTATCCTTCAGTTCACGATTGTCAACGAGGTAGTAAGACCCATTGAGCAGCGCCTTGCTTATGATGAACGGTCCTTCCCATGGCGGGGATAATTTGTGCGACTTCTTCTGCCTAAGTCGGAGCACCAAATCCTCCTCTTTAAACGAGCGATGCCGAACGCGGCGACTATGGTAGCTGCGTAGCTTCTGCTGGTAGATGGCGGATCTTTGGCATGCCAAAACGCACTCCTCCTCGAGAAGGTCTACATCTAGGCGTCTGGATTCTTCAGCGTCATCCTCGTCGTAAGCGGTAACCCTTGGTGCATCGTGAAGTATGTCGGAAGGCGGGATGGCTTCTGCTCCATATACCATGAAATAAGGGGTGTAGCCGGTGGATCTGTTGGGTGTAGTTCGCAAACTCCACAGCACAGATGGCAATTCTTCCGCCCAGGCTCCAGCTGCTCTATGTAGCGGTGCCTCAAGACGTGGCTTTATTCCCTGCAGAATTAATCCATTGGCTCGCTCAACCTGACCATTGGATTGTGGATGTGCCACAGATGCAAGGTCAAGTCGGATGCCCTTCTCCCAACAATAAGCCTCCATTTCTCCGAGTGACAAGTTGCTGCCGTTGTCGGTGATAATGCTATGTGGGAGACCAAATCTCACCACTAGATCCCGGAAAAACCTGAGGGCAGTTGCCCCATCAAGCTTTCTAATGGGTTTAGCTTCTATCCATTTAGTGAATTTATCAACTTCTACTAGCAGATGCGTAAACCCACATAGTGCTGTTTGTAACGGTCCCACCATGTCTAGCCCCCAGACTGCAAACGGCCAAGTTATTGGTATTGTTCGCAATTCTTCAGCAGGAAAGTGTGGTTGTCGGGCATAATACTGGCATCCCATGCATGTCTCAACTAGCTTGTCGGCGTCCGCCTTCGCGGTCAGCCAGTAGAATCCTTGCCGGAAAGCTTTCGCGACCAACGATCGAGGAGCGGTGTGATGCCCGCAATCTCCGAGATGGATTTCGCGTAGGATTTCAATACCTTCCAGCTGGGAAACATACTTAAGGTATACACCAGTAGTTCTCCTTTTGTAGAGCTGTCCATCGATTATGGTATAGCCCTTCTCTTGACATACTATTTTCCTTCTTTCGACTTTGTCGTCAGGCAAAGTTCCGTGCTCGAGATAGTCCATGAACGGTTTTGTCCAACCTGGAGGGATCTTTGCCACCATGTGGATGAAAGAGTCAACTCTATCTGGGTTGTCGATGTCGGCTCCCTTCACGGATGGTGTCCGTAGATGATCTAGGAAAACTCCTGGCGGAATTCGTTTGCGCCCTGATCCAAGCTAGATAGCAGATCAGATGCCTCGTTTTGCTCCCTAGGTACATACTTGACTTCGTATCCCAAGAAGCTCTTGGCTATCTCGTCCACTTCGTCTCGATATGCCGCCATCATAGGGTTCCGCGCATTCCGTGCCGCCACTGTTTGGGCAACCAAGTCAGAATCTCCACAGCAAACTATGCGCTTGATGCCAATATCCTTGGCTACGCGTAATCCGTGAATGAGTGCTTCATACTCCGCCATGTTGTTCATAGCCTCGAAGTGGATCTGCAGAACATAGTGTAGCTTGTCGCCAGTTGGTGACTGTAACAATGCACCAGCCCCGAGCCGTTGAGCAGCTTTGATCCGTCAAAGTGCATCACCCAGTACTTTGGTTCCGGTAACGGAGTAACATCTGGCATCTCCGTCCAATCTGCAATAAAATATGCCAAGGCTTGTGACTTGATAGCATCGTGTCGCTTATAGGTGATCTCGAAGGCGACAAGTTCAATGCCCCACTTCGCGACCCTTCCTGTAGCGTCGCTGTTGTTGATGATGTCGGACAGTGGGGTCTTGCTCACCACTGTGATTGGGTGCTCCTGAAAGTAATGCCTCAGCTTCCGAGAAGCAAGGAATACTCCATAAGCTATCTTCTGGTAGTGCGGGTAACGCTGCTTGGACTCCATCAAGACCTCGCTTATGTAGTAAACTAGTCTTTGAACTCCGTGCTCAAAGCCTGGTTCCTTCCGCTCTACCACGACGACGATGCTGATTACCCGGTTGGTTGCCGCCATGTAAAGTAACATGGGCTCTGCAGGCTCGGTTGCTGCAAGGATGGGCGCTGAGGAAAGAATCTCCTTGAGATGCTTCAATGCTGCATCTGCTTCGTCCGTCCACGTAAATTTGTCCGCCTTCTTCAGCAACTTGTATAGCGGCAGAGCCTTCTCTCCAAGTCGGCTGACGAACCGGCTAACTGCTGCAACATAACCTGTTAGTCGTTGAATGTCCTTTAGGCATGTCGGACGATTTTTGTTTAATATGGCCTTGATTTTCTTCGGGTTGACCTCGATTCCATGCTGGAAAACGATGAAGCCCAATAGTTTTCCGGCTGGAACCCCGAAGACGCACTTCTTAGGGTTAAGCATCATGTTATATTTCCGGAGATTATCAAAGGTTTCTTTTAATTTGGTGATTAAGTCATTTGACTTTTTAGACATCACCGCGATATCGTCCACATAGGCGTGAACGTTTCGACCAATTTGGTCATGAAGGCAACGTTGCATTGTCCGCTGGTACGTAGCACCTACGTTTTTCAGCCCAAAGGGCATCGTGACATAGCAAAACGTGTCGTATGGAGTAGTGAACGAAGTGGCCAATTGGTCCGACTTCCTCATTTTGATATGGTGGTATCCTGAGTATGCATCGAGAAAACACAAATGATTTGAGCCAGCCGTCGAGTCAATGACTTGGTCAATGCAAGGCAAAGAAAACAGATCTTTGGGACATGCTTTGTTTAAGCCGGTGTAATCAACGCACATTCTTAATTCATTGGTTCCCTTTTTGGGGACAAGTACATGATTGGCTGTCGTGGTATTGCCGACGAGTACGCCATGTAGGGGTCCTCACAGTGCGTGTTTAGAGACGTGGGGTAAGGCAGACGGTTGACGGGTATGAGGTAACACAGCTTACCCAGGTTCAGATCCCACAATGGTGGCGGAATCCTACTCCTGCTATAAATCACTATAATGGCAATACGCCGAGTTACAGAGATAGGTTTGCTGTGCGAGGTGTGTGTAAAACGATACTAGGTTGTGCCCTAAAGGCTCCCATAGGCCCGACTTATATAGTCCCCAGGTCCTAGGGTTACAGGGAAAAGTCCTAGCCGGACAGGTTACAGAGTTCTAAACCGTCTATTACTAGTCTTGTGTATCTTGCACCCCAAGGCTCCGGGTACGCTGGTGACTCCACCATAGCCTTCCTTTATCCGACATGGGCCTCCCTTTTGGATCTACCTAACTGGGCCGCCCATCAGGCCACAGGCCACGCTACCGACTATGGTCCACCCGGGTTAGTCGGATAAGATACATGCTATGAGGATACCCATATAGCATATCCCCAACAGTAGCCCCCCGGAGAACTTCGAGATCTTGCGCCGTCTTGCCTCTTCTTATGGAATGCTCCGTCTAGATGGATGTCGGCAAATCGTCAAGCAACATCTTGTAGTCCTCCCAAAGAACCCTGCAAAGGTTTCTCCGTCTTCTATAAGTAAGTCGGAGAAATGCTGAATCTTCCATCATATGCTTCCGTTGTCGGATTAAATCCATCCATGCCGGAATCTTCGATGGGACGGCTCATCTACCATGTTAGTTATGGCGACGTAGGCTATAGGTCAGCGATGCCTCGTAACTCACACATGCAGAGAACGTACTCATATCCGATTTTCCCGCACGAGCGATACGAACCGTTGGCGGCAGCGGTTGGAGACGTGGCGAAATTACCGCGCACGTTCACGAACACGTCGTCTACGCGGCAACCGTCCGATTAGCTGCACGAATCTTGACGCAGAGTAAAATAAATAGTGACCGTGGGACACCTGCCACTTTTTCACCCCATTCTCTCGCGTCATCGTCTCCTTCCTCCGGCCGCACGCCTCCTCGAGCTCTCCGCGGAAAACCTCGAGAAACCCTAGCCTCTCTCTCTGCACCAGTCGCGTTCTCTCCCTCCTCCATGGCTAGCAGCATCTCATCCCCATCAATGGCGGCGTCGAGCAAAGCCACGGTGAAGCCGGCGAGCTCCATCGTTGTGCCCCCAGAGGGCCTGGTCATCCCCGCATCGGCGGTGATTGAAACCACCGGCGGCGACCATAATCTGGCGGCGCTGGAGCCCCTGGAAGAGGAGCCAGACTCGCACAAAGGCGACTGACGCGGCTCGAACATCACCGGCCACGACATCCAAGAGATGGTCGCTGAGGGTTACCTCCCCGCGACAGAGGGGCTCGCCTGTCGGGCGGCGCCGACCGGCGAGGTGACCCCTTCTCCCCAAGCCGGAGAAAAAGTATACCTCAAGGCACAATTGGTACGCGGCGTTTCCCTGCCCATCTCTCACTTCTTTCTGTCCGTCTTGAATCACTTCGAGGTCCAACCCCATAACCTCTCCCCCAATAGTATCTTAGTGCTTAGCAACTTCGCGGCACTTTGTGAGGGTTACCTAGGGATTAGGCCTAGGTTAGACTTGTTTGTATACTTCTTCACCGTCAAACGTGAAGCCGGACATAGCAGGGAGGAGCTTAGGAACTGTGGCACCATAAGCTTCAAGATCCGTCCTGGCCGGCAGTTCCCCGACATCGTCGGCCACGAGTCGTGCAAAAATTGGCAGCGGACGTACTTCTACGGCCCCGACATTCCTTTGACGGGCCGAGAAGTAACGTACCCGGACTTCTTGGATGGAGCCGCCGCTGAAGTCTCCACATGGCAGTCCCATGCCTCCCTTCCCTCCGACCTCGACGCTTCTCGCGCAATAAGGCAGATCGAGTGGTTCGTAGAGATGGGTCTAACCGGCTTGGACCTAGCCATGTGCTGGTTCATCAGGCGGATCCAACCTCTGCAGCACCGCATGAAGTATATGCACGAGTACACCGGCGACCGAAGGGATACCCTCCGGATCTCCGAGGACAACTTCTCGAGCGACTCCGTCAAGTTCTGCCTTAAGGACATCGTCAAGGTGAAGGATAAGAAGCGTGGCTTCACCCTCACCTATGACATGTTCGTAGACGGAAGTGCCCAAAGGTAGATATTTATTTTCCGTGTATGACATTGCTCCAGTTTTTCTGTCTTGCCAATACCATCTTGTCTAACACGATGATTTCTCACTTAACAGCTTAGCGATCTAGAGGAAGGCAACCTGGCTGCCCAAATCTATGATCCAAAGATGAAGGAAGTCACAGTCGTGTCCGACGACGATGCCCCGTTGGCGCGAAAGCGGAAGAGCTCCACCTATGACGCTGCCGACGGAGGTAAGAAGAGGAAGACGGAGGGTGGAGCCTCCAAAAAGAGTACTGCCGTCCTGGAGGCGGAAAAGAAGAAAGCCACCGGGATGTTTGCCAAAGCGCCCCCCTAGTGTAAGCTTCTTATTCTCCGACATTGTCTTATTTTATCTGTATTATTCCTGTACTTATGAATTTTGCACGTTTCAGGAAGAAAGCCACAACTAGCCTCAAGAAGTCCTCCAAGACTCTTGGGGCTTCTATAAATATCAAAGGTATGCTGCATCGCGACTCCTCCCCCGCCATTGCCCCTGCTACTCCTGCCGTCAAGCCCTCCTCTGCTCCGACAAGCTCCCAAGTCCAGGAAGCACCAGGCCCTTCCGTCATGGAAGTGGACTCTGGCGCCTCAACCGAGCTTGCTGTTGTCGGCAAGAAGGCGACGCAGGAGAGTGCTGCTCTTCAAATGGCTGAAGCTCCGGCTAAGGATGCCATCGGTAGCGGCAAGGCGGTGGTGGGAGCTGGTACTTCTGCCGAAGGCGGCGCCTCTTCTCCCCAGAAACCCTTCGAGTTTCCGAAGATTGTTTACCCGGCGCTCATGCCGAATAACACAGCTATGGTTCCTGGAGGAGTGCCGTCATCTCCGACGTGCGGTCTTGAGGAGCTACTCCGGCAAGCGAACATCTTGCGAGGGAACAGCATTGCCTTTGGCAAGCTGCTGGCCGAGAGCGCTACAAGCCTCAAGATCATCGCACTTGTAAGTTTTACTTTACCTTTTTCATTTTGTACGAGTATCCCACTGTAGCCCCCGAGGATGTAGACGGAAAACCATAGGTTTTGCATCTATATGCTCTAAGAGTGACTAAGTTAGAAAAAACTCTCACTGCAGCCCCCAAGTATTTAGATGGAATGAATTATTCCGACTAGATGCTTTAAGAGTAGCATACACAGTGTTCATAATTTTCAATGCTGCAGCCCCCAAGCATCTAGTTGTAACTAAATGAGCTCCGAATAGATGCTTTAAAGAAAAGCTAAGCATTTTCTGAGTAAAAACTTTATACTGTAGCCCCCAAGCATCTAGTTGAGAACTGAATCACCTCCGACTAGATGCTTAAAGAAAAGCTAAGCATATTGCTAAGTTAAAAACTCTCGCTGTAGCCCCCGAGCATCTAGGTGGAAAATTTCCGACTAGATGCTCCAAGCAGACTAAACAACGACTTGACTTTGTATTTGTTTCCACAAACGAGAATGCTCGGAGGGGCATGGCTAATGACAAGTACCAGAAGATGCGCGCAGATCTTGAAGCCGAAAAGGGTAAAACTGCCATCTTGAAGGAACAGATCATCAAAAACAAGAGTCTATTTTCTTTTTGCGCATTTCCGTCTTACTTTTGTGCCCATAATCTCCGAGTACTCAATGTGTAATTTGTTTTCTCTGACTTGCAGAGCATGTCGCCAAGGCCAAGGATATTGTCGAGCAGTCCAAGCACATCCAGCAGCTGGACAGCGAGAACAAGATCCTTAAGAAGGAGAGAGAAGAAATGCTGAAGATGCACGAGGATTCCATGAAAGCCCTGCAGGAGTCCTCCTCCGCGGAAATCATTCGCTTGAAGGAGGAGCTTGCGATCCTAAAGGATTAGAAGCAAGCAGCTGATGAGCAAAATCTTCGCCATAGCGAGGCGTTTAAGCTCCTCCAACAAGAGAAGGAATCCTTGGCGGACACCGTCTGGCAGGCTAAGGCCAGCATCTTCAGTAAGTGTCCTCCGCCTTGTAGCTCTGTAGTCTGGATACTTAGAATTTATTGGACTCATGCAATTCTTGTCGGAATTTTCAGCGTCTATGGGTTTAACTCACTCGCCTCCTTTGGACAAGGAATGCATGATTATTGCCGGCAACTTCATCAACACTGCCATCGCCCAAGACAAGGAGATTGCCAAGCCCCTCCAGATTTATATCAAGGCCTCGGACTCCGTGGCGAAGTACTCGGAGATTCTGCGCCGAGCCCCCGAGCGTGTTGCGAGCTAGAAAGCTTCATGTGCACAGGCTGGCGCAAGGATGGCGTTGTCCATGGTGAAGGCACACTATGAAGGTGCCGACATCGACACGGTGACATCTGGGATCCCTGACGTGGATGATGACGGCAAGGAGATCGATCACGAAGCCATCCTGTCATCGCTCGCGGGGTATGATACCAGGGTTGCCGAGTTGGTAGATGTTGATGTCTTCGTGCCCAGGAACTTTCTCGACAACGCCAACCCGGATTCCTCCGAGTCTCACCATAGCGCCGATGCTGAGGGTGATTCTCCGGCTGGTGATGATGCGGCCTCCAAGTCCCCTGCACCCAAAGAGTGAAAAAACACTTTGTAATTCTTGTTTCACCCTTGACGTGTGCATTGAAAAAACTTGGTGATGTAATCTTAAGGCGGAAAACAGTGGTTGTCGTATCCTGCTACTTAAGAATTAATTCCCAGTATGTATATATTTTTTAAGCAAGTGCTGGCTTATGCATTACTTTGGTTTTTATGCTTGACCTTTCGTGAGTCGGAAGACTCGTTGTCGGAACCATGCGCTTAGGTGATGATGCCCAATGGCACCGTCAATAACCTGAGCACAAAATCGCCGACAATAAGTGCCGAAAGTCACTACTCCAGAATCCACATAGAAACAACAAAGAACGTGTAGACCAGAAAACTTAAGCTAACGCCCGTAGGCGGAATTTTCACAAGTGTAATCGCAAGACTTGTGCATAAAAGTTTTATATGATCCAAAAATGAACACTAAAGGAGGTAAAAGACTCAGCAATATGAGTGAATCAAAGAGCTTTATTTATTGATCATATAAGATGTGGCATCCCGCAAAACCACTACTAGAAAATCGCGTTGATTTTGTGCATTGCATCATCATGACCGCATGCTCATGTCATCATGCCACATTGCATTTGAGCATCGCCATCATCTTGAATTTGTTCGCATAAAACTATTTTCGAAAAGACTGGTTTTGTTTTCTAAACACCCCGTCTTTATTTCAAATCCAAAACCTGGGTCTCCGGAATATTTTGTTTGTCTACCCACGGTTTGCAAAAGCCCCGTTTTAAATAAATAAAATGTTTAATTATTTTAGGGGCAGACCGTCTTGGCCGATCCGACCATGGCCACCCCCAGTACAAAACCAGCCTGTCCTAAACCCTTTTTTCTACCCTATCCTAATCTACCCAAACCCCCTCCACCTCACCCCAACCAATCACCGGTCGCCACCTCACCCTGGCCCTATCCTCCCTCCAACCCTTGTGTGCCACCTCACCGCATCCCTGCCACCTCACCCAACTCCCTCTACTCTCCCACACAGCCACCCCACACCGACACACACCCAGCCGCGTCCACCCCGCGTGGGACTCACGCGGTCAAACCGCGGCCCACCCGCGGGTCCCACCTGCCCCCGACCGACCCCGCCTGGCCCCACCACTCCCCACGCGTCCGTCTCCCTCTCCTCTCGCGACCGCTTCCTCTCTCCCCATCCCCTCCCTGGCCTCGCCTCGCTCGTCGCCGGCCCTGAGGCCGCGCCCCTCGCCGCCAACCACCCCGCCCTCCTTCCTCGAGCCCCGCGCGCCGCCGCCAGGCTCGCCCATGAGCCGCCACAGCGTGACTTCGGCTCGGCCCCGCCCTTCCTGCCAAGCTGGCCGCCACTGCCGCCACCTCTCCTCGCCTCCCTCCCGGGCCGCGCCTCTCCACACTGCTGTGCCCCGGCCGAGTGCCCTGTCGTCCCCGCCGTCCTTGACGGCCCCCGCCTCTGCTCGGGCCGGCCTCCTTCCCGCAATCACCGCCTCCATCCGGCCCCCTCCGAGCTCCTCAGGCCGGAGCCCGGCCGCCCGCCTCCGCTTGGCCTCGCCCGACCCGTCGCCGCCAAGGTGCCGCCAGCGACCTCCCTCTTCCACGAGCTCCGTGCCGTCCTCCCTCCGCTCGACCCCACGGCCATGCCTCACCAAGTCGTCGCCGCCGTGGTGCTCCGCCGCCCGCCTCCGGCCATCGCCGACCCCACCTCTCTGGATCCGCGCTCATGCCTCCATGCTCGTGTCTCTACCTCTCGCCGAGCTCGCCACGTCCGACGCCCCTGGTCGCCGTTCAAGCTAGGCACTGCCTCGTGCCCTCTGTTCGTCTTGTGCTGTTACCTGTTTGGATATGGCACAACTTGACATGTGTACCTTTTTGTCGTGTTTGTTGTCTTGGAATTGTGCCAAGATTTCTTTCATGGGTACTAGACAAGATCGACCCTGTTTTGGTGTGACCCGAAGACCATCGACCAAGTTCGCCCCAAACGCCAAGATCGCCCACACGGAGACCGATCCATCGGAACAACAAGATCACCTTCCCGGAACCGAAGACCGATCCCGGAGCCCGATCCGAGGACCGATCCCTCGTCAAACCCCCAAGACTGAATCAAACCCCTCGGAACCAAGATCTTCGACCCTAATGTGATCCCCTATCCAAGACCCCATTATTTTATAATATGACATTATCAACTGATGCATATTAAATTGTTCATGCATGCATACTTGTCTGTGGTTTGGGGGCATTATGCCGATTCACCTCATAATTAAATATGGAGTGTTTATGCGGGATATACTTGTATTATACCGCCTCCATTTAAATTGGCATAGCGAACCGAAGCCATGTTTGGTCTTGCTAATCCAACATTTAATAGGCGGGTATCTAAATAACTTGAACCGTTTAATTAAATGTCGGGACCCCGGTTCCGCTTAATATGGCCTAATTGCATCGCATCCTTTGCCATGTCATACATCATACATGCATCATGCCCGATCTTTTGCCGTAGTATTAAATAGTGCATCCGTGTTTCTTCTAGTGCTTTGCTTCTTCACGATTAGGCCGATGAGTTGATGCAGTGTCGACCCGATCTTCGGATGAACCTTCGGCAATTCTTTTCAGGCGAGCACCTCCCCCCTTCTACCTATCTTACTTTTATATTATTTATTCCCTCCTGTTGATCTATTGCTATCTGTGTTGCGATGCTATAGTTTTCGTACCCGTGGTATCCCTTGCAGCCTTATATTGCCTTGGACACATCCTATTACCTGTTGATTGGTAGATAGTTGGACTCGCGCGTCGTAGTCGCTTGCTCAAGTGTTGTTGCGTGTCGTCAAGTACCACCGTTGTTGGAGTTTTGCCGCATGTTTAATGTTGGATATGATCATGGCTTTAATTATCGTTTAATAACTAAAATTGAAGTAGGTAATGCAGAGGCACATATGGGCAATAGATGTTATTTGGTTGTTAACCGTCCACTTGTGTCCCGTAGGACCCCGAGTTCTTGACACCTGTTCCGAGATCGAGCGCGCTAACCACATGTGGGATGTATGGGCACCCCATCGATTTAGTACCTGATTTCAAAGTACTGTACTGGGGGCCACAAGTAGTTTGGGGCTTTATTACTATTCTGTACTTATGCCATGCTTTACTGCTTAATTTAAATTGTGCGATGTCTCGCACTCTTTAGGATCGTGACCGTTTTATTTGTATCGACAAGCCCACCACACTTTCGGTTCCCGATCGTTACTGGCTCCACAAACCCCGAGTCCGTCTCGAGACCGGCCGACTTCGCTTGGTAGACTTGGTGGGTGGCCCCATGTACTTACTTTGGTGCAGGAAGCGTCATGACTTAGGCCCCGCCGACATACCGATGGGTGTATGTTAATTGATTTGGCAAAAAGGGTCAAAGTGCGCGTGGATACTTTGGTGCACCCCTGCAGGGTTAAATCTTTTCGAAAAGCCGTGTCCGCGGTTATGGACGACTTGGAGCACAGTTCTCGATCATAGACAACTATAACTAAAGTTTACTGTTATAATTTGACTTGTATCCGATATGACTAGTAATCAGCTTCACTACAACGGAATGGCTAAATAAAAGTACCAACAACTGCTGGGTTTTGGGATATCTCATGCTAATCGTATATTTGACTAGTAAGTGTTGCAACCACAATGGAATGGTTAACTAAAACTGCCCACTGCTTACTATATCAGGATGACTCATGCTATTTATATTTGACTAGTAATTGTCGCAACTATAACGGAATGAGTAAAACTGCCAACGGTGTGAGTTCCTCGGTTGACTTCCTCGTTTGGTCTCGAGGGGGGAAACACCAGGATGGGTATGTTTGGTGGTAGTATCAGGTTGGTTCCGGATAGGTCTTTCTTACCCCTCTCTGATAGCCGTCAGTTATATCGAGTCTCTATAGGTTGTTTAGTGCATGCTGCGCTGCCGCTTCAGTCCACCATACCTATGTAGGCGAGGACCGCCGAATTCTAACCTCGCTGTCTGGCCTCAGATCGACCGCCCTCTTTTTCCTTTGCCCTTTGTCGGCACCCATTTTTGTTTAAGCAGGTTTTGAGATCGACGTCGTTAGCAGGGTTACCCTTCCGGCTTGGCCTGGGCAGGGTTATGGACGCCATTGGTTATTCTTCAGGGCTCTTAGCCCCATTTGCATCTTGTCCGTAGCTGGACGCTCTATCGTTTTCAAGGTGATTTGGATCTTTGTTCTTTATATCTGTATTCTTGACTCATGGAGTCGTGTTGTATATATATCTGTTCTATGGGTCCCATCGAGGACTGTTGTGTAATGTTATTTTTCGCTTTCCACCCGCACGCAAGTGGTGGGCACCTTTGAATCGCTTTCTGCGGGTTTGGCGGAAGCGCTGAAACTTGCATAGGGCCGATTCGAGGGTGTTCTGAGTGGTATCGAGCTCGGCGTTACGATACCCACAAGTCCAAATCAGAGGATAACCTAGCTAACTCAAGTAGAGTGTCAAAACTATTTTTGCAAAATCGGTTGGATAGTTCGATTAGGTCTGATTTTACTCCTTACCCTCTTTGCTCTCCTCTCACCTCTGCGTGTTTTGAATCCTCTCTCTCCTCTCTCGAGTCCAGGATTTCGTGGTTGGGTTCAATCGTACTTCGTGGTTTCGCTTCCTCCTTGGTAACGGTGTTGCTACATCTGGTCTTCATGCTATCCGAGGAATCCTTCGTCGATGGACTTCTCTTTGTTCCTTCTCGTGCCTTCCGGTGTTTGCCGACGACATCATCTACGCGATCCGATGCGAGTGCGCATCACTCCTTTGTTTCGAACCTCGATTGTCAAGATCTTGACCGATTCGAGAATGGTTGCGCTTTTCACTGATTGTGCAGAGTAATAGTTTGGGTGCGTGATGGATTGGCCCCCATGCCGACTACTCACTCTATTCGCTTGTGTACATTGAAGTGGATGAGAATGCATCGGTTCCCTCTTTCCATCGAAGCTAGAGGTGGCTTTATTTGTTGATACCTCTACCTTCGACCTTTTGTTCCCGGAGTGTTCTCTCGACGATCACGAACAACGACCTCTTGTTAGTGGTGTCGCGAAGATCTACACGAAGCGAGAAGATGCAGATCACCGACCTTCTTTCCGGTACCATGAGGCGGATCTCGAGGGCGAGATCCATTGTTAGTGGTGTCGAATTGTGGCATCCCGCAAAACCACTACTAGAAAATCGCGTTGATTTTGTGCATTGCATCATCATGACCGCATGCTCATGTCATCATGCCACATTGCATTTGAGCATCGCCATCATCTTGCATTTGTTCGCATAAAACTATTTTCGAAAAGACTGGTTTTGTTTTCTAAACACCCCGTCTTTATTTCAAATCCAAAACCTGGGTCTCCGGAATATTTCGTTTTGTCTACCCACGGTTTGCAAAAACCCCGTTTTAAATAAATAAAATGTTTAATTATTTTTACCTCCACCTCACCCCAGCCAATCACCGGTCGCCACCTCACCCTGGCCCTATCCTCCCTCCAACCCTTGTGCGCCACCTCACCGCATCCCTGCCACCTCACCCAACTCCCTCTACTCTCCCACATAGCCACCCCACACCGACACACACCCAGCCGCGTCCACCCCGCGTGGGACTCACGCGGTCAAACCGCGGCCCACCCGCGGGTCCCACCTGCCCCCGACCGACCCCGCCTGGCCCCACCACTCCCCACGCGTCCGTCTCCCTCTCCTCTCGCGATCGCTTCCTCTCTTCCCATCCCCTCCCTGGCCTCGCCTCGCTCGTCGCCTCGAGGCCCTCGCCAACCACCACGCCCTCCTTCCTCGAGCCCTGCCCGCCCGAGCCTCGCTGCCAGCGCCACGCCTCGGCCCCGCCCTTCCGCCGCCTCCCAGCTGGCCACGCCGCCACCTCTCTCCGCCGCCTCCTTCCCGGCCGGCGCCTCTCCTCGTCACACCTGTGCCCGGCCGCGAGTGCCCTGTCGTCCCGCCGTCCTTGACCGGCCCCGCCCGCCTCTGCTCCGGCGCCGGCCTCCTTCCCCGGAATCATCGCCGCCTCCATCCGGCTCCCCCGTCGCCCCCCTCGAGCTCCTCAGGCCGGAGCCCGGCCGCCCGCCTCCGCTTGGCCTCGCCCGACCCGTCGCCACCAAGGTGCCGCCAGCGACCTCCCTCTTCCACGAGCTCCGTGCTGTCCTTCCTCCGCTCGACCCCACGGCCATGCCTCACCAAGTCGTCGCCGCCGTGGTGCTCCGCCGCCCGCCTCCGGCCAGCGCCGACCCCACCTCTCTGGATCCGCGCTCATGCCTCCATGCTCGTGTCTCTACCTCTCGCCGAGCTCGCCACGTCCGACGCCCCTGGTCGCCGTTCAAGCTAGGCACTGCCTCGTGCCCTCTGTTCGTCTTGTGCTGTTACCTGTTTGGATATGGCACAACTTGACATGTACCTTTTGTCGTGTTTGTTGTCTTGGAATTGTGCCAAGATTTCTTTCATGGGTACTAGACAAGATCGACCCTGTTTTGGTGTGACCCGAAGACCATCGACCAAGTTCGCCCCAAACGCCAAGATCGCCCACATGGAGACCGATCCATCGGAACGACAAGATCACCATCCCGGAACCGAAGACCGATCCCGGAGCCCGATCCGAGGACCGATCCCTCGTCAAACCCCCAAGACTGAATCAAACCCCTCGGAACCAAGATCTTCGACCCTAATGTGATCCCCTATCCAAGACCCCATTATTTTATAATATGACATTATCAACTGATGCATATTAAATTGTTCATGCATGCATACTTGTCTGTGGTTTGGGGGCATTATGCCGATTCACCTCATAATTAAATATGGAGTGTTTATGCGGGATATACTTGTATTATACCGCCTCCATTTAAATTGGCATAGCGAACCGAAGCCATGTTTGGTCTTGCTAATCCAACATTTAATAGGCGGGTATCTAAATAACTTGAACCGTTAATTAAATGTCGGGACCCGGTTCCGCTTAATATGGCCTAATTACGCCGCATCGATCCTTTGCCATGTCATACATCATACATGCATCATGCCCGATCTTTTGCCGTAGTATTAAATAGTGCATCCGTGTTTCTTCTAGTGCTTTGCTTCTTCACGGATTAGGCCGATGAGTTGATGCAGTGTCGACCCGATCTTGGATGAACCTTCGCAATGCTTTTCAAAGTGAGCACCTCCCTTCTACCTATCTTACTTTTATAGTATTTATTCCCTCCTGTTGATCTATTGCTATCTGTGTTGCGATGCTATAGTTTTCGTACCCGTGGTATCCCTTGCAGCCTTATATTGCCTTGGACACATCCTATTACCTGTTGATTGGTAGATAGTTGGACTCACGCGTCGTAGTCGCTTGCTCAAGTGCTGTTGCGTGTCGTCAAGTACCACAGTTGTTGTAGTTTTGCCGCATGTTTAATGTTGGATATGATCATGGCTTTAATTATCGTTTAATAACTAAAATTGAAGTAGGTAATGCAGGGGCACAGGTGGGCAATAGATGTTATTTGGTTGTTAACCGTCCACTTGTGTCCCGTAGGACCCTGAGTTCTTGACACCTGTTCCGAGATCGAGCGCGCTAACCACATGTGGGATGTATGGGCACCCCATCGATTTAGTACCTGATTTCAAAATCTTGTCTGGGGCCACAAGTAGTTTGGGGCTTTATTACTATTCGTACTTATGCCATGCTTTATTGCTTAATTTAAATTGTGCGATGTCTTGCACCTGTCTTGTTTAGGATCGTGACCCGTTTTTGTGTCGACAAGCCTCCACACTTTCGGGTTCCCGATCGTTACAATGCTCCACAAACCCCGAGTCCGTCTCGAGACCGGCCGACTTCGTTGGGTAGACTTGGGCGTGGCCCCATGTACTTACTTTGGGTGGGAAACGTCATGACTTAGGCCCGCCGACATACCGATGGGTGTATGTTAATTGATCCGCAAAAGGGTCAAGTGCGTGGATACTTTGGTGCACCCTGCAGGTTAAATCTTTTCGAAAAGCCGTGTCCGCGGTTATGGACGACTTGGAGCACGCTTCGATCATAGACAACTATAACTAAAGTTTACTGTTATAATTTGACTTGTATCCGATATGACTAGTAATCAGCTTCACTACAACGGAATGGCTAAATAAAAGTACCAACAATTGCTGGGTTTTGGGATATCTCATGCTAATCGTATATTTGACTAGTAAGTGTTGCAACTAGCGGAATGGTTAACTAAAACTGCCTCGCTTACTATATCGGGATGACTCATGCTATTTATATTTGACTAGTAATTGTCGCAACTAACGGAATGAGTAAAGCGCCAACGGTGTGAGTTCCTCGGTTGACTTCCTCGTTTGGTCTCGAGGGGAAACACCGGATGGGTATGTTTGGTGGTAGTATCGAGTTGGTTCGGATAGGTCTTTCTTACCCATCTCGATAGCGTCGGTTATATCGAGTCTCTATAGGTTGTTTAGTGCATGCTGCCGCTTGATCCACCATACCTATGTAGGCGAGGACGCCAATTCTAGCCTCGCCGTGCATCGCCTCAAGATCGACCGCCTCTCTTTTTCCTTTGCCCTTCGTCGACCCCTTTTGTTTAAGCAGGTTTTGAGATCGGCGTCGTTAGCGGGGTTACCTTCCGGCTTGGCACGGCAGGGTTATGGACGCCATTGGTTATTCTTCGTGGCTCTTAGCCCCATTTGCATCTTGTCCGTCATTGGACGCCTATCGCTTTTCAAGGTGATTTGGATCTTTGTTACTGTATACGTATTCTTGACTCATGGAGTCGTGTTGTATATATCTGCCTGTGGGTCCCATCGAGGACTGTTGTGTAATGTTATTACCGTTTCCACCCGCACGCAAGTGCTGGTGAGCACCTTTGAATCGTTTCTATGCGGGTTTTGGCGGGAAGCTGAAACTTGCATAGGGCCGATCTCGAGGTGTTCTGAGTGGTATCGAGCTCAGTGATTCACGATACCCCACAAGTCCAGCGAGGATAACCTAGCTAACGGCCGAAGTAGAGTGTCAAAACTATTTTTGCAAAATTGGTTGGATAGTTCTGATTAGGTCTGATTTTACTCCTTACCCCTCTGCTGCTCTCCTCTCACCTCTGCGTGTTTTGAATCCGCTCTCTCCTCTCTCTTCGAGTCCAGGATTTCTCGTGGTTGGGTTCCATCGTACCTTCAGGGTTTCGCTTCCTCCTTTGTTGGGTCTATCCGGGTAGTCATCATCCGGGTCACGTTGCTTACGCTTATGATCCTCGTTGGGTCTATCCTTGAGTTCACGATTGTCGACAAGTTAGTAAGACCCATTGAGCAGCGCCTTGCTTATGATGAACGGTCCTTCCCATGGCGGGGATAATTTGTGTGACTTCTTCTGCTTAAGTCGGAGTACTAAATCCCCCTCTTTAAAAGAGCGATGCCGAACGCGGCGACTATGGTAGATGCGTAGCTTCTGCTGGTAGATGGCGGATCTTTGGCATGCCAAAACGCGCTCCTCCTCGAGAAGGTCCACATCTAGGCGTCTGGATTCTTCAGCGTCATCCTCGTTGTAGGCGGCAACTCTTGGTGCATCATGGAGGATGTCGGAAGGTAGGATGGCTTCTGCTCCATATACCATGAAATAGGGGGTGTAGCCGGTGGATCTGTTGGGTGTAGTTCGTAAACTCCACATCACAGATGGCAATTCTTCCGCCCAGGCTCCAACTGCTCTATGTAGCGGTGCCTCAAGACGTGGCTTGATTCCCTGCAGAATTAATCCATTGGCTCGCTCAACTTGACCATTGGATTGTAGGTGTGCCACAGATGCAAGGTCAAGTCGGATGCCTTTGTCCCAGCAATAGGCCTCCACTTCTCCGAGTGATAAGTTGCTTCCGTTGTCGGTGATGATGCTATGTGGGAGACCAAATCTCACCAGTAGATCCCGGATAAACCTGAGGGCAGTTTCCCCATCAAGCTTTCTAATGGGTTTAGCTTCTATCCATTTGGTGAATTTGTCAACTGCTACAAGCAGATGCGTAAATCCACACGGTGCCGTTTGTAACGGCCCCACCATGTCTAGCCCCCAGACTGCAAACGGCCAAGTTATTGGTATTGTTCGCAATTCTTCAGCAGGAACATGTGGTTGTCGGGCATAATACTGGCATCTTGTGCATGTCTCAACCAGCTTGTCGGTGTCCGCCTTCGTGGTCAGCCAGTAGAATCCTTGCCGGAAGGCTTTCGCGACCAACGATCGAGAAGCGGTGTGATGCCCGCAATCTCCGAGATGGATTTCGCGTAGGATTTCCATACCCTCTAGCTGGGAAACACACTTTAGGTATACACCAGTAGTGCTCCTCTTGTAGGGTTGCCCATTGATTATGGTATAACCCTTTGCTCGTCGTACTATTTGCCGTCTTTCGACTTCATCGTCGGGCAAGGTTTCGTGTTCGAGATATTCCATGAACGGTTTTGTCCAAGCTGGAGGGATCTTTGTCACCATGTTCACAAAAGAGTTAGCTCTATCCGGGTTGTCGATGTCGGCGCCCTTTACGGATGGTGTGCGTAGATGCTCTAGGAAAACTCCTGGCGGAATTCGCTTGCGCCCTGATCCAAGCTTAGACAGTAGATCAGCTGCCTCGTTTTTCTCACTAGGCACATACTTGACTTCGTAGCCCAAGAAGCTCTTGGCTATCTCGTCCACTTCGTCGCGATATGCCGCCATCATAGGGTTCCGCGCATTCCAGGTGCCAGCCACCTGCTAGGCAACCAAGTCAGAATCTCCACAGCAAACTATGCGCTTGATGCCAATATCCTTGGCTACATGCAGTCCGTGAATGAGTGCTTCATACTCTGCCATGTTGTTTGTAGCCTCGAAGTGGATCTGCAGAACGTAGTGCAGCTTGTTTCATTTTGGTGACTGTAGTAGCACACCAGCCCCCGAGCCGTTGAGCAACTTTGATCCGTCAAAGTGCATCACCCAGTACTCTGGTTCTGGAAGTGGAGTAGCATCCGGCATATCCGTCCAATCTGCAATGAAATCCGCCAAAGCTTGTGACTTGATAGCGTCGCGTCTCTTGTAGGTGATCTCGAAGGCGGAAAGTTCAATGCCCCACTTCGCGATCCTTCCTGTAGCGTCGCTGTTGTTGATAATGTCAGACAGTGGAGTCTTGCTCACTACTGTGATTGGGTGCTCCTGAAAGTAATGCCCCAGCTTCCGAGAAGCGAGGAATACTCCATAAGCTATTTTTTTGTAGTGCGGGTAACGCTGCTTGGACTTCGTCAAGACCTCGCTTACATAGTAAACTGGTCGTTGAACTCCGTGCTCGTAGCCTGGTTCCTTCCGCTCTACCACGACGACGATGCTACTAACCCGGTTGGTTGCCGCCATGTAAATTAATAGGGGCTCCCCAGGCTCGGGTGCTGCAAGGATAGGCGCTGAGGAAAGAATCTCCTTGAGCTGCTTCAATGCTGCATCTGCTTCGTCCGTCCATGTGAATTTGTTCTCCTTCTTCAGCAACTTGTACAGCGGCAGAGCCTTCTCTCCAAGTCGGCTGACGAACTGACTAACTGCTGCAACGCAACCTGTTAGTCGTTGGATGTCCTTTAGGCATGTCGGACGGTTTATGTTTAAGATGGCCTTGATTTTCCCCGGGTTGACCTCGATTCCGCGCTGGGAAACGATGAAGCCCAACAATTTGCCGGATGGAACCCCGAAAACGCATTTCTTAGGGTTGAGCATCGTGTTGTATTTCCGGAGATTATTGAAGGTTTCTTTTAAGTCGGAGATTAAGTCATTTGACTTTTTAGACATCACCGCGATATCGTCCACATAGGCGTGAACGTTCCGACCAATTTGGTCGTGAAGGAAACGTTGCATTGTCCGCTGGTAGGTAGCACCTGCGTTTTTCAGCCCAAAGGGCATTATGACATAGCAAAACATGCCGTATGGGGTAGTGAACGAAGTGGCCAATTGTTCCGACTTCCTCATATTGATCTGGTGGTATCCTGAGTATGCATCAAGAAAACACAAAAGTTCCGAGCCAGCCGTCGAGTCAATGACTTGGTCAATGCGAGGCAAAGCAAACGGATCTTTGGGACACGCTTTGTTCAAGCTGGTGTAATCAACGCACATTCTTAATTCAGTAGTTCCCTTTTTGGGGACAAGTACATGATTGGCCACTCATCGGGTGTGAAGGACTTCTCGGATAAAACCAGCTTTAAGTAATCTAGCTATCTCTTTTCCAATGGAGCGTCTCTTCTCATCTTCGAAGCGTCGTAGAGGCTGTTTCACTGGTTTACATTTTGGATCTATGTTTAAGCTGTGCTCGGCAAGTTCCCTAGGTACACCTTTCATGTCGGCAGGTTGCCAGGCAAATATGCCCCTATTCTCACGGAGGAACTCGACGAGCGTGCTTTCCTATTTGGGATCCAGGTTCGTCCCAATGGCGACGGTCTTGGAGGCATCGCCTACCACAAGTTCCACCGGCTTGGTCTCGATGGCGGCCTTGAACGCAGGAGCGGATTCGGAGATCTGCTTCTTCGACGCGGGCATCTCTGAGTCATTGACCTTCCTCTGGATCTCCTTGAATTATTCGCTGTAGAGGACATCTTCTGCAATGGCTGCTTCATTGATCTCGCAGTCCCTTGCCTTGGTAAAGCTTCCGGATACGGTGATGACACCGTTTGGTCCGGGTATCTTGAGTTTGTTGTAGACGAAACATGGCTTGGCCATGAACGTGTGGAATATGTCGCGGCCGAATATGACGTGGTACACGCTCTTGAAGGGGACCACCTCAAAGGTCATGCGCTCTTGGCGGTAATTATTGACATCGCCAAAGGCTACCTAAAGTGTGATGCACCCAAGGGACCGAGCTTCCCGGCCAGGAACTACGCCATGGAACATGGTGTTGGTCCGCCTTAGGTTTGCCTCCGTCAAGTTCATCTTCTGCAGTGTATCCAGGTACATGATGTTGATGCTGCTTCCACTATCCACCATGCACTTGGTGAACTCCATGCCGTCAATCAATGGGTTGATGACCATGGCCTACTGGTTCTCCGTGGGCACAAGGTCTGGGTGGTCCGTCCTGTCCCAAGTGATTGGAACCTCCGACCAGCGCAGGTATTGGGGAACTGGGGGGAGAGTGGCCATCAGGATCCTTAGAGAGGTCTTCTGTTGTCGGACGGTGGGGGTGTCAAGGAAAGTGTGGTAGACTGGGGCCTTCTTTGCGAAGGGGTTCTTGCCCTTGTCGTCGCTCTTGGCGGCGTGCTTGGGGTCAACGTCCTCGTCCATGTCACTTGAATACTTGGACTCCTCCTCCTTATTCTTCCCCTTGCCCTTGCCTCGCGGTCTATTCTTCCGACTTCGCTTGTAGCCGGACTCCGGATCTTCCTTAAGGTCGTTGACGAACTTGTAGTGTCGATTGGTATGGGTGGCCTTGCCGTTGACATCGAGGTGTACGAGACACGGCATATCGCGGTACTCCTCGTACGTTTGGTGAACACGGAGCAGCGCCGAGTTGGTTTCACTTCCTCGCTGTTGCCCGTGGCCTGCTCCCCTTCCTCGGCCACGTTGTCCGCCTTCTCCTCATCCTGCAAAAGTCATGGCGACCATGTTGGTAGATTGCTTTTCTTCTGGAGCGGTTTTCTGCTTTGTACTGCTGTTTCTCCGAGCTTGGGTTGGAACGGCCGTTGCCGGCAAAGAGCCACGAGCATCATCGTCGGCAGCTGCGAACTCACTAGCTAACTGAATCATCTGATTCAAGTCAAGCTGATGATTGTCCTGCATGCGCTTTAGCTTATGTCGGAGCAACGTGCCCATTTCCAACCCATTGATGAAGGCGGCCATGGCGGTCTGGGCATGCACTCCTGCGCAGGAATTCTTCATATCCAGCCAGCGGGAGAGGTAGGCGCGAGATGTCTCGTCTTTCTCTTGCACGCACCGCTGTAGATCGCCCACAGTGCAGGGACGCTTGTATGTACCCTCAAAGTTCTTGGTGAATGCTTCTTTCATGTCCAGCCAGTTGTAGATAGATCTCTCCGGCAAGTCGTCGATCCATTGAAGGGGTGTGCCCGCCAACATTAACGGGAGGTACTTGACGGCGACGTTGGGGTTGCCTCCGGCAATCTCCACCGCGTTGCCGTAGTCCTGCAACCATGTGGCGGGCTTGGCGGTGCCGTCACAGGGCTTGATGGTCTTGTCAATCCGGAAACCTTTGGGGTAAGTTGCGGACCGTATTGCAGGTCCAAAGCAACGTGGTCCTAGGTACGGTTCGTCCCGGGCCTCGTGGATCTTGTCGATCCGTGAACGTGCGTCGTACGGCTCCGGGTTCTTCTTCTTGTTGTCAACACGGGACGGGCTGCGTGAATGACGCAGGCCTCTTCCGCCATGGTGACTGCTTGGCGGCGACGGAGGCAGAGGTGGCGGTGGGTTAGCCTTCTTGTTGTTACCCTCCTGCGACACCCCACACCTGTCGCGGTTGCTTGTCGGACGCGGAGGGTCGTGATGTGACCTGCTCATGTGTCCCTGGTGGCGCTCTTCATCATGACGGGTCTGTGCCGCGTTGTCGCGGATGACGATGCCGCACTGCTTTGGTGGGGGCATATCCGTACGATGGTGAGCCTTGTAATCTTCGTGACGTCGGGGGGATCGGGGCGGTGGCGATGGGCGGCGAGGTTGGGATCTTTATCCGTGGTCGGAGGATATGGGGATAGAATCCTTCCTGTTGCGCGCATCCCTCCGTCTTTGTTCCGATGAACCCGTATGTGATCCGACATCCTGAGGAGATCTGCCCCTTGGCGGTTTGTACTGGCTAGACCGGCAGAGCGCTGGGTCAGACTCAAGCCTTTGAGAGGTGGCCTTTTCGTGCTGCTTTACCGCCTTGGCCACTAGGTCATAGACCTGTTCTAATGCCTCAGGCGATCTATCATGCTCCAGAAGGGTCTTGGCGACGGCGAGGTTAAGGAGTGGGGTAGGCATCACCTGCTTGCCTTCAATATCAATGTATGGCTTGGCCTGTGCCGGCTTCGAGGGAGCCCATCCTAGGTTGCGCCGTACACCAGGGTCTTTGATGACGCGAGCTGGAGCCTTCTTAGCCTTCTGCTGCTACAATAGAGTCTTGTACTCGGCCTCCATTGCTCTAGCTTTCTCTATGGATTTCTATGCGTTGACCAGATCTCGATCTAGTTTAGCGCCTTGCTCCGCGATGGCTTGCGCCTCCTCCAGCAGCTGTTGGCGCTTCTCGTCAAGCCGAGTCACGTTCCGAATATGATCAACAGTTAGTGGCTCAACAAGGAGATTGCCGTACATCACTCTATCAGCTGGAGTAACATGGGCTGCTGCCGACGTAGATGCTGGACGCGGCAAGTTTGCGGTGTTGTTGTTACTCGGGCCGGTGCCGAGTTCCTGCGGCTGCTGCACTGGGTTAGGCGGAGGAGGCATGACTTTTGCGCGATCATTGTCAGCAGCAATAAGTGGCCCCTTCCCCTTATCCAGCGCCGTAGGCGGAGCTTGCACGGGCTGGTCTTCATCCATCGCTGTCCCAATGGTGATGAACACCCCTCGAGACATGACGGTGTTATTAGCTTGTTCGTCGCACGAGTACTCCTCCTCCATCTCCTGCATAGCAGAGTCTAGCTCTTCTGGACTGAAGTCTATTTCCTCTGAATCTGCACTGAAATCAACATAAAGCGCATCAATGACAGAGTCGGAGGGTGCTAGGACTTCCTCGATGACGGGTGGTGGAGGTGCAACGGCCTCGACGATGACTGGGGGTGGTGGTGCTGCTACGATGATGGCGGCTGGAGGCGGTGGTGGCTGAATCGGAGGGGCTCCGTCTATGAGCGCAAGTGCTGTCTGAGCTGCCGCTTCGGCCTCCGCGTAGTTGTTGACGGTGTTCACCATGCCTTCGAAGGTAAGGCGTCCTGACGGCTGCTGCCGCCTTAGAGAATGTCGGAGAAGCGTGCCATGGTCCAGTCCTTCCACAAAGTGATAGATAGCATCATCATTGGGGTAGTTGGTCAGGTCAGCCCGTATATGGAGCCACCTGCCGAGGTAGTCGCGGGGGTTTTCGCCCTCTCTCTGAATGCAGTGCGCCAGATCGAAGATGGTAACCACGCCGACGAACTTGGATCTCTGCTGTCCAGACGCATGGACAAAGCCGGCGGACTTGCAGTGATCTTCCACCTTTATATCCTGCACAAGGGCGGTTTGGGTGGGTCTTGAATTTTTCCAATCTTTGCCGGCAAGCTCCGAGGAGAGATCCGACATCGATCCTTCCGCGAACGTGTCCTGCCCGTAGGTGGTCCGTGCGGGTCTTGATGCTCCTCCGACTCCCAGGGAACTAGTGCCCGAGTCGGTTTCGCTGATGAAGAGGTGGATGTCTCCGATAGGAACGATCGAACACCGTGTAGGGTTCGTCTTCGCAGGGATCCAGTACTCGTCAGGAGGGACGATCGGAACGTTGCCGGAGAAGAGAACGCGACCGATGGCTATGGTTTCGCTGATTCCCGCGAAGATCTTGGTCCTCGCCCGCTGAAGAGCCTGAAGCGCCTCTTGCCCCACTTGGGCGCCAATCGCCGTGATGGTATTGCTTTAGCACGCCATGGAGGGTCCTCACGGCGTGTTTAGAGACGTGGGGTAAGGCGGACGGTTGGCACGAGGTAACACAGCTTACCCAGGTTCGATCCCACAACCGTGGCGGAATCCTACTCCTATAAATCACTATAATGGCACACGAAAGTTACAGATAGGTTCATGCGAGGTGTGTAAAACGATACTAGGTTGTGCCCTAAAGGCTCCCATAGGCCCGACTTATATAGTCGCTAGGTCCTAGGGTTACAGGGAAAAGTCCTAGCCGGACAGGTTACAGAGTTCTACACCGTCTATTACTAGTCTTGTGTATCTTGCACTCCAAGGCTCCGGGTACGCTGGTGACTCCATCATAGCCTTCCTTTATCCGGCATGGGCCTCCCTTTTGGATCCACCTAACTGGGCCGCCCAGCAGGCCACATGCCACGCTACCGACTATGGGCCACCCGGGTTAGTCGGATAAGAGACATGCTATGAGGATACCCATATAGCATATCCCCAACATTGGCCACCCATTGGGTGTGAAGGACTTCTCGGATAAAACTATGCTTAAGTAATCTAGCTATCTCTTTTCCAATGGCGCGTCTCTTCTCATCTCCAAAGCATCGTAGAGGTTGCTTCACTGGTTTGCATTTTGGATCAATGTTTAAGCTGTACTCGGTAAGTTCCCTAGGTACACCTTTCATGTCGGCAGGTTTCCAGGCAAAGATGTCCCTGTTCTCACGGAGGAACTCGACGAGCACACTTTCCTATTTGGGATCCAGGTTCGTCCCAATGGCGGTGGTCTTGGAGGCATCGCCTACCACAAGTTCCACCAGCTTGGTCTCGATGGCGGCCTTGAATGCTGGAGCGGAGTCGGAGATTTGTTTCTTCGACGCGGGCATCTCTGAGTCATCGACCTTTCTTTGGATATCCTTGAATTCTTTGCTGTAGAGGACAGCTTCCGCATAGGCTGCTTCATTAATCTCGGAGTCCCTAGCCTTGGTAAAGCTTCCGGATACGATGATGAAACCGTTTGGTCCGGGTATCTTGAGTTTGTTGTAGACGAATCAAGGCTTGGCCATGAAGGTGTGGAATATGTCGCGGCCGAATATGACGTGGTACACGCTCTTGAAGGGGACCACCTCAAAGGTCATGCGCTCTTGGCGGTAATTATTAACATCGCCAAAAGCTACTGGAAGTGTGATGCACCCAAGGGACCGAGCCTCCCGACCAGGAACTACGCCGTGGAAGATGGTGTTGGTCCGCCTTAGGTTTGCCTCCGTCAAGTTCATCTTCTGCAGTGTATCCAGGTACATGATGTTGATGCTGCTTCCACTATCCACCATACACTTGGTGAACTCATTGCCGTCAATCAGGGGGTTGATGACCATGGCGTATTGGTTCTCCGTAGGAATGAGTTCTGGGTGATCCTTCCTGTCCCAAGTAATTGGAACCTCCGACCAACGCAGGTACTGGGAAACTGGGGGTAGATTAGCCATCAGGATCCTCATAGAGGTCTTTTGTTGTCGGGCGGAGGGGGTGCCAAGGAAAGTGTGGTAGACTGGCGCCTTCTTTACGAAGGGGGTTCTTTCCTTTGTCGCCGCTCTTGGTGGCGTGCTTGGGGTCGACGTCCTCGTCCATGTCACTTGAATCCTTGGACTCCTCCTCCTTCTTCTTCCCCTTGCCCTTGCCTCGCGGTCTGTTCTTCCGACTTCGCTTGTAGCCAGACTCCGGGTCTTCCTTGAGGTCGTTGACGAACTTGCAGTGTCGATTGGTGTGAGTGGCTTTACCGTTGACATCGAGGTGTACGAGGCACGACATATCGTGGTACTCCTTGTAGGTTTGGGGAATGCGGTGCGCAGCCGAGGTAGTTTCACTTCCTCGCTGCTGCCCACGACTAGCTCCCCGTCCTCGGCCACGTTGTCTGCCATTGCCTCGTCCTGCAAAGGTCATGGCGACCATGTAGGGAGTTTGCTTTTCTTCTGGAGCGGTTTTCCACTTTGTACTGCTGTTCCTCCGGGCTTGAGTTGGAACGGCCATTGCCGGCAAGGAGCCACGAGCATCGTCGTCGGCAGCTGCGAACTCACTAGCTAACTGAATCATCTGGTTCAAGTCAAGCTGGTGATTGTCCTGCAAGCGCTTCAGCTTATGTCGGAGTAACGTGCCCCTTTCCAACCCATCGATGAAGGCGGCCATGGCGGTCTGAGCATGCACTCCTGCGCAGGAATTTTTCATATCCAGCCATCGGGAGAGGTAGACACGAGATGTCTCGTCTTTCTCTTGCACGCACCGCTGTAGATCGCCGACAGTGCATGGACGTTTGTACGTACCCTCGAAGTTCTTGGTGAACGCTTCTTGCATGTCCAACCAATTGCAGATGGACTTCTCCAGTAAGTCATAAATCCATTGACGGGCCATGCCTGCCAACATTAAAGGGAGGTACTTGACGGCGACATCGGGGTTGCCTCCAGCAATCTCCACCGCGTTGTCGTAGTCCTGCAACCATGTGGCTGGCTTGGCGGTGCCGTCGTAGGGCTTGATGGTTTTGTCCGGAAGCCTTTGGGGTAAGTTACAGACCGTATTGCAGGTCCAAAGCAACGTGGTCCTAGGTATGGTCCTTCCCGGGCCTCGTGGATCTTATCGATCCACGAACGCGCGTCGTATGGCTCCGGGTTTTTCTTCTTCTTGTCAACAGGGGATGGGCTGCATGAACGTCGCGGGCCTCCTCCGCCATGGTGACTGCTAGGTGGCGACGGAGGCGGAGGTGGCGATGGGTTAGCCTTCTTGATATTACCCTCCTGCGACGCCTCACACCTGTCGCGGTTGCTTGTCGGACGTGGATGGTCATGGCGCGACCTGCTCTTGTGTCCTTGGTTGCGTTCTCCGTCATGATGGGTCTGCTCCGCGTTGTCGCGGATGACGATGCCGCCCTGCCTTGGCGGGGGCATATCCGTATGATGGTGAGCCTTGGGGTCTTCGCGATGTCGGGGAGAGCGAGGTGGTGGCGATGGGCGACGAGGTCGGGCTTTTCTCTGTGGTCAGAGGATATGGGAATAACATCCTTCCTATTACGCGCATCCCTCTGTCTTCGTTCTGATGAACCCGTCTGAGACCCGACATCAAGAGGAGATCTGTCCCTTGGCGGCTTGTGCTGGCTAGACCGGCAAAATGCTGGGTCAGACTCCAGCCTCTGAGAGGTGGCCTTGTCCTGCTGTTTCACCGCCTTGGCCACTAGGTCATAGACCTGTTCCACCGCCTCAGGCGATCGATCCTGTTCCAGAAGGGTCTTGGCGACGGCGAGGTTAAGGAGGGGAGTGGGCATCACCTGTCTGCCTTCACTGTCAATGTATGGCTTGGCCTGTGCCGACTTCGTGGGAGCCCATGCTAGGTTTCGCCGTACGCCAGGATCGTTGATGACGCGAGCCAGAGCTTTCTTGGCCTTCTGCTGCTGTAGCAGAGTCTTGTATTCGGCCTCCATTGCTCTAGCTTTCTCTATGGATTTCTATGCATTGACCAGATATCGATCTAGCTTAGCGACTTGCTCTGTGATGGCCTGCGCTTCCTACAACAACTGCTGGCGCTTCTCGTCAAGTTGGGTCACGTTCCGGATATGAGCGACGGTTAGTGGCTCGACGAGGAGGTTGCCGTACATCACTCTATCAGCTGGAGTAACTTGGGTAGCAGTAGACGTAGATGCCAGAGGTGGCAAGTTTGCGGTGTTGTTGTTACTCGGGCCGGTGCCAGGTTCCTGCGGCTGTTGCACTGGGTTAGGCAGAGGGGGCATGACCTTTGCGCGATCATCGTCAGCAGCAATAAGTGGCCCCTTCCCCTTATCTAGCGCTGTAGGCGGAGCTCGTCCGGGTTGGTCTTCATCCATCGCCATCCCAATGGTGACGAACACCTCTCGAGACGCGACGGTGTTGTTGGCTTGCTCGTCGCGCGTGTACTCCTCCTCCATCTCCTGCATGGCGGAGTCTAGCTCTTCTGGACTGAAATCTATCTCCTCCGAATCTGCACTGAAGTCGGCGTATAGCGCATCAATCATAGAGTCGGAGGGCACCAAGACTTCCTCCATGACGGGGGGTGGAGGTGCAACAGCAGCGACGATGACTGGAGGTGGTGGCACGATTGCGACTATGGCGGTCGGAAGCGGTGGTGGCGGTTGCTGAGGCGGCGGCGCTCCGCCAATGAGCACGAGATCCGCCTGAGCTGCCCCGTCGGCCTCCGCGTAGCTGTTGACGGTGTTCACCATACTTTCTTAAGTGAGACGCCCCGAAGCCTGCTGCCGTCTTAGAGAATGCCGGAGAAGCGTGCCATAGTCCAGTCCTTCCAAAAGTGATACATAGCATCATCATTGGTGCAGTGGGCCAGATCGGCTCATATATGGAGCCACCTGGCAAGGTAATCGCGGAGGTTTTTGCCCTCTCTCTGAACGCAACGCGCCAGATCAAAGATGGTAACCACGCCGACGAACTTGGATCTCTGCTGTCTAGACGCACGGGCGAAGCCGGCGAATTTGCAGTGATCTTCCACCGTTATATCCTGTGCACGGGCGGTTTGGGTGGGCCTTGAATTTTTCCGATCTTTTCCGGCAAACTCCAAAGAGAGATCCGACATCGATCCTTCCGCGAACGTATCATGCCCATAGGCGGTCCGTGCGGGCCTTGATGCTCTTCCGACTCCCAGGGAACTAGTGCCCGAGTCGGTTTTGCCGATGAAGAGGTGGATCTCACCGATAGGAACGATTGAACACCGCGTAGGGTTCGTCTTCGTCGGGATCCAGAATTCTTCGGGAGGGACGATCGGAACATTGCCGGAGAAGAGGACGCGACCGATGGCTACGGTTTCGCCGATTCCCGCGAAGATCTTGGTCCTCGCCTGCTGAAGAGCCTGAAGCCGGAATACACGTCTAAAAATGATAATAATTTAGAACCTGCGGTTGAATCAATAACCTGGTCTATCCAAGGTAAAGGAAAAGGATCCTTAGGACACGCCTTGTTATGGTTTGTGTAATCGATGCACATACGCCAAACGACAGCTACGTTCGGGTTATCATTTTTCTTTTCTAACAACACCAGGTTAGATAGCCAATCCGGATGAAGTACTTCCATAATAAAACCGGCCACAAGGAGCCGAGCTATGTCATACCCTATGATGTTTCTCCTGTCTTCGGCGAAGCGGCGGAGAGGTTGCTTCACTGGCCTTGCTCCTTGCCTTACATGCAAAGAGTGCTCAGCCAACTCCCCCGGTACTCCTTGCAGGTCTTGCGTAGACCATGCAAAGATATCCCGATTCTCATAGAGGAAGTTGGTGAGCTCGCTTTCCTATTTATCGTTCAGGCTGGTACCAATGGTGATGGTGCGCTCTGGGAACTGATCATCAATCTGAATTTTCTTTGTCTCCTTAGTTGGCTGGAAGGACACACTTCCATGCGGGTTAGCAAGTGCCGGCATGTTAAGCTGTGCCGACTGAGCTAAAGCCGCGACCTCCTAAATTCTCCTTTTCTCCCTTGCAATTACCAAAGATTTGGCCAGATTTGATCCGGCCGAAGCACATTCCATTGGTTTTCTGTAGTCTCATGTTATTGTTATCACCCCCTGTGGTCCTGTCATCTTAATTTTCAAATAACCAATGTGGCAGCTGCTCATAAACTTGGCCAATGCCGACCGTCTGTGTAATGCATGATAACAACTTTCTAGATCCACCATCTCAAATTCCAAATTCTCTGCTCTGCAATTCTCCCTTGTGCCGAATAAGACGTCTACTTGGACCTTCCCAATGGGCTCGCAGGACAATCCTGGAACTATTCCATGAAAGGTTGTCTTGGTCGACTACAACATATTCGGAGATATGCCGAGCTTATGCATTGTATCCTTGTACATAATGTTGATGCTGCTTCCATTATCTATCAGCACCTTTGAAAATTTCACGTTGATACTGGGTCCAACAAATGTTGGGTCTAGCACCAGGGAATATGATCCAGGGCTCGGCATGATCTTGGGATGATCTCTAATGCTCCAAGTTATCTCTTGATCGGACCATGGCATATACCTTGGAACTGCTGGCATAACTGCATTTACTTCATGTGTCGGTGCTGTACACTCTGCCTGTCTTGCTGCTCCATGGTGAATACACAATATGAATGGTGGTGCTCCCTGTAATCATTGCGTCGATTATTTCTGGGGTTCCCTCTGCCATCTTGGCTCTGATTTACCACATGGTGAACCGCATCCCTCCGATCCTAATTTTCATACCTCGGAGGTGGTGGAGGTAGCACCAACTATTGTGCATTTCCCTCTGTAAGCTGTGGCTGCTGTGGGTGGTGTGTTTGCTATTGTGACGCTTGCATTGCTACCGGTTTCCCATTGCACTCTTCATCCAAGCGCATTGACGAGTTGTGTGATTGCCTGGTTTCACCGGATTAGACGTGTGAAACTTACACGGTTGATCCAGCATTGACTCAAACATGTACTTAGGCCTCTCATGCCATTGTTTCTTCTGTTCTAGAGTCCATTGTTTCTTCGCATCATTCCTCGATGTCCATTGTCGAGGACCGTTCTTCTGGTGCTGATTGCTTCCTGCACCCGGCTAGTCCTATACAATTGCAGCAACCTGATTCAAATTGTATCTGTAATCCGGCCTGTCATCTCTTCTCCTACCTCGGAACTCATTCCGCTGGGATGAACCTGCACCATCATGAGCGTAATGGTCGTGCTACTCCAGGTGTTCTGCCGACATAAGCTCGGGTTGAGTCGGATCACTCAATGCATATGAATCTGCTATTCTGATCGTCTCTGCCAACGTAGTCGGCATATCTCTTTGTAACCTCTGTCACAACACACTTCCATATCTGCACCCTTGTGAAAACTAAGCAATCGCTTGTGATTCAATTAATCCTTCATAGGAGTTTCTGAGATTACACCATCGAGTTAAGAATTCTCTTTCAGTATCATTCGGTTTCTTCTTGCACATGGCCAACTGTTGGGGACTGCCCGTCCTCTTGTAGGTACTGGTGAAGTTACCAACGAACATATCCTCGAAGTCCAACCAACAGTTGATACTACCGGATGGTAAGTTATTCAGCCAGACCCTAGCGGCCCTTCCAACATCTAGGGCACATATCTCACAACCCATCTCAAATTCCCTCATGCTATCTTCACTGCAGTGTCATAGTCAATCAGCCAATCTTGTGGCTTAGTACTTCCATTATATTTTTTTTGTGCCTCTTGCCAACTGGAAGTTTGGGATAGGTAGCTCGCCCATAATCCGAGGTCCAAAACACGCCAGACCAGGTGGGCCTTGCTCTTCCAATAACTTGGACCGATATAGCCTATCAAGTTTTAATCTTGCGTCATTCGATGAAAAGTTTCTGTACATAGCTCTTTCTTGCACCCTATAGTGGTTTTGCCCAACGTACCCGACATTTTCCATTTCCGAATAACCATAATTATACCTGTCATGTGCCTGGTTATGTGGAACATGTCCTGCCTCTCTCTCCTGCCGAGGTTCATGCCTCGGCTGATGATCTTGCGGGTGGTACCGTCTCCCTTCAGCCGGGTTATTATTCTCGGGGTTTCCCCTTCCGAGATTCCCATGCTCTCTATTGCCACGACCACGGTTTCTTTCACCGCTGATACCTCGGCTTCCGTTGCCTTTATTCTCATTAATTTTTGCGGCCACCGCCGGGTCATATGGGACAATCTGCTTGTTTCTTTTTTCCGAAGTCACTGCTTTATCTTTCTGTGCACCATTTCCGGGTGAGGATGCCGCGACAGCTGATAATGCCGGGGCATCCCCAGCCGAATGATGTAGGGGTTCGTAGCATGGAAAACAAAAAATTTCTATCGCATACAAACAAACAAGCCAAGATCTATCTACTAGATTGTAGCAACGAGTCGATGGAATAACTTACCCTCGAAGATTCCAAAGTGTTTAACGAGAGCGGATTCTCGTGGGTGATGTAGTCGTACTCTTTCCGATCTCAAGATCGTGTGGACGATCCTTCCGGCCATGCTCCAAGCGCTTCGCAATCGGTCACACGTTCGGTACTCGAAGACCTTCCTCTCCCTTGTTCCATGAGCGGAGGTTGTAGCACTCTCTCGCGATTCCCAGACAACGGCGTGGTACAAGTAGAGGGAAATCCCGAGGCTTCGCCTTAAGCCGAGCGAGTATGGTGGATTATGAGAGAGGGCTATTAGTGGTCTAGAGATTAGACACACCAATTAGAAGGCTCTAAACCGCAGGCTAAAGCAATTAGAAGCTCTAAACCAAACGGCTCTAAACCTGAGATTAGAGGTAGAAACTTGTGTGTCTCAAGGAGGAGCCCCGCCTCCTTTTATAGGTGGAGGGCTAGGCGCCAGGAGGGAGGAGTCCCTCCCAACTCGGCCTAGGGCTTGGGCGCCGACTTGGAGGAGATAAACTCCTCCTCCAAGTTGGTTTCAAACTCCTCTTGCTTGTTTCCCACAGTTCCTATTTCCCACAGCTCGTTTCCACAGCTGCTTTTAGCCGCTTGACTTTCAAACGGCAATTTGACTTTCATGTTTTTGGAACAGCAAGAACACTTAGTACATGATGCAATCATCCAATGACACATTCATGTACCCTCCCCGAGTCTTGACAATCCGGACCCTTCTAGAACATTCCCGATGAAAACACCTAATCATTCCCGAACTCAAACGGACTTTCCTTATATGAATCTTATTCTCTGACCATTCCGGATCACCTCGTGATATCCGGATCCCATCCGAGACTCAACAACATTCGGTCTCTTTCTCATAATACCATAACTACTCAAAACAACGTCGAATCCTTAAGTGTGTCTCCCTACGGTTCGTGAATTATGCGGACATGATCGAGACACTTCTCCGAACAATAACCAATAGAGGAATCTGGAAATTCATATGGCTCCCACATATTTCTATGATTACTTTGCGATCGAATGAACCACTTACATACGATACCAATTTTCCTTTGTCTCACGATAGTTTACTTATCCGAGGTTATGATCATCGGTATCTCTGCATACCTAGTTCAACCTCGTTAATGATAAGCACTCTTTTATCGTTCCCGTGATATGTGATCCCTTGTGAGCCAGTCACATGCTTGCAAGCTAATTGGATGACATTCCACCGAGAGGGCCCAGAGTATATCTATCCGTCATATGGATGGACAAATCCCACTCTTGATCCATGTGTTTCAACCAATACTTTCCGAACACTCAATGCCACCTTTATAGCCACCCAGTTACGGTGTGGTGTTTGATGTCATCAAAACATCCATTCGGTAAAGGTGATATGCATGATCTCATGGTCGAAGGAATTATGTTACTATGTATCAGAAAGAATATAGCAATTGAACTATTTAAATGACTTGATCTTTATGCTACGCTTATCTATAGGAGTATGTCCATCACATCATTCTCCTAATGATATGATCCTGTTGTTAATAACATCTCTCTATGTTCATGATCAGGAAACCATGATCATATATTAACCAACAAGCTAGTTTAACAAGAGGCTTTACTAGGGACTCTTATTTTAGTTTACAAATCACACAAATATTAATGTTTCCGGTTAATACAATTATAGCATGGTATGTAAACATTTATCATAAGTGTGAAGATATGATAATAACCACTTTATTATTGCCTCTTGGGCATATCTCCAACAAATGAACCATGCACGAAGCTCCTGGATTCGCCGGGTTAGCTCTGCGTATCTCCTCATTTTGCTGGTTCGCAATGCGCACAAGCTCATTTACTCTTTCTTGATGCCTTTGCCGGGCTTCCCCGGTTAATCCCTCCAACTCGGAGGCTGCTGCATTTGCTGCCCTGAGGTTCTTTGTCGGGGTACTATTCCTCAGCATCCCCGGGTCAGCCGAATCACCCAGCTAAGACTCATGTTCCTTATTAATATCATTAAGGAGATTCTTTCCTTTCATTCTCAGGTAAGCTATCCGCGTAGGAGCCGTATCTAGATTGTTTGCCCTAGCATACTCTCGCAAGGTCCTATTAAAGGACTCCTATAGTGCAGACACCTTCCTAGCCTCTTCTAACATTTTTAACCTAGTCTCTTCTAGTTCCGCCTGTGCATTTGCCAGATTAACTATTGGTGCTACATGTGTTGTCAGGTTGTCTATGGATGCTTGCAAGATATTCTCCGACCTCTTCAGAGGTGGCAATCTTACCCTTGGTGCCTTGGGGGTTACCTCTTGCACCTCGGGTGCTTTAGCTGCTGAGGGATCTGCTGTTGCGGGCTTTGCGACTACCGGCTTAACCGCTACCTGGTCTGCTGTCGCCGGGTTCTTTCTTGGTCCGGCGCCTGCTCCTGCTGGAGGAGCTGGTGCCGTCATCATCACCTCAACACTGCCTGCGAGGCGAGCGTTACGCTGACCACTCGCAGCGCTAAGGGTAGGCTCTCCATCGAGGAAGACTCGGCGCGGGTAGATGCGGGACGTGTCGACACTGGTGTAGATCTTGTGAGCACCCAAGTTGATGAAGATGCCGTTGTGCAGGGGTGGTCTGGCGCCGAAGCTGCCAGAGTTGTCGCTGACGTAGTCCCAGATATTGAATCTCTGGACTAAGCCGGAGACGACACGCTCACCTGTGTCGATGAAGTTTCAAGTCCGGATCTTGACTCCAGCTAGCACCGCTGTATGCCCCATGGTGGGCGCCAACTGTCGTGGTGGTGGCATGGCAGATGCCATGGGTAGGCTTAAGTTGGGGGCTGATGGATGCTAGTGGGATCCAGGGAGGGAAGTTGTAGTGGTTTCTACACACAGAATGATAGAACTATATCTTGATTCAATACCAATGGAGCTACACTTGCTCCTCGAGCTATCTGAGTGAGAGGAAGAAGAAGATACAACTAGTGCCTGGTGGAAAAAATGAATCCATCCCCTCTTCAGGACGCCCAGCCCGTCCTTATAAAGGAGAGGCTTGGTTCCTCTTAGGGATAACGTGGACAAGCATATTCGTGGAATATGCTTGTCCCAAAGTGGTAACTTGGCGGGCCTATTTCCGTGTCCCCCTCCTATCGATGGCAAAGACACAGAGTCCACCACATGTGAGCCTCGAGCCTGAGGACTGTCACCTCTGTGACCTTCTTCTGCTCCTCTGCTACTCTGCTTCTTGTCTGTAGCGCTTGGCACTGTGCAGATTACTGAGGAGAGACAATGGCTGGTGCTGACTTCGGGACTTTCTTTCTCCTTCTTGGGCAAGCTTTCCTTGACTCAGCGTCACCTCGCGTGACTCGGCTTGACCTTCACCTGCACTTAAGTTAAATAACAACGGTACACCGACATAACTCATATGTCGGTTGAGTCAGGTCTTAACTACCTGACTCGTAACAGGTCGGACCTTATTCGGCCGACCCCTACATGACTCGGCCTGATCATGCCATGATCCGGCCTTGAACATTAAGGCTCCTTTCTTTTCTTACTTATCTTGACCCTACCTGGGGTCATCCCCCCAACATACTGGTTTGATAAACTCGGTTTCTTTCTGAGGGAAAACTTGCTGCTGTTCTCATCATACCTTCCTCTTTGGGTTTCCCAACAAAGCTCTATAGTGCTCTGAGCTACACATCATCAAAGGCCAGCAACCAAGAGCGATGGCTGCTAGATTCAGACACCTCATGGTCGTTTTGCTCCTCTTCAGCCAAGACAGCGTCTTCATCGTTGGCGTTGGCGTTGCTGCTTGGGTTGCGAGGGCGAGAGGTAAGGAGTGCGGCACCGACGGGCGCATGGTTAAATAGCCCCTTCGCCCGCGAACGCGTGCAGCTTCCTGCTCCTTTGCCATCAATATTGACGCTGGAAAGCAGGCGACGTCCAGTCAGTCAGCGTGTTGTCTTGTCGTTATTGATGACGTAGGCTGCCACTGGTCAGCCTTCCACTAACGCCTCTAAATCACTGTCGCGCTTGCGTCTGAATCGGTGTTGTTGCCCGCTTTTGAATTAATGCTGCGGTGAGCAGTGGCTAATGGGTGGGATAATGGCACGTGCGGGCAGGACGTCCGCACTGTCTGTGCACGTCCGGGTCAACGCAACCATTGCCCAGATGGTGCATGGATGGGTTGAGTCGGACGCGTCCATCCGGATGGGCCGTGCCGCTAGGGCGCCACGCACGTCCCGCGGTGTTCGCGCGGACGAATTTAGACGTGCTTGGACGGGTTGGGTCGGCCCGATGGAGATGCCCTAACCAAAACGCCTCCCGTGAACCTCTCGTCCCCGTGTTGCTGATAGGGCTAAACTATTAAAAAGGGATTAATCTAGAGAATACACTATCTATTCAGAACTCCTTCATTGTATCTGAATTCATAGTAACCTGTAGGCTTAATATCTTAGAGTTACAAGACAAGGAACGGGGCCATCCGGAGAACGGTGGCTAGGGTTTAAGACCCAAAGGAAAAGAATGCAAATTGCATGCTCATCTGCGAGCTAAATAGGTCAGAATGGCAATAAGGGAGTGAGAAGGTGAGGGGGACCAATGATACATGTAAGCGATCATGTCGGAATTCAAAAGCGACTGTTCAAGTAGCAGTAGACATCCGATCTTGAATCCAACGGCTAATCTTGATCTTTGAAGGCGCGAAGCGATACGAAGTCATGACAACTGTTAGATGGTAGGAGGATTCAGTATATTTAAGTTAGAGCCTGGCAATGCTCCCGGTTTGAGAACATACTTGTCCTCAAGACTGGAAATCAGTATGTCGGGTGTTTGATGACTAGAAAATGGTTCTCTTCTTTGATTTAGCAATTAGACAAATCAGATCTTTTCCTTGTCTGATTGGTTCTGATTTTGATTCTTTGGAGGTTCAAGTTCTTCATAGTAGCTCATTTCTCTTTCCATCACTGCTCCAAAAGAACCTAACTACTGATCTTAAACGTCGCCTCGCCAATGCAACCTCGTCTCCATCGGCCATGGCGGGAGGCCAGATCGCTAAAGTAGGTTTTATCTGAAATGGCGCCAACTCAGCTTGTGTTCACGACTAAAACTGCAACCATTATCCTAAGTTGTTGAAGTTAATTATCCAAAGTACCATTTTACCCTTGAAATGGTGGTACTCCACAACTTCTAGCAACCGTACTCCTTAACACTAGGATGGAGTACCAACTAAGATTAACCATTGGATTTGACTAAATGCATGACTGGTATTTATTTAGGGGTATTGTAAAAGTCCTTCCCAACCCCCACACCCCACCATAAGCTATCATGTATGGTTAGGAGCATGAAAAATCCACATACGTGCGTTAGTTTACCTAGACATAGTGCCCTTCAATCGTCGATGATTGATCTATAGGCCTAGGGCAAATGTCTGTCTTCGTCGCGAACCATGTTTCCTAGTTTCCATCACTTCCGCGAGGTGCCATGAGACAAAATGGCTACGGGCGCTGCCGCGGTGCCGGCGACCCCAACATGCTGTCATGATAGCGTGTTCTTAATCCTACCACGGTGTTGCCAGGCGTGCCATCAAATCCATTGAGCACTACACTCAAATCTAAAGATAAGTATACTAGAATTTTTTGATTTCAGGGAAGTATGTATACTCAGATTAGTAGTAGCTCCTTGAACTATTTTGGATGGATTGCAATGTGTTCTTCTGGTTAATTGCTATACTACACTTGGACATGAGACTATGGTTGATTTACCGGTTGAATTTTTTCTAAAGCACTTATATATTATCCCAGGGAGAAAAAAATAATACAATAATAAATAAACTGTTTTTACAAGTCATTTATAATTCAAATCTAAACTAAGTATATTTGGTTTTAATTTCTTCTAACAAACATTTACATTGATATGCTTTCATATAGGTATATTTTGACTTGATATTTATGTGATGTATTAGCAATTCTCAAAACAAAACAAAAAATCTTTGCCCCACTTATGTTCAAATTTTGGCTCCGCCCTCGAGTCTAAAGGTAACAATATCAAAAACACTATAATCCAAGAAGTCGGAACTCATTTTTTAGCAGGTGGAGGTCATCATCGACTTGTTCAGATAAGGGTGAATCTTCACAAAGCGGACTTGCTTTACTTAGGTTCACTAGTATGCATCACTGCATGTCACTAGTTATGGTTAATTGTAACTTTAGGACAAAATAATGATATTTCTGGCATAATCAACTTTTTTACAGGATGGTGGATAGATTTAAACTTGTTTCCGGCTATTGTTTATTACTCCCTCCTTGCCATAATAGTGCGTATACGATTTTTTTAAATCAAACGCCAGCAAATTTGACCAAGTTTATTGAGAAAAAATGTCTATATCTATAATACCAAATATATACCAATATAAAAATATATATCATGATGGATCTAATGGTATTAAGTTGGTTTTCTAGATGTTTGTATATTTTCCTACATACTTGATCAAACTTGACATCGTTGGGCTTTTTAAAATCCTTACATGCATTATGTTTTGGCAAGGAGGGAGTAGATTGCTGATGATGAGACCAATTGCCAAAGTATGATGTGTGTGGATGATGCGCTCAGACCAATGTAGAGCTTCGTTGGGAGACCCCAAGAGGAAGGTATGATGAGCACAGCAGCAAGTCTTCCTTCAGAAAGAAACCAAGATTATCGAACCCGTAGGAGGAAGGAAACGACTCAAAGGTGTTGCTAGCAACTTGGAAACCCGCACAACACAAACTCAAGACTTTGCCCCAACGAACAGTGAGGTTGTTAATCTCACTGGTTTGCTGAAAACAAATGATGAACTATATGATATGGAAGGTAATAGTGGTTTACAGAAAGTAAATAGTAACAATGGAAGATGTATCAATGGTAAAGATTGGACCGGGGTCCATAGTTCACTAGAGGTCTTCTCCTTAGATAAACAAACATGGCATGCTGGGTAAACAAATTACAGCAGGGCAATTAACAGGACCGAGCAAGGCATAATAATGCAATACTACACATTCATGATCCTATGAGATTCGATTGAACAATACAACAAGATACATAGACCACCATCCAACTGCATCTATGACTAGTAATGCACCTTCAGGTTATCATCTGAACCCCTTCCAGTATTAAGTTGCAAGCAACAGATAACTGCTTTAAGCAAAGTGTGTAAGGTAAATAATCCACTTGTTCCATGAACAAGAGACCGTTGTTTTCGTCCTAGTGGCAACATCACATCTACAACCTTAGAGATTTCTATCACTTCCCTTAGATTAAATAGAGGCATGAACCCACTATCGAGCATAAATACTCCCTCTTGGAGTCACTAGCATGTATGTTGGGGATATGCTATATGGGTATCCTAATAGCATGTCTCTTATCCGACTAACCCGGGTGGCCCATAGTCGGTAGCATGGCTTATGGCCTGCTGGGCGGCCCAGTTAGGTGGATCCAGAAGGGAGGGCCATGCTGGATAAAGGAAGGCTACGGTGGAGTCACCAGCGTACCCGGAGCCTTGGAGTGCAAGATACACAAGACTAGTAATAGACGGTATAGGACTCTGTAACCTGTCCGGCTAGGACTTTTCCCTGTAACCCTAGGACCTGACGACTATATAAGTAGGGCCTATGAGAGCCTTTAGGGCACAACAATAGACAACTTCAGACAACCTCGCATAGCGAACACATCTGTGTAACTCGGCGTATTGCCCTTATAGTGATTTATAGCAGGAGTAGGATTCCGCCACCGTTGTGGGATCTGAACCTCGGTAAGCTGTGTTACCTCGTACCCGTCAACCGTCCGCCTTACCCCACGTCTCTAAACACGCACTGTGAGGACCCCTCCATGGCGTACTCGTCGGCAATACCACGACAGTTGACGCCCACTGTGGGGCAAGAGGCGCTTCAGGCTCCTCCGCGGGCGAGGACCAAGATCTTCACGGGAATCGGCGAAACCGTAGCCATCGGTCATGTTCTCTTCTCTGGCAACGTTCTGATCGTCCCTCCTGACGAGTTATGGATCCCGGCGAAGACGAACCCTACGCGGTATTCGATCGTTCCTATCAGAGACATCCACCTCTTCATCGGCGAAACCGACTCGGGCACTAGTTCCCTGGGAGTCGGAGGAGCGTCAAGACCCGCACGGACCGCCTACGGGCAGGATACGTTCGCGGAAGGATCGATGTCGGATCTCTCTTCGGAGTTTGCCGGCAAAGATCAGAAAACACCAAGACCCGCACGGACCGCCTGCGGGCAGGATACGTTCGCGGAAGGATCAATGTTGGATCTCTCTTCGGAGTTTGCCGACAAATATCGGAAAAATTCAAGGCCCACCCAAATGGCCCCTGTGCAGGATATAAAGGTGGAAGATCACTGCAAATCCGTTGGCTTCGTCCGTGCGTCTGGACAGCAGAGATCCAAGTTCGTCGGCGTGGTTACCATCTTCGATCTGGCGCGCTGTGTTCAGAGAGAGGGCGAAAACCCCCGTGATTACCTGTCCAGGTGGATCCGTATACGAGCTGATCTAGCCCACTACCCCGATGATAACGCTTTGTATCACTTCGTGGAAGGACTGGACCGCGGCACGCTTCTCCGGCATTCTTTAAGACGGCAGCAGGAAACAGGACGCCTTACCCTCGAAGAGATGGTGAGCACCGTCAACAACTACGCGGCAGCTGACGCAGCATCCCAGATGGAGATTGCGCTCAGAGACGGAGAACCTACGGTTCAGCAGCCGCCACCACCGCCTCCCGCCGCCATCATCGCAGCAGCACCACCACCTCCAGTCATTGTCGATCCCGTTGCACCTCCACCGCCCGTCATCGAGGAAGTCCTAGCACCCTCCGACTCTGTCATTGACGTGCTTTATGCTGATTTCTGTGCAGATTCAGAGAAGATAGACTTCAGTCCAGAAGAGCTAGACTCCGCTATGCAGGAGATGGAGGATGAGTATTCACGCGACGAGCAAGACAACAACGCCGTCACGTCCCGAGGGGTGCTCGTCACCATTGGGACAGCGATGGATGAAGATCAACCCGGACGAGCTCCGCCTACGGCGCTGGAAAAGGGGAAGGGGCCACTTATTGCTGCTGACGATGATCGCGCAAAAGTCATGCCTCCTCCGCCTAACTCAGTGCAGCAACCGCAGGAACTCGGCACCGGCCCGAGCAACAATAACACCACAAACGTGCTGCCTCCAGCATCTACATCGGCAGCAACCCAAGTTACTCCAGCTGATAGAGTGATGTACGGCAATATCCTTGTCGAGCCACTGACCGTCGCTCATATCCGGAACGTGACCCAGCTTGACGAGAAGCGCCAGCAGCTGCTGGAGGAGGCGCAAGACATCGCGGAGCAAGGCGCTAAACTATATCGAGATCTGGTCAACGCGCAGAAATCCATAGAGAAAGCTAGAGAAATGGAGGCCGAATACAAGACTTTGCTACAACAACAGAAGGCTAAGAAAGCTTCGGCTCGCGTTATCAATGATCCTGGTGTACGACGCAACCTAGGATGGGCTCCCTCGAAGCTGGCACATGCCAAGCCATATATTGACAGTGAAGGCAAGCAGGTGATGCCCACCCCACTCCTTAACCTCGCCGTCGCCAAGACCCTTCTGGAGCAGGATAGATCGCCTGAGGCAGTGGAACAGGTCTACGACCTAGTGGCCAAGGTGGTGAAGCAGCAGGAAAAAGCAACCTCTCAGAGGCTTGAGTCTAACCCAGCGCTCTGCCAATCTAGCCAATACAAGCCGCCAAGGGACAGATCTCCTCTTGATGTCGGGTCCCAGACGGGTTCATCAGAACGAAGACGGAGGGATGCACGCAACAGGAAGGATGCCATCCCCATATCCTCCGACCATGGAGAAAAGGCCCGACCTCGTCGCCCATCGCCACCGCCCCGATCTCCCCGACATCACGAAGATTACAAGGCTCACCATCGTACGGATATGCCCCCACCAAAACAGTGCGGCATCGTCATCCGCGACAACGCGGAGCAGACCCGTCATGACGGAGAGCGCAACCAAGGACACAAGAGTAGGTCACTCCATGACCCTCTGCGACCGACAAGCAACCATGACAGGCATGAGGCATCGCAGGAGGATAACAGCAAGAAGGCTAACCCGCCGCCACCTCCACCTCCGTCACCACCTAGCAGTCACCATGGCGGAGGGGGCCCGCGTCGTTCACGCAGCCCATCCCCTGTTGACAAGAAGAAGAAGAACCCAGAGCCGTTCGATGCACGTTCGCGGATCGATAAGATCCACGAGGCACGTAAAGGATCATACCTGGGACCACGTTGTTTTGGACCTACAATACGGTCCGCAACTTACCCCAAAGTTCTCCGGATTGACAAGACCATCAAGCCCTATGACGGCACCGCCAAGCCAGCCACATGGTTGCAGGACTATGGCAACGCGGTGGAGATTGCCGGAGGCAACCCCAACGTCGCCGTCAAGTACCTCCCGTTAATGTTGGCGGGAACGGCCCGTCAATGGATCGACGACTTGCCGGAGAAATCTATCTACAACTGGCTGGACATGCAAGAAGCATTCACCAAGAACTTTGAGGGTACATACAAGCGTCCCTGCACTGTGGGCGATCTACAACGGTGCGTGCAAGAGAAAGACGAGACATCTGGCGCCTAACTCTCCCGCTGGCTGGATATGAAAAATTCCTGCGCAGGAGTGCACGCTCAGACCGCCATGGCCGCCTTCATCGATGGGTTGGAAAGGGGCACGTTGCTCCGACATAAGCTGAAGCACTTGCAGGACAATCACCAGCTTGACTTGAACCAGATGATTCAGTTGGCTAGTGAGTTCGCAGCTGCCGACGACGATGCTCGTGGCTCATTTCCGGCAAGGCCGTTCCAACTCAAGCTCGGAGGAACATCAGTACAAAGATAAAGACCGCTCCAGAAGAAAAGCAATCTACCGACATGGTTGCTATGACTTTTGCAGGACGAGGAGAAGGCGGACAACGTGGCTGGGGAAGGGGAGCTGGCCGCGGGCAGCAACGAGGAAGTGAAACCACCTCGGCGCTGCGCCGTGTTCCCCAAACCTACGAGGAGTACCGCGATATGCCGTGCCTCGTACACCTCGACGCCAACGGCAAGACCACTCATACCAATCGACACTGCAAGTTCATCAATGACCTCAAGGAAGACCCGGAGTCCGGCTACAAGCGAAGTCGGAAGAACAGACCGCGAGGCAAGGTCAAGGGGAAGAAGAAGGAGGAGGAGTCCAAGGATTCAAGTGACATGGACGAGGACGTTGACCCCAAGCACGCCGCCAAGAGCGACGACAAGGGCAAGAACCCCTTCGCAAAGAAGGCCCCAGTCTACCACACTTTACTTGGCACCCCCACCGTCCGACAACAGAAGACCTCTCTGAGGATCCTGATGGCCACTCTTCCCCCAGTTCCCCAGTACCTGTGCTGGTCGGAGGTTCCAATAACTTGGGATGTAGCGGACCACCGGACCTTGTGCCCACGGAGAACCAGTACGCCATGGTCATCAACCCATTGATTGATGGCGTGGAGTTCACCAAGTGCATGGTGGATAGTGGAAGCAGCATCAACATCATGTACCTAGATACACTGCACAAGATGAACTTGACGGAGGCAAACCTAAGGCGGACCAACACCATTTTCCACGGCGTAGTTCCTGGTCGGGAGGCCCGGTCCCTTGGGTGCATTACACTTCAGGTAGCCTTTGGCGATGTTAATAATTACCGCCAAGAGCGCATGAACTTCGAGGTGGTCCCCTTCAAGAGCGTGTACCACGTCATATTCGGCCGCGACATATTCCACACGTTCATGGCCAAGCCATGCTTCGTCTACAACAAACTCAAGATACCCGGACCAAACAGCATCATCACCGTATCCGGAAGCTTTACCGAGGCAAGAGACTGCGAGATCAACGAAGCAGCCGTTGTAGAAGCTTTCCTCTACAGCGAAGAATTCAAGGAGATCCAGAGCAAGGTCGATGACTTAGAGATGCCCACGTCGAAGAAGCAGATCTCCGACTCTGCTCCTGCGTTCAAGGCCGCCATCGAGACCAAGCCGGTGGAACTTGTGGTAGGCGATGCCTCCAAGGTCACCGCCATTGGGACAAACCTGGATCCCAAATAGGAAAGCGCGCTCGTCGAGTTCCTCCGTGAGAACAGGGACATCTTTGCCTGGCAACCTGCCGACATGAAAGGTGTACCTAGGGAACTTGCCGAGCACAGCTTAAACATTGATCCAAGATGCAAGCCAGTGAAACAACCTCTACGACGCTTTGGAGATGAGAAGAGACGTGCCATTGGCAAAGAGATAGCTAGGTTACTTAAGGCTATATTTATCCGAGAAGTCCTTCACACCCAATGGGTGGCCAATCCTGTACTTGTCCCCAAAAAGGGAACCAATGAATTAAGAATGTGCGTTGATTACACCGGCTTGAACAAAGCATGTCCCAAAGATCCGTTTGCTTTGCCTCGCATTGACCAAGTCATTGACTCGACGGCTGGCTCAGAACTTTTGTGCTTTCTCGATGCATATTCAGGATACCACCTGATCAAGATGAGGAAGTAGGACCAATTGGACACTTCGTTCACTACCCCTTACGACACGTTCTGCTATGTCACGATGCCCTTTGGGCTGAAAAATGCCGGTGCTACTTACCAGCGGACAATGCAATGTTGCCTCCATGACCAAATTGGTCGGAACGTTCACGCCTATGTGGACGATATTGCGGTGATGTCTAAAAAGTCAAGCGACTTAATTTCCGACTTAAAAGAAACCTTTGATAATCTCCAGAAATACAACATGATGCTCAACCCCAAGAAGTGCGTCTTCGGGGTTCCAGCCGGCAAATTGTTGGGCTTCATCGTTTCCCAACGTGGAATCGAGGTCAATCTGGAGAAAATCAAGGCCATCTTAAACATAAACCGTCCGACATGCCTAAAGGACATTCAATGACTAACAGGTTGTGTTGCAGCAGTTAGTCGGTTCATCAGCCGACTTGGAGAGAAGGCTCTACCACTGTACAAGTTGCTGAAGAAGGCGGACAGATTCACGTGGACGGACGAAGCATATGCAACATTGAAGCAGCTCAAGGATATTCTTTCCTAAGCGCCCATCCTTGCAGCACCCGAGCCTGGTAAGCCCCTGTTAATTTACATGGCGGCAACCAACCGGGTAATCAGCATCGTCGTCATGGTAGAGCGGAAGGAACCAGGCTATGAGCACGGAGTTCAACGACCAGTTTACTACGTAAGCAAGGTCTTGACGGAGTCCAAGCAGCGTTACCCGCACTACCAAAAGATAGCTTACGGAGTATTCCTTGCTTCTCGGAAGCTGAGGCATTACTTTCAGGAGCACCCAATCACAGTGTTGAGCAAGACTCCACTGTCCGACATTATCAATAACAGCGACGCTACAGGAAGGGTCATGAAGTGGGGTATTGAACTTGCCGCCTTCGAGATCACCTACAAAAGACGCGACGCTATCAAATCACAAGCCTTGGCGGATTTTGTTGCAGATTGGACGGAGATGCCAGACCTTACTCCGTTGCCAGAACCAGAGTATTGGGTGATGCACTTTGACGGATCAAAACTGCTCAACGGCTCGGGGGCTGGTGTATTGCTACAGTCACCAACATGAGACAAGCTACACTACGTTCTGCAGATCCACTTCGAGGCTACAAACAACATGGCAGAGTATGAAGCACTCATTCACGGACTACGTGTAGCCAAGGATATTGGCGTCAAGCGCATAGTTTGCTGTGGAGATTCCGACTTGGTTGCTCGCCAGTGGTCGGCACCGAGGTCTGAACCCTATGATGGCGGCATATCGAGACGAAGTGGACGAGATAGCCAAGAGCTTCTTGGGCTACGAAGAAAAGTATGTGCCTAGGGAGCAACACGAGGCGGTGATCTGCATCTAAGCTTGGATCGAGCAAGTTTAATTCCGCCAGGAGTTTTCCTAGAGCATCTACGCACACCATCCGTGAAGGGCGCCGATATCGACAACCCGGATAGAGCCGACTCTTTCGTAAACATGGTGACTAAGGTCCCTCCGGCTTGGACAAAACCGTTCATGGAGTATCTCGAACACGGAACTTTTCCCGACGAAAAATAGTACGACGAGCAAGGGTTATACCATAATCAATGGGCAACTCTATAAAATAAGCACTACTGGTGTATACCTAAAGTGTGTTTCCCAGCTAGAAGGTATGGAAATCCTACGCGAAATCCATCTCGGAGATTGCGGGCATCATGCCGCTCCTCGATCGTTGGTCGTGAAAGACTTCCGGCAAGGATTCTCTTGGTGACATGACAAGGCGACGCACAAGTTGTTGAGACATGCACATGATGCCAGTATTATGCCCGACAACCACATGCTCCTGCTGAAGAACTGCGAACAATACCAATAACTTGGCCGTTTGCGGTCTGGGGGCTGGACATGGTGGGACCGTTACAGACGACACCTTGTGGATTTACGCATCTGCTTGTAGCAGTTGACAAATTCACTAAATGGATAGAAGCTAAACCCATTAGAAAGCTTGATGGGGAAACTCAGGTTTGTCCGGGATCTAGTGGTGAGATTTGGTATTCCACATAGCATCATCACCGACAACGGCAGCAATTTATCACTCGGAGAAGTGGAGGCTTATTGCTAGGACAAAGGCATCCGACTTGACCTTGCATCTGTGGCACACCCACAATCCAATGGTCAAGTTGAGTGAGCCAATGGATTAATTCTGCAGGGAATCAAGCCACGTCTTGAGGCACCGCTACATAGAGCAGCTGGAGCCTGGGCGGAAGAATTACCATCTGTGCTGTGGAGTTTACGAACTACACCCAACAGATCCACCGGCTACACCCCTTACTTCATGGTATATGGAGCAGAAGCGATCTTGCCTTCCGACATCCTCCACGATGCACCAAGAGTTGCCGCCTACGACGAGAATGACGCTGAAGAATCCAGACGCCTAGATGTGGACCTTCTCGAGGAAGAGCGCGTTTTGGCATGCCAAAGATCCGCCATCTACCAGCAGAATCTACGCAGCTACCATAGTCGCCGCGTTCGGCATCACTCGTTTAAAGAGGGGGATTTGGTGCTCCGACTTAAGAAGAAGAAGTCACACAAATTATCCCCACCATGGGAAGGACCGTTCATCATAAGCAAGGCGCTGCTCAATGTGTCTTACTACCTTGTTGACAATCGTGAACTAAAGGATAGACCCAATGAGGATCATAACCGTAAGCGATGTGACCCGGATGATGACTACCCGGAGCTTGATCGGCCATGGAACATAGCACAGCTATGTACTTTTTACACTTAGCATTTTTTATCTAATTGTGTACCTCTTATATGATCAATGAAATAAAGCTCTTTGGTTCACTCATATTTCTGAGTCTTCTGCCTCCTTTAGTGTTCATTTTTGGATCATGTAATACCTTTATGCACAATTATTGCATTTGCACTTGTGAAAATTCCGCCTACGGGCGTTAGCTTAAGTTTTCTGGTCTGCACGGTCTTTGTTGTTTTTATGTGGATTCTGGAGTAGTGATTTTCGGCACTTATTGTCGGTGATTTTGTGATTAGGTTATTGACGGTGCCATTGGGCATCATCACCTAAGCGCATGGTTCCGACAACGAGTCTTCCGACTCACGAAAAGTCAAGCATAAAAACCAAAGTAATGGATAAGCCAGCACTTTCTTAAAAAATATATACATGCTGGGAACTAAGTTCTTAAGTAGCAGGAAAATTACAACCATTGTTTTCCGCCTTAAGTTACATCATCAAGTTTTTTCCGCGCATACACCAAAGGGGAAACAAATATTACAAAGTGTTTTTCATTCTTTGGGCGCAGGAGACTTGGAAGCAGCATCGTCATCGGCCGGAGAATCACCCTCAGCATCGGCACTTTGGTGGGACTCGGAGGAATCTTGGTTGACGCTGTCGATGGTGTTCATGGGAACGAAGACGTTGATATCCACCAACTCGGCAACTGTGGTGTCATAACCCGCGAGTGATGACAAGATGGCTTCATGATCAATTTCTTTGCCGTCATCATCAACGTCGGGGATGTCAGAGGTCACCGTGTCGATGTCGGCATCTTCGTAGTGTGCCTTCACCATAGACAGCGCCATCCTTGCGCCAGCCCGTGTACATGAAGCTTTCCAGCTTGTGATAGGGGGCTCGGCGAAGAATCTCCGAGTACTTTGCCATGGAGTTCGAGGCTTTGATGTGTATCTGGAGGGGCTTGGGATCTCTTTGGCTTGGGTGATGGCGGTGTTGATAAAGTTGCCGGCAAGAACCATGCATTCCTTGGCCGGAGGAGGCGATCTGGTTAAACACATAGGAGCTGCAAATTCCGACAAGAATCGCATGAGTTCAACAATTCAAAGTATCTAGACTACAGAAATACAAGGCAGAGAAATCTTACTGAAGATGCTGGCATTAGCCTGCCAGAGGGTGTCCGCCAGGGATTCTTTCTCTTGCTGGAGGAGCTTATATGCCTCCCCGTGGCGATGGTTTTGCTCATCAGCAGCTTGCTTCTGATCTTTTAAGATCGCAAGCTCCTCCTTCAAGCGATTGATTTCCGTGGAGGCGGATTCCTGCAGGGCCTTCATGGAATCCTCATGCATTTTCAGCATTTCTTCCCTCTCCTTTAAGGATCTTGTTCTCGCTGTCCAGCTGCTGAATGTGCTTGGACTGCTCGACAATATCCTTGGCCTTGGCGACATGCTCTGCAAGTCGGAGAAAACAAAGTACACAGTGAGTACTCGGAGAATGAAGGCATAAAACCAAGACGGAATGCGCACAAAAGAAAACAGACTCTTGTTTTTGATGATCTGTTCCTTCAAGATGGCAGTTTTACCCTTTTCGGCTTCAAGATCTGCGCGCATCTTCTGGTACTTGTCGTTGGCCATGACCCTCCGAGCATTCTCGTTCTGTGGAAAAAAGGAAAAAGTTAAACCGTTGTTTAGTCTGCTTGGAGCACCTAGTCGGAAACTTTCCACCTAGGCGCTCGGGGGCTATAGCGAGAGTTTTTTAACTCAGAATATGCTTAGCTTTTCTTTAAGCATCTAGTTGGAGCTAATTCAGTTCTCGATTAGAAGCTTGGGGGTTACAGTATAAAGTTTTTTAACTCGGAATCTACTTAGCTTTTCTTTAAGCATCTAGTCGGAGCTAATTCAGTTACAACTAGAGGCTTGGGGGCTACAGTATTGAAAATCATGAACACTGCGTATGCTACTCTTAAAGCATCTAGTCGGAATAGTTTGTTCCATCTAAATGCTTGGGGGCTACAATGAGAGTTTTCTTTTTAACTTAGTCACTCTTAGAGCATATAGATGCAAAACCTATGGTTTTTCGTCTACATCCTCGGGGGCTATAGTGGGATACTCATATGAAATGCAAAAGGCAAAGTAAAAACTTACAAGTGCAATAATCTTGAGGTTTGTAGCACTCTCGGCTAGCAGCTTGCCGAAGGAATAGCTATTTCCTCGCAAGATATCCGCTTGTCGGAGTAGCTCCTCAAGACCGCATGTCGAAGATGACGGTACTACTCCAGGAACCAGAGTTGTGTCACTCGGCGTGAGCACCGGGTAAACTATCTTCGGAAACTCAAAGTGATTCTGGGGAGTAGGGGCACCGCCTTCGGCAGAGGTACCAGCTCCCACCACCGCCTTGCCGCTACCGATGGCATCCTTAGCTGGAGCTTCAGCCATTTGTAGAGCAGTACTCTCCTGCGTCGCCTGTTCGCTGACAACAGCGAGTTCGGTAGAGGCGCCAGAATCCACTTCCATGGCGGAAGGGTCTGGTGCCTCCTGGGCTTGAGAGCTTGTCGGGGCAGATGAAGGCTTGACGACAGGAGTAGCAGGGGCGATGGCGGGGGAGAAGTCGCGATGCAGCATGTCCTTGATATTTCTAGAAGCCCCCAAAGTTTTGGAGGACTTCTTGAGGCTGGTCGTGGCTTTCTTCCTGAGACGTGCAAAATGCATAAGTACAGGAACAAGACAGATAAATAGACAATGTCGGAGAATGAGAAGCTTAGACTAGGGGGGCGCTTTGGCAAAAATCCCGGTGGCTTTTCTCTTTTCCTCCTCCAGGGCGACGGTACTCTTTTTGGAGGCTCCACCCTCCGTCTTCTTCTTCTTGCCTCCGTCGGCAGCGTCAGAGGTGGAGCTCTTCCGCTTTCGCGCCAACGGGACATCGTCGTCGGACACGACCGTGACTTCCTCATATTTGGATCATAGATTTGGGCAGCCAGGTTGCCCTCATCTAAATCGCTAAGTTGTTAAGTAAGAAATCACCGTGTTAGATAAGATGGTATTGGCAAGACGGAAAAAATGGAGCATATGTCATACACGGAAAATAAATACCTACCTTTGGGCACTTGCCGTCTACGAACATGTCGTAGGTGATGGTGAAGCCACGCTTCTTATCCTTCACCTTGACGATGTCCTTCAGGCGGAGCTTGACGGAGTCTCTCGAGAAGTTATCCACGGAGATCCGGAGGCTATCCCTTCGATCACTGGTATACTCGTGCATGAACTTCACGCGGTGCTGCAGAGGTTGGATTCGCCTGATGAACCAGCACATGGCTAGGTCCAAGCCGGTCAAACCCGTCTCTACGAACCATTCGATCCGCCTTATTGCGCGAGAAGCGTCGAGGTCGGAGGGAAGGGAGGCATGGGATCTCCATGTAGAAACTTCAGCGGCGGCTCCATCCACGAAGTCCAGGTACGTCACTTCTTGGCCCGCCAAAGGAATGTCGGGGCCCTAGAAGTACGTCCGTTGCCAGTTCTTGCAGGAATCGTGGCCGACGATGTCGGGGAACCGCCGGCCAGGTCGAATCTTGAAGCTTATGGTGCCACAGTTCCTAAGCTCCTCCTTACTATGTCTGGCTTCACTTTTGACAGTGAAGAAGTACACGAACAAGTCTAACCTAGGCCTTATCCCTAGGTAACCCTCGCAAAGTTGCGCGAAGTTGCTAAGCACTAAGATGCTATTGGGGGAGAGGTTGTGGGGTTGGACCTTGTAGTGATTCAAGACGGAGAGAAAGAAGTGGGAGATGGGCAAGGAAATGTCGCGTACCAGCTAAGCCTTGAGGTACACCTTTTCTCCGGCTTGGGGAGAAGGTGTCACCTCGCCGGCCGCCGCTTGAGCAAGCCCTCCGTCATGGGAGGTAGCCTTCGGCGACCATCTCCTGGATGTCGCGGTCGGTGATGTCCGAGCCGCGCCAGTCACCCTTGTGCGAGTCTGGCTCTTCTTCTAGTGGCTATAGCGCCGCCAGATTGTGGTCGCCGCCGGTGGTTTCGATCACCGCCGATGCAGGGATGACCAGGCCCTCTGGGGGCACGCCGATGGAGCTCGCCGGCTTCGCCGTGGCTTCGCTCGATGCCGCCATCGATGGGGAGGAGCTGCTACTAGCCATGGAGTGCTGGAAGGATGCGACTGACGCAGATGGAAGCTAGGGTTTTCGAGGTTTCTCACGGAGAGCTCGAGGAGGCGTGCGGCTGGAGGAAGAAGACGATGACGCGAGAGGAATGAGGTAAAAAGTGGAAAATGTCCCATGGTTACTATTTATCATACTCTGCGTCAAGATTCGTGCAGCTAATCCGACGGTTGCCGCGTAGACGACGTGTTCGTGAACGTGCGCGGTAATTTCGCCACGTATCCAACCGCCACCACCAACGGTTCGTATTGCCTGCATGGAAAAATCAGATATGATTGCGTTCTCTGCATGTGTGAGTTACGAGGCGTCGCTGACCTAAGCCTACGATGTCATAGCTGACACGGGTAGATGAGCCGTCACATCGAAGATTCCGGCATGGACGGATTTAATCCGACTACGGAAGAGTACGATGGAAGATTCAGCATTTCTCCGACTTACAAATCAAAGACGGAGAAAACCTTGCAGGGTTCTTTGGCAGGACTACAAGATATTGCTTGACGATTTGCCGACATCCATCTAGATAGATCATTCCACGTGAAGAGGCAAGACGACGCAAGATCTCAGAGTTCTCCGGGGGTTACTGTTGGGGATATGCTATATGGGTATCCTAATAGCATGTCTCTTATCCGACTAACCCGGGTGGCCCATAGTCGGTAGCATGGCTTATGGCCTGCTGGGCGGCCCAGTTACGTGGATACAGAAGGGAGGCCCATGCCGGATAAAGGAAGGCTACGGTGGAGTCACCAGCGTACCCGGAGCCTTGGAGTGCAAAATACACAAGACTAGTAATAGACGGTGTAGGACTCTGTAACCTGTCCGGCTAGGACTTTTCCCTGTAACCCTAGGACCTGGCGACTATATAAGTCGGGCCTATGGGAGCCTTTAGGGCACAACAATAGACAACTTCAGACAACCTCGCACAGCGAACACATCTCTGTAACTCGGCGTATTGCCCTTATAGTGATTTATAGCAGGAGTAGGATTCCGCCACCGTTGTGGGATCTGAACCTGGGTAAGCTGTGTTACCTCCTACCCGTCAACCGTCCGCCTTACCCCACTTCTCTAAACATGCACTGTGAGGACCCCTCCATGGCGTACTCGTCGGCAATACCACGACAATCTACTTGTCCAAGATAGCTACTAGAAACGGAGAGCATGCAAGATCTCAAACAACACAAACATGATAGAATCAATAAGACAAAACCATTAATCAATCTGACATAGTAATCTCAATATCCATCGGATCCCCGCAAACACAACATGCATGATTAAAAAATAGATGATCTTGATCATGAAAGGAGCTCACAAGATCTAAACATGGTAGCACAAAGGAGGAGATACAACCATCTAGCTACTACATGGACCCGTAGTCCAAGGTGGAACTACTCACGCTTCATACCGAAGGCTAGCATGATGAAGAAGAAGGCCTCCGGGATGATCTCCCCTCTAGCAGGGTGCCGGGAAGAGATTCAGATCCCCCGATCTTAGGGTTTTGCTATCGGGGGGTCTTTATAGGCGGCAGAGGCAGGCAGTGGCCCAGCGTGGGGTGTGGCCCCCTGGTGGCTCCCCTCCGTCTCGTACTCTGGATCCGTGTACCCCACGGTAAAATATTAACTTTGGCTTTTGTCCCGTCCAATTCTGAGAATATTGATTTTCTGCCTTTTCTGGAACCAAAAACAGAAGAAAACATGCAAATGGCACACTGACATCTTGTTAAAAGGTTAGTCCAGAAAAACATATAAAAACATATCAAAGTGTAGGCAAAGCAAAGCAAAGTAGATACTAAACAATCATGGAACATATAAAATTATAGATATGTTTCCGACGTATCAAACATCCCCAAGCTTAACTCCTACTCGTCCTCGAGTAGGTAAGTGATAAAAAAAATAATTTTTGAGGTGACATGCACCATCAAAATCAAGATCAAACCATTTGCAAACATTGAAAGCTGGGATCAATGAACTCTAAACATGAGCATGAAATAAGGAGTTCTAACAGTAAGACAACGTAATTATGCATGCAACATGAAATGTTACAAACAAAGATCATGAATAACATGCATTGAAAAACGTTTGTTTGTTTCACATACATAAAACATAGCATAGTGGCATTCAGCTTGTCCCTCATGGAGTAGCAAATAGATGCATAGGACACCTTCAAAGTTCATAAGAGTGACTAGATACAAATAGTTCAAGAACAAGCAATATCAACAATATGAATCAATCAATAAGTTTTGGGACAATGCACATAGAACTAAGAATGACAACTATGCTCTCTTAATTGGTGCCTAATGATAGAAGATGAAGACTCAATATAATGGTGGAAGAAAGGCCCTTCAAAAGGGAAGCAGGGATTTCAAGTTTCATAAAGAGCTTCCAAAAATTATGGTACTTGTTAGAGTTCAGCCCTCATTTCCCCTATCATAAGTATCTTGAAGTGATTAAGGTTAAAGTGAAAAAACTATGGAGTATATGCTTGACAAAGTATAAGTTGGCAATCTCATGTCCCTTGAATACGAGGGCCACTCCTCATGCTACTCAAATTTAGTTACTTGCAAGTTCTTGTCATAGTAAGTACGTGTGTATCATAGAGAACCGCCAACGGGGTACCCCTTGCACATGATACAGGGGCTATCCCATAGTCAAAATGACAAGGCAAGCAAACAATGAGCATCTCAACAATCTTCTTATTTTCCATGGGAATATGGTGCTTTTTTCTCTCTTTCCTCTTTTCTCATATTTTTTTCTCTTTTTCTCAATATCTTTTTTCTATCTTTTTTATAAGAAGAATGCTTCATAGATTGCTCACTCTGGTGATGCTGCAAGTTTCCACCATGATTATGCATGGCTTGGGCTAGCGGCCCAGGCGTTTCTCTAACACACATACATAACTCCATGGACTTGCAAGCTCCCCTTTCATTTCACATCGACTACATCCATAGACAAAAGAGCATTATATCAACTGTGTACAATGTACAAGTGCAATGTTGAAAGCGTTTACCATGATAGCATAGTTCTGCTAATTCCAACGTATAAGTGCAAGCATATACAACATAGATGACACAATGGTTCAAGTTTATTAGGGGCAATAAAAAAAAGGTGTGCCATCAAGTTTGTGAGAGCTTTAATCACTAAGTTTTCACATAATAAAGAGACTTTTTAATTGGAAGATAGATGAAAACAAGAATATACTTGGAATGGTGTAACACACCATGCATAGGAATTTACAGTGGACACTTTGGAATAACTTGGTTTCTTGGGAGTTAGATGCATGAGTAGAGCTTACTCATACAAGTGGAGGCTAGCAAAAGACTGGGAGCGACCAACTAAGAGAGAAATAATGGCCATAATCATGCAAAGCGACAAAACATTACTAATCAAAGCATAAAGTGGTACTGCAAGTCAAGGACTAAATGATCATAGAGGCTATGGTGACTGGTTCATAGTCATAACATGGTGTGAGTATGTGCCAAGTCAACCCAAACAAAGTATCAAAGGAGAATACCACAATACTATGCTTTTGTATCCTAAAACAACGCATGATTCCTTCAAGGCACATTAAGCAATCCTAATTGTTTGGAACAAGTCATGCTACAGCAATAATAACTAAGCATAAGGTCAAAACAGCATCTAGTATGACATGATAAAGTCTAAGTCACAGTCAAAGCAAGCTCCTCTTGTACTATTCAAGCAAGAACTTTCTACTCCTCTCCAACATCAATCAACTTATTCGAAACAACACAGTGAGAACGGGGGTCCAAACACTTTATTCAAGCAAACTAAGAAAACAAAATGAAAAATAAGACGCTCCAATAACAACACAATAGTGCATGAAACAATAAAAACGAAGTGTCTAGAAAGACCTGAGATTTTTATTGATGAAGAAGGGGATGCCTTGGGCATCCCCAACCTTTGACACCTGTACCTCTTGAATATTTCGTGGGGTGACACAGGGTGGAATCCCCAAGCTTGAGCTTTTGTCCGTTCTTCATCTCATTACATCATTCTTTCTCTACACCTGAAATTTTTTCCTTCATACAAAACATCACACAATCTTCATTAGCAACATTAGTGTATTCAAAAGATAATAGACCCTTGGGTTTAGCTTTAGAACATCAAAACTTTCACTAAAAACACAATATACTGTAGCAATTCCCTCAAAAATCTCAATTTCCCAAAAAGAACCCAAAAAGGAATCAATAAGAAGCAAATGCAAATAATGGCAGAAATTTGTCAAAACAGACCAGTAGGTAGAAACCGATTTTTTAGAAGACCTTCTGTTGCTCAAATCAAAAAGTGTTGAACTAACGGAAGTTAGATAACATACTGGGGGATTTAATCAAGAAATTTCATCTCAATCCGACTTACATAGATTTTACACGAAATTTTACAGTGGAGCACAAAAATCTGTTTTGGGACAACAACTCCCCAAATCTTACTTCCCTCTCATTAGAGGTTATTCTTGGCACAAAAAGCAAACAAAAAGGATAAGGAGAGGTCATTACTGAAGTAATAACTTACAATACTCAAGAAATTTTTTGGGTTATCTCCCAATAATTACTTTTCTTTAACGCCTTTAAGTTATGTACAAGAAGCAATAATCAAGTATTTTCAAATGAAGAAGCATTAAGATCAATACTCACAATCTCTTCAACTAGGAAAGGTATATCATCCAAATGAGTTTTAGAGAATCCTTTCTCATCTCTATTAGGTTCATACTTCCATCAAAAGGGTTTTCAGGAACAATCCAATCAAAATTCTTTTCTAAGGCTTCATGCATTCCTACAAGTTTAAAAGGTATGGGTATCTTAATTTCCTCTCTGGGTTTGGTTTTATCTAAAGTACCCATAACATATACACATGAGCCTAGCATATTAAAACATTCAAAGACCTTTTTGGCTTCCTTAGAAACATCATTGAACTCTTTTATTAAAGTTTCTAGGATAAATTCTCTCTTTTCAGGATCCTCTTCTTCTTTTAGTTTAAGAAAAAAAATTGCATCATGGGGTTAAGGTTAACAAACCTAGCCTCCAACATGTGAACTAAAGAAGCTGCAGCAATTTCATAATTAGGAGCAAGTTCTGCTAAGGATCTATCCTCAATATCCTTATGTTTGCTAACATGATTAAAGAATTCTTCAATATTTTCTTTCCCAATTATAGAGCCACTACGTATTGAAAGGTCTTTTAGGGTGAACTTGGGAATCAACATGGTGAGCTAGAGCAAGGTGACAACTAGGGTAGGAACTAATTTTTTTGTGTTTTTTATAAGAGAAAGCAAACCAAACTAAAATATTTTTTTTGGAGTTTTTGATAAAAAGAGGCAAACAAAACCAAGCAAAAGAAACTAAGCAAAACAAAACAAAGTAAAGAGAAAGGTTGTGAAGGACTCCCCTTGTGAAGCCGTCCTTAGCCTCCACGGCAACGGCGCTAGAAAACAGCTTGATGCGCTCAGATCAATGTAGAGCTTCGTTGGGAGACACCAAGAGGAAGGTATGATGAGCACAACAACAAGTCTTCCCTTAGAAAGAAACCAAGGTTATCGAACCAACGAACAGGACTTTGCCCCAACAAACAAGACTTTGCCCCAACGAACAGGAGGTTGTCAATCTCACCGGTTTGCTGAAAACAAAGGATTAATTGTATGGTGTGGAAGGTAATAGTGGTTTGCAGAAAGTAAAAAGTAACAGTGGAAGATGTATCAATGGTAAAGATTGGACCAGGGTCCATAGTTCACTTGAGGTGTTCTCCTTAGATAAACAAACATGGCATGCTGAATAAACAAATTACAGCAGGGCAATTGACAGGACTGAGCAAGGCATAACAATGCAATACTAGACATCATGATCCTATGAGATTCGATTGAGCAATACAACAATATACATAGACCTCCATCCAACTGCATCTACGAATAGTAATCCACCTTCAGGTTATCTTCCGAACCCCCTCCAGTATTAAGTTGCAAGCAACGGATAACTGCTTTAAGCAAAGTGTGTAAGGTAAACAATCCACTTGTTCCATGAACAAGAGACCGTTGTTTTCTCCCTAGTGGCAATAGCACATCTACAACCTTAGAGATTTCTGTCACTTCCCTTAGATTAAATAGAGGCATGGAACCACTATTGAGCATAAATACTCTCTCTTGGAGTCACTAGCATCTACTTGGCCAAGATAGCTACTAGAAACGGAGAGCATGCAAGATCTCAAACAACATAGACATGATAGAATCAATAAGACAAAACCATTAATCAATCTGACATAGTAATCTCAGTATCCATCGGATCCCCACAAACACAACATGCATGATTACAAAATAGATGATCTTGATCATGAACGGAGCTCACAAGATCTAAACATGGTAGCACAAAGGAGGAGATACAACCATCTAGCTACTACATGGACCCGTAGTCCAAGGTGGAACTACTCACGCTTCATACCGGAGTCTGGAATGATGAAGAAGAAGGACTCTGGGATGATCTCCCCTCCGACAGGGTGCCGGGAAGAGCTTCAGATCCCCCCGATCTAGGGACGATGGTGGCGGCGGCTACCGACTGTTTCGTGGAATATTGATTGGGTCCTTAGGGGTTTGGTATTGGGGGGTATTTATAGGCGAAGAGGCAAGGCAGGAGGGCAGCCAGGGCGGCCGCACCCCCTAGGCGCGGACTGGGCCCAGCCGCGCCCAGGGGGTGTGGCACTCTGGTGGCTCCCCTCCGTCTCGTACTCTGGATCCATGTTCCCCACGGTAAAATATTGACTTTAACTTTGGTCCCGTCCGATTCCGAGAATATAGATTTTCTGCCTTTTCTAGAACCAAAATCAGAAGAAAACATGCAACTGGCACTGTGGCATCTTGTTAATAGGTTAGTCCAGAAAAACATATAAAAACACCTCAAAGTGCAGACAAACCAAAGCAAAGTAGATACTAAACAAGCATGGAACATCAAAAATTATAGATACGTTTTCGATGTATCAGTGGACAGTAAACATAATTAATCATTACTATGTTCATTTATATAGGTATTTTAAGATTTATTTGGACCACTGTTCCTTTTCAAAATAGGCTTTTCCTTCCTATATTAATATATCAACCACAAGATACAACCAACAACAATGCTGGGGCAGCATCACAATACAACCCAAAAGAAATGGAAGAGAAGTAAAAGATAAACAAATGCCGATCAACGAAATGAAAATAACTCGCAACTGCTAAACCCTCCGAAGTTGTACCACCACACTCCTAGCCCTCTAATGTGCCATGTATTAAGCAACGCCTTCAATAAGGAATGCGATGCCGACGATGCTATTTTCTGGACTTGCACTAGGGTTTTCCCCGATACACAGAGGGGAGTGGGGGAAGGGGAACACTTGGCGCCCCTCAGGAGGGAGTGCAGCACTCACAGGTGTCACTGCGCTGGTGCCGGCCAAGCCGACAGGGATTTCTCCAAAACCCAAAAAAACCAACACCCCGATTGCTCCTTAGCGGTCCACCAACCTTGCCGCCCACCAACACGTGCTCCATCATCATCGTCTCACTATGGCAGCCGATGTTAGGTCTACAAGTGTAACTACCTCGGTGAATTACCCTCCTAGATACAAGCCTGGATGAGCGGAAATGGTTGAAATAGTACGGTGGGGCCCAAATGCCACTCACGGGTAGACCTTTCGGCCGTCCCAACCATTTCCATTCATCGGGACAAGTACGGGCGGCGTAATCGGCAGGCGAAGGGATCAACTACATACACAAATGAGTATGTATGCAAGCCACCATACAATAGTACATCAGAGCCATTCCATCTAAAAAGAAAGGAAATATAGCAACACCATACGGCAAGATTCAAATGACCTAGATAGATATAATAGTTTAGGATATCTCCTCATACATCACACATCAGAGTATCAGGCGGAAGCAGCAAACAAGATCCAAGTACGGATAAGAAGCAAATCGGCATAAGAAGCCCCATAAATAAGCACATCCCGCCCACAGATCTCACGGATCCCCGTTGCCGGAATCTCTACACCGAACGATCGCCCACATCATCGCCTCCTCCACCCAAAGATCCATCTTGCGAGTGTACTGTTCATCGAACCAATAATTTATCGTGTGAGACCCTAGGGTACTCAAAGAAGTCTTTATGCCTCTAAAGGGACACAACACAGGGTGACGCAATTGCAGCAAAAGATAAACCCTAACAGTTCTATAGATAATCGCTAACCATCCGCCTAACCAAAGATAGACGGATGTCTGTGAATTAATGACAATAGTTATAATAGTAATATCATCAGATCCATCCTCCTCCTCGCTTACCAACGAGGAAGCGGACGAACAACCCCCATCCGTTGGCAATTTTATTAACCATTCCATGAGTGTTGCACTATTTACTAATCAGTTACTTAGTCAAATTAAAAGCGGTACTTTAGTTATGCTTGTCTATGATCGAAACTGCTCCAAGTCGCCCATAAATCATGGACACGGCTTTGAAGTTTTACCTGAGGGTGCACAAATAGCAACACACACTCGATCAACCTCGGAAAAACCAAATCAAAACCCAACGAGGCTTTCACGACAAAGCAATCACAGGATTCAGAAATATTTCAGGGGGCCACCCCTTAAAGTAGACCCGCAACAAAGCCGGGCGACTTCGAGACGGACTCAAGGTTGTGGGGACGGCTGTAAACGACTGGGAACCCGAAAGTGTGGCTGGGCTTGTCGATACCGCGGAATCGTGCCACGATCCTAAACAGTACAAGTGCTCCTCGCACAATATTAAATAAAGCAGTAAAGCATGGCATAAGTACATGATGGTAAATAAAATCTCAAACTAGTTTGTGGCCCCAAGAAATAAGACGGAATCAAGCTCTGGCTCAGGGGGGTCCCATAAGCCTCCCGTATGTGGATAGCGCGAATAATCAAGGAACAGGAATCAAGTACTCGGGGTCCTACGGGACACAAGTGAGCAGGAAAAACCAAATAGCAGATATTGCTCACCGGTGCCACTTTCATTAGTTATCCCATTACTACTCAGGTTAAGTTGTTTAGGTACCTCGTTATCCATCAGACTCTCACATACCCTACACATGCTGTTCTACGACTCGCATGGCTCAAGCAACTCCTGTAGTAATGGCTCATGGGATGGAGGAACAAGCTTCGGTGGGGTTTAAAAATAAAGGCTATGCAGTACTTGGGATTCAATTTAATGCAATCGCGACTCAATGATGCAAGAATACGATAGAGGCAATAGGTACTGTATGTATGCAATCATGTGGTTGTGCTTGCCTGGCAGCTCAGTTGAAGCGAGAGACGGATCTGGGTAGTGCTCCTGGGTTCCTTGATATATCCCCTGCTCAGTGTCTATTCGAAGAAGAACCAAACAAACAAGGGCCAACATAAATAAAGTGCACACGCTTATGAATAAAATGCGACAAGCAAAAAATCATGCCATGATGAATGATGCACAAGTTGCATGGCAATAATGTAGCATGGCAAGGGTGTGGTGTAGAATACAAGAATAAATCATTTTATTGAGTTTTGGCCACAATTTATTGTCATATTAGTTGCTGTATACTTTATATTTATATGATGCATGCTGAAATTTAAGTCATGGATAGCATAAGCAGAAAGGTCTCGTCGAGCTAATCATTTTAGACATATCATTTGTTAAATTCGGAGTTATAAATCAAAAGTTATTAATTAATTAAGGTGAAGGGCATTTTATTGTAATTTAATTCAACTTGAAATTTAAAGTGTTCAAATAATATTTTGAATGGCATATTTGAAATCCTCACATTTTTCTGATTTGAAAACATATATTATTTGTATTATTTGGGATTATGAATTTAATTTTATTTTAAAGTCAAAATTAGTCAAATTAGGTCAAAGTCAAAGGGTTGACTGTTTTAATAAATTCTGAAAATATTTGATTAAAGATTTGAATTGATATTCAAAAATAAAACATATTTCATATTAAGTTTGAATCCATATTCCAATCCATTTGAAAGTTATGAATTCATTTAGATTTAATCAGATTTGAATTTTGAATTGAATTGAATAAATTTGAAAAGATATGAATTCAAAACAGATACAGGAAAATACTTTTTGCACTCAGGCAGTTCTAGCCACTATCATTGACAGGTGGGGTCAGGCGCTGACTGGGCATAGGGCAGGTGGTTGAGGACCACGGGTTGGGAAAGGGAAACCACAGGGGCCTTTTTACAAAAAGCATAGCAGAGCTGGTCTGCGGGTTGGAAAGAACAAAAAGCGAGGGGCCTTTTTACAAAAGGTTCGGGGAGGTGGTTTTGGACTGACGAAACTGAATTTTAACACTCGAAAACTGCGAGCTGAGCTAAACTTCGGAGGACGATGGTGACAAATCCATCGAGAATTCCGACATGCCACAAAAACAAAAGATGAAAAGGGTTTAATGTTCTACAAGTTTGGTGTTCGAGGTTTCCCGACGATGTCTCAGATGAGCCGGAAACGGATGGCGAATGAGGTCAGAATAACCGCTTGAAACTGAATTTACAGAAACTGCTAGATCGATTGATCTTTCGAGGATGATGGCGAGCAAACTAAGACAGATCTGTCGACGACGCAAAAAGCAAAGATGTAGAGAGGGACAAGGGCTACAACTTTGGTGTTTGGGGATTTTGCGAAGGAGGACTGCAGCGGACGGGGCAAGGTGAAAAACAGAGGGTGTTCTCGGGGCTGTTGCTGAACTGTCGAGCTCCTGTCTGGCCTGACGTGAGCGATGGTGACGAGGGAGGGGAACCAGGGCTGCGGTGGCGAGCTCTCGTGCGGCAGGGAGGCATAGGAAGGAGGGGAATGGAAAGGGGGGCTTACCACAAGGCCGGCGGTGGTCTTGGAGGGCTCGGGGGTGGTCTAGAACGATGGCGACGGTGAGGCCTAAGGCGGTGCTGCTCCTGTTTTCCGGCGGAAGAAGAGGAAGAAGTAGCTCCTGGGAACGTACAACTCCTCTCGAGGGACCCCAACAAACAGCGCAGACGAGGCGAGTGATCCCCGGCTTCAGCGGTGCTCACCGGCGACCAAGGCGACAGAGCGGTCCTGCTCGGCTTGCCGCTGCTCGCGGGAGGGAGAAGGACAGGGGAAAGGAGGGGTGGCGGCGTGGAGGCATAAGGAGGGAGTCTAGGGTTTGGAGGCTGTGGCGCGGAGATAAGAAGGGAGGACGGCCACACGCGGTGATGCGGTGTGACGAGGACAACGGCGCAGAGACGGTGACCTGCTCCGTCTGGTGCTAGCAGAGAGGAGAGGTAGCGACGGAGGAAGAGGAACAGGAGACGGCGTCGGGTGGAGGGGTACCAGGCCGCTGGTGGCCTGCTACGGCCGGCCCAAGAGGGAGGGAGAGGAAACGGGCCAGGTGGCTGCTGGGCTGGGCCCAAGGTTGCTTCTGCCAGGTTTGGTTCTCTCTTTTCTTAATTCTTTTGTTTAATAATTGTTTGTTTGTTCTTTTTATTCTATTACAAGTTCAAACCAGCTTCTAATTTCAAATTCTTTTGAACTTTTTCCCAGGGGGTTTTGGAACAGAGGGTTTGACCATGAGGAGAGGCAAGAGAGAACAAGAGGCATAAGGAGAGAGAATGCCCACATACATATTCATTTTGGGCATTTGACTAGAATTGGGATTTAGGGTTTAGAAAAAGGAACAAAAACATTTGGAAAATAATGGACCCCAGCAAGTGGATCCCATCTTGTAGGAACAAAAAGTGAGAGATAAAAAGAGAGAAGAAGGTAATGGTGATAGCATTATACAATCAAGACAAAACATTGCAAGGTTTGATATGATGCTCAAATGCAAGGTGGCATGATGACATGAGCATGATAACATGATGATGCAACAATTATATGTAGGAAGTAGCCATTATATTACTAGACCAAGTAGCATTACAGTTGTTAGACAATTGGGATGCTACAACTCTCCCCCAGTAAACAGGAATCTCGCCCCGAGATTCTAGGAAGAAGAAGAAGAAGACTCAAAAAGGGTACGATAGTTGGCACGGAGTTCATCTTCACGCTCCCAAGTGGCTTCATCAATGTAATGGTGCGACATCGCACTTTGCGTAACTTGATGGACTTGTTGCGAGTCCTTCTTTCTGCGGTCTCAAGGATTTTTGTGGGGTGTTCTTGATAAGACAGGTCTTCTTGGAGATCGATTAGCTCATGATCCACGGTCCTGCCGGGATCTTTGAAGCATTTCTTGAGTTGAGAGATGTGGAAAACATCATGAACTTTGAGTTTTTCCGGGAGCTCAAGAGCATAAGCAACTTCTCCTCTTCTTCCACGAATTTTGAATGGACCGATGTATCTGGGAGCCAGCTTTCCTTTGATACCAAAGCGGTGCGTGCCTCTCATGGGAGTGACACGAAGGTAAACGAGATCACCAGGGGCATACACCATGTTCGTGTGCTTCCTGTCATAATTGCTCTTCTGGCGACTTTGAGCAATCTTTAGATTCTCAAGAATGATATGCACCTTCTCCTCTGCTTGAGTTACAATGTCAGGGCCAAACCAAATTCTTTCTCCTGCACCTAACCAACCAATCGGAGTTCTGCATTTGCGACCATAGAGAGCCTCGAATGGTGCCATCTTCAGACTTTTCTGGAAGCTGTTGTTGTAAGAGAATTCAGCATAAGGAAGACATTCCTCCCACTTCATGCCAAAAGAGATAACGCAAGCACGAAGCATATCCTCCAGAATATGATTGATCCTTTCAACTTGTCCTTGCGACTGAGGGTGGTAAGCTGTGCTGAAGTTCAATTTTGTTCCCAAAGCATTTTGGAAACTCTCCCAGAACTTGGAAGTGAAGATGCTCCCACGGTTTGAACTGATCTCAAGCGGAACCCCATACAGAGAGACAATTCCGTTGATATAGAGCTCAGCCAACTGAATTCCAGAAATTGTTTCTTTGACGGGGAAGAAATGAGCCACTTTAGAAAGCCTGTCAATGACAACAAAGATTGCATTGTTGCCCTTCTGCGACCTTGGAAAACCAGTGATGAAGTCCATCTCTACTTTCTCCCATTTCCATTCCGGGGGTTTCAATGGCTGTAGAAGACCGAAAGGTTTCTGATGGACAGCTTTCACTCTGCGGCAGACATCACACTCCGAGACATACTTGGCACAATATCGTTTCAAACCCGGCCACCAATATTATGTTTTCAAGTCCATGTACATCTTTGTGCTACCAGGGTGGATAGATAGAACAGAATCATGCGCCTCCTTGAGAACTTGCTCTCTCAAACCCGGGTAGTTTGGAACAAACATCCGGTGTTCAAAGAAAAGCGTGCCTTGATCATCGACGTGGAAGGACTCATACTTCGGAAGCTGAAGTTTGGAGATGATCTTTTTGGTGTGCGGATCACCAAGCTGACGAGAGCGAATCTTTTCTTCCAAGAGAGGAGTAGCTGAAGGTTCGAGATGCCCTTGTTCCACAATTTCAAGGTTGAGCTGACGGAATTCCTTGCACAAGAGAGGCTGTTGTTCTTCCATCATGAGGTTATTGACATAAGCTTTGCGGCTGAGAGCATCGGCCATGACATTAGCTTTGCCCGGAGTGTACTTGATGGTCAAATCAAAATCATTGATTGCTTCAATCCATCTCCTCTGCCGAAGGTTGAGATCAGGCTGAGTGAAGATATACTTCAAACTCTTGTGGTCAGAAAAGATCTCACAACGGTTGCCAAGCAAGTAGTGCCTCCATAGCTTCAAAGCAAAGACAATCTGCGCGAGCTCGAGGTCATGTGTGGGATAGTTGATCTCATGCATCTTCAATCCGAGAGGCATAATCAACTACTTGTTTTTCTTGCATAAGGACCGCACCCAATCGTTGCAAAGAGGCGCCAGAATATCCGGAAAGGCTTAGATGTATCCGGAGGAACCAAGATCGGTGTGGAAGTGAGCTTCTCTTGAGTGTCTCAAAGCTTGCTTGACATGCAGGAGTCCAAAGGTATTTCTTGCCTTTCTTGAGTAGATCGGTAAGAGGCTTCGCTATCTTCGAAAAGTTCTGAACGAAGCGACGACAATAACTAGCCAAACCAAGGAAACTCCGCACTTCTTTGACATTAACAGGAGGAAGCCATTCAACAATTTTCTTCACAGTTTCCGGGTTGACTGCAATGCCCTTGGCAGAGATGACATGACCAAGATAGGTTACTTGAGGCAGCCAAAACTCACACTTTGAGAACTTTGCATACAAGCGGTTCTCACGAAGCTTGTTTAGGACACACCGAAGGTGTTCTTCATGTTCTTCCTTTGACTTAGAATAGACTAGGATGTCATCCAGATAGACCACAACGAATTTATCAAGATACTCCATGAAAACCGAGTTCATAAGCCTTGAGAAGGTAGCAGGTGCATTGGTGAGGCCGAAAGACATGACCGTGTACTCATACAGGCCATAGCGGGTGGTGAAAGCTGTTTTAGGCACATCTTCCTTGCGAATCTTGATTTGGTGATAACCACTTCTCAAGTCAAGCTTAGAGAACACCACAGCTCCAGCTAGCTGATCGAAGAGATCATTAATCCGCGGAAGGGGATATTTGTTCTTGATGGTTTTAGCATTGAGAGCCCGATAGTCAACACAAAGTCTATCAGTCCTGTCACGCTTCTTCACAAAGATTGTTGGGCTACCCCAAGAAGAAGTATTGTGTTGAATGAAACCCAACTTCTCTTGTTCATCAAGCTGACGTTTGAGTTCAGCCAACTCAGAAGGACCCATTTTATAAGGCCGCTTGGAGATAGGAGACGTTCCAGGTTCAAGCTCAATTACAAACTCAACCTCACGATCCGGAGGCATACCCGGCAACTCTTCAGGAAAGACATCTGGGAACTCAGAGACCACCGGAACACTCTGAATAGCTTCCATAGCATCATCATTCAGAGCCGCCAAAGAGAAAAGCTGGACAGCAGGAGTCAAACTTGGAGAAAAGACTATATGGCCTTCAGGAATCTTCAGAGAAACCGAGCGTTCAGCACAATCAATCACAGCTGCATTTGCTGTCAACCAATCCATGCCCAAGATGACATCAATGTCGGAATTGCCCAGAAGAATTAAGGACACCAAGAACGAAGAGCCACCAATCTCAATTTGATTGCCATGGCTTATATAAGCAGCCCTCATGTTTGAACCAGGAGATAGGACCATTAACTTCTTAAGGAGAGGATCCAAAGCTAACAAATTCTCATTTGCAAACTTGTGAGAAACAAAAGAATGCGATGCACCAGAATCAAAAAAAACTCGTGCAGGGACTGAGTTAACGGGAAGCATACCCATCACAACTCCAGGTGTATGCTCAGCTTGAGCGGCGTTGACACAGTTGGCACGAGCAATAGTAGACCCGGGCTTGGTGTTGATGTTGAGAGCCCGAGGTGGTGGTGCACGAACCAAAGGAGAGCTTGCCGCAAATCTTGGAGGGGGTGGCGGAAGAGCTTTGTTTTTCAACGGACAGTTCCAGTTTAGATGTCCAGAGTCTCCACACGTGAAACAAGCACCAGGTGGACGTGGAGCAACGTAGCCAGGGACTCCGCCAGCGCCCAGGTAGTGGTGGTTGTAGCCCCGGGAGCAGCAGTGATGAAGTTTGGTGGCCTTGCCGCGTAGCTTGCAGGTCTTGGTGGAGCCGGGAGCGACGGTGGGGTGTTAGGAACCCAGACACGCCGCTTAGAAGGAGTTGACATAGCTGAAGAGCTTGGTGCATCACGGTTGTGTTTCTTTGACTCCTCAAACACTTGCCTACGTGCTTCCTCCTGCAGAGTGTATGCTGAAGTTCCGTAAAAGACGCCGGCCTTGCATGTGTGATTGCATATTTAATCGATGCATTGAGCCCTTGCCGGAACCTCTTTTGCTTCTTCTTGTCATCGGAGATCTCATCGCCACCATAACTAGAAAGATTCATGAAGTTCCTGATGTAGGTGTTGACATTATCATTTCCCTGCTTGAGGTTGAGAAACGCTTCCTTCATCCTTTCCATGACAATTTCTGACAGATACTACTCTTTGAACGCCTCGTGAACTGCTCCTGTGTAGGTCAAAAACCGGCAGCTTTGCCTTGTGTAATTCTCCCACCAGAGCTGCATCTCCCTTAAGGTGAGTAGCACACTTTACCCATTCTTGCTCAGAACATCAGCCTCTCAAAGAGCCTTGACATCTCACGCAACCAATCATCAGCATCAAGTGGTCGATCAGAAACATCAAATTGGCGAGGGTTGAACTTCAGGAAGCTTTTGATGTCTCCTCGCTTGGGAGGTGGAGGTAGTGGAGCAAACTCATTCCTCCGAACACTTTCCTCAAAGCGCTTGCTGCATTCTTTGCCAAGGCATTGGCGATGTTTGACAACGCGAGCCCAGCCAGTGGTATGTCCTCATCGAAGGCGTGGTGGAGCCATCCTATGATTGATATAAAACAAGTCAAGATTACTATAATGGAGAATAATAATAATCCAAAATAGTACCAAGATGGAATTAACCAAGATTAAAGGATACAATTTACTAAGATGATATTAAAATATCAATAAAGTTCAAAGCACCTAGAAGATATTAAGCATATCGCACACGACTGAAAAGGAGTGTGGTACACAAATATATCAAAGAAAAATTTTCCACAAATTTCGGCATTAAAATACCAATAGATGCGCAAAAATTACTTAACGAATCAAGATTAGTGACTCTACCAATTCAATATACAAAAGCGAATGATAAGAGTAGTGGTTTGGTCGCGACTCCATCCCGCACTCAAATAATTACTCCGCACATGAATAAGTGGAACACATATCCTAACCCCTTCTTCTCACGTTGAACCTAAAGATTGGTAACTACGGAAACGAACACCCCAAACAAGATAACATCGGATAACAAAGAGTAAGACAAATCGCGGCGGTATGCAACGAATCAGATAGATCGCGTCGGTTTGCAAAAGCCTGTCGGTATGGGATGTACCAACAATTGATAACTAAAAGGCCGATTAGATAACAACTTGGATGCAACAGATAGACAAGGAATTACACACACACACACACAAACACACAACCTATGGTACTACGGAAACCCAGAACACGTGAATCCTAGTTTGAATTTTTAAGAAGAGGAATGAAAACGTTGCACTTCCTTACCAGAAAAGGGTGGGTGGGTAAGAAGAAAAGTGGAAGCAGTCATACTCTCGCGTTTTGTTTTTCCCTAGTATACATAACTACCAAAAATATTTGCTAGACTGACAACGACCATTTGGCTGAGACCCTGAAGGGCGGGATGGCTCTGATACCAATTGTAACTACCTCGGTGAATTACGCTCCTAGATACAAGCCTGGATGAGCGGAAATGGTTGAAATAGTACGGTGGGGCCCAAATGCCACTCACGGGTAGACCTTTCGGCCGTCCCAACCATTTCCATTCATCGGGACAAGTACGGGCGGCGTAATCGGCAGGCGAAGGGATCAACTACATACACAAATGAGTATGTATGCAAGCCACCATACAATAGTACATCAGAGCCATTCCATCTAAGAAGAAAGGAAATATAGCAACACCATACGACAAGATTCAAATGACCTAGATAGATATAATAGTTTAGGATATCTCCTCATACATCACACATCAGAGTATCAGGCGGAAGCGGCAAACAAGATCCGGGTACGGATAAGAAGCAAATCGGCATAAGATGCCCCATAAATAAGCACATCCCGCCCACAGATCTCACGGATCCCCGTTCCCGGAATCTCTACACCGAACGATCGTTGCCCACATCATCAGCCTCCTCCACCCAGTATCCATCTTGCGAGTGTACCTGTTCATCTGAACCAATAATTTATCGTGTGAGACCCTAGGGGTACTCAGCAAGTCTTTATGCCTCTAAAGGGGACACAACCTGGGGTGACGCAATTGCAGCGAAAGATAAACCCTAACAGTTCTATAGATAATCGCTAACCATCCGCCTAACCAAAGATAGACGGATGTCCGTGAATTAATGACAATAGTTATAACAGTAATATCATCAGATCCATCCTCCTCCTCGCTTACCAACGAGGAAGCGGACGAACAACCCCCATCCGTTGGCAATTTTATTAACCATTCCATGAGTGTTGCACTATTTACTAATCAGTTACTTAGTCAAATTAAAAGCGGTACTTTAGTTATGCTTGTCTATGATCGAGAAACTGTGCTCCAAGTCGTCCATAACCGCGGACACGGCTTTCAGAAAGTTTTACCCTGCAGGGGTGCACAAATAGCAACACACACTCGATCAACCTCGGAAAAACCAAATCAAAACCCAACGAGGCTTTCACGACAAAGCAATCACAGGATTCAGAAATATTTGTGGGCCACCCTTAAAGTAGACCCAAGAACGGCCGGGCTCCGAGACGACTCAAGGTTGTGGGGACGGCCGAAACGATCGGGAACCCGAAAGTGTGGCTGGGCTTGTCGATACCGCGGAATCGTGCCACGATCCTAAATAGTACAGGTGCTCCTCGCACAATATTAAATAAAGCAGTAAAGCATGGCATAAGTACAGGATGGTAAATAAAACCTCAAACTAGTTTGTGGCCCCAAGAAATAAGACAAAATCAAGCTCTGGCTCAGGGGGGTCCCATAAGCCTCCCGGATGTGGATAGCGGGAATAATCAAGGAACAGGAATCAAGTACTCGGGGTCCTACGGGACACAAGTGAGCAGGAAAAACCAAATAGCAGATATTGCTCACCGGTGCCACTTTCATTAGTTATCCCATTACTACTCAGGTTAAGTTGTTTAGGTACCTCGTTATCCATCGACTCACATACCCTACACATGTCGTTTCTACGACTCGCATGGCTCAAGCAACTCCTGTAGTAATGGCTCATGGGATGGAGGAACAAGCTTCGGTGGGGTTTAAAAATAAAGGCTATGCAGTACTTGGGATTCAATTTAATGCAATCGCGACTCAATGATGCAAGAATACGATAGAGGCAATAGGTAATCATGTATGCAATCATGTGGTTGTGCTTGCAGCTCAGTTGAAGCGAGAGACGGATCTGGGTAGTGCTCCTGGGTTCCTTGATATATCCCCTGCTCAGTGTCTATTCGAAGAAGAACCAAACAAACAAGGGCCAACATAAATAAAGTGCACAACCATATGAATAAAATGCGACAAGCAAACAATCATGCCATGATGAATGATGCACAAGTTGCATGGCAATAATGTAGCATGGCATGGGTGTGGTGTAGAATACAAGAATAAATCATTTTATTGAGTTTTGGCCACAATTTATTGTCATATTAGTTGCTGTATACTTTATATTTATATGATGCATGCTGCAATTTAAGTCATGGATAGCATAAGCAGAAAGGTCTCGTCGAGCTAATCATTTTAGACATATCATTTGTTAAATTCGGAGTTATAAATCAAAAGTTATTAATTAATTAAGGTGAAGGGCATTTTATTGTAATTTAATTCAACTTGAAATTTAAAGTGTTCAAATAATATTTTGAATGGCATATTTGAAATCCTCACATTTTCTGATTTGAAAACATATATTATTTGTATTATTTGGGATTATGAATTTAATTTTATTTTAAAGTCAAAATTAGTCAAATTAGGTCAAAGTCAAAGGGTTGACTATTTTAATCAATTCTGAAAATATTTGATTAAAGATTTGAATTGATATTCAAAAATAAAACATATTTCATATTAAGTTTGAATTCATATTCCAATCCATTTGAAAGTTATGAATTCATTTAGATTTAATCAGATTTGAATTTTGAATTGAATTGAATAAATTTGAAAAGATATGAATTCAAAACAGATACAGGAAAATACGTTTTGCACTCAGGCAGTTCTAGCCACTATTATTGACACGTGGGGTCAGGCGCTGACTGGGCATAGGGCAGGTGGTTGAGGACCACGGGTTGGGAAAGGGAAACCACAGGGGCCTTTTTACAAAAAGCATAGCAGAGCTGGTCTGCGGGTTGGAAAGAACAAAAAGCGAGGGGCCTTTTTACAAAAGGTTCGGGGAGGTGGTTTTGGACTGACGAAACTGAATTTTAACACTCGAAAACTGTGAGCTGAGCTAAACTTCGGAGGACGATGGTGACAAATCCATCGAGAATTCCGACATGCCACAAAAACAAAAGATGAAAAGGGTTTAATGTTCTACAAGTTTGGTGTTCGAGGTTTCCCCGCACGATGTCTGTATGAGCCGGAAACGGATGGCGAACAGAGGCTGTAACAACTGTCGGAAACTGAATTTCTGTACCCGAAAACTGCTAGATCGATTGATCTTTCGAGGATGATGGCGAGCAAACTAAGACAGATCTGTCGACGACGCAAAAAGCAAAGATGTAGAGAGGGACAAGGGCTACAACTTTGGTGTTTGGGGATTTTGCGAAGGAGGACTGCAGCGGACGGGGCAAGGTGAAAAACAGAGGGTGTTCTCGGGGCTGTTGCTGAACTGTCGAGCTCCTGTCTGGCCTGACGTGAGCGACGGTGACGAGGGAGGGGAACCAGGGCTGCGGTGGCGAGCTCTCGTGCGGCAGGGAGGCATAGGAAGGAGGGGAATGGAAAGGGGGGTTACCACAAGGCCGGCGGTGGTCTTGGAGGGCTCGGGGGTGGTCTAGAACGGTGGCGACGGTGAGGCCTAAGGCGGTGCTGCTCCTGTTTTCCGGCGGAAGAAGAGGAAGAAGTAGCTCCTGGGAACGTACAGCTCCTCTCGAGGGACCCCAACAAACAGCGCAGACGAGGCGAGTGATCCCCGGCTGGTGGTGCTCACCGCGACCAAGCTGACAGAGCGGTCTGCTCGGCTGGGCTGCTCATGGAGGGAGAAGGACAGGGGAAAGGAGGGGTGGCGGCGCGGAGGCATAAGGAGGGAGTCTAGGGTTTGGAGGCTGCGGCGCGGAGATAAGAAGGGAGGACGGCCACGCGCGGTGATGCGGTGTGACGAGGACAACGGCGCAGAGACGGTGACCTGCTCCGTCTGGCGCTAGCAGAGAGGAGAGGTAGCGACGGAGGAAGAGGAACAGGAGACGGCGTCGGGTGGAGGGGTACCAGGCCGCTGGTGGCCTGCTACGGCCGGCCCAAGAGGGAGGGAGAGGAAACGGGCCAGGTGGCTGCTGGGCTGGGCCCAAGGTTGCTGCTGCCAGGTTTGGTTCTCTCTTTTCTTAATTCTTTTGTTTAATAATTGTTTGTTTGTTCTTTTTATTCTATTACAAGTTCAAACCAGCTTCTAATTTCAAATTCTTTTGAACTTTTTCCCAGGGGTTTTTGGAACAGAGGGTTTGACCATGAGGAGAGGCAAGAGAGAACAAGAGGCATAAGGAGAGAGAATGCCCACATACATATTCATTTTGGGCATTTGACTAGAATTGGGATTTAGGGTTTAGAAAAAGGAACAAAAACATTTGGAAAATAATGGACCCCAGCAAGTGGATCCCATCTTGTAGGAACAAAAAGTGAGCGAGAAAAAGAGAAGAAGGTAATGGTGATAGCATTATACAATCAAGACAAAACATTGCAAGGTTTGATATGATGCTCAAATGCAAGGTGGCATGATGACATGAGCATGATAACATGATGATGCAACAATTATATGTAGGAAGTAGCCATTATATTACTAGACCAAGTAGCATTATAGTTGTTAGAAAATTGGGAGAGATGAGAGATGAGAGATGAGAGACCGCAGGAAACAAGGGCAGCACGACAACCTCGCGGGAGGGACCTACCTCCACCGTCATCGGGGCGGAGTTGAGAAACATGTTTAGGGTCTGCGTGGTGGGTTACAGCCCACGCACGTCTCACATATATATTGATAATCATGATATAATTACATACGTACAGGACTCCGTATACAACTCTACGTAGAGACTAAATCGTATTTAACATGCCCCCTCAATCTGAATTACATACAAGATTCATATTGGTTCTAAATCGGTCTAGCATCTGTCATGTGGCAGGTTTAGTAAATACATTTGCCAATTGATCATCTGTGGAAATAAACCTGACTTCCAATGCAACTGTAGCCACTTGTTCTCGCACAAAATAGAAATCAATCTCAATATGCTTAGTTCGAGCGTGAAACACTAGATTCCCTGCCAGATAAGTCGTCCCTAAATTATCATACCATAATATGGGTGTGTGCTACTATGTGACACCAAGTTCTTTAAGAACTAAATCGACCCAAATGGCTTATGTTGCATGATGTCTGCAAGTGTACAGATTGTTTGTAGCTAGTTTCGAAGTTAAGATATCGATCCCACATCAAGCCCAAAGGTAAGTGTTTATGAGTAAAGTCTCTATCACACTCAAAGCTGTCACAAGTCTTCGAGTGAATTGCCAAGTGTTGAAATATGAATAAAATTTGGATTAAATGAATGTATTTAAATAAAATTAAAATGTAAACTTTAGAAATAAAAAACATAAAAGTAAAAAAATGATTCGATTGTTTGCTGTTTTCTGTAGATGACAAAGCAGGAACAGGGAGATACAGTTCATCGTGTTGGTGATTGTGCCAGGTGGATGAGTGATAAGTGTAACAATTATAATTTTTTAAGTATATGTGTAGGCGAGCAATCCATAATTAGTGGAACTCCTCTTGGTAGATTTCATCCCAACTTCAATTCCTACTAGTCTGTTACCAAAACCATGGTCAGTCACTAGGCGATTAAGATCCTTCAGGTTGCTTAGCAATTAAGCTCCTTGGATTGGACTAATGCAATAAGAATAGTAGTTCATCGTGATCCTAGAGTCAAACTAGTTTGCAATTGATATCCCCATGTCACTCGGGGGTCATCGGTCTGATAGCGAACAAGATCTTATCTATGTAGAACAAAGCATCATGTTGTCTGGGCCCTTAATTGCACAACAAGCATTATGAATTCCACAGATAGTCAAACACACATAATATAGTAATTAAAATGAATCATAAACTAATGGAAAATATATAGGTGCATCACATCTCACTAATCCCTTACATCGCCCACGCCCAAAGGAACTTACTCACACATGAGAGAAGAAAGCATCATCGATATAATTAAATAAAGGGAGTTCTTCTCGATTTTACCGTGGAGATCTATAATAAGAATAGAAAATCAATCAAACACAATTCGCGATAGGAAGAAACAATATCAAACCCTAATCTTGCAAGGTGAAGATCTCTCTCTCTCTAAAGTACAAGTAATGGCTATGGGGGAGTGGTGGCTAGGAGGTCGAAGATCGTGGAGAGAGATGAAGAACGTCTTCCCCTTCTTCTCCAGATCTCTTCTTTCTCCCTTCTCAATGGAACGACGGTTGCTGTGTTGTGTTTTCACCTCTGGCCTCTTCACGAAAGTTGTTCCTTTTGACAAGACGAAGGCGGTTGAAAATATACGGCGCAGACTATACGGCCAGAGAAAATATTCCCGCCGTATAGTTGGTCGTTAAACCTTCTGGTTGCCTTCCTCGATTGCTTCCAAAAAGAGACTTGCTTGTTTTCGCCTGAATATTGTATTTCTGTTATTAAAACCTTCTGTTGATGTTCAGAACCTGAACACACAGATTGGAAACCAAGTTTTCTTTGCTACCGAAGTATTAGCATTAGGTAAATCTAGAAAACCATCAAGTCAAGCCAAAAACCATAAAAAATGTGTCGAATCTCACATCTATCAACTCCCCCAAGCTTAGATGTTGCTTGCCCTCGAGTGACAAGAAAATAAGAAAGAATAGGGGAGATTCTAGACTGAAATAAAAGAACTTACAAGCTCAAATTGGTGTCAAATTTCTTTCTTCATCATTCCCGCAATCTTAAACATGATCATACAAGTATTCATAAGATTGCACTGAGTCCACTTCGTAACCACGTATATCTTGCTAGCAAATAAATTATATTCCCGAGCTAGTGTCAATAGTTTAGCAAGGAAAGTGAAACAAATTCTTTTGGTTTCTCTCTTTGTTGAGAGATGAAAGACGTTTTTCTCTTGTTTCTTTAATCAATTCGGATTTATCAAGTTGGCACCAAAAACATTCAATTTAAGAACAACTCATCTACTCCCACGTAAAAATTTAAAGACTCTCAAAGCACCTTTTCCTTTCGTTGCTTTTCAAAAATTTCAGCTCTTCCATAGATAAATCATGCCATTATTTTTAACTTGTTAATTGGGACTGTGTTGCGCACTCGTGACCATGCCAATAGATAACTGTTGAGCAATAGTGGGCCAGAGGAGTTCTACAACTTCACTTGGAACGTGAGACCACAAGGAAACTAAAATTTTACTCGTCATAGCGTTGCAGCTATAGACGCTTACATAACTCAATAGCAAAATCAAATGATTTCCCATATTTAGATCATTCATTGGCCAACGGAGTTAATAGTTCCCCATGGAGCACGACAGTGTTGTAATGACACGCGTAAAGCAATATCTTACTTTAATTATTAGAAAAACTTGTGGTATAATCTCTACTACTTCAAAGTGTCCATTTTATCAAACAATTTCATTCAAAAAGTGATATCAAGTCTATTACATTAAGCTCAATGGGGTTGACTGATGACCCACAAGTATAGGGGATCGCAACAGTCTTCGAGGGTAGTATTACCCAATTTATTGATTCGACACAAGGGGAGCGAAAAAATATTTGCAAGCCTTAACAACTGAGTTGTCAATTCATCCATACCTGGAAATATTTCTTGCTCACAGAAGTTTATTAGTAGCAACAGTTTGTAGTAGCAACAACAGTAGTAAAACAAGAGCAATAGTAACAGTAGCAGCAACCAGTCATATATGAGCGCGGTAGGCATAGGGATGGATGGGCGGGCGTTGCATGGACGAGACTAAACATGTAACTTCAAGAACTAGGGCAATTACAGATAAATAAGAATAAGGATCCAAGTACTAAACAATCAGAGGCATGTGCTCCATATATAGTCATGCGTGCTCGCAATGAGAACTTGCACAACATCTTTTGTCCTACCAGCCCTGGCAGCGGGGCCTCAAGGGAACTACTAGCAATTAAGGTGCTCCTTTTAATAGAGCACCGGAGCAAAGCATTAACACTCCATGAACACATGTGATCCTCACATCACATCCATCCCCTCAGGTTGTCCCAATTTCTATCACTTAGGTGCCTTTGGATCCGGACAATGATATGTGTACACAACTTGCAGATAAGATCACAAACAATACTATCATAATGATTCAATAATAAGTTTAGATCTGAGATCATGGCACTCGGGCCCTAGTGACAAGCATTAAGCACAAAAAGTTGCAAAAAGTCAAATAGCACTCATAGAGATACTAGGCACCATGCCCTAACAATCTTATTCGATTACATGATAGAACTCATCCAATCCCTACCATCCCCATAGCCTACAGCGGGGGATTACACACTCATGGATGAGGGAAACATTGATGGTTGATGGAGAGGCATTGGTGATGACGATGGCGATGATCCTCCCCAAATTCCCCGTCTCGACAGGGTGCCAGAACGGAGTTTTTGGATTCGAATCGCGGTTTCTGTTGGTGGCGGCGCAGCGGAACTCTTTCTGGAAAAAAACGTCGACCCCCCTTAGTTTTTAGGTCAGAAGGCATCTTATAGGCAAAGAGAGAGGCCGAGGGGGGGGGGGTGCTTGGGCTGGCCATACCCCTCCCAGGCGCGGGCTAGGCCCTTCCACGTGGCAGGGGGTTGTGGGCCACCCAGGGCTCCCCTTCGTCTTGTACTCTGGCTCCGTGGATTTTCTGGTGAAATAGGATTTTTGGCATATTTTCCGGGATTTTTCCTGATAGTTGATTTTCTGCACAAAAACTAGACACCAAGGTAATTCTGCTGAAAACATCGTTAGTCCGTGTTAGTTGTATCCAAATCACACAAGTTTAGAGGAGAAACAATAGCAAAAGTGTTCGGAAAAGTAGATACGTTTTGGACGTATCAACTTCCCCAAGCTTAGCTTATTGCTTGTCCTCAAGAAATTCAGTTGAAAACTGAGTGCGATAAAAGAACTTTCACGAACACATTTGCTTCATATGATGTATATATTCTCAGCACAAGAGTAAATACTTAGACAATTCATAATAAGAAGTATGCAACTAAGTCTACTCAATAGTCATTGCAAGCTATGAAGAGAAACCAATTCAATAATAATAAGTAGCATGAAACATAAACATAAGCAACATTGCAATGCTCATAAGAAGGTATGATAGAGTGGTATCCCGCTTGCTTTTGTTTTTAGAGCACAATATAAATTCCAAGGCACCTCTAGTTCAAGTGAAGACTAGAAGTAAAGATATCAGAGATACAAGCATCAAAGTCATGACATAATTAACCGAGTTTTGAGACAAACACAAGAATGACAACTAATGCTCTCAAGAAGGTGCTCATAGAATAAGTGGTGACTCAAGAAGGAAGTGAAAAAGGTTTTGAAAAGTTTGAAAGGCTTCCAAATGCTAAAGGTAAGGTACTCATTAGCTTTGAGCTCTCATTTCCCCTATCATAGGCATCTTTATGTGGTCAATAGTGAAAGTGAGGTCCAATATGAGTTATATGCTTGACATACCATAAACTGGAAATCCCATGTCCCTTGAGTACGAGGGCCGCTCCTCATGCTACTGAACTTTAGTTACCTGTAAGTTATTGTCATCGTAAATACATGCATATCATAGAGAACTGCCAACGGGGTACCCCTTGCACATAATATAGGAGCTATCCCATAATAAAATGACAAGGCAAGCAGACAATGAGCATCTCAACAATCTTTTTATTCGCTATTTGCATAGGTTTTTATTGAGGATGCCTCACAGATTCTCATTATGGTAATGCTGCAAGTTTCCACCATGATTAGGCATGGCTTAGGCTAGCGGCCTAGGCGTTTCTCTAACACATATATATATAACTCCATGAACTCACAAGCTCCCCTTTTATTTCACACCGATGACAACCGCAAACAAAAGAGCATGGTATCAACTGGATTTGTATCCATAAGTGTTGAAAGCGTTCCCCGTGACAACACGGTTCTGCTAACTCCCAGCCTATAATTTGCAAGCATATAACTTTCATGGACAGTCACAATGGTTCAGGTTTATTAAGTGCAAGGAATAAAGTGTGCCATCAAGTTCGTGAGAGCTTCACTAACTAACTTTCTCAAAACAGTCAAACATTTAATTTGGAAGAAAACAAGGCATAATGAATATGCACTGAATAACAGATGATGCTAGTAGGTAGGTATTGTGGACACTGTTGGCAATATTGGTTTTGGGGAGTTGTATGCACAAGTAGAGCTCATACTCAGTGCGAGTGAAGGCTAGCAATAGAGAGGGAGCGACAAACGAGAGAGCACTAACTGTCATAATCATGCTTGCAACAAAACATGACTAATTATGGCATGAAAGTGATACAAGAACTCTGAGGCAAAATAAATCATCGAGGCTTACTAACTATTGTTTAGTCATATGCATGCGTGAGCATGTGCCAAGTCGATTCATATGAAACGTTCAGAGGAGGATACCACAATATCATACCAAGTTATGAATAAAACAATGCAAGAAAACATTCATATGACATGCTACAAACTATTAGCAAGCTGGAGCTAATCATAAGAAAGCAAGAACTACTAAGCATCCATCAATAACATACACCTTACATGAACAGACTAAGCATGCTCACAATGATGAGTATATGTACAAAAATGAAAACAAATAGAGTTCGTTACCAGCCTCTTACCACACCTCAAGTTGTCTTAATCTTCATTATTTACCATCACTTGTGTGACTTGAATAATAACATGAAACCAAACTCCACTAAGGACGGCTGAACCCTGCAAAGAACTCACAAAACCAAAGAAGAAGAAATATTTTTGGTGTTTTCGATTTTTTAAAGCAAGCAAACAAAGCAAAATCTTTTTGGATTTTTCTTTAAGGCATACCAAAGCTAAAAAGCAAAGAAACAAACCAAGAGAAACAACGAAAATATTTTTGGTATTTTTGTGTTTTGAGAAAACAGAAACAAAAACCAAAAAGAAGAAAACGAAACAATGGATATACAAAGAACCGACAAAACATGATATATAAATGAGTGTGATGTTGGTATACATCCCCCCAAGCTTAGGCTTTTAGCCTAAATGGGTCTCAACTCCATTGTGACCAAGAAGGTGCACACCCGTAGTACGACGAGGAGGCCCCTTCGTCCTGGTATGAGCTCGAGGACTCCCCTGTGTAGTGTACAGAGGGGTCGTATGAGGGCGCGTTCCCCTGATAGTTGCCATGGAAGCCAAGAATGCGCAGCTTCTCGTCCATATCCTCCTTGGAGCGTGACAAAGGTCCCTGGGAGATACTGAACAAAGTGGTTTGGGGAGAGGGATCTCTCTCTCTTCCCCATCAGTAAACAACATTCTATAAACTAGGCTCTCAAGAGTAGAGCCAGCAGTGAAAAAGTGATGCGCTTTCATGGCAACAAGATCAAGCCTCTAAGGAGCCAAAACTGTATCATTTGGATCAACAACAATGTCTAAAGCAGCAACAACACGTGCAACAATAATTCCCCCATAGATTGGTCCCTTAGTAGCTAAGCGACGAGCAATGAGAGAATCAAGATGGTACCTGGTTTCATTGTTGAGTGTAGAAACTAGGAAGGCCAAAAGATAGTTGGAAATATTGCTAGTGTTCTCACTACCGAGAACACTAGTGGCAATATAATAAGCAAAGTACCTGATGGCTGGGAGTTGAATATTTCTTATCTTTCCCCGCTGGGCTCTACGGTTATCATCATTAGTTATCCCGCGGTAGAGCTCCAACAAATCAGTGTGTTGAGCTGGAATCTTCTTCACCGTCCCAACTATACCAATACCCAGGATCTCACAAAATTTCTTCAATGTCATAGTGTAAGGCCTGCCATAAATTTTGAAAGACACATCTGGTTTGAACAAGCTGTTAGAAAAAGAGAAACTCTTCATAAAGTTTTTAGTGAGCATAGCATACTGCACGCTCTCATCCTGAATATAACTCATTAATCCAACCCTCTGAACCAAGGTTAGGAAATCATTGAGAATCCCAGTAGCCCCCAAAAAGGTTGGACAAGGAAAGGTGGAAGGGTGTGCATCCCCCTCATCTCCCTCGTCGCCAAATCGCGGTGTAATGAGATCCTCATTGTATGAGGGCCTAGCTTGGGAGGATGATCTTAAAGGTCTTGCCCTCCTAGGTGCATCACTCTCAAATATTTCACCAAAGGTGTGGTTGTCCATGACCTCTTTTTCCTGAAATTTTTAGACAAACATCAAACCAAGTGATTTCCATGTTGATAATCGATGAGAAACTACTATAGGAACTTGCTAGAGGGCTACACATGCATCAAAATGTAATCTCTAAGCAAAGAAAAAGCAAGTAAGCTCACACAACCTGACACCTATAGAAGCAAAATACTCAAGATACAATCTACCAATCACAAATCTAATTGGACAAGCAGAGGAGGCACATACCAAGGAGCAATCCCTCCAAAAATCAGCAGCAAAGATGGGCTGAGCAAAGAGATCAAAAATCGGGAGCAAGAACAGCAGGAACTTGAGCTTGAGAAATTTTTCCGGTGTTTTTCGGGAGAGAGAAAGAAGATGGCTGGGAGGAGGCATCTTGGAGGGCCATAGGTGGGCCACACCCTGGCCAGGCGCCACCTGGGGGCTGCCCGCGCCACCCAGGGGTGTGCTGGCCTAGGGAGGCCCTAGGCCACTCCAGGTGTCCCTCTGCCCCTTTTTTCGAGGAAAAACATATTTTAAATTTTCTAGAATTTTTCGGAAAACTTTATTTTTGGCCAATTTTCAGGGTATGAAAATTGATTTTCTCGCAGAAAAGATTTTTTTAGAAGAAGCAAAAGCAAACAAAAACCAAAACTATAGAAGTTCTAAGACACTCTAACAAGCAAACAACTAGCAAAACCAAATCTAACAATAGAAAAATCAAAGACTAGGAAGGAGAAACGTAAAAGAAAGCAAGAATAACCACAGTGAAAATATTATTTTGTCCATAAAATCCTTTTGTTAACAAGGTTGATCAAGTATTGTTACCAAAGCAATCTTATATGAAACAAAACTTTGCATTCCACAAGGTGATTATGTTACCTCAAACTTGATAGCAATGGTCCCAATCATAATAGTTTCAAAATTTTCTTGTGGAATGGGACAATATATTTCTCCAACCTTGATGCTCTCAATATTTTCAATGGAATTCAGGCAATAGCTCTTGGCAACCTTCTTGGGGAAATAAACAGTATGCTCTTTGTCATTAATATTGAAAGTTACTTTTCCTTGATTATAGTTGATGATATCACCTGCAGTATTTAGAAAAGGTCTCCCAAGAATAATAGACATATTATCATCTTCATGCATTTCAAGCACAACAAAATCAGTTAAAACCAAGCAATTATGAGCCACCTGAACAGGAACATCCTCACATATACCAACATGAATAGTAGTTGACTTATCAGCCATTTGCAAAGATATATCAGTTGGTATCAACTTTTCTAGCTGGAGTCTCTTGTAGAGGGAAAAAGGCATAACACTAACTCTAGCTCCCAAATCACATAAAAGCAGTTCTAACATAATTATTATTAATAGAGCAAGGAATAGTTGGTATACCTCAATCACCAAGTTTCTTTGGAACCTTACCATTGAAGGAATAATTGGCATGTAGAGTAGAAATTTCCTCATTAGGAATCTTCCTTTTATTAGAGACAATATCCTTCATATACTTTGAATAAGGAGGAAACTTAATAACATCAGTCAAAGGAATTTTCAAAAATAAAGGTTTCATCCACTCACAACACTTGTTGTTGTGTTCTTCCTCCTTTGACTTGTGTTTCTTATTTGGAAAAGGCATAGGTTTCTGCACCCAAGGTTCTCTCTCACTACCATGTTTCTTAGCAATAAAATATTCCTTAGTGTACATAGTATTCTTAGTGTGCTCCTCAGGTTCTTCCTCAACTTCCTCCTTATCAGGAGCATCATTTTTATCATTACCACTCTTAGTTTCAGCATCAGAGACAGATATACTATTAGGATCTACAACAGGTTCAAGTGGTTCCTCAACTATTTTATATTTATTTTTCTTTCTCTTACGAGGACTACCACTACTTTCCCCTTGTTGAGAATCATGCTCAATTCTTTTAGGGTGTCCTTCTGTTATCACCATATTTTGGCCAGAGACGGAGATGGGCCGTGATCAAGATGGGCTTAGAAGATACATATATTCAACGAGTTGTTGGATCGGCCTAGTGTGTGGATTTGGGCTAAATTGCCCGTGTATCTTGTATCATAGTAGGTTTCGTGTTTGTTTAGGTTCCGTTTATGTTTAGGTAAAGATAGAGTTGTAGAGTTATTCCAAAAGTAGAGAGTCTCCGGACTATAAATATGTACCTAGGGTTATTGAAAGAAAACAACAACCACGTTCACAACAAACACAATCTCGGCGCATCGCCACGCCTTGTTTCTAGGGTTTCTTCGGTAGTGCCATGCTGCCTAGATCGCATCTTGCGATCTAGGCAGTATCTACTTATTCATTACCTGGTTTTACTCGTACTGAAGCGTTTTTGATGGCGAGTATTACCATTATCATAGATTGCTTGAGGCTAGCATCGGTGCTTTTTCATTGCTATCGTCGAAGTTATGCTACCTCTAGCTATCTCGCTACCCTTGCACCTTTTCCCGAAGTGCAAGGGTAGCACCTTGCTTGATCTTTATTTAGTCGATTCGATCTGTTATAGTTGTACCTTGTCCGCCAAGGTTTAGTTTAATATCTACGTAGTGAGGCCTTACAAACGGGTTGAACGATCCAGTAATGCATAAAGACGTGGCTTATTTGTTCTAGAGAGGATGTTCGAATTGGCTTTACGTTGGTTATTAGGCCTCCTCTAGGGTTAATATTCTTCATCTTTGTATGCGTGCAGGCTCAATCACGCGTAGGATGTTCCAGTTACGTGGTGAAAACATTAAACTATCGCAGATCGATTTAACTTGTAGTGATCAAGCAAAACCCCATGTTGTCATAAATCTAACGCAGAACCATGGGGCAATCGGCTTTAGGATCCGATTTACAGGTGAACCTGGGAGCCGATTACGGCTCAATTTTACGATACTTGTTTATCATGCAGAAATCAATCGAGCAATCCTTCACCTTCGACCAGGTATAGGTCGTGGCACGCCTCGAACCAAGCCAGACGTGTCGGAGCGTTATGGCCGTCGCCCGAGGGACCAGGCCCACCGAGCCCCGGAGCCTCCGCTCTACGTGTTGCCGCCGCTGCTCGCCGGTGGGTTTTGGCAGCAACACATTCTCGCACCGGTGGGACCTTCAACAACGTCTACATCAACACCGACGCTGCAATGGAGAATGTGCAGGCGATAACGATCCGCCTGACGAGCACAAGACCAAGTACGATGAGATCAAGGCCCTTCGAGGAAGACCTCATCGCTCTTTTGAGAGGACCCACGCATGGCATCGTGGAAGGGGTTCTCCCGAGGCGCTCTTAATGAGGTGGATCTGTCTGCTCCTTCGAGGAGCGCACTGAGCCCTACGACGGAAGTCAACTACATGGTGGCTCATTCTTTGCACCGCTATTCCGAGAGCCCGTGAATGCTTTCGGCGGGTTGCGCGCGTAGTTCAGGAGATCATGAAGCATCGATTACTCTCGCCGGGACCTACTTTAGGGACTCACCAGGAGAAAGACCGCCCAAACCAGGCCACAGCCCGTCAGACTCGCCCAGAGCCGCCCGAAGCGGCTTACGTCTACAAGGTGGAGGCGACCAGTGCGACAATTCCTGTTTGAGCCACCTAAGGAGATCCCACACGGATATATATGCGCCTACGTGCCGGACTGCAACAACCTGACACGAACCAAACAGATTGCAACCGCAGGAGTTTCTGCGCCAGGAGTGCTTGGGACAGGATCTTCAGGGGCAGGCGTGTCTGGAGCAGCGATGGCGGGGATAGACGCTGACAAACAGGCGTGGCTAGCCAAGTATGCCACTGGGACAAGTCATGAGAATTTAGCCCCTACGGCTCAAACAGTGGAGCAAATCGGCACCATCCTGAGGGACCAGTTCGGCTTTGTGCCGAAGAGAAGGACAATCGGCTATGCAAAGCCGTACCCAAACGAGTTTGATCTAATTCCGCTGCCACCCAAGTATAAACTCCCTGAGTTCTCAAGGTTCAGCGGGTCAGAAGGGTCGAGCTCGATCGAGCACATAAGTCGATACCTGGCACAACTAGGCATGATTTCGGCATCAGATCAGATGCGCGTAAGATTCTTTGCGCAATCTCTGACAGGACCAGCCTTTGGGTGGTACACCTCACTACCACCTGACTCAATTCGCACTGAAGCAATCGGAAGAGCAGTTCCACGTCCATTACCATTCAGGCGATCGAGGCTGGCATTGCACTGCAGTGCGGCAGAGGCGAGGAGAAACTGTAGCCGAGTACATCCAGCGCTTCAGGACTGTCAAGAACCGATGTTACTCGGCTCGTTTAACTGAGAAAGAAGCAGTCGAGCTGGCAGTATTAGGTCTCTCAGCACCCATCAAGGATCTGGCGTTCCAGGTAGAGTACAACTCATTGGCGCACATGGCACAGAAACTGACGATGTATGAGCAGCGCCACCCTGAGTTGTACCAAGACAAGTTCAAGCGTCCGATAGGCCTGGTCGATGCAGAAGAGGAAGATCCTACACAGGACCAGGAGGTGGCCGTAGCTGAATGGGCTCGGGGGGCAGATCCTGTAGCCTGCAAATGGGTGAAACAGCAAGGGCCTGCGAAAGGGTTCGACTTCGATGTGAGCAAAGCTGAGCAGATATTTGATTTGCTGCTGAAGGAGAAGCAACTGAGGTTACCCGAAGGCCACAAAATCCCTACGGCTCAGGAAATGAACGGGAGGCCATACTGCAAGTGGCATCACTCGTTCACCCATACCACCAATGAGTGCAAAGAGCTGCGCCGCCAAATCCAAATGGTGATCGAGCAAGGCCGTCTGATCCTTGGGCAGTTCGCCATGAAAGTGGACACAAACCCATTCCCCGGTGTCAACATGGTAGAACTCAGTCGCTCCGCAAGACGTAAGCTGGATTTCTCGTTCGGCGTTAACATGGCAGGGTCTGGATACCACCATGACACGCACAAGGAGGACGGTGGTCGCCCTCGGGGCAAGGAAAGAAAGGAGGCTAGTCCATGTGACCGGCCCAGCCACAATGACAGGCGGTACTTAACAGAAGAACAAGTGAGGAGAGTGCGATATCAGAAGCCACATTCTACGCATCTCCTAAACAAGTATGAACGCCAGTACGACCAACGTCGCTGGCGCGGCAGAGACGACAAAGGATATGAGCACCTTGCTAGGGGGCCGTCGGAAGAGAAGGAAGGCGCAGACAGGCATTGGGATTGTCCTTTCTTCAGGTATTGCTGGGGCACGGGAATGAGCCGATTGCCTACAATCGACAACTGCCCGGAATGCGGTCAGCAAAAGGAAGACACGAGGCCAGTGTCAGTATTCAAACGTCTAGGGCCTCTTCAGCCCCAGGGCCGCCACAGGGAGTCCACTCGAGCAGAAGACCTCAAGGAGCCAAAGGATGGCAAGGACGGAGACAGGTATCACCGTCCAAGGTGGTGCCCCGATGGACTCAGACCCACCCAGAAGCGTAGAGTGCAGCGGCTGCGTAACTTAGAGGAAGCTGAAGCGCAGTATCTCCACGCTTTGAAGAAAGAACGGCCTGATCTGGCCGTCAAAGTGAGGCAGGCTGTGGAAACGGAGGACCACCCTACCAGGAAAGAGTGGCGCCCCAAACCGATAAAAGCCGATGCAAGGACATCGGCTGGCACAAACATGGTGTTCGTACTCCCGTCAGAATTCTGCGCACCAAGAGCCGATGAGCTACCCGTGGCACAGTTTGACTGCGGCCCACGGCCGGTTATCTTTGAGAAGCCACGTGAGAAGGGTTACAAACATCTGAAAGCTCTGTACCTGCGAGGATACATCAATGGGCAACCTGTCAGCAAGATGTTGGTGGACACCGGAGCGGCAGTCAACATCATGCCATACTCCATGCTACGACGATTGGGACGCTCCACTGCCGATCTGATCGAAACCAACGTCACGTTGAGCGACTTCAACGGTCGCCTTGAACGCAAGGCGATCGAACGTGGAGTTGACGGTGGGCAGGAAAACCGTACCCACGTCATTCTTCGTCGGATGAAGAGCACTTACACGGTCTTGCTAGGAAGGGATTGGATTCACGCTAATTGCTGCATCCCGTCCACAATGCATCAGTGCCTGATCCAGTGGGATGGAGACGAAGTGGAGGTCATCCACGCAGACGATTCCGTCGAGATCTCCATAGCTGGCATGAACGTCTGGGAAGCAGAAGACCAAGAGCCGATCTCTGGAATCAATCTAGACGGCTGCGAGCGTATCGAAGCTACAAAAAACGGGGTGAGGCTGGTCTTATCCACTGGCCTTACAGAGTAGAAAAGCCCACGATCATCCGTGGTACGGCCGATCCCTGTGATCGGCCACGAAAAATAAAAAGCAGCGATCATACGGCAAGCAGCTTATGTAGTCGTAGCAGAGAGATGCTCTGCCACTGTCAAATAATAAGGTGTAAACCATCCTTGACCGATGCAAGCAAAAAGGGGGCCGATTCGAGTGATCGGCCCAAATTATTTTTGTCGTCCTCACCCACCGTTTGCCCCGTGTTTAGCGTCGATTTGACAGGTGACGGAATGTGCTAGGCTGTGCCGACGTTCAGGTACAATTCCTGGAAGCAAACGCCTGGTAAGCCGATATCTCCAATTACTTGAAGGATTCGGCTCGGGGGGCACCTAAACGGATAAGAAACAAAGCCAAAGGAGTTCCACGCTTGGGTCAACATCTCAAGAAATATTTCGTGAGGGATGTTGGACAGTAAAACTGGAGGGTCCGACACATGAAATCGGCTAAGTAAAGGCACGCGAGACGATGGACAGTAAAAATATGGGGGCCGATGCTGAAAATCGGCCGAATAAAAAATCAAAATAATCATAGCCGACGCACGGTCATCGACTCTGAAAGTGCACACATGTTACAAACAGATGCTAGTTCAGCTGTTGGAGAAATTCTTCGAAGGCATGAAGGGCGTCAGTACGGACACGATCCACCTCGGCGATCTTAGCTTCGTCATCTTCGTCCTTGCCCTTCACCAACTGTTTGCTCAGGGCACGTATGTCTGCCAGGTCGGTCTTCAGTTGAGCTTTAAGGCCTTCCGCCTCGTTTTGGGAGCGGGCTATGGATTCTTCCTTGTCACGAATGAGCTGTTTGGTCACCCGGACCTTCTCCTCAAGATCTTCCAACTCCCTGTTCAAGGATGCGAGCTCACATCGACGGAGGTGTCCGTTTTAGCATCTAGGGACGCCTTCTTCTCGTTGAGCTGCTGACACCTGCCTGCAATGTCGGCCTTCAACGGAAGTTGGGCACGGCGCAGGTTGATCCTTTCACGAGCCGACCTCACCCGTGGCCCGAAGAAGGACAAATTTGCAACTGCCCAAAGCTTCACCTACAAAACTACTGGGAGATGGCCCTGGAGTTCGGCAAGGGCGCTCTTCACTCCCTCAGAGCCCTCGATCAACTCCTCGATCGGGGAGGACAGCAAGGTTTGAAGACGCCGAAATTGAGGTAGAGCAGCCCCAGCTTGTGGCTCAGTGGGAGCAACAGAGGGAGTTGGTTCGATGGATTCAGGGTCAAACAACAGCAAACTTGAAGGATCGCAACTCTGGCAGCCAGAAAAGCGTTAGTATCTCAGCCAGATATGTCAGAATGAGCCGAAAAAAGCCTGAACATACCTCTCCTAAAATCAAGGGGACAGCCGAGGAGGAGACCATCGGTTCATGTGTGGTTGCTGGAGGCTGGACGAGATTGGTAGCCGTTTCGCTTACACCTTCGGGGATTCCCAGATCCGACGTTGGCACTGCCTCAGCTGTCTCGCCGAAGACGCCAGTCATCTGTACGAAGAGTGTTCTCAGCGGTATAAGTAACGATAAATTGGCAGAAGAAAAGGGAACATGCAGGAAGAATTGAAGGACGGTGGTTATCGAAACCTCCTGGCTCGACGAAGAAGCTTGTTGTCCTTTACGAGCTCTCTTAGAACCTGCAGATGTCCCCGCCTCGGCTGGTGCTCGGGGGGCAGCAGGATCAGGAGCCGACCTTTTTCTGGAGACCGATGACGGTGAATCGGGCTGGTTCGGTGTGTTGGTCCTCTCAGAACCCGTTGGGCCTAGTTCTCCTCGATCAGTCTGGGTGTCCTCACTGGAGGTGTCTTCGACGGAAGCCTGTGAAAGAGGGGAACCAATAAGCGCAAGTACGTCTGCAAAAAATTGATAAGGAGCAACCAAAGGCCTGAATTAGCTTACATGCGAGCTATCTGGAGGGGGGCTCTGGCGCCTCAGGGTCTTCCTAGTAGCCACCTTCCTCACCGTCGTCCTGGTCTTAGTCGAGACGCGAGGGGCAGCTGACTTAGGGGCTGCTGGTTTCTTGGAAGCCGATTGTGGGGTTATCGGCTGTTTCTGCATTATGACCTTTTTCAGAGGTGGCGAGTCTTTGCAGAAAAGAACCACAGGAGCTGGCGGGAAGAACTCGAAAGGGGAACCATCGCTGTGAGTAGGTTCAGGGCCATCTTGTTGCTGCAAAGAAAAGGAATGAGTTAATAAAAGGATCGATTGCAAGCTGCATCAAGGAAATTTGCAAGTAGTAGTACCTGGTCTACGGGGATGTCATAGTCAGCATCGAGTTGTTTCAGCAACGGTCCCAGAGCTCTCCTAAAGACGTGAGTCTTCCACATCGACCACCAGTCTTCAAAGCCATCGGTGGATGAGGCAAAGGTAAGGTCGTTGGGAATTGGGATGGTTAGAGCATCAAAAAAGGAATAACACCTTTGGCTGATGAGAGGATCGGCAGATCGGCTCTACACTCCGTGAGTTGATGAAGAAAGAAGTGGGGAGCTACTTGCCCAAGGCCGAATTGACGAGCCACTACGACTGGCTGGTAGAATTCGTACCCAGGTTTGATTATCCGGTTGGATGTGCTCATGCCAACTGGAAGGAAACAGGGGCGAATAACGGTGGAGAAGAGCTGCCGAGTGCTGGTGTCATCGGCAAAATTGTCCAGCCTGAAGGAGAGTGGATTCTCAAAATGTTCTGCTTCTTCCATGTAAGGGAAGAAGTTGGGGTTGTCCAGGCCTTGGAAAAAGATGCTGAACCATTTTGACGCCTCTTGAGGGGTCAGTTTACTACCTGGCAATCGATACAAAGCTTGGCCATAGCTGGTACATCGGATTTGCCTCCCTTTAACGTCGGGGAAAGTGCAGCTCGCCAGAAGGGGGAAGTCTGGGATGTGGTTTTGGAAGTACAGCTGAGCCCACATCTGGATGAACCACCAAGGTCCACCTGTTCTGATTGCTATGCACGAGAACAAATGACATCAATCGGAGGTATCGATAGACCTCTCCAAGGAACAGTTTGCGATGCCAAGTGGGTACCTTTGGCCATTCGTAGGCTAGGGAAAGATAGTTCTTAGTGGGAGCAGGAAGGGCCACGAAGATGAAATGCTCTAGCCGAAGTTGAGAAAGGCGTATGTTCTTTCTGAAACAGGCCCTTGGTTTTCATATGACGTTGGATATAAGCGCCTACCAGTGCAATCCGCTTTGGAAGACAGGTTGTAAGGGACGTGGTCGGTTTGAAAGCATAGGGCTGGGTGATGTAACATCCGACAGTAATCATCACCACGTCTAGCAAGGTTGGCGACATAGGGCCATGGCCGAATATAAAACAATTCAGGGCGTCAGACCAGAAGTAGCCGATGGTTTTGAGAAGGTTCTCGTGTTTCTCAAGAGGAGACAATGATAGATGCAAGGCATCGGCTATTCCCAAAATTTCCCATTGGGATTGGTAAGCTCTAGCTACTCTACTGAACCAAGAAACCCAAATTTCAGGGGGATTAGGCCAGGCTCGCAAGCAGTCGGCCCAAGAGTTCAGATCTAGGTCCTCGCTTACGAAGGGGATTCTATTGGCCTCGCAAGAGATTAGATGGGCAGGACTAGAATCTGTACGAGGGCCAAGAGAGAGGGAATTTGGGAGAGAAGGATGCGGCAGCAGAATGTCTGTAACCTAGAAGATTTAATGGCGAAATAAAGGCATTAATTCAAGTGTTCGCCATCAAGTTTTAACATGGTATTAAAATTACGAGGGGTAAGCGTACCTTCAGACCGGAGACCTCCGGATTGGTGGTGGACGATTCTGCCATCTGGTTTGCCGGCGGAGATGGATCTGTGCGGAGTGAGGATTGAGGGTTCTTGTTTCTATGAGCTCGATCTGGTCGGTAGGCAGTTGGAGGTCTAGGCCGCCCTTTTTGAAGAGAGTCGCAGGTTACCGTTTGAAACTTGGAGGTGGCCGTTTAGGCTTCCCTAAATAGGCGGCTGAGTTTGACCTTGTCAACAATTTCGGGAAAGCCGATGTTTATCGGCTCTGTGAGTTGTAGCTTGATTGACTGTGGGAACATGACCAGGTGAAAGCCGATACGTTGCTATCGGCTCCTGGAAAATCGACTTATTTCTGCTATCGGTAAAATTGGGGCGGAAGGACAATCATGGAACGGATGTTTTCATTCATTCAAAAGCGGATTGCTTACAAGCAAATGACGGATTACAAAGGGATCTGCTACTACTACGGCTACTACTACGATTCCTAATCTAAGCCGAGGTCGTAAATCACTTGCCACCGTGCCTTGAGCGCTATCCTCGGCCGCTACCGGCGTTGTCTTCACCGCCGCCGAAGAAGTCAGGGGCCTCCTCGCCCTCGCCGTCGTCTTCGCTGGACCCGGTGCGGAAGTACTTCACCGGCTGGTACTCCTCGGAGGAGGTGTCCTCCTTTTCCTCTTCTTCTTCGGAGGAGTCGACGCCGTCCCAGGACATGGCGTCATCAGTGCTGTCCGCCTCCAGTTCCCCATCGGCGAGGAACTGTAGGTCCTCCTCGCCGTCGGTCATGGATGCGTCATCCTCCGACCAGACAGCGAAGTCCCAACCCCTCTCGTCCCACCATTGTGGGGCGAGGGTGTTGTACGCCGCCAGCGGTGGATGCTCTGGCGTCGGCTCTCGGTCGCTCAGCGAGTTGGAGGCGTGGGAGGACACACCGGAGGAAGCAGAGGAGGCCATGGCGAGAAAGAGGGTTTTTCCGGTGAAGGGAGAGGGTTTTCTGGCAACTGGAGGAAGATGGGGACTGCGAACTGTTCAGGCTGATTTAAATAAGGGGAATAGTGGACAGACGGTTCAATGCCATAGCGGTTTCCCAGATTGCACTGCCAAAATCGTCAAATCATGCACTGCGCAGGAGTTGAGAAGACAGGGCATCATGATGAAGGGGTAGCGTGACGGTTCTGTTCTGCCACGCGTTCTGTCTACGCGCAGCCCGATAAAAAAAAAGGAGGAGAAGAAGAAAAAACACACAGAGTGGTTTTGGAATTATCATTGCCAAAACCAGGGGGGCATGTGTTATCACCATATTTTGGCCAGAGACGGAGATGGGCCGTGATCAAGATGGGCTTAGAAGATACATATATTCAACGAGTTGTTGGATCGGCCTAGTGTGTGGATTTGGGCTAAATTGCCCGTGTATCTTGTATCATAGTAGGTTTCGTGTTTGTTTAGGTTCCGTTTATGTTTAGGTAAAGATAGAGTTGTAGAGTTATTCCAAAAGTAGAGAGTCTCCGGACTATAAATATGTACCTAGGGTTATTGAAAGAAAACAACAACCACGTTCACAACAAACACAATCTTGGCGCATCGCCACCCCTTGTTTCTAGGGTTTCTTTCGGTAGTATATGCGCTAGATCGCATCTTGCGATCTAGGCGATTCACTTATTCATTACCTGGTTTTACTCGTCTTGAAGCGTTTTGATGGCAGTATTACCATTATCATAGATTGCTTGAGGCTAGCATCGGTGCTTTTTCATTGCTATCGCCGGGTTATGCTACCTCTAGCTATCTCGCTACCCTTGCACCTTTTCCGAGTGCAAGGGTAGCACCTGCTTGATCTTTATTTAGTCGATTCGATCTGTTATAGTTGTACCTTGTCCGCCAAGGTTTAGTTTAATATCTACGTAGTGAGGCCTTACAAACGGGTTGAACGATCCAAGAATGCATAAAGACGTGGCTTATTTGTTCTAGAGAGGATGTTCGAATTGGCTTTACGTTGGTTATTAGGCCTCCTCTAGGGTTAATATTCTTCATCTTTGTACGCATGCCGTGCTCAATCACGCGAGGATGTTCCAATTACGTGGTGAAAACATTAAACTATCGAGATCGATTTAACTTGTAGTGATCAAGCAAAACCCCATGTTATCATAAATCTAACGCAGAACCATGGGGCAATCGGCTTTAGGAGCCGATTCTGTGGAAACGGGAGCCGATTACGGCTCGAATTTTACGATACTTGTTTATCATGCAGAAATCAATCGAGCAATCCTTCACCTTCCTGACCAGGTATAGGTCGGTGGCACGCTCGAACCAAGCCGGGACGTGTCGAGCGTTATGGCCGTCGCCGAGGGACCAGGCCACCACGATCTGGAGCCTCCCGGCTCTACGTGTTGCCAGTCGCTGCTCGCCGGTGGGTTTTGGCAGGCAACACCTTTAGGATATAAAGGATCTTGAGTGGCTATACCACTCCTAGTTCTAATTCCATAAGCATGTTTATCTCCTGAGGCATTAACTAGCATATCCTTTTGTACCTTAGCAAGTTGATCAATTTGGGTTTGAACCATTTGAAAGTGTTTACAAAGCATTTTAATATCATTAGCAATTCTTTACACAATATCTTTGAACTCATTAATAGCTCTAGAGTTTTCCAATAAATGATTCTGAACTTGTTTATTAAAATTACCTTGTTTAACAATAAATGTGTCAAGTTCCTCTAAGCATTGATTAGGAGGATTACTATAGGGAATATCACCTTCATCAAAGTGGAGAGAGTGTACCTCAATAGTAGATGAGTGGGGAATTAGCTTGCATAATTCTTCTATAGGAGGTAGATTCTTCTCATCTTCAGCTCTAATACCTTTCTCCTTTAGACATTTCTTAGCTTCCTTCATCACTCCATCATTTAATGAAATTACTCCTCTCTTCTTTGGTGTTGGTATTGGAACTGTTTCAGGCACAAATGGTTCAGGAGTAATAGGCTCAGGTGTATTTAGCTCATTTTAAGTCCAATCATCATAATTCTAGCTTATTTTAGACATTAATTCTTCAGCATCTGTAGGAGTTCTTTTCCTGAAAACACAATCAGCAAATCCATATAGGTATGTCTTAGAATCATCAGTTAGTCCATTATAATAAATATCAAGAAGCTCATTTTTAGGTAATGGACATCCAGGATGTGCATGAATCAAGGAACAGAACCTTGTCCATGACTCAGGCAATTTCTCTTCTTCTCCCTGTTTAAAATCAAAAAGTCTCTGCAAAGCAGCATGTCTAGCACTAGGAGGAAAATATTTCTAGAAGAAAGAAGCAATCAAGCAATCAGGGTTATCAATGGAACCATGATGTAATCTATTAAACCAAGCCTTAGCTTCTCCTTTTAGTGAAAAAGGGAAGATCTTAGTAACAAAGTACTTGCGCATCTTAAAATCATCAGAGAATAAAGAACTCACAGTGGAAAGCTCATCCATATGAGCCACATCACTCTCGTTTTCAGTCCCACAAAAAGGTTCTTTCTCAACAATGTCTAAATAAGATAAATCAAGATAGAAATCATAATCTTTATCTTTAATATCTATGGGAGAGGTGGCAAACTTAGGATCAGAGGATAATTTAGGAATAATGGTATGTCTCTTAAGGAGACTCTTAATAGCACTAGCACCATGTGTGTTTCGGCAGTCTTCAATAAATTCATCAGTAAAATCAATGTAACCATCATTAATATCATATCTCTCTCCAGACTCAGGTGAGATAATAGGTGTAACAGTGTCTTCACTAGGAGTTTCAGTATTTCCTAGGCTAGCCATAGTACCATCTAGGAAAGGACCTAATGAACCACTCGCATCAAGCACAATAGAAGCAACATCATGAGTATCAAAAGCAGTTTCAGATTCAACAGTAGTAGTGTGTGTAGCATGAGTATGTGGTGGTGGTGTAACAAGCTTACTTATAACAGACGGTGAATCAAGAGCAACAGAGGTGTTTAGGACTGTACCTCTTCTTGTAGTGGATGGTAAAATAGGAAACTTTCCATCACGAGACTTACCCATGATGAAAGGAGTAGCAGTGAACAATAGATCCAAGTGAACTTACAAATAAAGCTATGCTCCCCGGCAACGGCGCCAGAAAATAGTCTTGATGACCTAAAAGTATAGGGGATAGCAACATTCTTCGAGGGTAGTATTACCCAATTTATTTATTCGACACAAGGGGAGCCAAAGAATACTTGCAAGCCATAACAACTGAGTTGTCAATTCAGTTGCACCTGGAAATAGTTCTTGCTCACAGAAGTTTATCAGTAGCAACAGTTCGTAGTAGCAACAGCAGTAGTAAAACAAGAGCAATAGTAACTATAGCAACAAACAGTCGGATATGAGCGCAGTAGGCATAGGGATGGATGGACGAGCGTTGCATGGAAGAGACTAAACATGTAACTTCAAGAACTAGGGCAATTGCAGATAAATAAGAATAAGCATCCAAGTACTAAACAATCATAGGCATGTACTCCATATATAGTCAGGCGTGCTCGCAATGAGAACCTGCACAACATCTTTTGTCCTGCCAGCCCGTGGCAGTGGGGCCTCAAGGGAACTACTGGCAATTAAGGTGCTCCTTTTAATAGATCACCGGAGCAAAGCATTAACACTCCATGAACACATGTGATCCTCACATCACAGCCATCCCCCCCGGTTGTCCCAATTTCTGTTACTTCGGGGCCTTTGGACCCGGACAATGATATGTGTACACAACTTGCATATAAGATCACAAACAATACTATCATAATGATTCAATAATAAGTTCAGATCTGAGACCATGGCACTCGGGCCCTAGTGACAAGCATTAAGCACAAAAAGTTACAACAAAGTCAAATAACACTAATAGAGATACTAGGCACCATGCCCTAACAATATTATTCGATTACATGATAGAACTCATCCAATCCCTACCATCCCTATAGCCTATAGCGGGGGATTACTCACTCATGGATGAGGGAAACATTGATGGTTGATGGAGAGGCATTGGTGATGACGATGGCGATGTTCCTCCCCAAATTTCCCGTCCTGGTAGTGTGCCAGAACGGAGTTTCTGGATCCCATTCGCGATTTCTGGTGGTGGCGGCGCAACGGAACTCTTTCTGGAAAACGTCGACCCCCCCTGAGTTTTTAGGTCAAAAGGCATCTTATAGGCGAAGATAGAGGCCGAGGGGGTGCCTGGGCTAGCCACACCCCTCCCAAGCGCGGGGTGGGACCACCCACGCGGCAGGGGTGTGGGCCACCCAGGGCTCCCCTCCGTATCGTGCTCTGGCTCCGTGGATCTTCTGGTGAAATAGGATTTTTGGTATATTTTCCAGGATTTTTCCTCATTGTTGATTTTCTGCACAAAAACTAGACACCAAGGTAATTCTGCCGAAAACAACGTCAGTCCGTGTTAGTTGTATCCAAATCACACAAGTTTAGAGGAGAAACAATAGCAAAAGTGTTCAGGAAAATAGATACGTTTTGGATGTATCATTGAGTAGTTCTAAAATTGGATCTTTTGGGCTAAACATGGAATCAAGCCATCTTTTGGATGCGTTTTCTTGTTGTAAAAATGTTGGAAATATTTTAACCAAGTTCATTGCTCATTATTTCAAAGCTAAAAAGGAGACACTAGTAAAGGAATATAATTTATAGGATAACAAGATAAGTGGGGAGTGACACAAGTGCAAGCGAGAAAATAGTTGTAGGGTCAATTTAAACTTGCAGAAGAGGTGATGAAAGTAATGTGATACCTCCTCTTGCTTGCTCCATTCTTGTACTTGAGTTGAACCCTTCTATATTTCTCTATTGCCACATCACCTAAAATTGAGCAATCTCCGAGAGAAACAAAGAAACAAATTTGCAATAGAAGTTACAACTATTTTTTTGTGTTTTTGATTTAGGAATGAAAAACTGAAAGTAAACATGCAATTTTTGAAGGTGTAAAATAAATAAAAATATGAATGCAAAGTTTGGAGGTTTTCAAACCTCCCCCAAGCTTAGGCTGTCGGCATGCTTAGTTGTCGCCGTTATTCGGCGGCGGGTATGGATATTGCTGGTAGTAGTTGGGGAAGTTGGTCATGAAGTGACTAAAGCTGTTAGTTAGGGAACTAACATCCTCATTCACTCCCTTAAGAGTGTGGTCGATCTCCCGAACGTGTTGTTTGAGCTGAAGAAAAATATTGATAGGGAACGTTGTTGACCCCCTGTTACTATTTCTACTGATTGGGCCATGGGTCCCAGGGTCCCTCCTATTGCTACTGCTGTCCTTCCCAAGCAAGATTGTGCTCCTGCTCCTGCTCATCCCGCTGCTCTCCTTCTTCATCCTCTTCGGGATCAGGGTGGAGCCTATCCATGATCTCCATCACTTGATCTTTGGTGAGGATCCGGTTGTCCTTCTCCAAAATTGCGAAAGATTGTGGACAATGTAACGACACCTGCTCATCCTGTGCGGCATCAAGATAACCAAACTGATATGCTCGGAGCCTCTTGTCATCTCGATAAACACCGAGGAAGCCACAAGAAGTTATATATTTGACATCCATAAGTATGGAGCCGTCAACATGTTGCATAACAGATATTGGAATTCCACAGGCTTGGACAAGGTCGGTTACCAATCCACCAATGCGAATGTCACCTTTCTTTTTGTTGCTCTGGTGGCGGAGGTACTGGAGGAATAGAGCTGCAGGATTGGGACTCTGTGGTGCATCTGGGAAGAGTTCCTTGGTGATCATGGCCATGTCTGCGTTAACCATGGAACCGGTATCTCCTCTTCCCAATAGTGTATTAGCGAGGAACAAGGCGAAGTAGCGAATCGTTGGGTTCTGAATGGTGGACATATTATTCTGGTAGAAGTCCCTGCCACCGTTAATAGAAATAACCTCCCAAGTTTCTCCACTTGAGACGTGATATAAATTTGTAACAGTTGATTCCCTATCTTGAGGGAAATCCAAAAGCTACACAAAATTGTTGAAAAGAGAGTTGATATAGTTGATGGTTTATGGTGAAGCTTATCATGCACGCATTACCGTTCTACTTGTCGTCATGGTAGAAGGAGGTGAGGAACTCAAAGGTGATCTCACTGTAGGTGTAGTGGCTTGCGTAGGCGAGGAGTGATAGCCCTGCATTTGCACACATGTGTTCGAAGTCCATCCTCAACCCTGTCGTGGTGAGAAAGCCATCATCGGCCCAACATGTGGGCATCATCCTCCTTGATGAAACCATGTCGTACTTGTTATCGAGCTGAACCTGGAGCCCCGAGCCCTCGCCATGTTGGCGCTTGCTCTTGCAAAAAATACTACCAAGCTTGTTCATCTTGATGCACTGAAAAATTTCAACATAAACCTTAGGCATATAGTTTCTACACGATATACGAACAATTCTCCGTGGAGAAATTTAATCCTAACGTGAGAAATCAAAAGGGAAAATCAAACAAGCTTAAGTTCATCCACTAGATCAATATGAGAGTTTCAACCATGGAATTATGAATATAAAGCATGGATAGGGAGAGAAACATACCGATCTATTAATTTCCCAAATCAAACGAACAAAATCCGCAAAGAATCAAGAATTCTAGGTGGGGTTTGAGGAGTTTGGAGAGAGAATATGAGAGAAAAGTGAGGGGGAGGAAGAGCCCTAGCCCTGCCAACTCGTTTAGGAGGTCGTGCGAACTATATGACGGGAACTATATGGGCGGGATATATAGTTCCCGCCGTATAGTTGCGGCGACATCGAAAATTAGGGTTTTTTATGCTAGATCTCAACTATACGTGCGCAACTATACGGCCGGACCAAAAAGGTCCCGTTGTATAGTTGTTCGTTAAACCTTCTGTATCCCGAGATGCATTTTGTGAAAAAGGGAGTCGATAACTATACAACCAAAAATATAGGTCCGGAATAATATTCCCGACGTATTTGGTCATTAGACTCTCCAGGACATGTTTTTTGCCCAAATTTTTAGAGATGCTCTTTTTAAGCAGAACAATATTTTTAGGCTAGTTTTGCACATAAAACTCAAACTTAATTTCTACACTTAATCTATGCTTATTCAGTCAATATTTCTACTACTTTTTGACAGCTGCATCTTTACGGGCGCGCTTCTGCAAGAATGTTTGTGAAAAAGTTGTAGGAATGCGATGAACATTTTATTCTTTAATTTATTTTATTAATGTGATGGGTTGACTCCCATTAAACATTTTATTAAGAATGGTTGAATATTTAAACCCCTTATTTGTTCTCGAATTCTTACCTTGGGTTACCCCTTATCAAGGGCACTTACCACTTGAACTCGTTTTGCCGATGGAATATACCTTTCTCCTGCTTCTAACTTCTTTGGAAAATATCGGATGATTATAGCATCATAAACATTGATGATTATTTTTCCTTCAGCACAATCAACTGACGCTCCTAAAGTACTAAGGAAAGGTCTTCCAAGTATTATAGATAATTTTTCATCCTCTAGCATTTCAAGAATAATAAAATCAGTGGGAATAACACGCTCATCTATTCTAAGTGGAACATCCTCAATCGTACCAATGAGTTGTTTAGTGGATTTGACAGCCATCTGTGAAGTGATAGAAGTAGGGGAATACTCCCCTAATCCTAACCTTTTATAGAGGGAATATGGAATTACACTAACTCCTACACCTAAGAAACACAAGGCATTGAATATCAATTTTGCCAATTGAGCATGAAATAGTTGGCATTCTGGGATCTCCCAATTTAGAAAATAACTTCCCATTAGCAGGATAACTAGTCACCATGGCAACGGTTTCAGTTATTTCTTTCTATTAAGAATATCACTGAGAAATTTAGAATAGGTAGGAACTTTTATTGCATTCGCAAATGGAATTTCTAGACGAAGATCACCAAGTGCCTTTTTGAAAGATTCATAGATTAGCTGATCCAGTGCTTTCTTTTTGCATTCTAGATATGGAAGTTTTTGCTCACCTTTGTTATTCTTGTATTTTACCTTTTGTGGGGATCAGGCTCTTTAGTTGCTTTCTTTTGTTGCTGCTTATCGCTTTTCTTCTTTTCTACTGCAATAACTTCATCTTCATTACTTATCTCTTTTTCTTCTCTTGGATCAATAGTCTCTGCATCAGAGTCATAGCGGTCATCCTATGCATCATTTTGCTCCTCGAAGGTTTGGTCTTGTGTTTCTTGAACAGTTTCATCTTAAGGATCCACCAGTGTGTCATCTTCTTGGCTTGCTTTGAGCAAAGCTTTTTCACTTTGATCTTTTTCAGCTTCATATTCTGGTGGTCCTAATGGTCATCTAACAACTGAACCTCTCTTTGTAACAACATTAGTAGAAACAGGAATATTTATATCATCTTGAAGAAAAAATCGATAACCAGATGCTATTTGTTCACATTGGGTGTCAATCATACTAAGGTATTTGTTAAATAATTTTATTTCTTGGCCAATCTCATCATAATTTTCCGTGAGTTCTGCCAAAATATGCTTATGTCTTTGAAATTGCTTATGCAGGTTATTATGAGATTTGGTCTGTTGATGTTTTAATTCTTGAAAAACTTTCCTAGTTTCATCTTCTTTAGTAAAAATCTGTAATAGATCTACCTTGTTTTCCTTAACACGTTCATAAGGTATACCTTTTCCTTTCATTGTTTTGCATACTTGAGGCATAAGATCTGGAGTTATACGAAGTATTCCTTTTTCCATCTTAGTACCAAAATCAGTATTATAAAGAGAATCATTCTTAGCCCTAGTGGATATCAATTCCAAACAGGCTTTAGTGGTTAAAGTGTTTATCGATCCTCCCGTTGATAAGTCAAGCAACTCTCTACATTGAGTATTAATACCATGGTAAAATAAGTGGCAAACAGTTGATTCGGAATAGCCATGATTAGGAATGCTATTGATCATTCCAAAAATCTATCCCAACCTTGTGGGTAGTTTTCTCCCATGTTATGACTGAAGTTGCCTATATTATTTCTAATTTCAGTTACGTTTTTAAAAGGATTAAATTTGTTTATGAATTTAACAATACAGTTTTCCCAGCATTTAATATAATGACGAGGGAGAGAATATAACCAGTCTAGAGCCTTATCTTTAAGAGACCAAACGGAATAATTTTAGATGGGAGAAGTCTCTAGGCAAACCTTTTGGTCCTATTGATGTTATCACATCATCGAACTCTCTAAGATGTCTTCCTAGGTCTTCATCTTCCCTTCCAATGAAAGCCTTTTCCTACAAAATTTTAATAATATCACCATCAAATCGATATTCTCTAACTCCAGGATTAGGGAATTCTATTGGTTGATTAAGATAAGAAGAATTTGGAGCACTATATTATCCGAGAGTTTTATCAGGTTTCTTGGGAGTTGTCCTGTGAATGGACATGATCTCCATGAAATCACTCAGGTTTTCAACTTCGGCCTTATTTGATCTCAAAAGTTTTTTCAATAATTTCTTCGCGCCTTTGAACAGGTACGCGCTCAAAGTAATCTGGTAGATAAGTCCTACCAGAGCGTGTAGACCCTTTATCTCCCAGGGAGATCATTTTGTAGTAGTAACACGTGAAATGTCAAGAGACAAACACTAGCGCTTATCTCTCTGGCAACGGCGCCAGAAAATAGCTTGATGTCTGCAAGTGCACTGATCATTTGTAGCTAGTTTCAAAGTTAAGATATCGATCCCACATGTAGCCCAAAGGTAAGTGTTTATGAGTGAAGTCTCTGTCACACTCAAAGTTGTCACATGTCTTTGAGTGAATTGACTGAAAGTGTTGAAATAGGAATAAAATTTGGATTCAATGAATGTATTTAAATAAAACTAAAATGTAAACTTCAGAAATAAAAAGCATAAAAGTAAAGAATGATTCGACTATTTGTTGTTTTCTGCAGATGACAAATCAGGCGCGAGGAGATACAATTCATGGTGATAGTGAATGTGCCAGGTGGATGAGTGATAAGTGTAACAATTATAATTTTACAAGTATATGTGTAGGCGAGCAACCCATAATTAGCTGGAAATCCTCTTGGTAGATTTCATCCCAACTTCAATAATCCTACTAGTGTTTTACCAAAACCATGGTCAGTCACTAGGCGATTAAGATCCTTCAGGTTGCTTAGGAATTAAGCTCCTTGGATCGGACTAATGCAATAAGCACAGTGGTTCCTCGTGATCCTCGAGTAAAACTAGTTTCCAATTGATATCCCCATGTCACTCGGGGGTCGCCGGTCTGCTAGCGAATAAGATCTTATCTATGTAGAACAAAGCATCATGTTGGCTGGGCCCTTAATTGGACAACAAGCATTAGTCATTCCACAGATAGTCAAGCAGACATAATATAGTAATTAAAATCAATCATAAACTAATGGAAAATATATAGGCGCATCACATCTCACCAATCCCTTACATCCCCACGCCCAAAGGAAATTACTCACACATGAGAGAAGAAAGCATCATCGATATAATCAAATAAAGGGAGTTCTTCTCGATATTACTGTGGAGATCCATAATAAGAATAGAAAATCAATCCAATACAATTCAAGATAGGAAGAAACAATCTCAAACCCTAATCTTGCAAGGTGAAGATCTCTCTCTCTCTCTCTCTCTCAAGTACAAGTAATGGCTATGGGGGTGTGGTGGCTAGGAGGTCGAAGATCGTGGAGAGAGATGAAGAACGTCTTCCCCTTCTTCTCCGGATCTCTTCTTTCTCCCTTCTGAATGGAACGGCGGTTGCTATGTTGTGTTTTCGCCTCTGGCCTCTTCACGAAAGTTGTTCCTTTTGACAAGACGAAGGCGGTGGTAACTATACGGCGGGAACTATACAGCCAGAGAAAATATTCCCGCAGTATAGTTGGTCGTTAAACCTTCTGGTTGCCTTCCTCGATTGCTTCCAAAAAGAGACTTGCTTGTTTTTGCCTGAATATTGTATTTCTGTTATTAAAACCTTCTATAGATGTTCAGAACCCGAACACACAAATTGGAAACCAAGTTTTCTTCGCTACCGAAGTATCAACGTTAGGTAAAGCTAGAAAACCATCAAATCAAGCCAAAAACCATAAAAAATGTGTCAAATCTCACAACTATCAACTCCCCCAAGCTTAGATGTTGCTCGCCCTCGAGTGACAAGAAAATAAGAAAGAATAGCAGAGATTCGAGACTGAAATAAAAGAACTTACAAGCTCAAATTGGTGTCAAATTCCTTTCTTCATCATTCCTGCAATCTTAAACATGATCATACAAGTATTCACAAGATTGCACTAAGTCCACTTCCTAACCACATATATCTTGCTAGCAAATAAATTATATTCCTGAGCTAGTGTCAATAGTTTAGCTAGGAAAGTGAAACAAATTCTTTTGGTTTCTCTCTTTGTTGAGAGATGAAAGATGTTTTTCTCTTGTTCTTTAATAAATTAGGATTACTCAAGTTGGCACCAAAAACATTAAATTTAAGAACAACTCATCTACTCCCACGTAAAAATTTCAAGAATCTCAAAGAACCTTTTCCTTTCCTTGCTTTTCAAAAATTTCAGCTCTTCCATAGAGAATCATGCCATTATTTTTAACATGTTAATTGGGACTGTGTTGCACACTCGTGACCATTGCCAATAGATAACTGTTGAGAAATAGTGGGCCAGAGGAGTTCTACAACTTCACTTGGAACGTGAGACCACAAGGAAACTAAAATTTTACTCATCATAGCATTGCAGCTACAGACGCTTACATAACTCAATAGCCAAAATCAAGTGGTATCCCATATTTAGACCGTTCATTGGCCAACAGAGTTAATAGTCCCCCATGGGGCATGATAGTGTTGTAATGACATGCGTAAAGCAATATCTTACTTTAATTATTAGAAAAGTAGTGGCATAATCTCTACTACTTCAAAGCGTCCATTTTATCTAACAATTTCATTCAAAAGTGATATCAAGTCTATTACATTAAGCTCAATGGGGTTGAGTAGTTAAAATCGGATCTTTTGGGCTAAACATGGACTCAAGCCATCTATTGGATGCTTTTTCTTGTTGTAAAAATGTTGGAAATATTTTAACAAAGTTCATTGCTCATTATTTCAAAGCTAAAAAGGGGACACTAGCAAAGGAATAGAATTTATAGGATAACAAGATAAGTGGGGAGTGACTCAAGTGCAAGCGAGCAAATAGTTGTAGGGTCAATTTAAAATTGCAGAAGAGGTGATGAAAGGAATGTGATACCTCCTCTTGCTTGCTTCGTTCTTGTACTTGAGCTGAACCCTGCTATATTTCTCTATTGCCAAGTCACCTGAAATTGAGCAATCTCTGAGAGAAACAAAGAAACAAAATTGCAATAGAAGTTACAACTATTTTTTTTGTGTTTTTGATTTAGGAATGAAAAACTGAAAGTAAACATGTAATTTTTCAAAGGAGCAAAATAAATCAAAATAAAAAAATGAATGCAAAGTTTGGAGGTTTTCAAACCTCCCCCAAACTTAGGTTGTTGCCAGGCTTAGTTGCTGCCGTCATTCGGCGGCGGGTACGGATATTGTTGGTAGTAGTTGGGGAAGTTGGTCATGCAGTGACTGAAGATGTTAGTTAGGGAACTAACATCCTCATTCACTCCCTGAAGAGTGTGGTCGATCTCCCCAACGCGCTGTTTGAGCTGCAGAAAATCTTGATAGGGGACGTTGTTGAACCCAAGTTGCTATTGCTACTGATTGGGTCATGGATCCCAGGGTCCCTCTTGTTGCTGATGCTGTCCTTCCCAAGCAGGATTGTGCTCCTGCTCCTGCTCATCCCGCTGCTCTCCTTCTTCATCCTCTTCGGGATCAGGGTGGAGCCTAGCCATGATCTCCATCACTTGATCTTTGGTGAGGATCCATTTGTCCTCCTCCAAAATCGAGAAAGCTTGTGGACAAGGTAACGACACCTTCTCATCCTGTGTGGCATCAAGATAACCAAACTGATATGCTCAGAGCCTCTTGTCAGCTCGGTAAACATCGAGGAAGCCACAAGCAGTTATATATTTGACATCCATAAGTATGGAGCCGTCAACATGTTGCATAACGGATATTGGAATTCCACATGCTTGGACAAGGTGGGTTACCAATCCACTAATGCGAATATCACCTTTCTTTTTGTTGCTCTAGTGACGAAGGTGCTGGAGGAATAGAGCCGTAGGATTGGGACTCTATGGTGCATCGGGGAAGAGTGACTTGGTGATCATGGCTATGTCCGCGTTAACCATGGAACCGGTATCTCCTCTTCCCAACAGTGTATTGGCGAGGAACAAGGCGAAGTAGGGAATTGTTGGGTTCTGAATGGTGGACGTCTTCTTCTGGTAGAAGTCCCTGCCACCGTCAACAGAAATAACCTCCTAAGTTTCTCCACTTGAGACGTGATATAAATTTGTAACATTTGATTTACCATCTTGAGGGAATCCAAAAGCTTCACAAAATTGTTGAAAAGAGAGTTGATATAGTTGATGGTTTATGGTGAAGCTTACCATGCACACATTGCCTTTCTCCTTGTAGTCATCGTAGAAGGAGGCGAGGAAGTCAAAGGTGATATCACTATAGGTGTAGTAGCTTGCGTAGGCGAGGAGTGATAGCCCTACATTTGCACACATGTGGTCGAAGTCCTCCCTCAACCCTGCCACGTTGAGAAATCCATCATCGGCCCAACATGTGGGCATCACCCTCCTTGATGAAACCATGGTGTACTTGTTGTCGAGCTTAGCCCGGAGCCCCGAGCCCTCGCCATGTTGGCCCTTTCTCTTGCGAAAAATACTACCAATCTTGTTCATCTTGATGCACTAAAAAATTTCAACATTAACCTTAGTCATATAGTTTCTACACGATATACGAACGATTCTCCGTGGAGAAATTTAATCCTAACATGAGAAATCAAAAGGGAAAATAAAACAAGCTTAAGTTCATCCACTAGATCAATATGATATTTTCAACCATGGAATTCTGAATATAAAGCATGGATAGGGAGAGAAACATACTGATCTGTTGATTCCCCAAATCAAACGAACGAAATCCGCGAAGAATCAAGAATTCTAGGTAGGTTTTGAAGAGTTTGGAGAGAGAATATGAGAGAAAAAGTCAGGGGGAGGAAGAGCCCTAGCCCTGCCAACACTTTTAAGAGGTCGCGTGAACTATATGACAAGAACTATATGGGCGGGATATGTAGTTCCCACCGTATAGTTGCGGCGGCATCGAAAATTAGGGGTTTTTATGCTAGATCTCAACTATACGTGTGACACTATACAGCCGGACCAAAAATGTCCCGCCGTATAGTTGTTCATTAAACCTTCTGTATCTCGAGATTCATTTTGTGAAAAAGGGAGTCGATAACTATACAGCCAAAACTATACAGCCGGAATAATATTCCCGTTGTATAGTTGGTCATTAGACTCTCCAGGACATGTTTTTTGCCCAAATTTTTAGAGATGCTCTCTTTAATCAGAACAATATGTTTAGGCTAGTTCTTGCACATAAAACTCAAACTTAATTTTACACTTAATCTATGCTTATTCAGTCGATATTTCTACTACTTTTTGACAACTGCATCTTTATGGGCGCGCTGTTGCAAGAATGTATGTGAAAAAGTTGTAGGAATGCGATGAACATTTTAGTCTTTAATTTATTTTATTAATGTGATGGGTTGACTCCCATTAAACATTTTATTAAGAATGTTTGAATATTTCAACCCCTTCTTTGTTCTCTAATTCTTCTTTTGGGTTGCCCCTTATCAAGGGCACTTACCACTTGAACTCGTTTTTCCGATGGAATATACCTTTCTCCCGCTTCTAGCTTCTCTAGAAAATATCGGATGATTATAGCATCATAGCCATTGAAGATTATTTTTCCTTCAGCATAATCAACTGACGCTCCTATAGTACTAAGGAAAGGTCTTCCAAGTATAATAGATAATTTTTCATCCTCTAACATTTCAAGAATAATAAAATCAGTGGGAATAACACGCTCATATATTCTAAGTAGAACATCCTCAATCATACCAATGGGTTGTTTAGTGGATTTTTCAGCCATCTGTAAAATGATAGAAGTATGGGAATCCTCCCGTAATCCTAACCTTTTATAGAGGGAATATGGCATTACACTAACTCCTACACCTAAGAAACATAAGGCATTGTGAATATCAGTTTTGCCAATTGAACATGAAATAGTTGGTATTCTGGGATCTCCCAATTTAGACAATAACTTCCCATTAACAGGATAACTAGTCACCATGGCAACAGTTTCAGTTATTTCTTTCTTTCTATTAAGAATATCATGGAGAAATTTAGAATAGGTAGGAACTTTTATTGCATTCGTAAATGGAATTTCTAGACGAAGATCACCAAGTGCCTTTTTGAAGGAGTCATAGATTACCTGATCTGGTGCTTTCTTTTTGCGATCTGGATATGGAAGTTTTTGCTCACCTTTCTTATTCTTGTCTTTTAACTTTTGTGGGGGATCAGGATCTTTAGTTGCTTTCTTTTGTTGCTGCTTATCGCTTTTCTTATTTTCTACGGCAATAACTTCATCTTCATTACTTCTCTCCTTTTCTTCTCTTGGAACAATAGTCTCTGCATTAGAGTCATAGTGGTTGTCATGTGCATCATTTTGCTCCTCCAAGGTTTGGTCTTGTGTTTCTTGAGCAGTTTCATCTTGAAGATCCACCAGTGTGTCATCTTCTTGGCTTGCTTTGATCAAAGCTTTTTTACTTTCATCTTTTCAGCGTCATATTCTAGTGGTCCTAATGGTCCTGCAACAACTTCACCTCTCGTTGTAACAACATTAGGAGAAACATGAATATTTATATCATCTTTAAGTAAAATTTGATAACCAGATGCTATTTGTTCACATTGGGTTTCAATCATACTAAGGTATTTGTTAAATAATTTTATTTCTTGGCCAATCTCATCATAATTTTCCGTGAGTTCTGCCAAAATATGCTTATGTCTTTGAAATTGCTTATGCAGGTTATTATGAGATTTGGTCTGTTGATGTTTTAATTCTTGAAAAACTTTCCTAGTTTCATCTTCTTTAGTAAAAATCTGTAATAGATCTACCTTGTTTTCCTTAACACGTTCATAAGGTATACCTTTTCCTTTCATTGTTTTGCATACTTCAGGCATAATATCAGGAGTTATACGAAGTATTCCTTTTTCCATCTTAGTACCAAAATCAGTATTATAAAGAGAATCATTCTTAGCCCTAGTGGATATCAATTCCAAACAGGCTTTAGTGGTTAAAGTGTTTATCGATCCTCCCGTTGATAAGTCAAGCAACTCTCTACATTGAGTATTAATACCATGGTAAAATAAGTGGCAAACAGTTGATTCGGAATAGCCATGATTAGGAATGCTATTGATCATTCGAAAAATCTATCCCTACCTTATGGGTAGTTTTCTCCCATGTTATGACTGAAGTTGCCTATATTATTTCTAATTTCAGTTACTTTTTTAAAAGGATTAAATTTGTTTATGAATTTAACAATACAATTTTCCTATCATTTAATGTAATGACGAGGGAGAGAATATAACCAGTCTAGAGCACTACTAGAAAAACCTTCATCAGTGGCGCATCCATTTTGGCCTTCTCTGGCGCATATCGGATGCGCCATTGTTACCTCGTCATGATACTTCTATGGTGCATACTGCCAGATGCGCCACATGACTGTGTTCAGTGGCGCATTCTGGAAAATGCGTCACTGAAGTGGTATGCGCCACAGAATATCAAAACGGATGCACTACTGGTGTGTGTATCAGGTATTAACAAAAAATAGTACTGGTCCATAATTAGTGGTTGTATAGATATTATATAGTATTATACATGTATTATACACATAGTAGTAGAAACATTATATTTCACTTAGTATATGAAAACAAACATAATACAAACACGAATATAGTGCCATCATACTACTTAGAGCCCGATCGAGGTAGACAAGTGGTCATCATATTACAATACAAGTCAAAGGTGCAAATATTTATACAAGTGTTCGGTATAAAGTTCACGATCTCATCACATTACAAATGAAGTGGTCACTGCCTACACTAGAATCAAACAGAATACAACTATGATGACGGTGAGCAAGATCAAGAGCACTAGCAATATCTTCATCCGATTCTCCTTCCACAGGTGGTTCCTCCACTTGGATACCGCCTCCTCTCGAGTCGCATATCCTTTGTAGCTGTTGCCACTAAACTTGTTCACCTGTTTCTGATAGTCCTCCCACTCATCGTAGACTCCTGGAACCCAACCCTTGTACACCATGTACCACTACGTCATCTCTATAGATAAAGCATATTAGTAAATCATGCAATAGAAAGAACTAAATTGGTTCACATGCATATATGTTCACATAAACTAAAGCAAAAGATTAGTAAACATAAAAGATACCACATAGATCACAATCATAGAACTTCGACGACAACGACCACAATAGTGAAGTTTACAACATATGACCACAGTAGTATAGTTTGTGACACAACACTGCACACAGACATCTATGATAATTCTAGGCGCACACATGGATCATTGTTGAGAACTGCTAACGCTTGGCTTTGGGAATGGTAGATAGCCATCCTTCATCATCCACGTCCTGTTGTCACCCTGCTTACAAAGAATATTTTCAATCTCCCTCTTAGTCAACCCTCTGTTGTGTATTAGGACCCCTCCCCTTGTGTTGACATCTTCCATGATGATTTCTGACAACTTAACCTGGATGCGATGGAAGTCTTCTCTAAGATCATCATCGTCGCTTTGCGCCAAATTTTCGGCCCATGCATGGAGACTAGATGGCAGATTTAGATTCTGGCAATCCCGGACAAACCCTTTAAGGTGATGCATGACGTAGAAGGCCTCCTTGGCACCGCCAGTAGCCGGCTCCTTGACGCAGGGGAACTCGAGCATGTGCTTGAACACGTGTTTGTCATCCTTGATACATTCCCCCTTGCTGACGAAGGGGCATCCCTTTCTAGCGTAGCCCTCGAGAGCCTCATTTAGAACACCCCTTATTCTGGTGTAGTCTTTCTTCTTCTTCTGACTCGCCGAGTCGAAATATGTTGCTATCGAGTACTTTGTGCAAATGACGATGAGTATGCAGTATTTGTCTCTGCACAACAAGATTGAAATGGGATGTTTGAAAAGGGCAAAGGAAGAAAGCTATAAGAAAGCCTAAGTTACCAATGCTAGCGGGTGTGTGTACTTACTCGGGAAAGAAAGGCAAAAGAAGCGTGTTCGTCCTCTTGTGGTCCACCATGAACTTCTTAAGGTACGCCGTCGCCTTGGAACGCGTCTCTGATCCTTACCTCAATTGGTTATCACGCATGTAGTATGGATCCACTATCGCGATGTAGGGGGTTTATTCTCTCTTGGTCTTCATCGCCAGATTGAGCGCGAATAGGTGGACCATGTTATAGTCCAGCCGTTTTGAGAGAAACAGCTTGAAGACGTCCTCGTACGCTATGAAGAACACATCCGCGGGGGCTTCATGGATGAAGTCCACGTCCGATGGCACGTTGACAGTGAAAACCGGGTAATTTGGATCTTTGTCTTTAAGAAGTATTCCCTCTAGTGTCTTGATACTATCACTCAAAGCAAGCATATGTCCACGAGTAGGGCGAAGCAACTCCGGAGTCAGTATCGCTTCAACGGCTATATGTATCCGGGGCAAGCCATCCTCGCGGGTTGGTACGACGTCATCCTTATACCGGATCCTCTTCGGAGGAGGTTGGCTCTCGGATTTCTTACCTCTCTTCTTGTGCTTCTTCGTCTTCTGAGAAGGCTCCTCCACTGGGGATGCTAAGTGCTCAACATCCGCCTTTTGGAGGGTGCCATGGATAAAGACGAATCCAAAAGGTTTCTCCTGTTGATCGGCGGCTGGAGGCTTCTCTTGAGATAAACCACGGAAGAGCAGGAGTTGCGTGCATGTAGTGGGACGCCCACCTTGACTGTCGCGAGCAACGAAGGGTTCTTCATCCACAGCAGGCATGTACAATCCTTTGCCGGCGCCGGTGTTGATGAAGTCGTCGATGTTGACAAATTCTTCATCATCATCGTTGTTGCCACCATGTGGTGATGGTGGTGGCGGGGGCGACGGCGGTTGTGTTGCGACGGCTTCGCCTTGGGGCAGCCCACATGCTCCCAACAGTTGTTGGTGGTGATTGGTGGTGGCGAAAATGACAGGTGGCTTCCGAGGTGGTGGCCGGACGATCGAGGTGGCGCCGATTACAGCTGGCTTCCGAGGTGGTGGCCAGAAGATCGAGGTGGTGCCGGTGTGCCCCGTAAGACGAATCTGAGTCTTCGGCCATGTCAAGGGCCAGCCGTGGCATTCTGCAAGGGTCTTGTGTTCGTCGGCTCCCTGAGGTTGAAAGGGGGGGTCCATGTCATCGCACCCTGGCAACACCCGAGCAATCCGGACCCTCATCACGGCATCATCCATTGCATTGTTGTGCATCATGCGGTTCGCCGGCTGTAGGATAATTCCCTTGGCAACATCCGTCAACTCGCCGCTGGCAACTTTGTGGAGTAGTACACAAGCAGCGTCCTCAGTCAAAACACATATGTTGGGCATCATGATCGAGGTGGCAGTCACCAAAGGCGCATAAAGAAGATGAAGCGGAGTAACTAATTAGTTACCTTGGTGAGGGAGTTGAGCTCGGCTAATGTCGACACACGTCCGGTCCCGGCGGCAGGCCTATCATCAGCATTCTCCCACAGTACTGGTGCTTCCGCCGGCTGCGGCTTGGTATTTTTGGCGGGAGAAGCAGGGGGCAGATGTGCGACAACTAGATCTTGCGGCTGCGCCTCCGCAATGGTGGCCGGCGGGGTCACCAAGTCCGGCGACACGTTAACGTTGATGCTCGAGTTGCTGCCGCTAAAGCTGGGCACGTGTATCGGCCCGTGTCGACCTGCCGCATTCCAAACAGCTAGCCCCTCCATCAACCCAGGGGGATGATCGTGCGGAGCTTCTCGTCCACTAACCTATCCATTGCTTTCTCATCCACTTTTTCCTCTAATGTCTTCACCTTCAACTTTGTCTCTTCAACCTCGGATTTATCTTTAGCTGTCGACTGGTTCTTCCTCTCCCTCCTCTTCTTTGCGTCCTCTTTGTAGTACTCGGTAAATTTCATGCTCGTACCAAAGCCGGACACATGGCCAGCTGATTTTGGCGGCAAATTCTTGTCCCTCTTCTTGTAAGCGTTCGTCTCCCTATTGAAAATAGTGTCCCATGGATCCACCGTTGAATCCTGGGACGACAAGTCACCAGTAGCGTTCAATTCCTCCTCCGGCAGAGAGACAAGGAGAGGTGAACCCATGCATTTAGATTCTTGGCTTATTTATTTTAATTAGAAACTCTTGAGAGATCCGCGGTAAATTCCTTACCAACTCCTCCTCAAAGTCCTTCACTTCCGGGTCGTCGGTGACGAAATCCCCTATAATAGGGTCCAGGTGGTAGCGGTCCCGGACAAAGTTTCGAAGCTGCAGGTCCTGATTTTATGCCATGGGTTCTCTTTACCCAGGCGTTCAAGATCGGCGTCCTCCATGTCCCAAATGGGTTGTTTCCCTCTGTATCCGCCGCTTCCAAGCCGGTGGTTACCTATGTTCTGCTCTCGCATACTCTTTCCCCACTTAGTCCATGCTTTAGAGTCAACGGTAGCTAAGTCCGCCTTGAATATCTTGAACTCTTCTTCGTCGAGCATCAGATTTTTCCTACTTATAATCTCCCAGCTTTCACCTTTGTCAGTGCTGTTCTTTACCCGGGTTTTCCATCTGCTCAAGGCGTTGACCATCTTTGTCAGTGCTAGTTTGTTCACCGGGATCTTTCTCTCCAGGTTTCTGAACTTCTTTGGGAATGTGTATCGCTTGTGAAACTTCTTAATGAGGTTCTCGACCAAAGCCTTATTAGGAGCACTTTGGAGGTACTTCGTGTTGATCGACATGCTTTCCCGGACGATGCACCCGAGTTGCATGCTGTAACCGCAGGCAATCGATGCAGGTGCAATGGGTTGGCCACTTTCTGTGAACTCGGTGTACTCATCACACATGTTGGCGAGCACTTGTGGCTTCCGATCCTTAATCTCCTCCTCCTCCTCCTCCTCCTCCTTCTTCTTCTTCTTCTTCTTCTTCTTCTTCTTCTGTATAGCGGCCGGATTGCCGCTACCGCCATCCATGGTGGTGTCATCCTCCTCCCTGCCTTCACTAGTTCTGTCGTATTCGTTGTCGTCCCCCTCATAATCTGGATCTTCCTTGTTGCCCTAGCACCTACGACGACGGTCGCTAGTGGTGGTGTCTGATGACTCCTTGATGGCGCCAGAAAACTTGTTGGTTGATGTGGAGTCTTGTTGGGAACCCCAAGAGCAAGGTGTGAAGAGTACAACAACAAGTCTTCCCTCAGTTGAGACCGAGGTTATCGAACCAGTAGGAGGAAGGAAACGTCACACAGGTGTTGCAAGCAACGCGGAGACCTACACAACACAAACTCAAGACTTTGCCCCAACGAATCAGTGAGGTTGTCAAGCTCACCGGTTTGCTGTAATAAAGGATTAAATGTATGATGTGGAAGGTAATGGTTTGCATCAAGTAAACAAGTAATAGTGGAAAATGTATCAATGGTAAAGATTGGACTGGGGTCCATAGTTCACTAGAGGTGCTCTCCTTAGATAAAAAACATGGCATGAAGGGTAAACAAATTATAGCGGGGAAATTGACAGGAACTGAGCAAGGCATAACAATGCAATTACTAGCCAGAAAGATCATATGAAGTTGATTGGGCAATACAACAATATAAATAGACCGTAATCCAACTGCATCTATGACTAGAGGTCCACCATCAGGTTATCATCCAAACCCCCTCCAGTATTAAGTTGCAAGCAACAGACAACTGCTTTAAGCAAAGTGTGTAAGGTAAACAATCCACATGTTCCCTGAACAAGGGACCGTTGTTTTCTCCCTAGTAGCAACAACACATCTACAACCGAAGAGATTTCTGTCACTTCCCTTGGAAACTAGAGGCATGGACCCACTATCGAGCATAAATACTCCCTCTTGGAGTCACTAGCAACTACTTGGCCAAGATAACCACTAGCAACGGAGAGCATGCAAGATCACAAACAACACAGACATGATAGAATCATAAAGATAGAACATTAATCAAACCAACATAATAATATCAATATCCATCGGATCCCCACAAACACAACATGCATGATTACAAATAAATTAGATCTTGATCATGAACGAAGATCACAAGATCTATACATGAAAGCACAAAGGAGGAGATACAACCATCTAGCTACTACATGTACCCATAGTCCAATGTGGAACTACTCACAAATCATACCGGAGAGAAGGCATCCGGGATGATCTCCCCTCCGGCAGGGTGCCGGGAAGAGCTTCAGACCCCCCGATCTATGGACGATGGTGGCAGTGGCTACAGACGGTTTCGTGGATTTCTGATCGGGTACCGAGAGTTTCTGTATCGAGGGCTTCTTTTAGGCGAAGGGGCAAGTCTGAGAGGTGACCAGGGTCGCCAAACCCTACCCAGGCGCGGGTCCACCTAACCCCGCGCCTAGGGGGAGGGGGGGTTGGACTCCCTGGCCCGCTTCTCCGGCTCTCCTCTGGACTTCTTGTTCCCCACGGAAAGTTATTGACTTTGGCGTTTGTCCCGTCCAATTTCGAGAATATTTCTTTACTAACTTTTCTGAAACCAAAAACAGCAGAAAACAGGCATCTGCCACTGTTGCAACTTGTTAATAGGTTAGTACCAGAAAACATGTAAAAACACCTCAAAGTGTAGACAAGTAAAGCAAAGTAGATACTAAACAAGCATGGAGCATCAAAAATTATAGATACGTTTCCAACGTATCAGCATCCAACTCCTGCTCGTCCTCGAGTAGGTAAGTGATAAAAGAATAATTTTTGAGGTGACATGCACCCTCACAATAAAGATCCAACCATTTGCAAACATTGAAAGCTGGGATCAAAGAACTCTAAACATGTGCATGAAAGTTGGAGTTCTAACAATAGGACATAGTAATTATGCATGCAACATCGCAAGCTACAAACAAAGATCATGAATAATATGCATTGAAAAACGTTTGTTTGTTTCAAATGTAGAAAACATAGCATAATGGCAATCGGCTTGTCCCTCATAGAGTAGCAATATAATGCATAGGACACCTGCAAAGTTCACAAGGGTGACTAGAAACAGATAGCACATGAACAAGTAATAACACAATATGCATCAATTAATAAGCTTTGGAACATTGCACACAAAATGACAACTATGATCTCTTAATGGTGCCTAAAGCTAGAAGGTGGAGACTCAAATAATGGTGGAAGAAAGGCCTTTTTGTAAAGGAAGCAGTGATTACAAGTTTCAAAAAGAGCTTCCAAAAATTATGGTACTTGTTAGCTTTCAGCCCTCATTGCCCCTATCATAAGCATCTTGAAGTGGTTAAGGTTAAAGTGGCAAAGCTGGAGTATATTCTTGACAAAGTATAAGTTGGAAATCTCATGCCCCTTGAATACGAGGGCCACACCTCATGCATACTCAACTTTGGGCCAGGTAAGTTCTTGTCACTCTAAGTATTTGCATATCATTGAGAACTGCCAACGGGGTACCCCTTGCACATGGTACAAGAGCTTTCACATAACCAAAATGACAAGGCAAGCAGACAATGAGCATCTCAGCAATCTTTTTATTTACCATATGCATAGCTTTTTATTGAGGATGCTTCATAGATAGCTCACTATGGTGATGCTGCAAGTTTCCACCATGATTAGGCATGGCTTAGGCTAGCGGCCCAAACGTTTCTCTAACACAGAATACAAACTCCATGGACTTACAAGTCCTCTCTTTATTCCACACCGGTGACATCCATAGACAAAAGAACATGATATCAACTGAGTACAACAAGGTACAAGTGCAATGTTGAAAATGTTCCCCGTGACAGAACGGTTCTGCTAATCCCAACTTATAAGTGCAAGCATATACAACAAAGTTGCCTCAATGGTTCAAGTTTACAAAGAATATAATGTTCCATCAAGTTCGTGAGGGCTTTAATCACTAAGTTTTCACATAACAAAATATTTTTTAACTGGAAGATAGTTGAAAACAAAATATACTTGGAATGGTGTAGCACACCATGCATAGGAGTTTATAGTGGACACTTGGAATAACTTGGTTTCTTGGGAGTTGGAAGCAAGAGTAGAACTTACTCATACAAGTGGAGGATAGCAAAAGACTGGGAGCAACCAACTAAGAGAGCAATAATGGCCATAATTATGCAATGCAACAAAGCAAAATAATCAAAGCAAAGAGTGGTACTACAAGTCAAGGACTAAATGATCATAGAGGCTAACAGTGACTTGTCATAGTAATAACATGGTGTGAGCATGTGCCAAGTCAACCCAAGCAAAGCATCAAAGGAAAATACCACAATACTATGCTTTTTCATGCTAAAACAACGCATAATTTCTTCAAGGCACACTAAGCAATCCCAATTGTTTGGAACAAGACATGCTACAACAATAATCACTAAGCATAATTCTAAAACAACACCTATCATGTCATGCTAAAGTCTTAGTCACAGTCAATGCAAGCTCCTCTTGCACTTCAAGCAAGAACTTACTACTCCTTTCCAAACACCAAACAAACTTATTTGTAAAACAACACAGCGAGAGCAGGGGTCCAAACTACTAAAGCAAACCAAGAACTAAGCAAAGCAAACGAAAACTAAGACACTCCAAGAACAACACAACTGTGCATGAAACAATAAAAGTGAAGTGTCTAGACAGACCTGAGCTTTTTATTGATGAAGGGGATGCCTTGGGCATCCCCAAGCTTTGACGCTTGTACCTCTTGGATATTTCTTGGGGTGACACCATGGTGGCATCCCCAAGCTTGAGCTTTTGTCCATTCTTCATCTCATTGCATCACTCTCTCTACACACCTAAAATTTTTCCTTCATACAAAACTTCACACAATCTTCATTAGCAACATTAGCTTATTCAAAAGGTATTAGACCACTGGCAAAGCTTTGGGACAGCAAGGATTTTCACTAAAAACACAAGCTACTGAAGTAACTCCTCCAAAGAAACTCAATTTACCTGAAGAGAGCTCAAAAAGGAATCAATAAGAAGCAAATGCAAATAATGGCAGAAATCTGTCAAAACAGACCAGCAGGTAGAAACGATTTTTTTCGAACAAATTCTGTTGATCAAATCAAAAAGTGTTGAACTAACGAAAGTTATACAACATACTGAGGGATTTATTCGTAAATTTTAAGATCAATCCGAGTTATAGAGCCTCCTCACGATTTTTTTGGTGGAGGACATAAATCTGTTTCGGGACAGCAACTCCCCAAATCTTAGTTCCCTTTCATTAGAGGTCATTCTTGGCACAAAAAGCAAACAAAAAGGATAAGGAGAGGTCATTACAGTAGTAATAACTTCCAAGACTCAAGGAAACTCTTGGGTTATCTCCCAACAAGTACTTTTCTTTAACGCCTTTAAGTTAGGCACAAGATGCAAGAAATCAAGTATTTTCAAATGAAGAAGCATGAACATCAAACCTTGCTTTCAAAGGAGGAGAAAAAAGCAACTTGTCTTTCCTCATAGGGAAGTGTTCAATACCTTTTTTTAATGGAAATTGATATTTAATGGTGCCTTCTTTCATATCAATGATGTCACCAATAGTTCTATGAAAAGGTCTTCCCAAAGTAATATGACAAGAAGCATTGTATTCAACATCCAAAACATAGAAATCAACACGGACATAAGCATTGTTAACCATAATGAGAACATCATTAACACTTCCCATGAGTTTCTTCTTAGAATTATCATTAAGTGGGACATCCAAACAACAATCTTCCAAAGGTGGCAAATCAAGCATTTCATAAATCTTCCTAGGCATAATAGAGACACTAGAACCAAGATCACATGAAGCTTTGAGATCAAAGTCATTCACTTGCATATTAATAATGGGTTCCCAACTATCTTCTACTTTCCTAGGAATAGAAGCTTTGTGTTTTAACTTCTCTTCCTTAATTTTAACAAGAGCATCTTTAATGTGTTTGGTGAAAGCAACATGCATATCACTAGCATCAGGACTTCTGGCAAGCTTTTGCAGGAACATAATCATTTCAGAAATATTGCAACCATCAAGATCAAAATCAAACTTAGCATCACTAGTAGTAGAATCATTAGGCTTAGGCATTATAGGAAGAGAATATGAACTTCTTGTGGTTTAATGGCATCCATATTGGTCGTGGTGATAGTGCACACACTATTGTTTCTAGCAATTTCAGCTTCCCTTTCCCACTTAGCATGAAGTTGGGCTAACAGTCTAACATTTTCATCAATAGTAACTTGTATGGCATGAGTAGCAGCAAAGGTACTTTCCATGGTTTTAGGTTTAGCAGCCATTTTATTGATCAAAGAGGACTATGCTTAAGACAAAGAGGAAATATTTTTCTCAGCACTCAAATTTTTTGACTGTAAACTAGGAATTTCTCTATTCAGATTCTCAAGCTGATGACTAATATTTTTCAAGATAACAAATTGTTCTTCCATAGTTTTAGTGAATATCTTGTTTTGCTCATATTGCATCTGCATAAAGATTTTAGTGGATCTTTCAACTTATAGAATCCTATCTTCACTAGGAATTCTAGATCTACCATGATAATTATTTCCATTATTAGGAGGATAAGGACTATAATTGTTGTTACTACCAAAATTATTCCTATAGGCATTTTTGTTGAAATTGTTGTTTCTAATGAAGTTCACATCAACTTGCTCTTCTTGAGCAACCAAAGAGGCTAAGGGAACATTATTTGGATCTAAAGGAGCTTTCCCATTAACAAGCATAGCCATGATAATATCAATCTTATCACTCAAAGAGGAGATTTCTTCAACAGAATTTACCTTCTTACCATGTGGAGCTCTCTCAGTGTGCCATTCAGAATAATTAACCATCATATTATCAAGGATTTTTGTTGCAACACCCAAGGTGATGGTCATAAAGGTACCTCCAGCAGCCGAATCCAATAGATTTCTTGAAGAGAAGTTCAAACATGCATAAAAAGTCTGGATAATCATCCAAGCAGTAAGTCCATGAGTGGGACAATTCTTAACTAAAGATTTCATTCTCTCCCAAGCTTGAGCAACATGTTCATTATCAAGTTGTTTAAATTTCATAATATCACTTCTCATAGATATAATCTTAGCAGGAGGGTAGTACTTTGATGGTGCCTTCTTTTCTTTGAGGCACAAGAAGCAACAAGAATCAAGTATTTTCAAATGAAGAAGCATTAACATCAAATCGTGCTTTCAAAGGAGGAGCAAAAAGCAACTTCTCTCTCCTCATAGGGAAGTGTTCAATACCTTTCTTGAATGGAAAATGATATTTGATGGTGCCTTCTTTCATATCAATGATGGCACCAACTGTTCTAAGAAAAGGTCTTCCTAAAGTAATAGGACAAGAAGCATTGTATTCAACATCCAAAACATAGAAATCAACAGGGACATAAGCATTGTTAACCATAATGAGAACATCATTAATACTCCCCATGAGTTTCTTCTTAGCATTATCATTGAGTGGGACATTCAAATAACAATCTTCCAAAAGTGGCAAATCAAGCATTTCATAAATCTTCCTAGGCATAATAGAGACACTAGAACCAAGATCACATGAAGCTTTGAGATCAAAGTCATTCACTTACATATTAATAATGGGTTCCCAACTATATTCTACTTTCCTCGGAATAGAAGCTTTGTGTTTTAGCTTCTCTTCCTTAATCTTAAACAAGAGCATCTATAATGTGTTTGGTAAAAGAAACATGCATATCACTAGCATCAAGACTTCTAGCAAGATTTTGTAGGAACATAATCACTTCAGAAATATTGCAACCATCAATATCAATATCAAACTTAGCATCACCAGTAGTAGGATCAATAGGCTTAGGCATAGTAGGAGGAGGAATAGGGGCTACTTGTGGTTTAGTGGTGATAGTGCACACACTATTGTTTCTATCAATTTCAGCTTCCCTTTCCCACCTAGCATGAAGTTGAGCTAACAGCCTAACATTTTCATCAATAGTAACTTGTATGGCATGAGCAGTGGCAAAGGTGTTTTCCATAGTTTCAGGTTTAGCAGCCATTTTATTAACCAAGGAAGTTTGAGCTTCAGACAATGAGGATATATTTTTCTCAACAGTTAAAAGCTTTTCCTCTATAGTCTTATTGAAAGTGGTTTGTTTACTAATAAAGTCCTTGAGAATTACTTCAAGTTCAGAGGGGGAACTTCTAGCATTATTGTAAGAGATTCCATAGGAATTGCCATTATTAGGAGGATAAGGCCTATAATTGTTGTTGCCACCAAAATTATTCCTATAGGCATTGTTGTTGAAATTGTTGTTTCTAATGAATTTCACATCAACTTGCTCTTCTTGAGCAACCAAAGAGGCTAAGGGAACAATATTAGGATCTAGAGGAGCTTTCCCATTAACAAGCATAGCCATAATGACACAAATCTTTTCACTCAAAGAGGAAGTTTCCTCAACATAATTTACCTTCTTACCATGTGGATATCTGTCAACATGCCATTCAGAGTAGTTAACCATCATATTATCAAGGAGCCTTGTTGCAGCACCCAAGGCGAGTCCCATAAAAGTACCTCCAGCAGCAGAATCCAACAGGTTTCTTGAGGAGAAGTTCAAACCTACATAAAAAGTTTGGATAATCATCCAAGCAGTGAGTCCATGAGTAGGGCAATTTTTAACCAAAGATTTCATTCTTTCCCAAGCAAGAGCAACATGTTCACTATCAAGTTGTTTAAATTTCATAATGTCACTTCTCATAGCAATAATATTAGTAGGAGGATAGTACTTTCCAATAAAAGCATCTTTACACTTAGTCCAAGAATCAATACAATTTTTAGGCAAAGATAGCAACCATTATTTAGCTTTTCCCCTCAAAGAGAAAGTAAAAAGGCTGAGCTTAATAATATCTCCATCTACATCCTTATACTTTTGCATCTCACAAAGTTCAACAAAGCTATTAAGATGGGCAGCAGTATCATCAGAACCAGCACCCGAAAATTGCTCTCTCATCACAAGATTCAACAAAGCAGGCTTAATTTCATAAAAGTCAGCATCAGGAGAAGATGGAGCAATAGGTGTGCTTATGAAATCATTGTTGTTGGTGCTAGTGAAGTAACACAACTTGGTGTTCTCAGCAGAGTTCATTTTGGCAAAGGTGGGCAAGCCAAAAACAGTAGCAGCAGCTAGAGAAGGAACTAATTTTTTGTGTTTTTGAATAAAGCAAGCAAACCAAACTAGACTAATTTTTTTGGTTTTTTGAAAAGAGGCAAACAAAACCAAGCAAACGAAACAAAGAAAACTAAAAACAAAGTAAAGATAAAGGAAGTGAAGGACTCCCCAAGTGAAGACATCCTTATCCTCCCTGGCAACGGTGCCAGAAAACTTGTTGATGACTCCTTGATGGCGCCAAAAAACTTGTTGGCTGATGTGGAGTCTTGTTGGGAACCCCAAGAGCAAGGTGTTAAGAGTAGAACAGCAAGTCTTCCCTCAGTTGAGACCGAGGTTATCGAACCAGTAGGAGGAAGGAAACGTCACACAGGTGTTGCAAGCAACGCGGAGACATGCACAACACAAACTCAAGACATTGCCCCAACGAACCAGTGAGGTTGTCAAGCTCACCAGTTTGCTATAACAAAGGATTAAACGTATGGTGTGGAAGGCAATGGTTTGCAGCAAGTAAACAAGTAACAGTGGGAGATGTATCAATGGTAAAGATTGGACCGGGGTCCATAGTTCACTAGAGGTGCTCACCTTAGATAAACAACATGGCATGAAGGGTAAACAAATTACAGAGGGGCAATTGACAGGAACTGAGCAAGGCATAACAATGCAATTACTAGCCAGAAAGATCCTATGAAGTTGATTGGGCAATACAACAATATACATAGACCGTAATCCAACTGAATCTATGACTAGTAGTCCACCTTCAGGTTATCATCCGAACCCCCTCTAGTATTAAGTTTCAAGCAACAGACAACTGCTTTAAGCAAAGTGTGTAAGGTAAACAATCCACATGTTCCATGAACAAGGGACCGTTGTTTTCTCCCTAGTAGCAACAACACATCTACAACCAAAGAGATTTCTGTCACTTCCCTTGGAAACTAGAGGCATGAACCCACTATCGAGCATAAATACTCCCTCTTGGAGTCACTAGCAACTACTTGGCCAAGATAACCACTAGCAATAGAGAGCATGCAAGATCACAAACAACACATACATGATAGAATCATAAAGATATAACCATTAATCAAACCAACATAATAATCTCAATATCCATCGGATCCCCGCAAACACAACATGCATGATTACAAATAGATTAGATCTTGATCATGAACGGAGCTCACAAGATCTATACATGAAAGCACAAAGGAGGAGATACAACCATCTAGCTACTACATGGACCCATAGTCCAAGGTGGAACTACTCACAAATCATACCGGAGAGAAGGCCTCCGGGATGATCTCCCCTCCGGCAGGGTGCCGGGAAGAGCTTCAGATCCCCCCGATCTAGGGACGATGGTGGCGGCGGCTACAGACGGTTTCGTGGATTTCTGATCAGGTACCGAGAGTTTCTGTATCGGGGGATTCTTATAGGCGAAGGGGCGAGTCCGGGAGGCGACCATGGTCGCCAAACCCTACCCAGTCGCGGGTCCACCTGACCCCGCACCTAGGGGGGTTTGGCCTCCCTGGCCCGCTTCTCCAGCTCTCCTCTGGACTTCTTGTTCCCCATGGAAAGTCATTGACTTTGGCGTTTGTCCCGTCCAATTCCGAGAATATTTCTTTAATACTTCTCTGAAACCAAAAACAGTAGAAAACAAGCATCTGGCACTGTTGCAACTTGTTGATAGGTTAGTACCAGAAAACATGTAAAAAGCACCTCAAAGTGTAGACAAGTAAATCAAAGTAGATACTAAACAAGCATGGAGCATCAAAAATTATAGATACATTTCCAACGTATCAGTGTTATTCTCATCTCCTCCGCCTCCTCATGCTCTTGGGACGGCCCCCGGAACGACTTGTTGGCCTCTTGGGCTAGATCCTCGACGCTCTTGTGTTTAGAAGGACCGGCCTCGTCGTCGGTCGACATGTTTGTGCTTTATTATTAAAAAAAGAGGCAAAAAGTTAGCACAAATATCGACCGAAAAATTGGGCATGACCTTTGCTAATTTTTGGACCTACGAGTTCCCATTTCTCAACCGAAACGGAAGTGAATCAACACTTCGGGAGAAACGAGCAACTCAATTGAAATCCCTGCAAGAAAAAACACCCAGCCCCATTGATAACCCCATTGACACCATCCATCAGCATCCAACACCATCTCATTCACAAAATAAACAAACTCCGCAGCACCATTTAATAACATATAAAGCAATAGCAGTACATATAAAGCAATAGAAGATGAACCAGTACATGCTTCAGTGGTGAAGATCACCTGCCCAGGTGCTCTTTTTCTGAGTTAGGCATGGCCACACAAAAAACTGGCTGGATGCACTGGTCACGGGTTACAGAAAAAACTGGCTAGATGCACAATTCCCAGGTTCTCTTTTTAGAGGGGAGCTCTAGGTTCCCTCGAACCCAGGTCACAGGAGTAAGTTTATTTCAGAAATGAAGGAATGACAAAATTTATAGGAGTATACAATACAAAGCTCTTATATTAAAACTGGCTGGATGCACCGGTCTAGTAACTAAGACAGAAATGTAAGATGAGTACAAATCAGATTTATTTACTAGGGATTTGGGATTTATTTACAAATCAGATTTATTTACTAGTTTGCAGTAATAGGAATGATGTTGTTTGAGCAAAAATAAATGCAAATAAGCATCCATTTTCCTTGTTGATTTGGGATTCAAATCATAGTCCAGTATAGATTTTTATGGCAGCATGCTTCAGAAAGTTGACAGCAGATCAAATTCTCATAGTAGGACAGTAGTTCTAAAAAACTAGTAGCCCATAGAGATCTTCTTGTAAAATCACTAGTATCCCACAGATTAAAGCATAGTACCCTAAATCTAGAACCCTCAATCCAGATTAAAGAAGGACAGTAGTAACCCTCAATCTAGATTAAAGCAGGACATAGTAGCCCACAAATCTTATCATAGTAGGACAATAGTTCTAAAACACTAGTAGCCCATAGATTTTACTCAGTAGACAGTGTAGAGCATAACATAGTAATCTGAGTGCCATAGTACAGAATTTTAATCAGCAGACAGTGTAGAGGTGCACGCCTAGGACGGACCCCTAATCAGAAAACTACAGAGCATGCCTAGGAACCCTACTGCGGTGCCCAGGAACCCTAATCAGCAAACGAAATTCAGAGATGTACCTGCGGTGGCGAGATGGCGCAGGATGGGGAGGTGGTCGTGGCGGCGGTTCTCCTGCTGCGGGATGGGCTCCCCCTCTACAGGCTCCTCCTCCACGGGCGCAGGACTGCCCTTCTCCTCCTAGGTCGCGCGCGGGTCGGGCTCCTCTTCCACGGGATCCGACGGCGGCCCTGGCTGGCTCCCTCCCTCGTAGGCTCCTCCTCCACAAGCTACAATAGCGACGACGGCTAGCTGGCCTCCTCCTCCTCCGGTGCATGTGTGCGGCGCTAGGGTTCGTGCGGCCGGCGCTAGGGTTCTGGGTCGCGGGCTTGGCGATTTTGATTTGGGGAAAGGTTGGAATGAAGTGGGGAAGGGGAAGGCCGAACCGTATTTTGGCTAAGTTTGAAACTTTTGTGGCGCATTCCTACAATATGTGCCACAGAATGTCTAACTTCTGTGGCGCATATTGTAGGAATGCGCCACATAATATGTGCACTTGGTCCAAAAGAAGTGCGGCGTTGTAGTTTGCATCAAACACTCACTTAGCCTAGTGGTCACCAGTCCTGGCTCTAAACCTGGGAAGCCTAGGTTCGAATCCTAGCTGTCTTAGACTTTTTTCTTTATTTAAAAAATATTTTTAATTGTATGTGACAAATATATTTACTTATGTTATATTAAAACAAGAAAGAACAAATATATATATGTTACAAATATATTTAAATATCACGATATATGTTTTAGTCTCTAACTAATACACAAAAAAGGTCACACGTCATCATGTGATGTGTCGAGCCAGCCTCTCTTCACAATCTTCTTGCCCTTTTTCTTCGTGGTTGAATACTTTAGCCCGGGCACTATGAGATTTGTTATCGTGAACAGACAACCTTTAGTAGGTAGTATGGTCTTTCTTCTTACTGTAGTAGTAGTAGGCATGTTGAAGTACTTGTCAAATTCCTCTTCGATCTTCGAATTGCCGTTCTTGTCGAAGTCTTGCTCGTTGGCGGATCCTTTCATTCAGATGATGCTCCTCTTGCCCCTCCTCACTACAACACGACTGGGCTTTGATGGGTCTGTAATAAAGAAACATTGTTCAACTTGGCTAGCGAGTATCCACAGCTCATTTTTCGCGGAGGCCTTCTTTGCCGACTTGGCATCGGGTATAACATAGGTGGTGAAATACCGACCTTCTTTTTTGACGTTCTCGGCCCATCTAACACGGAACATCGGTACCGTCTCTCCACAGTAGTCGAGCTACCATATCTTCTTGATCCTTCCGTAGAATCTTTCCATGACAATAGTCTCGTCATCGGCGGAGGACATCATAATTACTCCTGAGTTTTGATATTCGCTATTCATGTCCTTTTCCTCGGTGTAGAATCTATAACCGTTGATGTCGTACGACTAATAGGTCTTTACGTTGGGCCCTTTGACAAGGAGAATATGAGTTGTTGATCTTCCGTAGAAGGCGTCTGCGGGGGATTGTCGAGCAGCCTTTTCTTGAACCAACCCGTGAAGATGGAGTTGTGTTCTACATATCCTTTCTTCCTCGGGCGGGACCGGTCCACGTACTCCTGATCGATCAAGCTTTTGTGCTCTTCCACCCAAGGGCTGACCAATTCAATGTGTTGTAGAGCGACTCAGTGTGCCCTGCCAAAGTCGGCGCATTGATTAGCAATGCCGTGCAGTGAGCGGTGGCCCTCGCGGTGACCATACCCAGCGAGCTTGCCGAGGTGCTTCTTCGTGGGTATTCCAACATCCTCGTTCTCGGTGGTTAGATAATTCTGGCAAAAAGAGATGCACTCGTAGATCAGAAAGCTCTTGGCTATGCTTCCATCTGGACGGGACCTATTGCGAACAAACCCTTTGATGACACCGTTTAGCCTTTCAAACGACATCATGTTATGCAGTAATGTCGGCCCGAGCTGGATGATGTCATCCACGACAGGGATAAGTAGATGCACCATGATGTCGAAGAATGCGGGCGGAAAGTAAATATCGAGCTCGCATAGTATCACCACGATCTCTTCCTGTAGCCTGTCGAGCTGCTTCATGCCGATCGACTTCCTAGAGATGACGTCAAAAAAGTTGCACAGGAACAACGTCTCACAGACGTGCTCGTCCATTATCCCTCATATGGCAACTGGAAGTATATGTGTCATCATCACGTCACAGTCGTGGGACTTCATACCGTTGAACCTCTTCTTAGCTACGTCGAGATATCTGCTTATCTTTCCTGAGTAACCGTGAGGAACTTTGACTCCTAGGAGGCACCTGAAAAACTGCTCGATCTCCTTCTGAAACAGAGTGAAGTAGGCAGCGTGAAGTACAACCACCTCATTCTTCTTAACCCTTTTGCGGCAACCCTGAGTCCCTTCCATTTGATCGTCATCATCATCACTATCAGGGTACTGAAGCTCCTTCTTGATGCCAAGCAATTTTAGGTCGTTTCTTGCTTTCGACCCATCCTTGGTCCTCTCCGACATGTTGAGGAGAGTTTCAAGCAGACTCTCGGTAACGTTCTTCATGATGTGCATTACATCAAGGCTATGGGGCGTGTGGAGGACCTTCCAGTATGGCAGGTCCCAGAAAACAGACCTCGCTTTCCATACACCTAGAAGCGGCTTTGTCCTTGGTCGCTTCTTTCCTGGCGTAGGGCACTCATCCCAATTATTCAGAAGCTGCTCGATTTCTTCGCCGCTCCTCGTACGCAGGGATCTTTCGATCTCGTCTTTACCATTGAACAGTTCATCGCGTTTTCTCCATGGGTGATCCATGCGTAGACACTTTAGAGTCCCTTGGAACACGGTTTTCGAAGACCCGGGATCCTTGGGTAGCTGGAGATGCAGGGTCTTATCCATCCACTTGACACATGCATTGTGTCCGTGGTTCACCTGGGCCGATACATATGCGTAACCAGGATAGTCCTGCACTGTCGTGAGCAACGCGGCTCTCAGAGGGAAATATTCTTTAGTGTAGGCGTCCCACGTACGGGCTGGCATCTCCCACAACGTGGCTAACTCCTCTTTCAACAGCCCGAGATAAAGATGCATATCGACACCTGGCTGTTTTGGCCCCTGAATAAGAATGCTCATGTGTTCGTACCTTTGCTTTGTGTAGAGCCACGGGGGGATGTTGTACGACCATACAAACACGGGCCAGGTGATATGCGTGCTACTCTGGTTGCCAAAAGGATTGAGTCCATCGGTGCTCATACCTAGCCTGACGTTCCTTGCATCGCCCCCCGAACTCTTCGAACTCGATGTCCAATGCATTCCACTGGCTAGCGTCTGAAGGGTGTGTTAGGATTGCCCTTCTCTGGATCATCTTCGGGTTTCTCCCTTTCTGCGTGCCATTGCATTAGCTTTGCTTCCTTAGGATCTATGAAATATCTATGTAGACGGGGAGTGATAGGAAAGTACCATACCACTTTTCGAGGAACTTTCTTGTTCCCTCTCTTGTACCGTCCATGGCCGCACACCGGACATGTGCTTCTCTCCGCGTACTCGTTACGATAAAGTGCACAATCATTGATGCATGTGTGGTATTTAATGTGCGGTAGGTCGAGAGGGCACACGATTTTCTTGGACTCCTCTATACTTGTTGGCAATGTGTTCCCGTTAGAAAGACGATCATGCCATAATTGCATGTTAGCATTGTAGCTCACGTCGGTCCATTTGTGTTCTGCCTTCATCTCTAGAGCCTTGAGCGTTACACTCAGGCGTGTATCCTCGGGCCAACACCCAGGATACAATGAAGTCATCCCATCTATCTCCATTTGCGCCAGCTTAGCTTTCTCTCTCGCTGCAGCTTTGGCGTTGCTCGTCTCCTTGAGAAGCAGTTCCTGAACATGAGGGTCCCTTAACACCGAAGTTAGCACCGTCTGGGTGTTCGCTTCTTATCCTTCTTCATGATGGTCATTCCCCTCGACATCTCCTTCTTTGTCATGATGATCATGCCCACCGGTATATTCTTCGTCATCATGACAATGCCCGCCAGGAGACTCTTCGTCTTCTCGCCCGCCCACGTCTTCATGATGACCACCACCATTTACTGTCGGCTCCTCGTCGAAGTCGTCGCACATGAAACCGCGCCTGAGCAGGTGATCCTCCAATTGTCCAGAATCAGGGTCGATCCAGCGCTAGAGTTTGCATGTTCGACATGGAAATCTTATCTGGGTCTTGTTGTTCCGAATCATGTCCGCCTTTGCGTCTTTCTTATACCTAGTAACTCGATCTTCGCTCATCTTGAAAACCATGGTAGCCTGCGTGGTATGCACGTATATAGCAAAAGACAGAGTAGGTTAATTAGAAACCACACCTCATGCACACACAAACACACATGCATGGTCGCCGGAAAAATTTGGCATGACCTTTCCTAAAAGTAGGACATATGGGTGGTGTAAAAATTTGCCGAAATGGAAATGAATCAACATTTCGGCAAACATACATGAACCACACCGGGGCAGACAAGAAAAAACAAGAAACTTCTTCCCATGCAAACATTCATGCACCACACAAGCTTCATGCACAAACATCATCTTCGTGCCATGCATCGCATGTACACACCGCCCGTGCGACAAGATTTACACCTACAAAACATGCATATTCATGGCCAATTACTCACCGGGTAGATTGAATACCGAGTCGAGAGAGCGATGTGAGAGTGTGGACCAATATATCTATGGAGAGATAATGGTACACAAATAGAGATGTGGAGGAGAAAAGTAAGTGTGTTTTAGATCTACTAGTTGGAGAAAGGCTTTCCCTAACCAATCTATCAACTATAGTAGGTTTAAATACAATAACATGTAGAAAATTATGGGCACAATGGGGTGGGAGGGAGGAGGAAGACAAACTGAGAGGAGGGGGAAGAAGGATGTGAAATGGATGGTGGTAGATAGAGGGGTGTAAAGCTGCCACCTTTTTGTGCAGATCTGGATGCAGGGTTTTGTGGCGCATATTGGATATATGCGCCACAGAAGATTGAACTTATGTGGCGCATATTGCACATATGCGCCACAGAACCTTGCACTAGGTGGGCCCACATATTGTCGGTCAGAGCCCGGTCAAAAGCAGATCTGGACTCAGTGTTCTATGGCGCATATGGGCGATATGACAGGAGTTCAAAACTTCTGTGGCGCATATAGCCAATATGCTCCACAGAACCCTGCGTCCAGATCTCGACAAAATTAAAGGTGGAAGCTAGATGCTTTAATGACACCCCTCTATATATCCACACTCCATGTCCAAAGCATCATCCCTGCCCCTGATGTCTTCTTCCCACAACTCGTCGGAATACTTGCTGGAGAGCACAACCCGCTCGCGTTCCCTGCAGCCTACTCGAAGTGGAGAGGCGAGGTCGAGGGGTAGTGCTCATAGTCAGCCGCCGCGGGATTTGGAGGTAAACCTAATCGAGGAGGAGGCCAGGCTGCAGCACGAGTCCCTCTACAACAAGGCCATGAGGTTGTACGCCGTGCTCGCGTCCCCGGAGGAGAGGGCGCGCATGGTGGAACCAATCGGGTAGCGACCGGTGCTCGACCCCGACGTGTCCATGGAGGAGCACGTCCGCAGGCTGCAGGCGCGCGTGAACAGGGAGGTTTGGCATCTTCCACCGCCATCTCCCCCACCAGCTCTGTGAAGGAATTTGCAATGTTTGTAGTTTGTGAATTTGCAATGATGTATGCCATTGTTGTTTTGCTGTTCAAGGGATATGCACATGTGCATTTGCAATGATGTATGCCACTGTCTATCTAGTAGATTGTCTAGTATTCTACCTATGCCACTGGTACTTGTTTAGTTGGGAAAAACAAGAGGAAAATGTGTACTAGAAACACTCAACATATTCTGAGTAGCACGCACCATTCCATGGCGCATATTTCAGATATGCGCCACAGAAGTTTGATCTTCTGTGGCGCATATCCACTTATGCGCCACAAAAGCTTGGTCATAGGTGGCCAAACTGTGGGGCCCACATTCCTGTTCTATGGCGCATATGCGCCACAAAAGATATAAACTTATATGGCGCATATCATCATATGCGCCACAGAATCTTGGTCAGAGCACACACACTGCTTGTGGGTCCCACGATGATTACGTACATGGCGATATGCGCCATAAAAATAAACTTCATGGCGCATACGTGCATGCACCTGAAGTTTCATAGACCAAGACCTAGTGTGGGTCCCACCTAACTTCTGTGGCGCATTACCAATTGGCATGCGCTACATAAGTTTTAGGGTTCTGTGGCGCATTGGGCCAGATGCGCCACTGGACATCTTTTGTGGCGCATGGTCAGAACCATGCGCCACAGAGTGTCTGTCTAGCTATAGCTAGTTTCCTAGTAGTGGAGCCTTATCTTTAAGAGACCAAACGAAATAATTTTAGACGGGAGAAGTCTCTAGGAAAACCTTTTGGTCCAATTGATGTTATCACATCATCGAACTCTCTAAGATGTCTTCCTGGGTCTTCATCTTCCCTTCCACTGAAAGCCTTTTCCTGCAAAATTTTAATAATCTCACCATCAAATCAATATTCTCTAACTCCAAAATTAGGGAATTCTATTGGTTGATTAAGATAAGAAGAATTTGGAGCACTGTATTCTTTGAGAGTTTTCTCAGGTATCTTGGGAGTTGTCCTATGAATGTACATGATCTCCATGAAATCACTCAGGTTTTCAACTTTATCCTTATTTGATCTCAAAGGTTTTTCAATATTTTCTTTGCGCCTTTGAACAGGCACGCGCTTAAAGTAATCTGATAGATAAATCCTACCAGAGCGTGTAGACCCTTTGTCTCCTAGGGAGACCATTTTATAGTAGTAACACCTGAAATGTCAAGATACAAACACTTAGCGCTTATCTCCCCGGCAACGGCGCCAAAAATTAGCTTGATGTCTGCAAGTGCACATATCGTTTGTAGCTAGTTTCGAAGTTAAGATATTGATCCCACAGGGATCTCAAAGGTAAGTGTTTATGAGTGAAGTCTCTGTCACACTCAAAGTTGTCACAGGTCTTCGAGTGAATTGACTGCAAGTGTTGAAATAGGAATAAAATTTGGTTTAAATGAATGTATTTAAATAAAACTAAAATGTAAACTTCAGAAATAAAAAAGCATAAAATTAAAGAATGATTCGGTTGTTTGTTGTGTTCTGCAGATGACAAAGTAGGCGCGGGGAGATACAGTTCATGGTGATAGTGAATGTGCCAGGTGGATGAGTGATAAGTGTAATAATTATAATTTTATAAGTATATGTGTAGACGAGCAACCCATAATTAGCCGGAACTCCTCTTGGTAGATTTCATCCCAACTTCAATAATCCTACTAGTATGTTACCAAAACCATGGTCAGTCATTAGGCGATTAAGATCCTTCAGGTTGCTTAGCAATTAAGCTCCTTGGATCATACTAATGCAATAAGCACAGTGGTTCCTCGTGATCCTTGAGTCAAACTAGTTTCCTATTGATATCCCCGTGTCACTCGGGGGTCGCCGGTCTACTAGCGAACAAGATCTTATCTATGTAGAACAAAGCATCATGTTGTCTGGGGCCGTAATTGGACAACAAGCATTATGCATCCCACAGATAGTCAAGCACACATAATATAGTAATTAAAATCAATCACAAACTAATGGAAAATATATAGGCACATCACATCTCACCAATCCCTTATATCTCCCACACCCAAAGGAACTTACTCAAACATGAGAGAAGAAAGCATCATCGATATAATTAAATAAAGGGAGTTATTCTCGATATTACCGTGGAGATGCACAATAAGAAGTCGGATGTCGTTTCCCTGTAACCATCACCGTAAACTAGTCCTTTAGTATCCGTATGGGGATTTGGGTCTGAGGTGTATTGCATGAGGTGTAGCACCATGAAATTGACGATTTGAGCTCCGCCACGCAACAACGTGTTAAGCCGGTGTCATCCACGATATCGGGGGAGCCGTTGCCCCGGTCATGTAAACGTTCCCAGTCGGTATGATTCCTCAAAAAGGTGATTGCTGCGTTACGTTTTTCGTGTTCCATATGGGCTACTTCTAATCAATCCAACACAATTCAAGATAGGAAGAAACAATCTCAAACCCTAATCTTGCAAGGTGAAGATCTCTATCTCTCCCAAGTACAAGTAATGGCTATGGGGGTGTGGTGGCTAGGAGGTCGAAGATCATGAAGCGAGATGAAGAACGTCTTCCCCTTCTTCTTCGAATCTCTTCTTTCTCCCTTCTGTATGGAACGGCGGCTGATGTGTTATGTTTTCGCCTCCGGTCTCTTCATGAAAGTTGTTCCTTTTGACAAGACGAAAGTGGTGGCAACTATATGACGGGAACTATATGGCTAGAGAAAATATTCCCGCTGTATAGTTGGTCGTTAAACCTTTTGGTTGTCGATTGCTTCAAAAAAGAGACTTGCTTGTTTTCGCCTGAATATTGTATTTCTATTGTTAAAACCTTCTGTTGATATTCAGAACCCGAAACACATATTGGAAACCAAGTTTTCTTTGCTACCGAAGTATTAGCATTAGGTAAAGCTAGAAAACCATCAAATCAAGACGAAAACCATAAAAAATGTGTTGAATCTCACAGCAATCACCGTGCCACTAGCCAATGACTTGTACTCTACATGTGCTAGATATCGAGATGGTAGGATGCTTCTTCGAACTCCAGGAAATGAGATTCAGTCCAACAAACACAACAAAGCCACTAGTGGAACGTTTGCCATCAACACAGCCTGCCCAATCTGCCTCAGTGAATATACTAATACCGGTGGATATGGACTTACGTATTCATAGTTCTGTATCCAACGTACCCTTGACATACCTCAGAATACACTTGACAGCTTCCCAATGAACCTCTGTGGACTGAGACAGAAACTGACACACCTTGTTCACAATAAATAAAATATTTGTACGAGTGAGCATCAAGTATTGAAGTGCTCCAACCACACTGTGATACCGGAAAGAATCATCGGTACCGAGTAGTGCACCAGTGTCATGTGAAAGTATCTCTGACGTGACAAGTGGAATGTAAGTGGACTTACAATTCTCCATGTTGACTCGATGAAGAAGATCAAGCGCATACTTCTTTTGAGTCAATGTCATGCCCCCTGAATTGAAGGACGCTTCTAGTCCAAGGAAGTACTCCAGCTGCCCCAAATCTTTGATAGGAAAACTAGTAGAGAGGGACTGGACCAGGCGATCCATGATGAATGCAAGTGCACCGATCATTTGTAGCTAGTTTCGAAATAAAGATATTGATCCCACAGGGAGCAATAGGCGAAAGACTAAAATGCTTTTAACTAAAACTAAACAAACTACTTAAGGAATAATTCTAAGATGCAAGGAAAGTAGAATTGTTTTTAGGTTTTTGATTGATTGAAGTATTAAAGTAAAATGTAGTAAAACTTAATGCAGAAAATAGTAATTGCGTGCGTAAGAAAGATTGAAACTGCAATAGGGAAAAAAGGGCGTTCTCAGGGAGTGGTGGATAAATCGCTACCAATTTAGACCAAGCGATCAAGATTATTATAATGAATATTCTCATGACATGCATGTATGTGGGAGGATCTCCATATATTGATGATTAGGCAGTAACCACTGCGCACACCATCCTTCATAACCACAGCTGATAAATAAATGACATCAATCGTATTATCCCGCTAAGGGATTTCTCCCGCGGCATGGACATGGCTTAATGAGTTATCCTTGACTCCCCAAGTTAGTATGTAAAGGATGACAATGACTTTATAGTCATAGTGAGTGCTATCATCCCTCCGTCTGCCAACAAGTAATCCCCTTCATAAAGTCCCCGTTAGAGGCAAATATTAAGGAGGTGTAGAAATCCCAACATCAAGATGAAGACAATTAAGACATACATATAATGATGTATAACATAATAATCTCTATTTCATATCAATCATATACTAGGGTTTCTCGATCTCCCCGAGAACTAATGATCTACTCAGACATAGAGGCAAACAACATCATGACAATGATAATGGGAACTATTATCGATGAATAGTACTTGTATAAATCCACAACTAGTGCAAGAATTACGACAAGATCTAGATGGGATGGATGGAGATGATGGTGGTGATGAAGATGCAGTGGTTGATGAAGATGGAGATTGATGCCTTGTCCTCCCAGATCTGCTTAGGGCAAAGATGGATCCCTAGGGCAAGTTATCCCTCCAGATCCCTTTCGGAGGTGAGGTTTTCAGGGATTTCTGGGTGTTCTATATGTCGTCTCTCCGATCCATTTGCACGGGATGAATCTATTTAAGGAGGCGGTCTCGGTGCCAACTATACGGCGGGAACTATATGGCCGAAAATTTTTTCTCGTCGTATAGTTGGTCGTCAACTCTTCTATATCCTCCAATCATTTAAGGGTTTCTTCTGTGTTATTAATATTTCCCAAATAAGTGATTTACGTAGTTTTTGGCTCCTTTTTACTCCAATATAACTGGTCTAAGAATTATGTCCATCGGATCCATCATCTGATCTGATCCTGGTGAAAACAAACATAAAAAGTGCGCGCAAACACCGTAAAATACCAAGATCCTACTACTTCAATGCAAAATAATAATCTAAAACATGATGCAAATATGCACTCATCAACTCAAGCTTAGACTCTTGGTCGTCCCGAGCAAGTTTAGCTTAATGGATGTGATCCTCATATTCATGAAGCTGGGTCGATAAAATAAATGAGGCAGTTGCATCATGTGTTTATCATAAATGATACATATAAATAATTTAATGAATAGTACCTTACTCGAACCATTCGCATAATATTAGCAGGCTTCCACACCTCAGCAATTAATGGTTCATAAAAGATTATTCTCAACATGATGTAAAGGTATTCGGTTCAACCGAATGAGTTAGTGAGGTAGTCCCAAGTGTTTTTAGAATTATCATATTCACTTGGGATTTAAAATTTCAAACGTCTCTTTGTCTTAATACAATATAGTGGTATATGCCTACTTGCTCTTTATACATTCGCTCTTTTTCTTCATCTTTATTTTTCTATATATATTTGTGCTCACACTTTTGTTTAAGTGGTATGCAAATAAGCTAGAAATATATTCCACTTCATGTAGAAATTTCAAAGTTTAACGATCTCAATTACAAAATTCCAAATATATACGAAGCATCTCTATAACTTGAGTATTCTTCCTCAACTTGTTCTCACTCTATTTGGTAGCACTTATAATTTCTCCTTTGTTTAAGGTTTTTCTTTTTCATCTTAATTAATTAGAAAATGTCTCCTTTTTGTAAATTAAACCATTGACCTACAACATATTGATCAAATTATCTTTGTATGTTTCGTTAATGAAATTGGTGTGGAAGACTCCTATTGCTATCATCAAGTGCAAGTAAAATCATGCTCAAGCCATTCATATATTCGATAATACAAACTCAAACTCAATAATGCTCTATATCTATACCTAATAATAAATAACGAAGTGTTTCTTGCGGTCCAACACTTTTTGGACAAGTTTTCCCTTCCAAGCAGATATAATATTTCCCATAGATGCCACACTTAAGTCAAATCAAAAACCGGTTCATTTTTTTCTATTTTACCGTCTGATACCAAGTATATAAAAAAAGAAGCTTCCTCGGTCGACAGATGCAAGAGCGATTGGGATTTGGATCTCATGTGGAAAAAACGGGACGACGACCAGCGCCAGTGATTCAAATAAGAAAAAAAACATTGCTTGTGGGTTCCAATGTTTGTTAGTTAACAGATGCTTGTTCATGACTCAAACTAAAACCTGAGATAATATGATTAACGCGAGCGGTCGGCGACGTTGATGGCAACCATGGCGTCCACCGACGGGATTGTACGCGGGGGCGTCTCGCCTACACCCGACATATCCGACGTTTTTTTTTAGATTGGGCTTGCACCGATCGACTATCCGACAGATCCGACATTGGAGGACTAGGCTTGCGCCGATAGACTAGGCCGCCCAACTTGCACGTCCGACGCCATCGCGATCTTCTAGCCCTCACCAGAGTCCACCGTCCCATCTTTGATCCACAGCTGCGGTGACCCAGCGTACCACTGTATGATGTAGTACACTATAGTCGTTGACATAACACCAATGAAACACCGTTCACTAGTATTACATCCCTCAGAGTGGTACAACAGAAACACAGCAGGTCCAAGACATGACTATAGGTTACAACTCAACTCTACACAAGATCCAGAGAACACTCTAGGTTAAAGAGAGAGAAAGAAACTTCTTACAAAGAAGAATCAGAAATAAACAACTCAAAGACTATCATACTAATAAGACTAGTATCTGAACTATTGGTCTGGCATTGCTGCTATTGCAATACACTACGGAAATAGGTTCTATGGCTAGAGATTATCTTCCTATCTAATCAATAACTTCGTCTTCACTTGAGTTGGTGTATATGTTGACTTTCTTGAATTTATTGAAGAACTTTAGCTTCTGGTGATGATTCCTGGAGCATAACTTGATATAGATATAGTCTGTACTGGCTTTAGAACCTAGCAAGGGTTAAGAAGATACGTTGAGTACGAGCGTGCTCAGCAAGTTCACTAGAAAAGGAGTGTTTAATGCACTATATCTACAACCACAGACCATAGGTCGTAGGCAATGCAGGCTTTCGTAAACATTTCTTCAAAGGTTGCTTTTATTCTGAAAAACTATGTTCGTCAGCCTTCACGGGTTTACCAGAACTTTCATGGAGTTCCTTTCCCGCAGTGTTCGCAGCTCCATCCCGAAACAGGGAGTAACAAGTTACAGTTCTTACACTCTGTAGAGGTGCATCACTTTACCCATGAGATATCTTAAGCTTTGTTGCACGGCCGGGAGTATGTTCCCGTTCAAACTTCCATGGTTTGAGGCCCAACCTAAGATCGAAGCCAATCACTGCCCTCTCCGCGACCTCATATGTCTACATGATCCTTTGGGGCCGCCTCACCTCCGTTAGTCCCCTTTCGGGAAGGCTATAACCATGACGAGTTCCCGAAGACTCTATGACCTGGTGATGCCCGGACAAGTACCATATTAAATGGACTATACCCCTAAACACCATTCATAGATAATCTAGACACCAAAAGTGTGGGGCGTAAGGGTAGCCACCCATATGTTGGATTTGCACAAGGAATCACAACGTCACGTTAAGGTCATCTTGCCTCCATACGAGAGGAAAAGGATACAACTGACTTCTCCGTCCCATTCCAAATCTCATGGTCAACGCGTAATATACGACGCAAGAATCACCAGCGACATTGGTTGTTAAGTCCTAGAGGATATATTCCTGAGCAGTGGTATTCCAACTGCTAGATTTAATAGATTAGCTGATCACCCTGGATCAGTAACCAATAGTTCACATTATTATCAAAAATAGTGTTTTCTGACCTTTTTGGAATGCAGGTGATGACAACACTTGATTTGCAATATACTTTACATAAAATAATCAAAAGGACATGAGAAAGTGTGAACTTGCCTTTTGTGATTGCAAGATTATGCACTCACGATCTTCAAGACAATATAAGATCCAATATCTGAAATTGCATCATTGGTCTGGTAAGGACTAATGTTTAAAGAAGCAAGATGCTTTTATGCATAAGTAATGTAATGCAAGTTGATAAACTCGAATCCCGGGGATAAAGTTGTTCTAGGGTTTGGATATTGGAAAGGTTTCCTTGGAATGTGTTGCCCTTTTAGATTAAGTTTCACACATGTGCTTCTTATTAAGGCTTGTGAGTGTGTGTGTGAAACAACATGTAAGTATAATAAAGCACACAGAATAATGGAATACTCAAGTGGGAAATGTATCTGTAAACTATGTATATAAGGTTTGTTCATCATTTAGAGCTTTTATAAAAATTCTTATGTCTTGCTTTATAATGTTCCTTAAAACAATAACTTTTGAAGAAAATCTTACTTAGCTAAGGGAAAGTATTTAAATTTTAAGTTAACCTTATTAGGTGTTCTTTCAAGTTATAGTCTTTAAGTAAGAAAGAATTGCTTTATTTGAACAATGATATTAGTAGTATTTGAGACATATCTATCTTGGTTTTGAATTTGGTTAATTTGGTATTAAGATGCTTTATAGCTTAATCATAACAGACCAAAGTTATCTATAAAACACATAACAAAGTCTTTTGCATAGTATTAAAGTATTATAGACTAAAGTTAACTTTAAAGACATAGATGGACTTATGGTATATTACTTATGATACTCGTATCTTGTTCACTTTATATTGTTTCCTTAAAGTTACTTAAGAATGGAATTACTTCTATTTGAGTAGTGGTTTCTTAATTTTATAATGGAATAGAATCATTTATCTTTTTATAACTAAGTGGTTATGTTTCGTGGACAAAGAAATAATATTACTTAATTACTTATGGATTCAATATAGTGTTTTGGTATGTTTATAAACTTGTAGTTTAAGTATTGGAATAGGTTTTATTTCACTACAATTTATTCTTTGAGATTTTGTATTGGATAAGGATCCTTTATAAAATAATCTACACTTATGGTTAAAGGACAATTCAATAAAATTGTATTTAAAATGTGTTGAACCATTTTGACTTCATATTATCAATATGGAAGACTAATACTATTTATTAGACTTTAATTATTTAATTTTAGAATATTAGCAAATTTTATTTACCCTTATATGAATTATTTAACTAAAGAGATAGGTTTAAATTAAAGTTATTAAAGTATTTAATTTTTTATTTAACTTAAAAGTGGAATATTATATTTTAACATGTAGGTATTATTTTTATGATCATTTTGGTATATTACATTTATTTTTGTGATTTATAAATAATAAGATATGATTTTTATAAGATTTGTTACTTAGTAATTACTTAATAAATAACAAATATTTAATTAAGTGGAATAATAATGCATGATTATAGTTTTAAATTATAATTCTTATCTTTCTAAGATTTTTGGTATTTTATTTATATTTTTAACATTTACAAATATTAAAATATGATTTTCAAAGCATTTAAACTTATTAAACCTTTATTAAATAATAACTATTTAAATTGTTAACATAATAATGTTTGATAATAGTTTTAAGTGATGGATTTTATTTTTCCTTAAATTTTCATATATTATACACATTTTTCTGAATTATAAATCAAATGTTATTAATTAAACAAGATTTAATCACTTTATTTTATTTTAGGAAATATTTATATTTGATTTTATAATGTTTTATCTAATTTCTTAAACATAGATTATCTTTTTATACCAAGAAAGAACCTACCCACGGTCACTGACCAGTGGGGTCGAGTACACCTCAGCTGCCACATAGGCACAAACCAAGTCAAATGTGTTGACTGGGCTGAGGATTGACGCAAGCATGACGTCATCTGGTGATGATCCTCCTAGGTTGAAGATCGATTGGTGAATTGAGTGCACGCACGCGTCCGTGGTTGTGCTTGCTGGAAAGAGGTTGCGATGGCGAGCCAAATAGTGGCGGCGCGGCTAGTTTTTGGTCACCGAAGCCAAATGTGTAGAGGTCCCATCCTTTAATAAGGTGGTGATCCCTGTGTTTACAATACTAGTCCCTGGATCAATAGCTAGCATCCACAGTTAAGATGTAATATCAAGAAACAAAGGTCATATTACAACTTTATAACCAGGAATAAAATAATTCATTATATCTTACATAGCTCATTTGGCTATCTCATTACAATGCATCAGAAATAACTATAGCATGGAGTCCTTCATCTTAAAAGTTCCACAGACAATCATGTTGGTTGTAGCCTTGTAATCCTAATCAACACACTTCACTAACATCAAACAAACCTGCAACATAATAAGTTACAGCCACAAGGGTCAATACATTTGAATTGTATTGGCAAGTGATACTATGGTAGTATAGTGGAGTCTATCATCTATATGCTTTTGGCTAAGTGGAGCTTAGGCTTGCTTTGCTCAAAATAGATTTTTCCTTATCATTTGAAAACACTAAGTTTTTTACTTGTCAAAACACCCAAGGAACCACCAATACAAATTGGTGAACCTTCACCCTTGTTCAACCACAAGTTTTTAACTTAGAAATTGGGATGAGGAGATTCTTGATAGCTTCCATGTCTTGATGCTCATTTGTCCTTTGCCAGGGACATGGCTTAGTACTTAGATTTTACACTCTACAGAGGTGGTGCACGTTCCCCACAAGACTTGGTTTCACCAAGACAAGATCTTTCAGAAGCCTTCCCTTAGACCAGAATGGACGCGATCCAACCTATCAAAACCCCTACCACCAACTGTCCATTTGGCTAAGTTATTGCAACCTATATGATCCAGGCAGAGCCCATAATGCCATGTGGCTGCACTAGAAGCTTCTCAACATTTGACATCTCAAATCTCTTTGTTCCTAGGTGGCAATCCACAAGTGAGATACACAAGGTAAACCATAGAAATGGGCCTTGTGTACCAAAAACCACCAAGCAAGTCCCTTTCCACCCAGGTGATTCATTCACTTAGTTGTTTTATTAAACAAAACCATAAGTTAAAGACTTAACATTATTTTCCATAGCATGATTATATTCCACCCTTGGTTGCTATTAGTTAGGCTAAACATGGCAATGACTAGTATCTTAACTTAAAGTAAATTCTAACATTTCTACAACTACTAGGATTTCCCAAGCATAGCATATAGATACTTAGCAAAATAATCATGCAAGTCCTATACAAAATATTTCTAATGCATAGGTAAAAATATTGGGATAAAAACATGAAGCACCACTTGCCTTTTTGGTAGAGATTATAAGTTCACCCCTTGATCTTTTCAATAGTCACACTCTTAAAATGTCACTACAATTCAATCAAGCAAGGCACAAATTTCAATCTACCATTCAAGCAATCATCACATAAAATTATAAAAAAAAGCAATGCATGCAAACATGCCAACGATATTTTTATTTAGAAAAGTGGTTTATAATAGGTTATAAACATTTTAAAACATCCATTGGTCATTTATTAAAGTGGCAAGGTCATTTGTAAATGTGGCCATTTTAAGTTAAAGTGGCAAGGTCATTGGTCATTTATTTTGTGAAGCAATCATCATTCGATATCAAGTTAGTAAAAATGGCCATTTTAAGTCATTTTTATTTTGCTAGAAATGGTTCAAACCAAAGTAATATTTTCTAGTGTTTGACAAATACATTTTTGAAACACAAATGTTAGTGTTTTATGATCAAGTGTTTAATATTAAAACCATTTGCAAAAGGTTTCACCTATAAACCATTTTTACACCAAATCAATATATTATGTTGTTGAAAATGCTTTTAGCAAAGCAATAATTTTTATAGAGTTTACCAAATATATTTTTAATTCTAAACCTTTGTGTTTAGGGTCAGAGAGTTTAAATCAAATCATTTCCCAAAGGTTTTTCTCCATAAGCATTTTTAACATATAAACAATATTTTTATTTGACTAGAAATGTTCTAAATCAAAGATTTATTCTTTTGCTTCACAAAATATGTTTTTGAATCCACAAGTTGGTTTCTATGGTCAGTAGGTTCAAAACAATCCATTTGCCAAAGATTTTACCATAAAAATATTTCTATAATAAATTTTATAACCAAAATATGCCTACACAGGTTTCTGCAAAAACAACCAATTTAACAGATGCAATTCATTAAAAAAGTGCATGGTTGGATAGAGTTTGTTTTGCTGATTCCATTGATATAAAATTTGTAAAATTTGGACGTGTGGATCAAAAGTTATGAATTTTACAAAACCAAACAACCAATAGACAAGTTTCTGTTTTTAAAACAAATTACAGGCCACGTGTCTTGTCGCAATTGGTCAGTACCGCTTCATCTGGATCGAGCATCGTGGGCTGTTGGATCTAACTTCAATCGTACGGTGCAGAGGATAACTTACCCCTTCGTTTAAAAATTCTATCGTAGCGCTTGGTTTCAAATCCTACGGTTCACAGCATGTTGACCCTAGATGGGCGACGCTAGCGGTGGTGGGCGGCGGCGAAGCGTCGGGTAGTGGCGTTCCGGTGAATCCAGGAAGCAAGGAAGGGGAAGGAAGGCGTTACCAGAGTCGCCGTGGCGAGGAGATGCTCAAGGTGGTCTTCACCGTCGAAGGGGCGCTTGGGGTGGACGGCAATTGCTCGCCGGAGTTGCCTTCGGGCTCGGGTGCGGTCAGACGGTGTCGGCGGCAACGTTACAGTGTGCGCTAAGACAAAACAGAGGCGCTGTTAGGTGCGCACGAGGGTCACGAGTCTGGGAGCATCAGGGAGAGGGAAAGGCTCGGTCGGGGTTTACCTGGAGAGCTCGTCGGAAGAGTGACAGACGGCGGCGACGTGCTGTCGTCGAGGTTGCCGACGATGTGGAGCACACGCGGGCGAGTGGAGGCTACAGAGAGGTTCGCCAGGTGATGGGGAATGTGCTCGTGTGGTCAAGGAGGCGAGGGGCGATGGTGGTTGGCCGTAATCGCCGTGGATGCTCGTCGGAGGCAGCGACGGTGCAAGTGGAATTGGGGACGGCCTGGGGGCTCTCTTGCAGCGGTGTCTGAGGGAAAAGGGAGGGGAGAGGGAGGTGGTTAAACGAGTGTGGTCACGGTCTTGATTAACTGAGCCATTAACTCCTATTGAAACGATTCTGCAATGGCCGGTAACGGCGAGGAGGGGGCGTGGTCACCGCGGCGGGTGAGGAAGAAGGCCTACCAGGTGGGGCTGGCTGGTCAGCGAGAGAGAGAAAGGAAGAGTGGGTCCAGGCAGTCAGTGGCTCCACGGGTTGATAGGTGGGTGAAATAAAACGGTTCGGGGTGGGGGGAAAAGATGGGCTGGACTGGGCCAGATGGGCTTAACTGGGTTGGGCTGCTCTTTCATTTTTTTGGTACTGAAACCTTTTCTTTTTCTGTTTTCATTTTTCTGTTTTGATTTTTATTCAAATAATTCTAACACTATTTAAATTCAAACCTCCACCAAACTTTGTGTAGATTTTAATACCGTTTATTAAAATATTCTAAAGTCAATTTTAGAATAATTAATTTTAGGGTTTATTATTTATTAAAAATAAATAGACATTGGTCTTTATTTCAAAATAAGTTTTAAATATGTTTTTAAAACTCTATTTGAATTCTAAATTTTAACAAAACCTTTTCAGTAGGTTTTATTTGGAAATAATTCACTTTGAACTATAATTTAAAACTCGTTAATGTTCATTTAAATTGGGAAATGTCTTTACTTAAATAAAAAATTAGGTAATAATAATTCCTCATGATTTTATTTAAATAATCATTTACTCTTTTTATTAAACAAAAATATTTTATTTCAATTGTTTGGCCAAGATTTAATTTGGATTTTTAAAATAGTCCTTATTTATTTATTTATTTATTTCTTCCTTTGATTATAAAAACCATATCTTTTTATTTAAGGATCCAAAAATGGTGATTCCAACTTGTAAATTTTTTATTTAATATTTGTTTATCCTTTTAAATCTCTTTAGGATTATTTACTCACCATTTGGTATGGATTTTTAGATAGGTGCTTTATTAGCTTTGTAAAATCAATTTCCTGATCTTTCTAAATTCATAAGATTTTATCTATGGTTCCAATTTGAACGAAATAACTTTCTATGGTTTTAAAATATTTCCATTTGTCATTCTTGATCATTTATAAATGTTTGTTGATAAACCTTTATATGGATCAAATCCATAATCTTAGGGATATCTTTTTAAATAATTTTCCTCCATTAGGGTTTTAGAGTTATGGTTTATTTTCCAAGTGTTTAGATTTCAAGATGCATTTAAGAAGAATGCATTTCACTTGATTTGAATTTAGTTGGATTTTAAACTTTATTCTAAGTTTGTTCAAGATGGTATTTTAAGTTTCCATTTGGAAATCAGAAGTTTCTTTTCACTCTAAATTTCAGCAATTATTTATTTGTTTATTTATTTTTTACATTACAAAATTTGGAAATTTTGGGATGTGACACAATGACTGTATTTAAAGTCATTTTGTGAACTATTATTATATATTGTTTAGAGTTTCTTTATTTTCTTTATATATAGATACTTTTCCTATTATTATTTGTGAGGGTCTTTGATATGAATTTAATTGGGCTAAATTTCATAAACTTATTATAGAATGCATTAATATTAACTAATAAGATTTTATTCTCATTAATACATAATATTAAGGCAACTTTTATATTTAGTGATCCTTCATAAGTATTTGATACATAAAGTTCTAAGTACTAATAGGTTTTGAAATTATAAATGCTTACCCTAGGGTTTTAGGGTTCTTAATACATTTGTATTCTTTTGTTGATATGAATAAAGATTAAATGGATAAACACATTGTCTTTATGTTTGTGATTTTTAATGATATCACCACTTAAAGTAAAATAGTGGAATTGTTCTCTATGTTAACTTATGAGACAAAATTGATAAAGATAGTTTTTAAGCACCTAAGACAATGAGGGTTGAGAATGAACAAGATGTGCTGAAGTGATCTGATGTAGGAAATTATTCCTATTAACCATTGTGGACATAAGATGATAAATCAATCATTTGATATGGATTTTAGATTTGGTTATAGTATTAGGTTTTAGTGTTTACCAAGAATTTCTATATTCCATAATTTACAATCCTGGACTTCTAACTAATGAATTCCTTTCCCAGATATACTATTTCTTCATATCCATCACCATGAGCTAACATGATGAGCTTTACTTCACAAAAATATCCTATTATTAATTTCTCCTCCTAAATCCATTTGTAAATCATTGAGCTTGACACTAAAGCTTTTCCTAATCTTCTCATATCCATACTTGGTTAAATCAACTATTCTACTGCTGATAATCTCCAATCCAACAAGTAGTTACTTCTAAATCCACTCATACTCTTCCTTAATCATCCATCACTAACATTACTCCAATGGATGTATATATCAAACTACTCTCCTCAAAAGCTTAATATCCTTTAAGAGGAATAATACTACTTCAATAACTCCATGCTACTCTAGCTTTAACTTAATCATACTATCTTATCTCTACTTGACTCCAATATCTTATACTTAAACTTCACATTATATTAATGTGACCTGTAATGGCTAACCTAGGATAATATATCTATACTAGGTTTCAATCATGTTCTTTCCACCAATGTTACTTATACATGATATAAGCATTCAATCTTGGTGACTAAAGCATGATCATTGGAATTCTTTGATCCTTTATGGTTTAGGTTTCCAGTTGGCTAATTAAGGCTTCATCAATACAACATTACAGTTGTATTGAAATTATCTTATTAGTATTTCTATTGGATTAAGGAATGCTATTCATGGACTATGCTTACTTAATCCAATAGGATTACTCCTTGGTATCTATCTTCAGGATTCATCCTTGTAACCTTTATCTCAGATACTCTTCTATTCATTCAGGAGTGAATTAACTCCATCAATTATCACATTGATCATATTCTCTTCAATCACCCCCATCCTATAGATGATATTTAAACCTAGCATTACTATTTACCCCTTCTTACTTATTTCTTTATAGGCCTTAAGTGAATGCTATGATATGGTCAAGAGCTGATAGATCAAGAATTGATAGATTAAGAATTGGTGAATCAATAGTTGATTACTCAACATTGATGAACAACAGATATTGAGATAGGATTTCATCAGGATTGATATGGAAAGAAAGACATATGGTGATTGATCTTGACTTGGTTTCTTTCCTACTCAATCTTACTAAAGAGTTAAGGTTAGGTATTACCATGATGTTCATGGTATAAATAGTTGAAATTTAAGATTTAGTTGTTACATTCTTATAATTTGTGTTATATCCTTAACTTGGTACTCATAAGTGATTATAATGAATACTATGATATGATCACCTGACGATCAACTATAAATCATTAAGTAATGTATTAGGGTTTAATTTTATTATATTTGATCTACCCTTAGATCAAATCTCCCTTACCCAAAATAAGGTTGGAGCAAAGGTCATATTGAAACTTATCACAGTCAACTTGATGATCTACTTCAATTCCATAAAGATTGAGAGAAGCTTCAATCACTTTGACAAGTTTTGTTCAAAAGCGCGGAAATTATTTGGATTTTCTATGCATGAATGCAATGCACACATCTGGGTTCAACTTATTTCTAATCTCTAATGCTGGGATGTTACAGACTCTACCCCTTAAAATAAACTTCATCCTCAAAGTTTGTAAACTCTCACGTTTTGGAATGAGGAATTGACTTGTATTGGTTACAACATTTCTCAACTCCATGGTAACCTCGAATGGGAATAATTGTAGTATTCCATATCCAAACAATTTCCTTGAATTCACACCATGCTTGGCAATCTCCAACTTGTTGTCTCCAATACCCAAAGTTCCTTTTTCTATAATCCCTTAGGGATATTTCCTTATTATAAACTCCTTAATTTGGGGTCTCTTATTTAGTTCCTTATCCTAATTAGGTATCCTAATCCAACTCCTTCACTTGATCATCGAATTTCCTTACTGTATTATGCAAGGTCTAGGAAGTTTCACTAAAACGGGGTTTTAAATTTCATTAAACAATAACTATGGTCAAAAGACTAACTTTTGATTTGTTGTTGTATGGTTCATACTGGTGATCCTTACAGAGTTTGGATTTGAACTCATTTAGTCCATACCCATTGGAATTTCTTGTTTCTCTATACATATCTAATTGGATATGTTTTATTCCCTCTTAAGGGTCACTTAAGAGTTGTTTCTTTTAGAATTAGTCTGTTAGGACTATTCTATTTTATTACTTCAAGCTTTTATTTTTGCAAGCTTTGAATAATATTTTATTATCACCCGAAGTACTTCTTTAACTTCCATTGATTAACTACCTTAAGGTTTGAGTACTACTCTCTTGAAATAAACTTCTATATTTCATCTAGACTTACTTCTAAGAGTACTTTTATAATGATGGTTTCTTTTACCTGTAAGGTTCCCAAACTTTAATAAGGTAGAGATCCCTGTGTTTACAATGCTAGTCCCTGGATCAATAGCTAGCATCCACAGTTAAGATGTAATATCAAGAAACAATGGTCATAATACAACTTTATAACCAGGAATAACATAATTTATTACATCTTACATAGCTCATTTGGCTATCTCATTACAATGCAGCAGAATATAACAATAGCATGGGGTCCTTCATCTTCAAAGTGCCATAGGCAGACATGTTGGTTGTAGACTTGTAATCCTAATAATTACACTTCACTAATATCAAACAAACCTGCAACATAACAAGTTACAGCCACAAGGGTCAATACATTTGAATTGTATTGGAAAGTGATACTATGGTAGTATAGTGGAGTCTATCATCTATATGCATTTGGCTAAGTGGAGCTTAGGCTTGCTTTGCTCAAAATAGATTTTCCTTATAATTTGAAAACACTAAGTTTTTGCTTTGACAAAATCACCCAAGTAACCACCAATAGAAATTGGTGAACCTTAAACCCTTGTTCAACCACAAGTTTTTAACTTAGAAATTGAGATGAGGAGATTCTTGATAGCTTCCATGTCTTGATGCTCAAATTGTCCTTTTCCAGGGACATGGCTAAGTACTTAAATTTTACACTCTACAGAGGTTGTGCACTTTCCCCACAAGACTTGGTTTCACCAAGACAAGATCTTTCAGAAGCCTCCCCTTAGACCAGAATGGACGCGTTCCAACCTATCATCCCCTACCACCAACTGTCCATTTGGCTAAGTTCTTGCAACCTATATGATCCAGGCAGAGCCCATAATGCCATGTGGTTGCACGTGAATCTTCTCAACATTTGACATCTCAAATCTCTTTGTTCCTGGGTGGCCATCCACAAGTGAGACACCAAGTTTTCCCCAGCATACTGGACTTGGTGATGCCCAAGTTTTCCCCAGCATACTGGACTTGCATGACTACTCAACACAAACCATTCCTTCCATTCCACCCAGGTGATTCATTCACTTAGTTGTTTTATTAAACAAAACACAAGTCCTCATACTTAGAAATTTTTCCATAGCATGAATATATATATTCCACCCTTGTTTTCTATTAGCTAAGCTGAGCATGATAGTAGTAGGAATCTTAACTTTGGAAAATTCTATTAAGGTTTCATCTACTAGGATTTCCCATAGCATGGTTTATACTTAGCAAAAATTTCATGCAAGTCTTACTTAGAAATATCACTAATGCATAGTGAAAATAATGGGACAAAAGTATGAAGCATCACTTTACTTTTTGGTAGAGATTATAGGTTCACTCCTTGATCTTTGCAATGTTCACTCACTTCAATTCACTACAATTCAATCAAGCAAACAATATTTCAATCTACCATTCAAGCAATTCATCTCATAAAATAATAGAAACAAAACAATTCATGCAAGCATGCCAAACTTTGTTTTATTTGAAAAATGGTTTCTAATGGTTCATAAACATTTGAAAACACCTAATGGTCATTTTATAAAGTGGTGAAATCATTTGTGAAAGATTTTACTTCATAAACCATTTTTAAACCAAGTCATCATTTTATGTGGTGAAGAAATGCTTTTAATAAGGCAACATTCTATAGGTTTAACAAAATATGTTTTCAAACCATAAAATCTTGTGTTTAGGGTCAGATAGTTTATTTCCAAAACATTTCTCAAAGGTTTTCCTCCAAAATCATTTTTAACAATTAAACCATATTTTTATTTGACTAGAAATGGTTTAAATCAAAGATTTATTCTTTTGCTTCACCAAATACATTTTTGAAACCACAATTTGTTTCCTATGGTCAGTAGGTTCAAAACACACCATTTGCCGAAGATTTTATCCTCAAAATCATTTTGGATAAATTTTATATCCTAAACATGCATACACAAGTTTCTGTAAAAACAAACAATTTAACAGAAGCTTTTTACTAAACAAAGTGCATGGTTGGCTAGGGCTTGTTTTTCTGAATCCATTGATATAAAGTTTGCAAAATTTGGACGTGTAGATTAAAAGTTATAGATTTTACAAAATCTAGCATCTAATAGATCAAATCTGTTTTAATTCAAACGAGCAAAGCCACGTGGCGGGTTCTAATTCGTCGGTACCGGTTCGCGTGGATCAGCAACGTGAGGCGTTGGATCAAGTTACATCGCACGACACAGATTGCGTACCCCTTCGGCGTTAAGTGATTCTATCGCATCCTTATGATCTGCATCTAACGGCTGGAGACGACCTGACCAAACTCTGGCGGCGCTCAGTGGCAGCGCGTAGCGGCGACGCTCGGCTAGCGGTGGAGCTGGAGATGCAGGAAGCGAAAAGGGAAGAGGTATGGCTCACAGTGATCGCTGTGGCGTGGGGAATCTCAAGGCGGTCCTTGCTGGCGAAGGGGCGCACGAGGTGGTCGACAATTGCTCGTCGGAGATGCTCCTGGCGTCGGGCTCCTCTGTTCGTCATCGGAGGCGAAGGTATGGGTCACGCCAGAACAAACAAACCATGCAGTTAGATGCGTACAGGATAGGCGAGTACGCCAGCATCGGTCAGAGGGGATGGGGCGGTCAGAAGTTACCAGGGGGTGTCACCTGAGTGGAGGCAGACGGCGGAGGAGCTCTGTTCGTCGAGGTTGCCCACGCTACAGGGCAAGCGCGGCCAAGCGGGCGACACTGGGAGGTGCGCCAGGAGGTGGGGAGTATGTGAGCTTGGTCGAGGAGGCAAGGGGCGGAGGAGGCTGGCCGGAATCGGGTGTGGAGCTCGCTGGAGACAGTGGCAATGCAAGGCAAAATTGACGCAGCTTGGTGGCTCCGAGGAGGTGGCGTCTGGGGGGAAAGCGGGAGGAGAGCCTGGCGATTGATACAGCGTGGTCACGGCGAGGAATAAGCGCAGCATTATGGCGAATTCAAGCAGAGGAATCAACGGCAGGAAACGGCCAGGCGTGTTCATCGCGAGGAGGAAGAAGGTGAGGTGGCAGTGGGGTCGTTTCGTCAGCGAGGAGAGGCAGGGGGAGTGGGGTGTAACACCCTCAGAATCGGACCTATGCAAGTTTGAGCAAAATTCGCCAAACCCGCATAGAAACGATTCAAAGGTGCCCACCAGGCACTTTCGTGCGGGTGGAAAACGAAGTAATAACATTACACAACAGTCCTCGATGGGACCCACAGAACAGATATATATAACAGCGACTCAAGGAGTCAAGAATACAGATATAAAATACAAAGATCCAAAACACCTTGGAAAAGATAGAGCGTCCGACTACGGACAAGATGCAAATGGGGCTAAGAGCCCTGAAGAATAACCAATGGCGTCCATAACCCTGCCCAGGCCAAGCCGGAAGGGTAACCCTGCTAACGGCGTCGATCTTAAAACCTGCTTAAACAAAAGGGGTGCCGACAAAGGGCAAAGGCAAAAGAAGGAGCGTCAGTACTGAGGCCAGTACACGGCGAGGCTAGAATTCGGCGGTCCTCGCCTACATAGGTATGGTGGACTGAAGCGGCAGCGGCAGCATGCACTAAACAACCTATAGAGACTCGATACAACTAGCGGTTATCAGAGAGGGGTAAGAAAGACCTATACGGATCCAGCCTGATACTATCATCAAACAAACCCATCCTGGCGTTTCCCCCTCGAGACCAAACGAGGAAGTCAACCGAGGAACTCACACAGTTGGCAGTTTTATTTATTCAGTTATAGTTGCGGCACTTTACTAGTCAGGTTTCGATAATCGTCCTGATAAAGTAAACAGTGGGCACTTTTAGTTAACCATTCCGTTATAGTGGCAGCACTTACTAATCAGATACAGATAGCATGAGATAAACCCAAAACCCAGCAGTTGTTGGTACTTTTATTCAGCCATTTCGTTGTAGTTGCAATACTTACTAGTCAGATACAATTGTCGCAAGCGACAACCAAACAAGCAATTGTGGGCAGTGTTAATTAGCCATTCCATTATAGTGAAGCTGATTACTAGTCATTATAAGTCAAATTTATAGCAGTAAACTTTAGTTATGCTTGTCTATGATCGAGATACTGTGCTCCAAGTCGTCCATATCCGGACACGGCTTTCATAAAGTTTTACCCGCCGGGTGCACCAATAGCAACACACGCCGATCAACCTCGGAAAAACAAAATCAAAACCCAACGAGGCTTTCACGTGAACAATCACAGGATTCGAGAGATATTTCAGGGGCCACCCATTGAGTAGATCCCGCATAGAGTAAGCAAGCTTCGAGACGGACTCAAGGTTTGCGACAATGGCTGTAAACGACTGGGAACCCGAAAGTGTGGCTGGGCTTGTCGATACCACGAAAACATTACGCTTACCTAAACAGTACAGTGTGCTCCTCGCACAATTTAAATACAGAAAGTAGCATGGCATAAGTACAGGATCGTAAATAAAACCTCAAACTAGTTTGTGGCCCCAAGAAATAAGACTGAATCAAGCTCTGGCTCAGGGGGGTCCCATATACCTCCCGGATGTGGATAGCGCGATAAATCAAGGAACATGTATCAAGTACTCGGGGTCTTACGGGACACAAGTGGGCGTTCGAAACCAAATATTTTCTATCACCCACCGATGCCTCGCTTATTTCAATTTTAGTTGTTAAACAGAAATTAAAGTGACGATAAGTAAAACTAGAATCATCTCCAACATCAACATGCGGCAATACATCAGCAATCTATGGCATATGACGACACACATCGACCGAGCAAGCAACTACGACGCGCAAGTCCAACTATCTACCAAACAACGAGCAATAGGGTGTGTCCAAGGCAATATAGGGCTGCGGTATATCACAGTGCGAAACTAAAGCATCGCAACGTATAGCAATAGATCAGAGGAGGGAAGTAAATACTATAAAAGTAAGATAGGCGAGAAAGGGAGATGCTCGCTGAAAACATTGCCGAAGGGTTCATCCAAGATCGGTAGCTCACATCAACTCAACGGCCTTATCCGAAGAAGCAAAACACTAGAAGAACCACGGATGCAATATTTAATACAACGGCAGAAGATCGGCATGATGCATGAATGATGCATGGCATGGCAAAGGTGCGATGCAATTAGGTCATATTAAGCGGAACCGGGGTCCCGACAATTAATTAAATGGTTCAAGTTGTTTAGCTACCCCGCAATTTAAATGTGGTTTAACATGGCAAGATATGGTACCGATTCTCTACACAAGTTAAATGAGGCCGATATGAGACTAGATTTACCCGCATATGGGCCCCATATTTAATTATTAGGTGAATCGGCATAAGTCCCCCAAACCACATGATTATGCATGCAAGTATGACAATTCAATATGCACAAGTTTATATTTCATTTATAAAAAAATAGGACTCGGGGAAAAGGTCACACATTAGGGGTCTCGACGATCTTGGGGTTCCGGGGTTCGGGGTCGGTCTCAGGGTCCAGGGTTCGACGGAAACGTTCTCGGACTCCGGGAAGGACTTGGTTTGGTGTCGTTCTTGTCGCATTCGCGGTCTCCGGGTCATGTTGTCGGTCATGGCGTTCGGGACGGGATACTTGTCGTATCGGTGGCGGTTTTGGCGTTCCGGGGGAAGTTCATGTCGTATCCGGGTAGACGAACTTGGCGTTGGTTTTCTCGGCGATCTTGTCGGCCTGAAAAGGGGTACTTGTCACACCGGGGGTCGGCCTGCGGGGTTCGACGCTGTCTTGGCGTTCCCTGAGGAAGATCATGTCGAGCCATCGGGTTTGGCCTTGTTCGTGCGGAGATCTTGGCGACGGAACGGAGAACTTGTTACGGGTCGGTCTTGTCGGCGGTCTCGAGGTTCCGCGTCGAAGTGCTTATCGTCCCATGGCGATCTTGAGATTAATGTCGGGGTATCCGAGTAGCACCATGTGTATCCTTCAAAACATCGACACCGAGCGCCGGTCTAGCATTCCACAGCGCACCAGGGCGGCATCACGATTATCGGAGCATCTCCACTTAGCTCAACATGGGATCTGGGGCAGATGGATGGCGGTGCTGTCGCTTGCTTCTTGCAGAGGAGAGAGGCACACACGAGGCCTGGGGTTCACGCAGGGAACATGGGCACGGGGTCGGTGACGAGGCAGAGGACTCGCTGGCCGGGCTCGAGGCGAGAGGGGTCGAGGCGGCCGGGCGTGGAGCTGTCGAGCGGGCAGCGGCCAGGCTCGCGCAGCCGCAGAGAGGAGTCGAGCGGGCCGACGGCAGCGGCGCTCAGCTGGCGGTGGCGGTGGCTGCGTCGGAAGGAGAGCTCGCGACCGAGGCGGAGGCCGGGCGCGGGCGGGCGGTGGGGCGAGCAGGCGGCGCAGGGAGGCGGGTCGGGCGGGAGCTGGGCGGCGAGCTCGAGGCGGGCAGGCGCGGTGAGGTGAGGCGAGCGGCGCGGCGGAGCGTGAGCGCAGACGAGCTTCAGCCAGGAGGCGGTTGGTGGCGTCGAGGTAGGGATGCGGCCGGGAAGAGGCGCGTCGAGGAGGCTGGCGTCATGGCGGAGGGCCGAAGGCGGGCGTGCTCGGGGTTGGGGAAGGCGTGGCCGGCGGCAGGAGCTGCGGGGTGGAGGCGGTTGGAGAGGAGGACCGCGGAGGCCGATGCGGGGGGGGGGCGGGCTCTGGCGGCGGAGAGGAGCGCTGGCGAGGGAGAGAAACGGGGGAGGCAGAGAGGTTTGTGGTGGCGGAGGGCGGAGCCGGGGCGTACGGGGAGAGAGAAGAGAGGAGAGGGAGGTGGGGAGGTGGGACCGGGTCGGTGAGGTGTGCGGGCCCGCGGGAGGGGCTGGCGCGGCGGTGTGAACGCGGCCAGGCGGGAAAAACGGCCGGGGGTGGGGTTGCGTGCGTGGGTGTGCGTGAGTGGGGTGTGACCGGCTGTGGGGTGTGTTGGTTGGGCAGGTGTGGGAGTGGGTGAGGTGGCAATGTTCGATTGGTTGGGGAAAGAGGAGAGATGAGGTGGCGATCAGAGATTGGAGGGGGTGAGGTGGAAAGGGGGGCTGGGTAGATAGGTTGGTAAGAAAAGACTTAGGGATGGACCGATTTAAAAATCAGGGGTGGTCGTTCGGGACTATTCGGCCCGTTCGACTGCCCCACGAAAATAATTTAATATTTTTATTTACTTTAATTGGACCATTTGCAACCGATAGCAACAAAACAAAATACTCCGGAGCCCCGGGGTTTGATATTTGACTAAGGATGGGGCGTTTTAGAAAACAAAACGGGCGTTGCGAAAATAGTTTTAGCAAACCATGCATGATGATGACGATGCAATGCACAAATTCAACGCGATTTTCTAGTAGTGGTTTTGCGGGATGCCACAATTCGACACCACTAACGATGGATCTCGCCCTCGAGATCCGCCTCATGGTACCGGAAGGAAGGTCGGTGAACTGAATCTTCTCGCTTCGTGTAGATCCTCGCGACACCACTAACAAGAGGTCGTTGTCCGTGATCGTCGGGAGAACACTCCGGAAACAAAAGATCGAAGGTAGAGGCATCAACAAATAAAGCCACCCCTAACTTCCGATGGATGGAGTAAAACTGCTGGATCCACTGATTCGATGTACAAGAGCGAATGATAAGAGTAGTAGGATGGTGATCAGTCCATCACGCACCCAAACCATTACTCTGCACACGAATAGGCGGATTATGCAACCAACTCTCGGAATCAGACTGAAGATCTCGACAAGCGAGGTTCGGAAACAAAGGAGTGATGCAGACTCTGTATCGGATCTGGCATAGATGATGTCGCCGCGTCGGAAACACCGAAAAGCACAAACAAGGAACAAAGAAGGTTAACCCCGTTGACGGATTCATCAGGCGGCTTGAACACCGGACGGTCGGACACCGTTATCAGAAGAGGAAGCGAAACCCTGAAGGTACGACGGAAACCCAACCACGCGAAATCCTGGACTCGAGGAAAAGGTAAGAGAGCAGATTCAAAACACGTCGAGATAAGAGGGGATCAGCAGAGGGGTAAGGAGTAAAATCAGACCTATTCAGAACTATCCAACCGATTTTGCAAAATAGTTTTGACACTCTACTGCGGCCGTTAGCTAGGTTATCCTACAGGCTGGACTTGTGGGGTATCGCAACTGCTGAGCTCTGATACCACTCTGTAACACCCTCAGAATCGGACCTATGCAAGTTTGAGCAAAATTCGCCAAACCCGCATAGAAACGATTCAAAGGTGCCCACCAGGCACTTTCGTGCGGGTGGAAAGCAAAGTAATAACATTACACAACAGTCCTCGATGGGACCCATGTAGCAGATATATATAGCTTGACTCAAGGAGTCAAGAATACGATATAAAATACAAAGATCCAAAACACCTTGAAAAGATAGAGCGTCCGACTACGGACAAGATGCAAATGGGGCTAAGAGCCTGAAGAATAACCAATGTCCATAACCCTGCCTGCCAAGCCGGAAGGGTAACCACGCTAACGTCGATCTTAAAACCTGCTTAAACAAAAGGGGTGCCGACAAAGGGCAAAGGCAAAGAAGGAGCGTCGATCGGCGAGGCAGACATCGAGGCTAGAATTGGAGGTCCTCGCCTACATAGGTATGGTGGATCAAGCGGCGGCAAAGATGCACTAAACAACCTATAGAGACTCGATACAACTAGCGGTTATCGAGAGGGTAAGAAAGACCTATCGGATCCAGCTGATATTATCATCAAACAAACCCATCTGGCGTTTCCCCTCGAGACCAAACGAGGAAGTCAACCGAGGAACTCACGGTTGGCAGGCGCTTTTATTTATTCAGTTATAGTTGCGGCACTTTACTAGTCGGTTTCGATAATCGTCACGATAAAGTAAACAATGGGCACTTTAGTTAACCATTCCGTTATAGTGGCAAGACTTACTAATCGACATGATAGCATGAGATAAACCCAAAACCCAAAGAGTTGTTGGTACTTTTATTCAGCCATTTCGTTGTAGTTGCAATACTTACTAGTCGATACAATTGTCGCATGGCGACAACCAAACAAGCAATTGTGGGCAGTATTAATTAGCCATTCCATTATAGTGAAGCTGATTACTAGTCATTATAAGTCAAATTTATAGCGATAAACTTTAGTTATGCTTGTCTATGATCGAGATCTTGTGCTCCAAGTCGTCCATATCCATGGACACGGCTTTGAGAAAGTTTTACCCGCCGGGTGCACCAATAGCAACACACGCCGATCAACCTCGGAAAAACCAAATCAAAACCCAACGAGGCTTTCACGTTGAACAATCACAGATTCAGAGATATTTCAGGGCCACCCATTGAGTAGATCCATAGCGGAGTAAGCAAGCTCAGGACGGACTCAAGGTTTGCGACAATGGTAAATGATCGGGAACCCGAAAGTGTGGCTGGGCTTGTCGACATGCGAAAACATTACGCTTACCTAAGCGTATAGTGTGCTCCTCGCAATTTAAATACAGAAAGTAGCATGGCATAAGTACAGGATCGTAAATAAAACCTCAAACTAGTTTGTGGCCCCAAGAAATAAGACTGAATCAAGCTCTGGCTCAGGGGGGTCCCATATACCTCCCGGATGTGGATAGCGCGATAAAACAAGGAGCGGTATCAAGTACTCGGGGTCTTACAGGACACAAGTGGGCGTTCGGAAACCAAATATTTTCTATCACCCACCGATGCCTCTGCTTATTTCAATTTTAGTTGTTAAACAGAAATTAAAGTGACGATAAGTAAAACTAGAATCATCTCCAACATCAACATGCGGCAATACATCACAATCGTGGCATATGACGACACATCAACCTTTGGAGCAAGCAACTACGACGCGCAAGTCCAACTATCTACCAAACAACAGGCAATAGGGTGTGTCCAAGGCAATATAGGGCTGCACGGTATATCACAGGTACGGAAACTAAAGCATCGCAACACAGATGGCAATAGATCAACAGGAGGGAAGTAAATACTATAAAAGTAAGATAGGCAGAAAGGGGGAGATGCTCGCCTGAAAACATTGCCGAAGGGTTCATCCGAAGATCGGGGCGAAGCTCACATCAACTCAACGGCCTTATCCGCGAAGAAGCAAAACACTAGAAGAAGCACCGGATGCAATATTTAATACAACGGCAGAAGATCGGCATGATGCATGAATGATGCATGGCATGGAAAAGGTGCGATGCAATTAGGTCATATTAAGCGGAACCGGGGTCCCGACAATTAATTAAATGGTTCAAGTTGTTTAGCTACCCCGCAATTTAAATGCGGTTTAACATGGCAAGATATGGTACCGATTCTCTACACAAGTTAAATGAGGCCGATATGAGACTAGATTTACCCGCATATGGGCCCCATATTTAATTATTAGGTGAATCGGCATAAGTCCCCCAAACCACATGATTATGCATGCAAGTATGACAATTCAATATGCACAAGTTTATATTTCATTTATAAAAAAATAGGACTCGGGGAAAAGGTCACACATTAGGGGTCTCGACGATCTTGGGGTTCCGAGGTTGGTCGTCTCGTGGTCCGAGGTTCGGAAACGTTCTCGGACTCCGGGAAGGACTTGGTTTGGTGTCGTTCTTGTCGCATTCGCGGTCTCCGGGTCATGTTGTCGGTCATGGCGTTCGGGACGGGATACTTGTCGTATCGGTGGCGGTTTTGGCGTTCCGGGGGAAGTTCATGTCGTATCCGGGTAGACGAACTTGGCGTTGGTTTTCTCGGCGATCTTGTCGGCCTGAAAAGGGGTACTTGTCACACCGGGGGTCGGCCTGCGGGGTTCGACGCTGTCTTGGCGTTCCCTGAGGAAGATCATGTCGAGCCATCGGGTTTGGCCTTGTTCGTGCGGAGATCTTGGCGACGGAACGGAGAACTTGTTACGGGTCGGTCTTGTCGGCGGTCTCGAGGTTCCGCGTCGAAGTGCTTATCGTCCCATGGCGATCTTGAGATTAATGTCGGGGTATCCGAGTAGCACCATGTGTATCCTTCAAAACATCGACACGGCGCCGGTCTAGCATTCCACAGCGCACCAGGGCGGCATCACGATTATCGGAGCATCTCCACTTAGCTCAACATGGGATCTGGGGCAGATGGATGGCGGTGCTGTCGCTTGCTTCTTGCAGAGGGGAGAGGCACACACGAGGCCTGGGGTTCACGCAGGAACATGGGCACGGGTCGGTGACGAGGCAGGACTCGCTGGCCGGGCTCGAGGCGAGGGGTCGAGGCGGCCGGGCGTGGAGCTGTCTTGAGGCCGGGCGGGCTCGACCGCGCATCCGCAGAGACGGGAGGGGTCGAGGCCCGTTCGACTGCCCCACGAAAATAATTTAATATTTTTATTTACTTTAATTGGACCATTTGCAACCGATAGCAACAAAACAAAATACTCCGGAGCCCCGGGGTTTGATATTTGACTAAGGATGGGGCGTTTTAGAAAACAAAACGGGCGTTGCGAAAATAGTTTTAGCAAACCATGCATGATGATGACGATGCAATGCACAAATTCAACGCGATTTTCTAGTAGTGGTTTTGCGGGATGCCACATGGGGCCTGGTCGTCAGCGTCTCTGCGGGTTTCTTTCTCGGTGAATAACGATTCGTTCGGGTGAGAGGTAGAGGTGGGCTATTGGGCCTGGACTGGGCTGCCGAGCTGGGTTGCTTCCTTTTATTTATTTTTTTGTTCTGTTTGTTTTTCTTTTTCCTTTCTTAATATTCTGTTTTGTTTTCATTTAATCAATTCAAGAATCCATTTGAATTCAAAACTTTGCCAAAATTTGTGTAGCTTCAAACACTGATTAATAAAGCATTCTGAAATCATTTTAGAATAATTTATTTATTCTTTTTAAGGTCTTTTAATTATTCAAAAATAGGCTCTAGTTTTAATTAGATATGATTTAATAATATTTTTAAATCTCCATTTAAATTCTTAAACCTTCCAAATCTTTTCAGTAGGTTTTTATTTGTTTATTTGGGTTCAAATATTCATCTGGAATTATTTGGAAAATATTTATTATGATTCATAAATCATTTGAATTGGGTTTTCATTTTAATTCCACTGGAATTAAATATAGTTTTAATTCCCTAAAGTTTATTTGGAAGATTCCTTTAATCTTATTTAAGTTGGATTAAACCACTTTTATTTCCTTTGGGTAAATTCCAAAATACTATTTTCTCATGATTTAATCAATTATCTCTAATAAGGATTTTTATCTGTATTCCAATAAAATAGGATTTGGTCAAAGTCATTTTTATTTTATTTGGAGTATTCTTTATCCCTTTATTTTGTTTGCATTGGGATTACATTCATTCCATTTGTTTATGCATTTGGCCAAGATTTAATTTGGTCTTGAAATATTCTTTATTTAATATTTCTTTCTTTATCTTATAAAATCCATATCTTTTTATTTAGGAATCCAAACTTGGTGATTCCAATTTGTAAAATCTTATTTGATATTTATTTATCCTTTTTAAATATCTTTAGGATTATTTTCTCACCATTTTTGTATGGATTTTAGATAAGTGCTTTATTAGCTTTGGGAATTACTTTTCCTTATCTTATTTAAATTCCTAAGATTTTATTTATGGTTCCAATTTAAGTGAAACCATTTCATATGGTTTTATAATATTTCCATTTGTTATTCTTGATCATTTGTGAATGTTTGTTGACAAACTTTTATATGCATCAAATCCATAGGCTTGGAGATAACTTGGAAATGATTTTATTCCATTAGGGTTTAGGGTTTGGATTTATTTTCCAAGTGTTGAAATTTCCAGATGCATTTAATGAGGAAAGCATTTCTCTTGATTTGGATTTTTGTTGGATTCAAACTTTTACCAAAGTTTGTTCAAGATGGGATTTTAAGTTTCCATTTAGAAACAAAAGTTTCTTTTCACCCTAAAATTCAACAATAATTTTTTTGGTTTATTTTATTTTTCACATTACAAGATTTGGAAAATCTTGGGATGTGACATTACCCTTCTGAAAATAAGGCTTAATGTTGGCATATGTTAGTATTTACTCTCCAACCTTTACTTGGAAAGTCAGATAACAATACTTCCACAACTTGTTTACTCTCCCCCTTAGGGTTTACTAATGGTCTCTAAACTGTCTATATAGTAACCATTGGCTTAATAACTAGGATGTAGGTCTTTGTCTAGCTTATTTTCTACCTAGTTGGGTTCTCATGAAAGATTGTACGGTGTATCCACACATTTGTGGATCTCCGAAGTGAATCTTTCAGCATTATTTGTCTTACTTACTATTTGGACATTTTCATTTTGATAGGTCAATTTTCGCGAAGAGTCTCGAAAGACGATTGCATAAAATTTTATACTCCTTTAGATCTTACTTAGTTTAGGCCAAGTTTTATGCTCTTTATGCAACTTTTAAGATGATCTGGTTAACTATGTCAACCAACACCGGCTATGGACAAGATACCAATTGTGGATCAAATACCAGCTGCGGATCATCCTAGGTTGTAGGTATTAACCTATGGCTTCCAACGTCCTTATGGCATTCTCTCTGCATTGTCAGAACTTGAATACCATTTTTCTCCGAGACTTCGTATTTGCATTTATTCATGATGCTTCCATGAACTTGGTACTACTACTCCATTACTTCTTAGCAACATTACCTACTTTGATTGAACCTTAAGTTCATCACTTATTGTTGCTCCATATATTTTCTACACTAAACTTCCTTCTTATTGCTGACTAATAATGATCTAAGCTTGATCCATCCTCCAAATTGAGTTGATAATCTTTACACTTGGCTTCATTCTTCATGTAATTATTCATCTTGGTCTTTGAAAATCGTCACTCCCTTACATGAATTCCCATTCCTATCTAGGTCTATAACATCAAGTAATAACAGGATGTTGCAACATGCATTTACACATCAAGTCAAACTTCATGTATAGATCTAGTCAATCAAGAAGATCCAAGAAAAACCAATAAATCCAAATGTGGTACATATAACACACAATATTCTAAGCCCAAAATATAATAGTTGAGTATATTATCTCTAGAATCTAGGCTTAGTTGTGTAGTATATGACACCTCCTCCTATAGGTTTACATTGTGATACTTAGCACATAGAGTAAAACTATTCTTTATCTCAATATTTACCCAAATTGCTCAAGTGCAACAGGATAATCTTAAGCAAAGTGGTCTCAATTAGGTTTTTAGTAACCTTTAGTCTTACCTTAGGAATGATTAACTATAACCAACCTTCTTTTATTGGTAAACTATCCTCACATGATTACTCCAAATGACTAATCATATTCTATTTGCTAACTTAAACCATAGATTATTAGAAATTTTTAGCACCTATGATTTCTATCATAGCTCTACCACGATATTTTCATAGTTATACTTCAGGATAATTTACTAATTACTTGTCATATTTACACTCTCATCATGGTTTCGGAGCTAATATCACCATGATATCCTTATGTTTTACCTATACATCATGATTTAGGAGTTAATCTCACCATGACGACTTTGTTTCACATTTCTCCATCATTAAATGCTAACATAATTTCACTTTATCACGTAGAATTCTCAAGTGAATCCCATATGATTACTACTCATTACATCAACATTTATCCTGATGATATTCATCATGTTGTCTTTGGTTACCAATTAACAATAAGATTCCACTGTGCTACTTGAATTCTAATATTAAGATATCCATCAAGACTACTTCCATACAATGTATTACACTTTCCTACAGTATCATGGTGGGTTATGTCTCCCTCGGAAGACACTAAAGAGCACTATACTTGAGAAAAGAGAAAATCATTACTCCTATGAAAGAATGACTTAAGTATCTAGTGACAACGTTATCCTCAAGTGGATACTCATCACAAGTCATAAGAATATTTGGTTTAGGTAAGATGGCTCCTATAGTCACTATCCAACCTACAGATCTTCCTAAAAAGGTTTCAATCCTAAGGTCAAAGCATATACTCTGATACCAACTGCGGTGACCCAGCATACCACTGCATGATGTAGTACACTATAGTCATTGACATAACACCAATGAAACATCGTTCACTAGTATTACATCCCTCAGAGTGGTACAACAGAAACACAGCAGATCCAAGACATAACTATAGGTTACAACTCAACCCTTTACACAAGATCCACAGAACACTCTAGGTTAAAGAGAGAGAAAGAAACTTCTTACAAAGAAGAATCAGAAATAAACAACTCAAAGACTATCATACTAATAAGACTAGTATCTGAACTATTGGTCTGGCATTGCTTCTATTGCAATACACTACGGAAATAGGTTCTATGGCTAGAGATTATCTTCCTATCTAATCAATAACTTTGTCTTCACTTGAGTTGGTGTATATGTTGACTTTCTTGACTTCATTGAAGAACTTTAGCTTCTGGTGATGATTCCTAGAGCATAACTTGATGTAGATATAGTCTGTAATGGCTTTAGAACCTAGCAAGGGTTAAGAAGATACGTTGAGTACGAGCGTACCCAGCAAGTTCATTATAAAAGGAGTGTTTAATGCACTATATCTACAGACACAGACCATAGGTCGTAGGAAATGCAGCTTTTCATGAACAATTCTTCAAAGGTTGCTTTTATTATAAAAAACTATGTTCGTCAGCCTTCACGGGTTTACCAGAACTTTCATGGAGTTACTTTCCCGCAGCGTTCGCAGCTCCTTCCCGGAACAGGGAATAACAAGTTACAGTTCTTACACTCTACAGAGGTGCGTCACTTTACCCATGAGAGATCTTAAGCTTTGTTGCACGGCCGGGAGTATGTTCCCGTTCAAACTTCCATGGTTTGAGGACCAACCTAAGATCCAAGCCAATCACTGCCCTCTCCGCGACCTCATATGTCTGCACGATCCTTCGGGGCCGCCTCACCTCCGTTAGTCCCCTTTCGGGAAGGCTATAACCATGATGAGTTCCCGAAGACTCTATGACCTGGTGATGCCCGTACAAGTACCATATTAAATGGACTATACCCCTAAACACCATTCATAGATAATCTAGACACCAAAAGTGTGGGCGTAAGGGTGCCCACCCATATGTTGGATCCGCACAAGGAATCACAACGTCACGTTAAGGTCGTCTTGCCTCCATACGAGAGGAAAAGGATACAACTGACTTCTCCGTCACATTCCAAATCTCATGGTCAACGCGTAATATACGACGCAATAATCACTAGCGACATTGGTTGTTAAGTCCTAGAGGATATATTCCTGAGAAGTGGTATTCCAACTGCCAGATTTAATAGATTAGCTGATCACCCTGGATCAGTAACCAATAGTTCACATTATTATCAAAAATAGTGTTTTCTGACCTTTTTGGAATGCAGGTGATGACAACACTTGATTTGCAAAATACTTTACAGAAAATATTCAAAAGGACATGAGCAAGTGTGAACTTGCCTTTTGTGATTGCAAGATTATGCACTCACGATCTTCAAGACAATATAAGATCCAATATTTGAAATATGCATCATTGGTCTGGTAAGTACTAATGTTTAAAGAAGCAAGATGCTTTTATGCATAAGTAATGTAATGCAAGTTGATAAACTCGAATCCCGGGGATAAAGTTGTTCTAGGGTTTGGATATTGGAAAGGGTTTCCTTGGAATGTGTTGCCCTTTTAGATTAAGTTTCACACATGTGTGTGAAACAACATGTAAGTATAATAAAGCACACACAATAATGGAATACTCAAGTGGGAAATGTATTTGTAGACTATGTATATAAGGTTTGTTCATCATTTAGAGCTTTTATAAAAATGCTTATGTCTTGCTTTATAATGTTCCTTAAAAGAATAACTTTTGAAGAAAATCTTACTTAGCTAAGGAAAAGTATTTAAATTTTAAGTTAACCTTATTAGGTGTTCTTTCAAGTTATAGCCTTTAAGTAAGAAAGAATTGCTTTATTTGAACAATGATATTAGTAGTATTTGAGACTTATCTATCTTGGTTTTGAATTTGGTTAATTTGGTATTAAGATGCTTTATAACTTAATTATAACAGACCAAAGTTATCTATAAAACACATAACAAAGTCTTTTGCATAGTATTAAAGTATTATAGACTAAAGTTAACTTGAAAGACATAGATGGACTTATGGTGTATTACTTATGATACTCGTATCTTGTTCACTTTATATTGTTTCCTTAAAGTTACTTAAGAATGGCATTACTTATATTTGAGTAGTGGTTTCTTAATTTTATAATGGAATAGAATCATTTATCTTTTTATAACTAAGTGGTTATGGTTCGTGGACGAAGAAATAATATTACTTAATTACTTATGCATTCAATATAGTGTTTTGGTATGTTTATAAACTTGTAGTTGAAGTATTGGAATAGGTTTTATTTCACTACAATTTATTCTTGTAGATTTTGTATTAGATAAGGATCCTTTTATAAAATAATCTACACTTATGGTTAAAGGACAATTCAATAAAATTGTATTTAAAATGTGTTGAACCATTTTGACTTCATATTATCAATATGCAAGACTAATACTATTTATTAGACTTTAATTAATTAATTTTAGAATATTAGCAAATTTTATTTACCCTTATATGAATTATTTAACTAAAGAGATAGGTTTAAATTCAAGTTATTAAAGTATTTAAAGTTTTATTTAACTTAAAAGTGGAATATTATATTTTAACATGTAGGTATTATTTTGATGATCATTTTGGTATATTACATTTATTTTTGTGATTTATAAATAATAAGATATTGTTTTTTATAAGATTTTTTACTTAGTAATTACTTAATAAATAACAAATATTTAATTAATTGGAATAATAATGCATGATTATAGTTTTAAATTATAATTCTCATCTTTCTAAGATTTTTGGTTTTTTATTTATATTTTTAACATTTACAAATATTAAAATGTGATTTATCAAAGCATTTAAACTTATAAAACCTTTATTAAATAATAACTATTTAAATTGTTAACATAATAATGTTTGATAATAGTTTTAAGTGATATTTATTTTTCCTTAAATCTTCATATATTATACACATTTTTCTGAATTATAAATCAAAATTTATTAATTAAACAAGATTTAATCACTTTATTATATTTTAGGAAATATTTATATTTGATTTTATAATGTTTTATCTAATTTTTAAACAAAGATTATCTTTTTATACCAAGACAGAACCTACCCACGGTCACTGACCAGTGGGGTCGAGTACACCTCAGCTGCCACATAGGCACAAACCAAGTCAAATGTGTTGACTGGGCTGAGGATTGATGCAAGCATGACGTCATCTGGTGATGATCCTCTCAGTTTGAAGATCGATCGATGAATTGAGTGCACGTGCGCGGCCGAGGTTGTGCTTGCTGGAAAGAGGTTGCGATGGCGAGCCAAATAGTGGTGCCGCAACTAGTTTTTGGTCACCGGAGCACGGTGCACGACGGTGGCCTACGGCGGTTCGCAACAACTCACGGTGGTGACTCGGTTTAGTAAGCAAACGCATCAACAGAGAGGAGTAGTGTGCTCAGTAGCTCACCAGGAGCGCGAAGAAGGGCTCGGCGAGGTGAATCATGGCCGGAATCGAGATGGACGACGGCGGCTGGAGTTGGGAACGGGGTCTCAATCCGAGTGCCTGGGACCTCACCGGTTTGTGCTGACGGGGGCAATCGACAGAGTTGTGCATGGCGAGTCTTCCAAGCATCACGGCGTGGCTCGGGACGGCTGGAAGCGAGCTCTAGCTCGAACCATGGCGGTCTAGGGTTTCGACAGAAGGGGAATTTGAGAGAAGGAAGGGGATTAGGGTTCTTCGGTGGCGGCGCTGGGGTTAAATAGACGACATAGAGCAGTGGCGCACATCTTGGCGCGCGACGCGCATTGCAGCGCCGACGAAGGGCGCACGATGTGCCAGGCAGCAGCTTGAGTCGACATTGCCTTCTGTTGGGAGGAAGAAGAAAGGGAAAAGAAGCGAAGGGGTACGTGGGCCAGTCGTTGGCTAACTTGGGCCAGGTGGGCTGTAGTGTGGTGCGGGTGAGCGACGAGTAAGGGAGAGGAGAATGGGCCATGGGCCAGATTTGATGCTTCTTCTGTTTTTTCCTGGTTCTATCCCTTTTCTATTATTCTGTTTTGTTTTTAGCTTTGAATTTGCACAATTGATTTGAGTTTTCTTTGTAGAATTAATTTGTTAAAAAATTGCAGCAAAAATGACTGTATTTAAAGTCATTTTGTGAAATTTTATTATATATTGTTTAGAGTTTCTTTATTTTCTTTATATATATAGATACTTTTCCTATTATTATTTGTGAGGGTCTTTGATATGAATTTAATTGGGCTAAATTTCATAAACTTATTATAGAATGAATTAATATGAACTAATGAGATTTTATTCTCATTAATACATAATATTAAGGAAACTTTTATATTTAGTTATCCTTCATAAGTATTTGATACATAAAGTTCTAAGTACTAATAGGGTTTGAAATTATAAATGCTTACCCTAGGGTTTTAGGGTTCTTAATACATTTGTATTCTTTTGTTGATATGAATAAAGATTAAATGGCTAAACACATTGTCTTTATGTTTGTGATTTTTAATGATATCACCACTTAAAGTAAAATAGTGGAATTGTTCTCTAGGTTAACTTATGAGACAAAATTGATAAAGATAGTTTTTAAGCAGCTAAGACAATGAGGGTTGAGAATGAACAAGATGTGCTGAAGCGATCTGATGTAGGAAATTATTCCTATTAACCATTGTGGACATAAGATGATAAATCAATCATTTGATATGGATTTTAGGTTTGGTTATAGAATTAGGTTTTAGTGTTTACCAAGAATTTCTATATTCCATAATTTACAATCCTGGACTTCTAACTAAGGAATTCCTTTCCTAGATATACTATTTCTTCATATCCATCACCATGAGCTAACATGATGAGCTTTACTTCACAAAAATATCCTATTAATAATTTCTCCTCCTAAATCCATTTATAAATCAATGAGCTTGACACTAAAGCTTTTCCTAATCTTCTCATATCCATACTTGGTTAAATCAACTATTCTACTGCTGATAATATCTAACCCAACAAGTAGTTACTTCTAACTCCACTCATACCCTTCCTTAATCATACATCACTAACATTACTCCAATGGATGTATATATCAAACTACTCTCCTCAAAAGCTTACTATCCTTTAAGAGGAATAATACTACTTCAATAACTCCATGCTACTCTAGCTTTAACTTAATCATACTATGTTATCTCTACTTGACTCCAATATCTTATACTTAAACTTCACATTATATTAATGTGACATGTAATGGCTAACCTAGGATAATATACCTATACTAGGTTTCAATCATGTTCTATCCACCAATGTTACTTATACATGATATAAGCATTCAATATTGGTGACTAAAGCATGATCATTGGAATTCTTTGATCCTTTATGGTTTAGGTTTCCAGTTGGCTAATTAAGGCTTCATCAATACAACATTATAATTGTATTGAAATTATCTTCTTAGTATTTCTATTGGATTAAGGAATGCTATTCATGGACTATGCTTACTTAATCCAATAGGATTACTCCTTGGTATCTATCTTCAGGATTCATCCTTGTAACCTTTATCTCAGATACTCTTCTATTCATTCAGGAGTGAATTAACTCCATCAATTATCACATTGATCATATTCTCTTCAATCACCCCCATCCTATAGATGATATTTGAATCTAGCATTACTATTTACCCCTTCTTACTTATTTCTTTATAGGCCTTAAGTGAATGTTATGATATGGTCAAGAGTTGATAGATCAAGAATTGATAGATTAAGAATTGGTGAATCAATAGCTGATTACTCAACATTGATGACAACAGATATTGAGATGGGATTTCATCAGGATTGATATGGAAAGAAAGACATATGGTGATTGATCTTGACTTGGTTTCTTTCCTACTCAATCTTACTAAAGAGTTAAGGTTAGGTATTACCATGATGTTCATGGTATAAATAGTTGAGATTTAAGATTTAGTTGTTACATTCATATTATTTGTGTTATATCCTTAACTTGGTACTCATGAGTTATTGTAATGAATACTATGATATGATCACCTACGGATCAACTATAAATCATTAAGTAATGTATTAGGGTTTAATTTTATTATATTTGATCTACCCTTAGATCAAATCTCCCTTACCCAAAATAAGGTTTGAGCAAAGGTCATATTGATTATCACAATCAACTTGATGATCTACTTCAATTCCATCAAGATTGAGAGAAGCTTCAATCACTTTGACAAGTTTTGTTCAAAAGCGAGAAATTATTCGGATTTTCCATGCATGAATGCAATGCACACATCTGGGTTCAACTTATTTTTAAGCTCTAATGTTGGGATGTTACACCAGCCCCATCTAAGCTGATTCGCCTCGGTCATCTACGGCAAGGGGGCCTCTCAGGATGAAGCAATCAGCAGCGCAATAATCACATTGTAGTGTACGATCGCATCCACCGGGTGCCTTCTTCTTGGCTCTGCCTACCGAGTATTCTTGCCGACCGCTCGATGAGCAAGTATCTATTCTGTCTATGTTAATGCAGCAGTGTGCTACATCTACACCTAGATGCATCTATTTGTAAGTATATTATGTTTTGTTAATCAATGTACTAATTAAATTATCCAATAAAGTGAAACTATCTAATTTACTATGTTTCCACATATGCAATATCTTCCAATGAAGAAATTCAACAATTAATTACTGAAGCAGTCGGTGGCCTCGTGTAGTGACCCTATAAACACCTGCACCGCGCTGCACTCCCATAGCATATTGGGAGTTTGAACATTAGCACTAGGTTCCAATCTTATTCATCGTGGATTAGGTGCGCCATCAACTTAGATGGGGTTTATATTTTAAGACTATTCGAGAAAAGGATCATAGGCATCATCTTACATAAAACAAAGCCGACCCACACTGGTTCTTCCATTCCAACTGGCCAACAAATTAATGAGTTGAATTATCTAAATTATTTTTTATTATCACACATTTTGAATCGTTTCTTTGTGATTTTCAATACTGTACAGTGCAAAAGTCAGGTCAATTAAAGACTCGCTGCCATTTGAATTAAATTGATGTATGAATTTAAGCATGTGAAATGTTCTTCGTTTAACGTAAGGTGTCGTAGAAATGCACGGGCTTTGTGCTAGTATTATAATAAACTCAGAATTTTATAAATGGGATCAATTATTACTGAAGGGAATCCTAATGATGCAATCTTTATTTCTAAACTCGAACTAATGCCAAACTAAAAGTAATAAACTTATAAGATTGATTACAAGGTTTTAGAGATCTCCCCAAGCTTGGAATCAAGCCAGGTGGGATCAAATAACTCCTTGCTAGTACCTATTCCTCCTCCTGAGTAGGAAGAGCATTGCCTTCCTCTCCTGCGTTGCTAACTTTAGCCATGCTTGCGAGGCGGATGCTGAGCTTGGCCATGTCGTATTGAATCTTCAAAATTTTCCTCTGAAGGAATTTCTTCTGATATGTCAACTCAAAAACAGTTTTAATCAAAAAACCAACTCTACCATCAATGTCATTGACCTTTTTCTCAAGGTCTTTTCTCATCATCCAGTAGGAGTCAATCCCTTCTCCAATAGTTTCAACACATGCCTTTGAAGCTTTTTCCAATTGATAGATCTTATCATGAATCTCATCTTGCCGCACCTCGTTGGGTTTAAGAGGTGGAGGACTAAGATGAGGTTTATAATAAGATCATATGTTGTGATGGTAAGGATTAGGGAGATACTCATCCTTTCTCCTTCTCTGATCTGCTTGCCTCATCATCTCCATCCTTTGCGGGAACATGTCCTCCCAATTTTGGAGAGACTTGATCTCCGAGCTGGATGACGATAATGCTTATTTTAGTTCCATCCCTCGATCCTCTTCACAGGCTTCTCTTCCTTCTTCCTCCAGATCTTGTTTACATGGAAAGGCTGCATGGCTTCACTACACAAATGTTGTTAGGAGGGGCGTGTATGTAGATGTTGATGGTTTTTCGAGGCTGGAAGTTGTAGCTCTGCAAAAACTTAATGAAAAAGGTTATATGCAACTGTATAGATCCCGCAGTATAGTTACGAACCGACTATAGATTTTTTATCTACGGCGGTACCAACTATACGGCTGCAACTATACGGCTGGGTGATCTCTTCCCGCCGTATAATTGGTCATTAAACCTTCTGTACTTTGCCATGAAAATTTGGGAATGCGATGAATAACTATACGGCCACAACTATACAACAGGAAATTTAATTCCCGCCGTATAGTTGGTCGTTAAAGTTATAGTAAATATCAAAATTTATCTGTTTCTTTAAGAATTCTTTATTAGTCTGAAACTTAATGAAATACCAAGTTTTGACAGAAAAATGACAACTTAAATTTTCAACCAACATTAAAATTTATTGAACGAGATTTTATCATAACCAAATTTCTTTTATTTCACAAGAGCTTCAAGTGTTCCTTTATTCAATTAGAAAATCAACTAAAACTTACTTAAAAACTTACTCGACCCTTTATTTCTCATGGGTTGTCTCCCATGAAGCGCTATTTTATGGTCTATAGCTCGACCATAGTGTTGCTCACTTCATCTCAATCTTATCCTTCTTACAGTTACCATTTCTTCCATACATTTGCTCAGTGAAATCTTCTAGGGTAATTATTCGTAAGGTGATTGCACTTATATTTTCTTTTGCATGATGATGCTTCAAGCATTGTCCATTCACCACCCATGAAAGAGAGAGTGTTTTTCCATGGAGCTTCACTACTCCCGATGCATAAGCTTCTTCAACTATATAGGGGCCTTCCACTTTGATCTGAGCTTTCCTGGAAACAACTTAAGACGAGAGTTATAGAACAGAACTTTATCTCCACTTTTAAATACCTTATCCTCTATTTTTATATCATGCCATCTTTTTCCTTTTTCCTTAAACAATCTAGCATTTTCATAAGCCTCATTCCTAAACTCATCTAAAGCATGTATTTCTAATAAACATTTTTCTCCTGCGACTTTAAGGTCATAGTTTAAGTTCTTGATTGCCCAAAAGGCTCTATGTTCCAATTCTAAAGGTAAATGGCATGCCTTACCGTATACCATCTTATATGGTGTCATGCCCATCAGATTTTTAAATGCAGTTCGGTATGCCCAAAGAGTGTCATTAGCTTGTATGGACAATCTTTCCTTGATTTATCCACCGTCTTCTCGAGTATGGTCTTAAGTTCTCTATTAGAGAGTTCCACTTGACCACTCATTTGAGGATGATATGGTGAAGCAACACGGTGAGTTACTCCATATTTACCGAGGATTTTCCTGAAAGTTCCTTTCATAAAATGAGAACCACTATCAGTAATTAAAAATCTAGGAATTCCAAACCTGGGAAATATGACATCCTTGATCATCTTCACTAAAGTAGCTGCATCTTCATGGTTAGTTAGGATAGCTTCAACCCATTTAGTAACATAATCGACAGCAACAAGAATATGAGTGTAGCCATTTGATTCTATAAAGGGTCCCATGTAATCCATTCCCCACACATCAAATGGTTCAATTATAAGACTATAATTCATTGCCATCTCTTGTCTTCTGCCTATATTACCTCTTCTCTGGCAAGTATCACAATATTCCACATTTTGTGCATCCTTGAACAAGGTGGGCCAATAGAATCCGGATTGAAGTACCTTTTCTGCAGTTCGCTTGTCTGCATGATGTCCTCCATACCGGCTGCCATGACAAGCTTGCAAAATTGCATTCATTTCATGATTAGGAACACACTTTCGAATCATTCCATTAGGTCCACGACGATAAAGAAATGGATCATCCCAAAATTAGTGTTTGAGATCATTAAAGAATTTCATTTTTTTTATTTACTGTCATACCAGGAGGTACAAATTTTACTGCGAGATAATTAGCATAATTCGCATACCATGGATCAACCACTTACATTTTTGCTAAGTATTCTCCCGGAAATGACTCATTTATGGGTACGGGGTCGATAATTATTCCCTCCATCCTAGACAGATGATCTGTCACTGGATTATATTTACCCCTCCTATCTACTATTTGTAAATCATATTCTTGTAGTAATAACACCCACCTAATCAACCTGGGATTTGCATCCTTTTTTACAAGAAGGTGACGCAAAGCTTGGTGATCTGTATGAATTATTACTCTAGAATTAATAATGTAAGATCTAAATTTGTCACATGCAAAAATTATAGCTAGGAACTCTTTATCGGTAGTAGAATAATTTTTCTGAATCTTATTAAGAGTCCTACTAGCATAGTGAATAACATTTAAATTCTTCCTGTCTAGTTGCCCTAGTACAGCTCCTACAGCATAGTCACTAGCATCACACATGATTTCAAAAGGTTCATCCCACTTTGGAGATTGCATCATAGGTGCTAAAACTAATTTGTTCTTAAGATTTTCAAAAGATGCAATGCGGTCATGGTCTAGGTAGAACGGAGTTTCTTTATCAATAAGGTTAGTGAGAGGCATAGCTATTTTAGCAAAATCTTGTATAAAACGCTTGTAAAAACCTGCATGTCCTAGAAACATTTTTAAGTTTTTTATGTCATAGGTATGGGAAGATTTTCTATAACACTTATATTGGTCTTATTTATTTCTATACCTTTTTCTAAAACCTTATGTCCAAAAACTTTACCTTCTCTTTCCATGAATCAACATTGCTCCCAATTCAAAACTAAGTTTAATTGCCTACATCTCTGCAAAACCTTGGTTAAATTGTAGAGACAATTATCAAATGTTGTTCCACAAACAACGAAATCATTTGTTAGAACTTCCATAGTCTTATCAACAAGATCGTCAAAGATTTTTAAAACACATTCTTGAAAGCCAAACGGGATCAATCTATAAGCATAAGTACTGTAAGGACATGTGAAAATTGTTTTCTCTTGATATTCGGTCTGTATAGAAATTTGAGAATAACCGGAATAACCATCAAGAAAACAAAAATAAGAATTATATATTAGTATTTCTAAAATTCTATCCATGAACGGTATAGGTTTATGATTTTTTTGTGTCTCACATTTTAGTTTTCTAAAATCGATGCAGATGCGATACCCAACAATAGGCCTTATAGGTACTAGTTCACCATCCTCATTCATAGCAGCATTAAGACCCCCATGTCTTGGTATGCAATGATCTGGACTGTCACACCCCTAGGATTAAGGCTAGACAAATCCCAGACCTTTGTCTGAACATAAGCCTAACCTAATCTCAAAGGCGTAGAGAGAGAAAATCTATAGAGCAAAAGTGACCCTACGACACAAAATTTATTACAGCAAGCTCATAAGTGAGCAAAGAACCAAAATATTACAAGAAGAGGTCATTGACCACAAACATCAAGCAACGAAAGGCAGATTATGCTATTAAGTATAGCAAAATTAACAAATGGTATAAGAGGCCTGAAGCATAACGATGCCGTCCAATCCATAGATTCCAGGTTGCCGACCAGGAATCCCAAGATACTCGTTGATGTCAATGCCGTAAGGAACTCTTCTTTTATGGTAACACTTACCCTGCTGCAAAATTATCAACAAAGCAAGGGTGAGTACAGGGTGTACTCTGCAAGACTTATGGCTGGTGGAGTTATTTTGTGTAAAGCCATCTTTGTTTGTAAAACAAGAGGGAGAAGAATCTCGACTAATCAGAATATTTTAAAAGGGGCTAAGAGAGCGATATCTCTAGATTTGATCATCCTTTGATATCCACCGAATCACCATCAGCTGAACCTACCTAGGATCACCCCCTCGATCCCCGAGGAAGCATCCTTAAGCACACATTACTAAACTTTCCAAGTTTTATGATTAGGTTCAAGTTCTCTATGATCATCACGTCTGTTCCCAAGTCGTCCATAATCGCGGACACGGCTTTTCAACTAGATTAATACCCTACAGAGGTGTACAACTTTACCCACACGTACTAACCTTCTCTTAATGCCACTAGTAATAACCCTCTTCCTTGGAAGGCCGACAGAGGGTGGTTAGACACAACCTTTACCTTGCTTTCGCCGAGACCATGAGTCACGCACTAAGGAGATGCCACTGTAATGGGTCAAGTCCCGAAGCCAGTCCCTAATGATGTGAACAGGGTTTGAGAATATGGAGGCCGGGCCTCTCCCATTCCTTGCCACGCTTACCTACCTGTATGAATGAACCTCCTTCGAGAAGAACCAGAATGTGTATGTAGAATGGAATGCCCGAACTATGTGACTCATGGAATCTACTAGGCAAGTTAGTTGGTCTAGGGGGTTTCCAGGCCCCCATGTGGTTGTACGCTCGTCTTGGTTCGAGAGGAAAGAACTCAGGTCCTAGTAGTGGCAAGTATGAGACTGCAAAAACCACAACCCATCGTGGCCTCCCATACAAGCCTTAGTATTTTTAACTTTCATCTCTGATTATATCACGTCATCCTATCATACGAGGTTCATTCTCAGATCTGATTCATTAGCTGGATGGACCAGTGGTAACAGCTAAGCATGGCTAAGCACAACAGATTTTAATAGCTCTAGCAACGCTTCACAAGCCAAACCCTAGTTATGCGAGGAGCAGTGGATCAGGGAATATAGTTTACAAAGGGAACATGCAACAGATAGGATTATTCTATCTATCGTTAAAAGACTTTAGAACCGCAAGCACATGGCAAGAATTGAAATATTTGGAAATCATAGGATTATATCATCTGTGGGGCTTCGCTTGCCTTTGTCAGTTGATAACCAGAAAGCAAAGCTTCGGACTCCTGGTACTTGACTTGGTTATAGTTGATCAAGTATTGATCTTCGAGCTTCGACGATGTTGATCTTGGTCTTCGATCTTGATCTCGATATCATACCGGAGAAGAACCAAATCACCGAAAATAAAGGAAAATAATCAATACATGGCATCGATGCAATGGTCAACCAAAGATGATAATATGACAAGTTTAAAGTTATTGAAATGAACCCTAAAACATGCTTGGCAGTTTAATCGGGGTCTCGAGGGGTGAAAACCCTAACTCAGGAGAACTCCGGAAACACTTGTGAGGGGTTACTATGTTCTTCTAACTAAACTTGTTATTAAAGTTGATTATCAATGCATGATTATATTGCTATTGTGTAGATCTTATTTTTTTGATCATTTTGATATATTATTTTTATTTTCTGATATAAAATGAATTAGTTATGAATTTCTCCAATTTTAATTCATTTTAAATCATTTTTAGAATATATAAAATAATTTACATTTTAGATTTACTTTAACATTTTTATTAAACAGAAAACATTTATGGAAATGTTTATATAACTTACATATAGGGCCCACATGTCAGGGATTTTTCAATTACAGAAATTGTTAAAAGATAAATAAAAATTGATATGACACTAGCATGACATCATGCTAATGTCATCAATGGAGGGGATCTCCTAGGTGGACCACGGGGCTAGCAACAGAGGGCTCGCAGGACGGTGAGGAGGTGTGCGTTGGACATAGGGGAGCGGGGCGAGTCGAACTATGGTGGCCTCGCCCCCTTTTGTACGCCGGAGAAAGGACAACAGCGAGCAACTATGGCGGTTGACGGCGGTTGCACGACGCGGTGGTGACAGAGCGAGATGGAGTAAGAGAGAAGGTGACTGAGCACCAGAGGCAAACCAGGAAGCCGATAGAGGGGTCGGAGAGGCCGGGGAAGTTCGGGGTCGCCGACAATGTCGACAACGAGCGGCGAACAGAGGTAGAGATGATAGGGTCGATGCCGACAATTCGAAGCACCTGCGACCGATTCCTATGACGAGGATCACCAGCAAGACAAGGCGGAGCTCTTGGAACCCTTGGATGGCTGAGGGGTGGCCAACAATGACGGGGAGAAGCGGCGGTTGGAGCTAGGGTTTTGGGCCGAAGGGTAAAAACGAGAGAGGGAGGTCGCGGGAAAGAGCAGGAGGGGATAAGGACGGGGCATGGGGTCGCGGTGCTTCTTATCTCCATCCCAGAGGGCGTCGGACGGCAGAGCACAAGCGGCGGAGATCGACGACGGCGGCGCTGCCACCCAGCTGCTTCCTCTCGAGGAGGAAGATGACGAACATAAGTGACGAAGGGGTACGCGGGCCTGGGATGCGCTTGGGCTGCTACTGGACTGCGGAGGTGCTGCGCTTGTAGAAGATAGAGAAAGAACAGGGAGAGAAGGAAGGTGGGCTTCGGCCCAGGTAGGTTAGGGACTGTTTTTATTTGCAGAAACATTTTTATTTTCTGTTTTATATTTATTTGTTTGTATTTTCAAATTCTTGTCTATTTTGAATATTTCCAAAATACCAGGGGATTGTAAATTTTTTAAAAACACTCAGGGTCCCTTAGAACAATTTGGGCTCCAAACTTTTTCGTAGTTTTAAAAATTCAAAACCATTTTGAATGTGTTTCAAATAGAGAGGGGAGCTAGGGTTTAGGGTTTTATTTTAGTTTTTTTTTCTTGCATGCATTTTAAAATAATGCTCATGAATGCACAAATCAAATCCTAATTAGATTATTAAAACTAGGGGTGTTACAATTCTATCCCCTTAAAAGAATCTCCTCCCGAGATTCCTAGGTAGGAAGACAGAAGGAACATGGTTACAGTAAACTTCGACGATCTTCTCAAAGAGACTGATCCATACCACCATGACGAATGGACGAAGAGCTTTGTATACTTCGAGGTGGTTACTCACACTAAGGAAAAGAGGGAATGACACGGAACCACAAACTGAGTATCTCATGGTCAACTCATGGATAGATGTTTCGCGAACATCTCTAAAGCCAACAGACATGAAACACGCCAAGGTAACGGAGGAAACAAAAGGATAAGGTTTCAAGGTGACAGGTAGCTGGTCTTCATAAGGATTGAGACCATGGAACTTGTATAAGAGTTTTGACTTTTGAGGGAAGGATACTTCCAACAGATGGAGAAAGTTACGCAGACTTCAAGAGGTAAACCTCTACTAAACAGCTTAAGTAGAGCTTTACAGGTGGAAAAGATATATACCAACAAAAACAAGCTGTTGAACTACTTTTGACACAGAAGGGTCACTCTTTCATTCAATAGAAGGCTGAGAAAGAAAGGTCTTTTGTGCAGAGGACTCGTAAGAGCCACAAGTAACATGTAACAAGAGAAACTATTGATTACCAAAATCATGGTCGCTCTTCAAACATGTTTAATAAAATGGAAAGGGAAGTCTTTATTCATCTAGGACTATCAAAATCTTTGCCAGCGATTTTGATATCACTTTACATCACCAAGATAAATAGTTTTGAAGATTCCTAATGACACGAGAAGAAAGAAACTTCATTCTCAGACTCCAAGTACTTGGCATAACAAGTAGGTTGCCAACGTAAAAGGGTTTGGAGGATTGACCGAGAGACATTTAGCAACTCTACTTTAAATATTCTCCTTGATGTTTCAAACACTGATATCAGGCTACTGACAAGCCTTTAACCAATCATCAAGTAAAGGCGGACTTCGTTTACAAAGGAAACCATAGCATAACTCCTATAGTAAGTCATAGAAGAAGCTTTATGAAGAGTGTTTGTTATTGCTGATTCAAAAGGATATGGCAATAAGTCTTCCGGCTAATTGTGTCAACCACTACATTAATCTTATCGGATGTCCAAAGAGCCCTATGTCGAAAACTTGAGGGATACCAACCATCATTGTTTCTTTAGATTCAGCTTTGTTTTGGTGGAGAGATACTTCAGACTCAACATGTCTGAATAGAAAGGGTGCAACATTTACCATAGAGGTAAAGTCACTAGATTCTCAAGACACAGACTTCAATGTTAAGCTCCAAAAGATGAGCTAGATTGCAAATTCCATGTATTGGCAAGTTATCAGAGGATAATTGCACCTACGTGAATTGTTTGCAATGAAACACAACTGAATCCTTATTGGAAAGCATTTTAGAGGTTATCGAAGTTTTGTTGGACTTCTTATCTTCCATGAACAAATCAATCAGTGGCTTGGTGTGCTTGGAGGATCTTCTCGAGATGTGAAGGTATGAACCTCCATATCAAGAATTCTTCGCACATGCTTGACTAATTTGGAATTATTTCCTAAGGAAACAAAGGCAACTCTACTCGAATCCATGGTGACATCTTTCGACAATTGCACGTGAACCAGAGTAGGTTACTTCTAATATCCAGAACACATATTTCGAGATAAGAAGAAGATGGTTCTAAAAAGTTTCCAACATTAATGCTAAATGTTCCATATGAATCTCGTATATCATGGAGAAGATAAGGATGTCATTGATGGGATCAACAACAAACTTATTAAGATACTCCAAGATATGGGATCATATGTTTTATGAACTAAGCATAGACACTGGTCAGACCAGAGGACATGAAGATGTATTGAAGTGAAACATCACGAGTATTTACACCATCAGAGTAGTCTCTGGGACTGAGTTTGATTTGACGATTGCCCAAATCAAATCAAATCAAAGGCGTGGAAGATAACATATCCACAAAGGACATACTATCTTGCTTTAACACGAACAAAACTAGACATCCCTTTAACGAGGAATACAGGTCGATAGAACTTTTGTCTTACAACTCTCCAAGTTGTTGTTTAAGCTCACCCAACATGTTCAAGTGTATCCAGTATGGATCCTTGGAGAAAAGAGGAGTTCAGAGAACCTTCTTGCTCAAGAACTTGACAACACGGTCATCTGGCAACATGGGATACTTCTAATAGACATCTATAATATCACGAACCACCGATATGTCACTTAGTTCGAGAGGAAACTTTCTTTGTAATTCAAGATGACATAGTCTCAGAGTTTTGGCACGAGCCTAACTCTTTGACTAAAGAGGGTGCACTAGAATAACGTACTTGGTAGCACAATCAAACTTTGCTTAGTGATAGGGTTAACCATCACGCTAAGAATGATACAAATGTCCTTCGATTTCAAAGCAATGACAATTTCTAAGAATCTCTAATGGTTACATCATTGCGCACACGCAACATTTCTGAGCACGGATAGCTCAAAATAAGGGTGGGTAAAAATGTGTGAGAGCATCACTTCATTAAGAGGGTCATGGTACTTAACACGACCTCTTGATATAAAAGGGTGTGATACTTCAAGGTAGAACAGAACATAAACTAATCAATACTTATTGATCTGCAGATTACAACACTTTGACCTGGTCTTAGAAATGACGAGGTATTGGAGTTTGTTTCTCCTGGCATCCCAAAATGGTTTGTCATGACAGACCACAAGAGTATCTTGCATCGGAATACACCGGTGCACATTTACTACTTGGCTACCAACTAGTAAACAAAGGTCAGAAAACAACAATGAAGGAGGAACATGCTCAGAATAGAATCCCGAGATGTAGATGCATGAGTCAACAATCTTCTGAAAACCAATGCAGAGAAGGGAAGGTGTGGCCGAGTCACGAGTACAGATGTGAGACTCACTAGTAGAACTCTTGTCCTGATCTATTTGGTTCCATTAAAGAACATCTGCCATATCTAGTGGTAGGGGAAGTCCTATATCATCACTGTCAATAGCGACAATATCCACAAGCTTGAAGGCTATACTAGAAGGTTCTAGCCATCCTGAGGTAATGTGTGAACATTAACCACAGGGGTCAAAGAAATGGATCTTGGGTTAAGGGTCAACTTCATGTATAAGATTCATAAAACCAGAATCAGCACAATCGGGGATCTTAGGTTCAAGTCCAAGGGTTAAAACCCAAAGAAAGGAGTAACTACTATCTTAGTAGCACAGAGGGTACCTCAAGGTAGTAATCACAAGGTAGCTTCCAAAATAAGAAACAACTTCTGAAGTACCCAAATAAATAAAGAGGAGGCACACGAGGCAAAAGGAGACCTCGAAGCCTAGAACAGAACATTGTGGATCCTACAATATAATATTATGGGTCCAAAAGACAGAGAGATCATGATGGAAAGAAATCTCCTAGCTGAAACGGAACAAGGGAAACAAGGAAAACACACACCAAACTCTAGAGAACAAACACTAGGTCAATTGGTTGAGAAACGGCGGGCCAAAAGGCACCTAAGTTTGAAGAAAGAGATGAGATAGTAAAACTTTTCCAAATCAACATAAGATAAGATGACCCAGAATTAGAGCAAAACATGATAAGGAGGAATAGAAGCATACCAGAGTTTTCGCACATAATTTTCATCTCTGAAAATAGTTTTCACAAGCACTAGACTCAACATCGACCGATAAAAAGGGTTTCCTATAGTCGGTACTGCTCTGATACCAAAACCTGTGACACCCCCGGGATTAAGGCTAGACAAATCCCAGACCTTCGTCTGAACATAAGCCTAACCTAATCTCGAAGGCGTACAGAGAGAAAATCTGTAACACAAAAGTGACCCAACGACACAAAATTTATTACAGCAAGCTCATAACTGAGCAAAGAACCAAAATAATACAAGTAGAGGTCACTGACCACAAACATCAAGAAACTGAAGGCAGATTATGCTATTAAGTATAGCCAACTTAACAAATGGCCTAAGAGGCCTGAAGCATAACGATGGCGTCCAATCCAAAGATTCCAGGTTGCCGACCGGGAATCCCAAGCTACTCGTCGATGTCGATGCCGTAAGGAACTCTTCTATTATGGTAACACTTACTCTGCTGCAGAAGTATCAACGAAGCAAGGGTGAGTACAGGGTGTACTCCACAAGACTTATGGCTGGTGGAGTTATTTTGCGTAAATCCATCTTTGTTTGTAAAACAAGAGGGAGAAGAATCTCGACTAATTAGAATATTTTAAAAGGGGATAAGAGAGCGATATCTCTAGCTTTGATCATCCTTTGATATCCACCGAATCACCATCAGCTGAACCTACCTATGATCACCCCCTCGATCCCTGAGGAAGCATCCTTAAGCACACATTACTAAAATTGCCAAGTTTTACGATTAGGTTCAAGTTCTCTATGATCATCATGTCCGTTCCCAAGTCGTCCATAACCGTGGACGCGACTTTTCGAAAAGATTAATACCCTGCAGGGGTGTACAACTTTACCCACACGTACTAACCTTCTCTTAATGCCACTAGTAATAACCCTCTTCCTTGGAAGGCTAGCAGAGGGTGGTTAGACATGACCTTTACCTTGCTTTCGCCGAGACCATGAGTCACGCACTAAGGAGATGTCGCGGTAACGGGTCGAGTCCCGAAGCTGGTCCCTAATGATGTGAACAGGGTTTGAGATTACGGAGGCCGGGCCTCTCCCATTCCCTTCCATGCTTACCTACCTGTATGAATGAACCTCCTTCGAGAAGAACCATAATGTGTATGTAGAATGGAATGCCCGAACTATGTGACTCATGGAATCTACTAGGCAAGTTAGTTGGTCGAGGGGGTTTTCAGGCCCCCGTGTGGATGTACGCTCATCTTGGTTCGAGAGGCAAGAACTCAGGTCCTAGTAGTGGCAAGTATGGGACTACAAAAACCACAACCCATCGTGGCCTCCCATACAAGCCTTAGTATGTTTAACTTTCATGTCTGATCATATCACGTCATCCTATCATACTAGGTTCATTTGCAGATCTGATTCATCAACCGGATGGACCAGTGGTAACAGCTAAGAATGGCTAAGCACAACATATATAATAGCTCTAACAACGCTTCACAAGCCAAACCCTAGTTATGCTAGGAGGAGTGGATCAGGTAATATAGGCTACAAAGGGAACATGCAACAGATAGGATTATTCTATCTATCGTTAAAAGGCTTTAGAATCGCATGCACATGGCAATAATTGAAATACTTTGAAATCATAGGACAACTGGTACTTGACTTGGTTATAGTTGATCAAGTATTGATCTTCAAGCTTAGACGGTGTTGATCTCGGTCTTCGATCTGGATCTCAATATCGTATTCTACCGGCGAAGAACCAAATCACTGAAAAGAAAGGAAAACAATCAATATATGGCATCGATGCAATGCTCAACCAAAGATGATGATATTACAATTTTCAAGTTATTGAAATGAACCCTAAAACATGATTGGCAGTTTAATCGGGGTTCTGAGGGGTGAAAACCCTAACTTTGGAGAACTCAGGAAACACCTGTGAGGGGTTACTATGTTCTTCTAACTAAACTTGTTATTAAAGTTGATTATCAATGCATGATTATATTGCTATTGTGTAGATCTTATTTTTTTGATCATTTTGATATATTATTTGTATTTTCTGATATAAAATGAATTAGTTATGAATTTCTCCAATTTTAATTCATTTTAAATCATTTTTACAATATATAAAATAATTTACATTTTATATTTACTTTAACATTTTTATTAAACAGAAAACATTTATGGAAATGTTTATATCACTTATAGATAGGGCCCACATGTCAGGGATTTCTCAATTACAGAAATGATTTACAGAAATTGTTAAAATATAAATAAAAAGTGATCTTACACAATCATAACATCATGCTGATGTCATCAATGGAGGGGAGCTCCCAGGTGGAGCACGGGGCCAACGATAGAGGGCTCGTGGGACAGTGAGGAGGCGTGTGTTGGAGAGAGGGGAGCGGGGCGAGTCGAACTATGGTGGCGCCGGCCCTTTATGGTCGCCGGAGAAAGGACAACGGCGAGCAACTACAGCGGCTGACGGCGGTTGCACGACGCGGTGGCCACAAAGAGCGAGAGGGAGTAAGAGAGGAGGTGACTGAGAACCAGAGGCTCACCATGAAGCCGGTAGAGGGGTCGGAGAGGCCGGGGAAGGTCAGGGTGTAGGGTTCGCAGCATAGAAAACAAAAAATTTCCTACGATGGGAACAACTATGTACCAAGATCTATCTACTAGATACAAACAACGGGCGGATGTATATCCGTAGAGAAAATACCCTTGAAGACCGACAAAGCTTAACAAGTCCAAACTCGTGGTTGATTTAGACGATCTCTTGCCGATCTCAAGATCGAGAGGAAGTCCTAGCACCGCAAAACAGCAGCGCATCCGTGCTCGCACACACGTTCGAGGCACCGAGCAACCTCCGCCTCCTCGCTCCAGCGATGCAGCGGAAGCACAACTCTTTCTTGCCGAATAGCCACCGGGAACATGTATCTCGCTAGTCCGAGACCATGGGAGATAAATTCTAAAGGGGGAGAGAGATCCTTCACGAGGAGGTGTGTTGTGAGAGGAGGAGAGGGGGGCCTTTTATAGGGGAGAGGGGGGCACCCAAGGGGCATGGCGCCCAGCCATGGGGCTGCCCCCAGCTCTTCCACATTCATGTGGGTGGAGCTCCCACTCAAAATGAAAAGCCTCCACTCCCATTAAAACGCGTCCACTCAAAATCCACTCACATGCATTAAATTTCCACCAAATTTAATGCAAGCTCTCATTTAAATAAAACTCTTTATTTATTTATTCAGAATTTTGTTAATTACTTTAATTAACAAACATTCACATAAAACCCTTGCTAGTATTCCATTTCACATGCGTAACCAGTTTGACAATTTCAACCAAACAGCTTTGTTCAGTGAAATAAATTCCTGCGCTTTCTTTTCTTTTCGGCATGAAACTTTTGCTCCAATTGGATGTCGGTATCTTAAGTGTGTCACCCTACGGTTCGTGAATAATGCGGACATGATCGAGACCCTCTCGGATCAATAATCGAAGCGGGATCTCGAGACCCATCGACTCCCACACATTCAACGATGACTTTCTTGTGATCGTTTAACCTTTTACGCTAGTATCTTAATCCTTTTGTTTCATGATATATTACATGTCCGAGATTCGATCATCGGTATCTCCATACCTAGTTTGATCTCACATCGACATGCACTCTTTTCTCGCTCCCGTGATATAACATTCTAGTGATCAAATCACTTGCTTGCAAGCTAACCAATGTGATATCACCGAGAGGCCCAGAGTATATCTATCCGTCATCGGATGAACAAATTCCACTCTCGATCCATGGGCCTAAACATAACACTTTATTAGTTCGAATCCATCTTTATAATCACCGTTACGGTGTGACGCTTTGATGTTATCAAGAAACTCTTCCTGTTAGTGATTGACATGATCTCATGGTCTAAGGATTAGGATCACTTCGTAAGTTGTTATAGCAATATAAACTCAATGACTTTGATCGTAATGCTATACTTGGATGAATGTTCATCACACCATTACACTAATGTTGTGACCTCGTTATTAACAACATCCAATGTCCATGATCGGAAACTTTGATCATCTTGTTAATCAACGAGCTAGTTTATGAGAGAGGCATAACTAGGAACTTCCTTTTGTTTATTAAACACACATGTATTAACGCTTCGTATTAATACAATTATAGCATGTAAAATAAACATTTATCATAAACAAGGAATACGATAATAACCACTTTATTATTGCCTCTCGGGCATATTCCTTCAGTCTCCCACTTGCACTAGAGACAATAATCTAGTTTAAAACTTTGCGTATTGAACACCTATGGCTTTCGGTGTTCCATATACGCAATTGCAAGTGGTTAACATAGTCTACGGATCCGACGCCTGTGTCCGTGTGTATTTGCATGTCTTTGCGTCTTCACGCATCACTCATTCTCCAATGAGATGGAATTGTATAAATTTGGTCTTCGGTGAGACCTTTAGTTCCTTGGGGTTAAATCATGTCGATACTATTGTCATACAATATATCTTTAGTGTTAGCACATTTAACCACACCTTAGTTTGATAACAAACTACTTGACACAAATTCCCTCCTTTGCTGCTACTATAGCAGTCATATACTTAGCCTTTTGTTGTAGTATCCGTCACAATGTCTTAACTTTGGAACTCTTCCAAATCCATCATGAAAACTTTCTTTCCATTTCATTGTGCCACTCATAGTTTAAATTGAGTTAAACTTAATTTGTATCTTGTGACAAAACTAGTATCAATGTAACGCTTTACAATGAACTATTTATAATTGTTTGTCACCTCTACACAAATATATTCTTAGTTCTTCCAAAAGATCATAAGAATATCCTTACTATCGTCCAATGATCATTTTATGATTCATTCTGGTATTTGCTTATAACACTTAGAGCATAGGACATATCTGGATGTGTACATATCATGGTATGATTGATCAAAACATTCTCGTGATTTCACTCATCAAGTGTCAAAGCACTTGAATTTTGTTTCACTTATCAAGTGTCGATACACTTGAATCTTGATTCAATTCCTTTCCATGCGACAAGAACCGTTTCTTGTCGTTTCTATATTGAACTCCTTCAATATCTCATATATGTACGTTTGGCATAACCATATTAGCGTCACGGTCTATCCACTATAGACGTTCATGCTAATTATTCGGGTTTTGCCCAAGTCTTTCATCAAAATGAAATTCTTAACCTCTGTCAATAAAAGATATATCATTTCTAATCAACAAGATGTCCTTCACATAATGTATTAGAAATATGTCTCAGCGCTCCCACTTAATTTCTTGAAAATGCAAGCATCTTCATCGTCTCCAGATGAAAAACTCATTTTTCATCATGGTGAAGATTCCAACTCCGCGATGCTTACTTCAACCATTGAAGTTTGCATGCCCTTTTAGCATCCTTTGAATTTAACAAAACCCTTTGGACCGTGTCATGTACACGTCCTAGGTAACCATTCTATTAGAAGAACTTTGTTTTGTTTATTCATCTACCATATACCAAATTATATGTAGTGGTTGCTACTTTAATCCGTTCAGACTAAATATCGCTATGAAAGATCAAATCTAGTCATAGTCAACTCTTTGAACATTGTCATCAAATACTTTACGACATGTCGAATATTTCATAGATGTGAGACATCCATGTCTGTTTCTTTATAGATCCAAATACGACCGATAGGTTTTTACACCTTTCCGGAGGGTCTTCCAAGTTCAAAACTTGATTTCTCGTATATGGAACTATCACGGATTTTATGGCTTCAAGCCATTTGATGGAGTCAGGGCCCATCCTCGCTTCTTTGTATGTATTCGGTTCATCATTGTCAAACAATAATGATTTACCCTCAAATCTTAGCATTTGATTGTTTAACCGACCTTCTTGGTTCAATAGGAACTTTTGACCTCCGTGGCCACAACCTTTGAGGCACATAAGCTATGAGCATTATGGCAGCCTCCAGAACGATTTCCGCCATGCTAACTCAAAGACATTTAGCTAAGGTTCGTTAACCTTATCAAAGTTCTATTGTCCTCCCACTTAACTTTTGCGAAAAATTCCTTTTTCAAGAAACTTCACATTTCAAGCGACAAACCCTTTTGTCCTCGGTGTTATGGAGAAATAACCAATTGTTATTCGGAATAACCTACAAAGACATGCTCATCCGAATTCGGTTGTAAACATCTTACTTATGTTTAGCATACCAAAATTTAAGAAATGACAACTTGGGTTTTACCCCAAACCATAACTTCCATGGTGTCATTTCAACGGATCTAGATGGAGCTCTTTTCAGTGTAAAAGCGGTAGTCTCTAAATCTTTAATCTTTTAAAACATAATGGCAGTTTTATAAATAACAGCTTTGATCCAACCATGTCTCACAAGGTTTCATTACAAATCTCAAACACTCCATACTCCTATGGTGTTTCGGGAGATGTAAATCTAGGTGTTTTGATAAACTTGCAACTCAAATAAATCCCTTTAGGATAAAATCATAATTCATTTATTTTCTTGTTACACTTGTAACTCAAATAAATCCCTTTATGATCAAATCATAATTCATTTATTTTTCTTGTTACAATGATTTTCCACTTCATCTTGAAAGTCTTTGAAACATTTTCAAATATTTCATACTTCTTTCTCATTAAGTGAACATTCACTCAAAATTCTGGAGAAAGCATATGAAGTTGAAACCCATCGCTTACGACTACACATAATGGACTACATACATCGATATGTATAAATTCCAATAATTTAGTCGTTCGTTCTTCTTTGGCCTTTGAACAAAGTTTTAATTATCACGTGGAAAGTCTCACAAGCGTCACTTGATCAAATCAAAGACTCCAAAAATCCATGAATATGGAGATTCTTCATGTTTTCTTTCCAATATAATTTAAACAGCGATGTCACTTCATAAGTGATCTTTCAATCATTTGTCTTACGACATTTTAGCATTAGGTTTTATGGATGTGATTTCTTCAACTAGATTTGTAAATCATCCATCTTATATGGAATACGGTAATTATTTGAACAACCTTTGTTCTCATAATACCTGATTCAAATAACAATTATTAAAACAAATCTTGAAGTCAAGCCTTGATGTCAACGAGAAATACAAACAACTGTTTTTTGTTTTCGATGAACATAATCACATATTCTCTTGCTAGTTACTTAGGCCATTGTGGTTCATGAATTGCGTTGTTCCGTATGAAATTTCATACCAACCAATTCGGTATCCAATACCCAAGAACCACATTGTTTAACATGCAAAGAATACAACCATAACATGTATATCATATATATACCTAAATTGGATATTTCCAATCTTTTCTTTTCTGCCAAATATATTTTATAGATTCTCTTTCAGCATTTCCTTTTCCTTTTTAAAAGAAACTATCAACATCAACAGTGGCGCCATATACATGACACATAGTCCAAAGCGTGTATATTCAAATAATAATACCTTTGGACTTGCACTTTGAAGTAGATCACCATCATCAAAATGATCGGTATTCTTTCAAAATCCATTCTTTAGTAATCTTTTAGTGTAGTAAACATTTTACATACATATTCTATTCACCCTTATCATGACGACTTTCATGATCAAGCTACTTTAGCTTATAAAGGCGAATCGTGAGTATAACATTACTTTCCAAAACCCTTTTGGATGATTAGGATGTCTAGCATCTCCAACCTTCGTAAATTCTCATCCAATATGAGAACATATATTATACTCTATCATATTGCAACAAACATTGTTTCAGATATATCTGCCACAGATGGGTTTCTGAAACAATTCTTTCAGCTCCTAGATAAACTTGATATTAAAACAATCAAGAATCGTGGAGGCAAACATGATACTTAAGATACTAACACTAGAATTGTTACTCTCGATTTAATACCAATTATTAAATTTCACGGAGTAAATAGAGTTTGCTAAAAGTTTGAAATAGGACTTTAAACTTTGATTGACACTCAACACAATACGATACCAGTTCGTAAAGTATATATCCAGAATTCTATAGTTCTATTATCTCAATTACAACTATGCATATGGTGGTGAACGAATGCCAATGACTACAACAAATTATGCAAATTCACTTTGATTTAATTTATGATAAATTGAGTTCTACTAATCCATATTAGAAATGAACTCCCACTCAAAAACGACATCCCTCGTGCCTTTTTGGTGATTACATGAACCAAATCCACTACACCAAGTCCGATCATCACGTGAGTCGGTGTAGCTTCAAAGGCGAGCATCAAATGGGCATCATATCTACTATATGACTCATGCTTAACCTTTCGTCCGTGTTCGAGGCCATGTATGTACATGCTAGGCTCGCCAAGTAAGAACCTTAGTATTCGCGTGTAACTGTCTTACACCGAAATATGGTCGTGGATCCAAAACACCCGATCATCACGTGATGTCTTGGAGCGGCGAGAACATAATCGGTGCATACTAAAGGAAGAACACATTCTTATCTTGATATTTAAATGCGGGATCATCTTATTATGCTAATAAAACGCCAAACAAGCAATATAAGATGCTATCAAACATCACATGTTTATTAGTGGAATGATATGGTTCCGACATGATCTCTATCATGTGCACCGTGGTATGATCACTATCATACCTATATGTGTAAGTCCAAGGTCTATGGAGATTACACGTTATGTGTGTTGTAAGAGTATCATCTCATACTTCTACTTACAACATCACCATATCATATCACTAGCCCAAAGCAACAATCTAAACTAGACGCCTCTAATTTATCAATTGCAAATTTTACGTGGCTTAGGGCTTTCAAGATAGAACCGTTCTTACCTACGAACATGAACCACAACGAGGATAACCAAATTGTTGACAACTCGTTGCAAATTAGATATTGACTATAGTAGGATAGACAGACACCCGCTAGCCACTTATGCAAAACTAGTTGCATGTCAAGCGTGGAACAGGTCTCATGTGCGAGGACATGTAAAGTTTGTCCGGGCCGCTTCATCCCACTATGCCACCAATATCCAAAGTACAACTAAGAAGCAATAAAATGATCATCATCGCCCACATACTCATATGTGTACTACCCGTGCAAAGTATCTACGCATAGATCCGGCTCTGATACCACTGTAGGGTTCGCAGCATAGAAAACAAAAATTTTCCTACGATGGGAACATCTATGTACCAAGATCTATCTACTAGATACAAACAACGGGCGGATGTATATCCGTAGAGAACATACCCTTGAAGACCGACAAAGCTTAACGAGTCCAAACTCGTGGTTGATGTAGACGATCTCTTGCCGATCTCAAGATCGAGAGGAAGTCCTAGCACCGCAAAACAGCAGCGCATCCGTGCTCGCACACACGTTCGAGGCACCGAGCAACCTCCGCCTCCTCGCTCCAGCGATGCAGCGGAAGCACAACTCTTTCTTGCCGAATAGCCACCGGGAACATGTATCTCGCTAGTCCGATACCATGGGAGATAAATTCTAGAGGGGGAGAGAGATCCTTCACGAGGAGGTGTGTTGTGAGAGGAGGAGAGGGGGGCCTTTTATAGGGGAGAGGGGGGCACCCAAGGGGCATGGCGCCCAGCCATGGGGCTTCCCCCACCTCTTCCACATTCATGTGGGTGGAGCTCCCACTCAAAATGAAAAGCCTCCACTCCCATTAAAAAGCCTCCACTCAAAAATCCACTCATATGCATTAAATTTCCACCAAATTTAATGCAAGCTCTCATTTAAATAAAACTCTTTATTTATTTATTCAGAATTTTGTTAATTACTTTAATTAACAAACATTCACATAAAACCCCTTGCTAGTATTCCATTTCACATGCAGAACCAGTTTCAGCAATTTCAACCGAAACAGTTTCGGTGTCTAGTGAAATAAATTCCTGCGCTTTCCTTTTCTTTTCGGCATGAAACTTTTGCTCCAATTGGATGTCGGTGTCTCTTAAGTGTGTCACCCTACGGTTCGTGAATAATGCAAACATGATCGAGACCCCTCTCGGATCAATAATCAGAAGCGGGATCTGGAGACCCATACTGACTCCCACACATTCAACGATGACTTTCTTGTGATCGTCGGAACCTTTTACGCTAGTATCTTAATCCTTTTGTTTCGCGATATATTACATGTCCGAGATTCGATCATCGGTATCTCCATACCTAGTTTGATCTCATTACTGACATGCACTCTTTTCTCGTTCCCGTGATATAACATTCTAGTGATCAAATCACTTGCTTGCAAGCTAACCAATGTGATATCACCGAAAGGGCCCAGAGTATATCTATCCGTCATCGGGATGAACAAATTCCACTCTCGATCCATGGGCCTCAACATAACACTTTATTAGTTCTGAATCCATCTTTATAATCACCCTGTTACGGTGTGACGTTTGATGTTATCAAGAAACTCTTCCGGTGTTAGTGATTGACATGATCTCATGGTCTAAGCATTAGGATCACTTCGTAAGTTGTTATAGCAATATAAACTCAATGACTTTGATCGTAATGCTATACTTCGGATGAATGTTCATCACACCATTAAAATAATGTTGTGACCTCGTTATTAACAACATCCAATGTCCATGATCAGGAAACTTTGATCATCTTGTTAATCAACGAGCTAGTTTATGAGAGAGGCATAACTAGGAACTTCCTTTTTGTTTATTAAACACACATGTATTAACGTTTCCGTATTAATACAATTATAGCATGTAAAATAAACATTTATCATAAACAAGGAATACGATAATAACCACTTTATTATTGCCTCTCGGGCATATTCCCTTCACAGGGTCGCCGACAATGTCGACAGCGAGCGGCGAACATAAGCGGAGAGGACAGGGTTGATGCCGACGATTCAAAGCACTTGCGACCGATTCCTTTGACGAGGATCACCAGCAAGATGAGGCGGAGCTCCTGGAACCCTTGGCTAGGTGAGGAGTGGCCAGCAACGATGGGGAGAAGCGGCGGCCGGAGCTAGGGTTTCGGGCCGAAGAGGAAAAACGAGATAGGAAGGTCGTAGGAGAGAGAAGGAGGGGATAAGGACGGGACTGGGGGTCGCGGTGCTTCTTATCTCTATCCCAGAGGGAGTCAGACGGCGGAGAGCAGGCGGCGGAGATCGACGATGGCGGCGCTGCCACCCAGCTGCCTCCTCTTGAGGAGGAAGACGAAGAACAGAAGCGACGAAGGGGTACGCAGTCCTGGGCTGTGCTTGGGCTGCTACTGGGCCGCGGAGGTGCTGCACTTGTAGCAGATAGAGAAAGAACAAGGAGAGAAGGAAGGTGGGCTTCGGCCCAGGTAGGTTAGGGACTGTTTTTATTTGCAGAAACATTTTTCTTTTCTGTTTTATATTTATTTGTTTGTATTTTCAAATTCTTGTCTATTTTGAATATTTCCAAATACCAGGGGATTGTAAAAATGATAGAAACACTCAGGGGCCCTTAGAACAATTTGGACTCCAAACTTTTTCATAGTTTTAAAAATTCAAAACCATTTTGAATGTGTTTCAAATAGAGAGGGGAAGCTAGGGTTTAGGGTTTTATTTTAGTTTTTTCTTTCTTACATGCATTTTAAAATGATGCCGATGAATGCACAAATAAAATCCTAATTAGATTATTAAAACTAGGGTTGTTACATGGGCTAACCCATTTACTATCAGAAATAGGATATATTATGCCGGCATCTAATAAGCGTATAACTTCTTTTCTTACTACTTCTTTCATTTTCGGATTAAGCCTTCTATTTTTATTATTAAGCCCTCCATAGAAAGTATGAGTGATTAACCAATCAGGCAAACGGTGATGGGGAAATTATCTAGATAGCTTTTATATTAGATATCCTTGATATAAACTCTCATTAGGATTATTTTTGATAATAATACCTCTCATCTTATGAGCTTTGCTTTCTAAATAATATTTTGATAGGAAATTGGTTGTCAAATCCGTTCACATCCTTGGTGCTTCTGCATAAAAGGATCTATACCAGTTGCAAACATTATTAGAGAGAGTTTGTCTAAACAACTGGATTTTAACTTTATCAAGGTCACAATCACCAAATATAAAGGAACCACAAACATCTTCAAAGAATTGTAAGTGTCCATATGGACTCTCTTCATTGGTCCTTGAAAACATTTTAGAGTTAAGTAACTCAAAAAAGAAGGGATGGATCTCAATACCATCGGAGTTTATGCTTCTATTGACAGTTATAAAAGCGTCCATGGGCGAAGCCATATTCCTTACTGCCTCAAACTACATTAAATGCTGAGTGTTGTCCATTGTTATGGTCCTGTAACTCAAATCAAAAATTAGTACAACAAAAGTAAATAACTAAAAGTAAAGTGACTTATAGCGCTAAGCTACCTAACAACTGTGCCAAAAAATAGCTTGATGACTGCAAGTTCACAGATCGTTTGTAGCTAGTTTGAAAATAAAGATATCAACTCCACAGGGATCAATAGGCCAAAGACTAAAATGATTTTAACTAAAACTAAATGAAGTACTTAAGGAATAATTCTAAGATGCAAGGAAAGTAGAATTGTTTTTGGTTTTTTGGTTGATTGAAGCAGTAAAGTAAAATGAACTAAAACTTAATGTAGAAAATACTAATCGCGTGCGTAAGAAAGATTGAAACTGCAATAGGGAAAAAGGGCGTTCTCGGAGAGTGGTGGATACACCGCTAGCAATTTAGACCAAGCGATCAAGATTATTATAATGAATATTCTCATGATATGCATGTATGTGGGAGGAGCTCCATATATGGATGATTAGACAACAACCACTGCTCACACCATCCTTCATAACCACAGCTGCCAAATAAATGACATCAGTCGTATTATCCCGCTATTAAGCGATTTCTCCCGCGGCATGGACATGGCTTAATGAGTTCTCCTTGACTCCCCAAGTTAGTATGTAAAGGATGACAACGACTTTATATTCACAGTAAGTTCTATCATCCCTCCGTCTACCAACAAGTAATTCCGTTCATCAAGTCCTCGTAAGAGGCAAATATTAAGGAGGTGCACAACTCCCAACATCAAGATGAAGACAATTAACACATACATATAATGATGTATAAAATAATTATCTCTATTTCATCTCAATCATATACTAGGGTTTCTCCATCTCCCCGAGAACTAATGATCTACTCATACATAGAGGCAAACAACATCATGACTATAAGACCTCACCCTTTAAGGTAAAGGCCCATGTGATTGCAGTGCTAGTCCCTGGATCGAAATGATAGAACCCATAGTTTAAGATGAAGTACACAGATACAAAGGTCAATAATACATCGTAATTCCAGGAAGACAATAGTTCTTACAACTCATTAGCCCAATGCTAACACATAGAGTTCTTAATACATAGCAAATAAATAAAGTCTTCATCTTCATGTGCCACAGGAAAACATGCTGAGTCTAGACTCATAACCCTACTCACCATCAGAGGAACCTGCAACATAATAAGTTACAGCCACAAGGGGTCAATACATTTGGAATTGTATTGGAAAGTGATATCATAGTTACATAGTAGAGACTACCAACTACATCAATTTGGCTAAGTGTGGTTTCAGGCTGGCTTTGCACAAAGTAGTTTTGTCCTACTAGTTGAAAAAACTACGTTTTTCTTTTCAAAAACGTCTAAGGTACCACCAATAGACATTGGTGAACCACTACCCTTGTTCACCCACCATTTTTAACTTAGAGAAATTGGTATGAGGAGATCCTTGATCATTTCAATGTCTTTGATGCTCAAAATGTCCGTTACCGGGGACATGTCCAAGTACTTAGGTTTTACCCTCTTGAGAGGTGGTGCACTTTCCCCACAAGACTCGACATGCATTGAGACGAGACTTTTCAGAAGCATTCCCTCAGACCATCATGGACGCGTTCCATCCTATCAACCCTACCACCAACTATCCATCTAGTTGAGTTCTTGCAACCTAGTTGGTCAAGGCAGAGCCCATATGCCATGTAGTTGCACTAGAAGCTTCTCAACACTAAACATATCAAATCTCTTTGTTCCTGGGTGGCCATCCACAAGTGTGGTACACAAGTTAAACCATAGACATGGGCCTTGTGTAACCACTCAACACAAACCATTCTTCCCATTCCACCCAGATGTTTCATTAACAAGTTGTTTTATTAGTCAAAAACATATAGGAATAACCTTTCCATAAGATCATAACATGAATTTTATCCCTTGAATTCTAATATCTAGGATAAGCATACTAGCATAACATGTCTCTTAACGTAGGGAAATTTCTACCAAGATACCATCTATAGGATCTACCATAGCATAGCATATACTTTGAAAAAAATTACCATGCAAGTCCTACCAAAATATCACTAGTGCAATAGATAAAATAATAGGACAAAATATGGAGTATCACGTGCCTTGGTATCTAGGGGAATAGACACAATCCTCACAATCACACTCTCCACAATCCACGAAATCTATACCACAAAATTTACAACAAAATATTCACAATCAATATACATACAAAAATAATATGAATGCATGCAAAATGCAATGAGATGTTTTGCCACACTTTTAAAATCAAACTCTACTGTACTGAAGACAAAGCATATAATCTAAAGTATAAATAACACAAAAAAAACCACCTAAAAATAATATTCTAAATAATTTATAGTCAAAATGGGTCTACAAATGCTTCTGCATAAAATCCTAATTTTTCATAAGTAAATGGCCAAATCAATGCCATAGATGAAAATAGCTCATTTTTATGAATCCACAGATATAAAATTTGCAATTTTTTTATTTATAGAACAAAAGTTATGCAATTTACAAGTTTAAACAACTAATAGAATAAAATCTGGATTTTAAAACAAAAACAGAGCCACACGGCAGCGTCTGATTGGACGGTACCACTTCGGGCGGATCAGCTTGCGAGCCGTAGGATCTAAGTTAGATCTAGCGGTCCAAATCTGTGCTTACCGCTTCGCCTAGTCATCTAATCGTAACCACTAGATCCAGATCCAATGGATCAGATCTGCCCGACCAAATCCTAGCGGCGCAAACGGCCATAGAGGCGGCGACGCCTCTGGCGGTGACGCGCCGGCGAGGTCGGGGGTAGGGGAGGGGGTGCTGATGCTTACCAAGGCCGCGAGGACGTGGGGAAGCTCAACATGGACACGGTTGGGGCGGAGGTGCACGGACGCGGCGGCTATCGCTCGTCGGAGTTCGGCTGCGCCTCGGGTGCTTGCAGAGGACGACGGGGGCGACGACCTGGGGCAAAATTGGACAAGCCACAAGCATTAGGAGATGCGCAAGACAAATGGGAACACGCTCGCGTGAACCAGAGACCGAGGGGAACACGGTGCTCACCGAAATAGCTCGTCGGAGCTTCTTGTTACTACGGCGTTGCAAAGAAAAAATAGGGGAGCCTAGCGGCGCTCAGTGCTTGCTGTGTGACGGGAAAATGGATCGGAGGGGGAGGGGATTATGTAGCCAGAGTGGGGGAGGAAATTATGCACGGAATCAACGGTAATTAAGCGAGGATTGATTCGGCAGTGAAGAGGGGAGAAACGACAGGCGAGCGCGGGTCTGGCGCGGGGTTGATGACGAAGAGATGACCTGGTGGTGGTGTCCACACGTCAGTTAGCGGGTACACGCGCGGGTGGTGAGAGATAGAGGGGAGAGGGGGGTTCCCGGGTAGGCTAGTGGGCTGCCAGTGGGGTTGGGCCAAAAGGGTTGTTGGCTTCTTTTTTTTTCTCTTTTTGTCTTTTTCTTTTCTGTTTTGAATTTTCAAATGAGATTTGAATGGCCAATTCAAATCCAATTCAATTCAAATCTTCACCAAGATTTTGTGAGGTGACCCTAGTGTTTAAAAGTGTGTCAAACACATCAAATCACTCCAAAAACATTTTGGGTCATAAAAAATAATATAAAACCATGCCCCATACATATAATATAAAAAGGGTTTTAAATATGGTTTTATTAGGGTTTAAGCTTTGAATTTTTTATGCAAAGTAGACATGACATGATGATATGAATGCAATAACATGGTTTTAAATTTTATGAAATTTGGGATGTTACAAATCTAACCCCCCTAAGATGAATCTCGCCCTCGAGATTCGGATTGGCTAGCAAATAGGTGAGGGTGATCTTTCCGAAGCTCATCTTCTCTTTCCCAAGTTGCTTCTTCCTCGATATGATGATTCCACTGTACTTTGCATAATTTGATAGTCTTAGTGCGAGTAACTCTTTCTGCTGTCTCGAGAATCTTGATAGGTTTCTCTTCATAAGTGAGATCGCTCTCCAACTGAACTTCTTCCAATGGTATAGTGTCCTTCAACGAAGTTTCTTCCATCTCTAGATGACACTTTTTTCAACTGGCTTACATGAAACACATTGTGAACTGCTGATAGTGATTCTGGTAGTTCCTTTACGGCTCAAAATCTTGACTGGTCCTACATAACGTGGTGCCAATTTCCCTTTCACTCCAAATCTCTTCACACCACGAAGTGGTGAGACTCTAAGATAAGCTCTATCACCTACATCATAGGTGACTTCCCTACGCTTTGGATCTGCATAGCTATTTTGTCGGGATTGGGCTATCTTCAATCTGTCCTTTACCATTCTGACTTTATCTTTGGCTTCCTTGATAAGTTCTGGTCCGAATAAGCTTATTTATCCTACTCCACTCCATAGTAATGGTGTAGTACACTTCCTTCCATAAAGGAATTCAAACGGAGACATCTCTATGCTTGATTGGTAGCTGTTATTGTAAGAAAATTCTGCGTATCATAGACTTTCATCCCAACTAGCTCCATAGTCTAGCGCACACGCTCTCAACATATCTTCCAAAATCTGATTGGTCCTTTCGGTCTGTCCATCAGTCTGAGGATGAAAAGCTGTGCTGAATTCTAGTCTTGTTCCCAATGATTCATGCAGTTGTCGCAAAAAACGCAAAGTGGACCAAGTTCCTCTATCAGACACAATACTCTTAGGTAATCCATGTAAACATACGATTCTGTTAATATAGATCTTGGCCAATTTAGCACTTGTATAGGTAGTCTTCACGGGTATGAAATGAGCCACTTTAGTTAGGCGATCTACAACAACCCATATAGAATCATATCCAGACCTGGTCCTTGGCAATCCTGTCATGAAATCCATACCAATCTTATCCCACTTCCAATCAGGTATTGGTAGTGATTGCGATAACCCTGCCGGTTTCTGATGTTCCGCCTTCACTCGACTACACACGTCACACAAGGCAATGTGTTTCGCGATATATTTCTTGAGATTGTTCCACCAAAATCTTTCCTTCACATCCATGTACATCTTAGTGTTACCAGGATGAATAGAATATGGTGAATTGTGTGCTTCTTGCAGAATCAATTTTCGAAGCTCCGGATCTTGTGGAATGCAGATACGCTTTCCATACCATAAAGTTCCTTGTTCATCTTCATGGAATCGTTTTGCCTTTCCTTTACTAATTTTACTCTTAATCTCCTCTATTTCCTTGTCCAACTTCTGGGCTTCTTTGATTTTATCCAACAGTGTTGGTTGAACTTCCAATGACATGAGATATCCTTCAGGCACTATCTCCAATCTTAGCTCTTTAAATTGGGAACACAAATCATCTATCAATTCTCCTTTGGTGAGGCCATTCACATAAACTTTGCGGCTTAATGCATCAGCTACGACATTTGCTTTACCGGGATGGTATTGCAAACTCAAGTCGTAATCCTTGATGACTTCTAGCCACATTCTTTGTCTCATATTGAGTTCCTTTTGGGTGAAAATATATTTCAAACTCTTGTGATATGTGAACACTTCACATCACTTTCCCAAAATATAGTGTCTCCATGTTTTGAGTGCATGGACAACAGAGGACAACTCTAAGTCGTGTGTAGGATAGTTTACTTCATGAGTCTTGAGTTCTCTTGATGCAAAGGCCACAACCTTTCCTTCTTGCATCAATACTCCACCCAATCCTTAGTGATATGCATGACAATATACTTGGAAGTCTTTCTCTAGATCTGGCAGACATAAAACTGGTGCTGACACCAATCTTTTCTTCAACTCTTGAAAACTGGTTTCACATCCTTCAGTAAAATCAAACTTCTTCTCTTTCTTAAGTAGCTCCGTCATCGGCTTAACAACTTTCGAGAAATTCTCGATGAACCTTCTATAGTACCCGGCCAAGCCTAGGAAAGTACGAACTTCTTTAACTGACTTGGGAGATTCCCACTCAGTTACAGCTGACACCTTTGCGGGATCGACAGCTATACCATTTCCAGACACAATATGTCCAAGAAATCCAACTTCATTCAACCAAAACTCACACTTACTAAACTTGGCATACAACTTGTGCTCCCTGAGTTTCTCAAGAATCAAACGCGAATTTTCTTCATGATCTTCATTGCTCTTGGAATAAATCAATATGTCATCGATAAATACCACAACAAACTTGTCAAGAAACTCCATGAATACCTTGTTCATGAAATATGTGTTGGGAATATGCCCTAGAGGCAATCATGTATGATGATATTTCCCATTGTATTCATAAAGTTATTAAGTAGTCCTTGTATAAACATCTAATGTGTATCATTGAATATGTGATTCAGTTGTGGAACTATGCATTCATGTTGTTTGTACTAAATATCCTTGGTCATAGAGGTTGTGCTGGACACACAACTTAGACCAATGTGAAAGTTGGCTTGATGACTCGGTTCCACTTGTCATGGGCATGGAGATGCTATTCCAACTTACACAGACTAGGCTAAAGAGTTTAGCGAGTCGGATTGACCCATATTGAGGTACAACGAACTAAGTTGTCATTTGTATATCTCAATCAATGTAATCCTTAGACCTGAGGTTGTTTCATAGTCCGAGTTGAGGATCACCGACTTAGGTTACATCAACGCTGATCCGTGGCGCAGTTATAAAGGCGAGGTTCGGTCGAGAATCAAGCTGCGTGATGTGAATAACCAAGACGGATTTTGCCCTCCACTCGGAGAGATATTCTCTGGGCCTCTCGTGAGATATGATTCGAAAGCATGGCCATGCACGACTCGGTTAAGTGTTAACCGAGGCGATCGGCTAAGAGTTAGTCGGGTGAATCACTTATCTCGGATCGAGAAGAGAGTCGGACTATTAAAGGGATGACATATATTCGCCTATAGTCTGACAAGGTATATCGTGAGGCAAAGGGACTCGGACGTAGTCGCATTGGAAAGGCAAGTCATCATGACTCTTTGGTACTTGGGAATCGATGCGTTCGCTAGGAGCCGATGCCGATTGATCGATTGTGAGTCGGACTCAAATCGTGTCCAAGTAACCATGAGCTCATGGTCACACACTTAAGAGCGGGAGCAGGTTGGATTAGATCCGAATCATATAATCTGGTCGGGTTGGACCTAAACCAGATTAGGACTGAGTTACTGAGTTGGACTCACGGTGACTAGTTTTATATGGGCTTTAGTGAATGGGTCGCGCGAGCAGAGCCCACGTTCACTCCCTATATATAGTGGAGCACCTTAACCCGTAAAGGTTAATCGTTGTTGTTAGGTCATTCCATGTGTTGGAAACCTAGCTCCACTGGCCGGTCAGCGAACCTAGCGGTTCGCCGGCGCTCCTCCTTATGCGTGGATACCAAAGAGGTGCATGCGATCAGCACCAGGACGATCGGATCGTGAGGACTGCACTGCATCAACTGACACGCTACATCAGTAATCCGCAACCGTGCGTCTAGTGGTAAACCTCGTGGCCTTCTACCTCAGCTAGATCTTGGGATCACCACGTTAGAGGAAAATTTTATTTTATCTCCGCGTGGCCCAACAATATGCTGGTGCATTTGTTAATCCAAATGGCATCACTGTATACTCATACAATCCATACCTAGTGGTAAAAGCAGTCTTAGGTATATCTTGTTCACTAATCTTTAGGTGAAAGTAACCTGATCAAAGATCAATTTTTGAGAACACACGAACTCCCTCTAGCTGATCAAAGAGATCATTGATCCTGGGTAAGGGATACTTGTTCTTTATGGTCACTTCATTGAGTGAACGATAATCTATGCATAGTCTGTGACTTCTGTCCTTCTTCTCAACGAACAAAATTGGTGCACCCCAATACGAAGAACTTGGTTGGATAAATCCTTTCTGTAACTATTCTCCAAGCTATTTCTTGAGCTCTTATAACTCATCAACCGACATCTTGTAGGGCCTCTTTGCTATGGGTCCAAATCCTGGCAACAAGTCAATCAAAAACTCCACATCCCTATCTGGTGGCATTCCTGGTAATTCCTCTGGAAACACATCCGGGTACTCCTTCACAACTGGTACACTATCTAGGCTAACCCCCTTAAGAGAATTTAGCTTACTCCATTTGGGTTCAAAGTTAGACTTGAACCTAATCCGTTTCTTTTCTGGGGTTGTGAGTGTAACAATACGATTGGCATAATCTATTACTCCCTCATAACGGGTCATACAATCCATGCCTAATATCACATCCAATCCTTGGGATTCTAGGATTATCAGGCTGTCTGGAAACTTGTATTTTACAAACTCTATTACTAGATCATGAAATCCAAAATTTACTATCATCTCTCCAACTGGAGATCTTACTTTAATAGGACATCCAATTGTTTCAGTTGGGAGTCTATTTTTATCTACAAATGCTATTGAAATGAATGAATGCGATGCGCCGGTATAAAAAAGGATAAGTGCTGGAAAGGAATTAATCTTGAACTTACCAGCCATAACATTAGACTCCTCTTGGATTTCCTCCACATTGATGTGGTTCACATGAATCTTCTGAAAAGGGTTTGTCTTGTTGGCTCCATCAGTCTTCTTTTTTGGGCATTCATTTGCATAGTGCCCAGTTTTCTTGCACTTGAAACATTCAACCTGACTGATGTCTCTCTTAGTTGGCTGACTACCATTTCCATTTCCACTATTGTGACTATTGTGTCCACTCTTGTTGCTGCGGTAATCACCATTGTTGTGTCCATGATGTTTATTGCTATCGTGGTGACGGTTACTGTTGTGGTGGTTGTTATGTTTCCCATGTTTGTGGGATCCAGAACCTCCACTTCCTTCTCCAAAAGAACGCTTGTGAGACGATCCAGATCCATGCTTATCAAAATGGTGCTTCCTCTTACTATTCTCCACTTGCTTCATATTGATTTCCAAGATGGTAGCCTTATCACACAAAGATTGATAAGTTGGAACATATGCAACAAATAGTTTCATACACATCTCATCATTCAGCCCTTTAAGGAACTTCTCCTTTCTCTTTCCATCAGTGTCAACATCATCCGGTGCACGTGCCAGATTGTTGAACTCTTCAATATATTCTGCAACACTGCGGTGGCGTTGCTTAAGGTTGTGAAATTCCTTCAGCTTCAAACTCATCACTCCTAAAGAGATATGAGCAGTGCGGAAACCATCCTCAAATATTGCCCAAGTCACTTCTTCAATAGGGGTAGTGATTTGGAAGTTATCCCCCCAAGTAGTTGCTGGTCCTTCTAGCAGGTGTGCTGCAAATCTGACTTTCTCTTCATCAGTGCAACCAACTCTGACCAATTCCTTGTTCATAGAACATAGCCAATCATTTGCTACCATAGAATCAGTGGTTTCAGAAAACTTAGCAGGCCTCAATCTCAGAAACCTTGTGAAGATATCAAAGGCTGGTGGGTTGTTTTGGTTGTTGTTGTTATTATTATTGTTGTTGTTGTTGTTTTGGTTCTAATTCTAATTGTCCATAAACTGAGTCATCATTTGCATCAACCGAGTCTGAGCTGTCATCAGTTGTTGCATCTCATTGCCATTGTTGTTATTGTTGGGATTGGCATGACGGGGAGGCATCTGTGGTTTCAATAAGGATAAGTAATGAGATATAACACATAGATCCTAACATGCACAATACAATATATAGCACAAATCACAAAAAAGCAAGAACATGATAAACTTAGAGTTTAAACATCATGATCAACAAGTTTTGTAAAGTAAGCACACTTGCATAGTCATCCACATGTTGGATGATCAATGCCACTCGATAAATAAAATGATAGATAAATAGATAGATAGATATATAGATAGATAGATAGCCAAGTAGTCAACACGACTCCTCCATATCGACTTCCTCCTCCACTAGAGTAAGTCCTGCTGCGTCGATTCCTGCCTTGTACTCCATGTTGGTGGTCAAAGCATCGACCTTCTCCTGAAGCTCTCTCTTCTGCGAACGCAACCTCTCAATTACCTCCTATTGGGTCTCTAGCTCAAGATCCTTGAGCTCCATCTCGGCCCTCATATCATTGATCTTCTTGTTCCTATATTTCCCTCTCGTTTATTGGTTCTTGAATGTAACATCCCAAAAATGTTGAACAATGATTATCAAATTCCAATCTCTCAAAATTAGGGTTAACAAAAACTTTTGTTAATCAACATATAAATGCATGTGTGTATGTGATGATTGTATGAATGCATGAATGGACTTGTTTGATTATTGTAAATAGTAAGGAATGGTTTAAAGATGAAAACAACATCATCTAAAACTTTTCCAAGCAGAAACAAATCAAGAGAAAATAAAAAAACAAACAAAATAAGCAAATGGTCATTTTTGCCAATCTTGCTCACTAGGCCACTTTGAGTGTTTATAGTCCAAGATTTCAAACAAAAACAATCCCATTTCTTTTCACCCCTTGCTAGACTAAGTAAAAGTGAATCAAAGCCCACCTTTCAAACTTAAAGAAATATTTGGCAACTTGATTCAAATGACAAGTCAAAATTGAATCCTTAACATATGTGAAGATCACCCATTTTCAAAAACCAATCAAACCAGTGCCCCTTGACCTTTCCAACTAACCAGAGACTACCTAGTATGTAACTAGTGCATCCACCAAGTTTGAACCAAAAATTCAAATTCAAATCTCTTTCGACCATTTCATCAAACACCTTGCAAACACAAAACAAACAAACAAACAAACAAACAAACAACAAGCACTATTGTCAGTAGTGTGGCATCCCGCAAAACCACTACTAGAAAATCGCGTTGTTTTGTGCATTGCATCGCCATCATCTTGCATTGTTTGTCTGCATTATTTTCGAAAAGTCTAGTTCTGTTTGTACAAACACCCCTCTTTATTTTAAAGGCAAAACCCCGAGCGTATCGGATATTTTGTTTCCCTAAAAACTATTTTGCAAAGTGGCTTTGTTTTAAATTGAACAGAACCAAACAAACACAAAAACTAAAACAGCCCCCTCTAAAACCTATCCCCACCCAATCCTAATCTACCCACCAACCAAATCGTACCACCTCACCCTCTCCCCCAAAACCTACCCACTCTGCCACCTCAGCAATCCACCTCTTTTCCCACCTCTCTCTCTCTTTTCCACCCAGTCCCCTTCTACCCCTCTCTCTTTTTCCCACCCATGGGCCCCACTCGCGCGCTGGCCCACTTGCAGCCCCTCTCTCTCTCTTTTTCCCCCTGGTCAACCCCACCCTGGCCCCGCCGACAGCCCCCTGGCCCCACCGGTCCCACTCACCCTAGCCCCACCCCGGCCCCACGCGCCCCACCTTCCCCCACCTCCCCCAGTACTCTCTCACCTACCCCGCACGCGACCCCCACCTCCCTCGGGTCCTTCCCCGGCTCCTCCTCCCTCCTAGCCTCCCCCGACGCAGCCGCCGGCGCGCCCTACCGAGCCCCCTCGCCGGCGCCCTTCACCCTCCCTCCGGCGCCACCATCGACCCTCCGCCTCCGAGCCGCGGCCTCTCCCTCCTTTCCTCACCGGCGATCCCTCTCGCCCTCCTCCTCACTGCCCCCGCTGAAGGCCACTGAGCTGCGCCCGCCTTCTCCTGACGCCTCGACGCCCGCGGCGCCTCTGCCAGCCCTCTCCCGAGCTGCTCCGGCCCGTCGCCTCGCCAGGCTGAGCTGCCTCCTCGGTCCCCTCTGCCACCTGCGTCCCGGGACTTCTCCTCCGCCTCCTACAACCGCCCGGAAGCCTCAGAGGCCGCCTCAACCTCGCCTCCGCGACCCGCCCAGCTCCTCCGCCCGAGCCACGGCGCCCGACCGCTGCCGCTGGTCACTGCCTGCGCCTGCCTCACTCACCGGCGCTGGCCCTCGCCCTCTGCGTCCTCCGGCCGCGCCCACATGCGTGTCCTTCGTCAGCTGGTGGGTAGCAGACGCACACTCGCCATCGCAAGCTATGTTCGAGTTGGGTTTGCTGTTTGCACAGATGGCTTGGTGGCGATGATGTGGTTCCGGCTACCTCTCGTCGAACAAGTCTAACGAGTTGGGCAAGTATCTCGCCAAGGTCATCAAGTGTGCATGGGGTCCGATGTATATGGAACGCCGAGGACTTCCACCGAACCCCGTCGAACCCGGATCCAGAGCCCGAACGCTGCAACCCTCAAGAACGCCGAGAACCTCGGGTGCGCCAACAGGGAAACCGAAGAGCGATCCCGGCGTCCGGGACCCCGAAGGCCGATCTCGTCGAACCCGGAAGACCCCGGTGTCGGGCCCCAAGTTCGCCTCCGATAATCAAGAGGGTACCCCAGGATCTCCATCGTATGTGTCGAGACCAACACCAAAGCGATGACAAGATCTACCGATGACCGCGAACCCTGACGCCAAGGTCGCCACCGGAACGACAAGCACTTCACCACGGAACGCCAAGTCCTTCTTCACTGGAACTCCAAGATCTACTCCGTTGTACGAGAATGTTTCTGCCGAGACCGTTCCCGTCGAACCCTGAGACCGACCCCGAACCCCGGACCAAGATCGTCGGACCCTTATGTGTGACCTCTTATCCGAGAACCCTACTTCATAATTTAATAACAACTTGTTGCATATTGAATTGTCATACTCGCATGCATGTTGTGTGGTTTGGGGGCCTATGCCGATTCACCTAATAAGTAAATATGGGGCCCATATGCGGGCAAATCTAGTCTCATATCGGCCTCATTTAAATTTGTGTAGCGAACCAGCACTATCTTTTGTCTTGATAATACAACATTTAATTTGCAGGGTAGATAAATAACTTGAACCATTTAATTAATTGCCGGGACCCCGGTTCCACTTAATATTGAACTGATTGCATCGCATCTTTGCCATGCCATACATCCTACATGCATCATGCCGATCTTCTGCCGTTGTATTAAATAGTGCATCCGGTGTTTCTTCTAGTGTTTTGCTTCTTCGCGGATAAGACCGTTGAGTTGATGTGAGTCACCGATCTTGGTTGAACCTTCAAGAATGTTTTCAAAGCAGCATCTCCCCCTTTCTACCTATCTTACTTTTATAGTATTTATTCCCCCTGTTGATCTATTGCTATCTGTGTTGCGATGCTCTAGTTTTCGTACCCGTGATATCCCCTGTAGCCTTATATTGCCATGGCCACCTCCTATTACCTGTTGTTTGGTAGATAGCTGGACTTGCGCGTCGTAGTCGCTTGCTCAAGTGTTGTTGCGTGTCGTCAAGTGCCACAGTTGTTGATGTATTGCCGCATGTTGATGTTGGAGATGATCATAGCTTTACTTACCGTTCACTTTAATTCCTGTTTAACAACTAAAATTGAAGTAAGCAGAGGCATCGGTGGGTGATAGATAACATTTGGTTTCCGAACGCCCACTTGTGTCTCGTAGGACCCCGAGTACTTGATACCTGTTCCTTGATTTATCGCGCTATCCACATCCGGGAGGTATATGGGACCCCCCTGAGCCAGAGCTTGATTCCGTCTTATTTCTTGGGGCCACAAACTAGTTTGAGGTTTTATTTACTATCATGTACTTATGCCATGCTACTACTGTTTTTACAATTGTGCGAGGAGCACACTGTACTGTTTAGGATCGGGACACGTTTACGCGGTGTCGACAAGCCCAGCCACACTTTCGGGTTCCCAGTCGCTCACAGCCGTCCACCCAAACCTTGAGACCGTCTCGGAGCTAGCTTACTTCGTTGCGGGTTCTACTTAAGGGGTGGCCCCCTGAAATATTTCTGAATCCTGTGATTGCTTTGTCGTGAAAGCCTCGTTGGGTTTTGATTTGGTTTTTCCGAGGTTGATAGACAGTGTGTTGCTATTGGTGCACCCGCCGGGTAAAACTTTCGAAAGCCGTGTCCATGGATATGGACGACCGGAGCACAAGATTCTCGACCATAGACAAGCATAACTAAAGTTTATTGCTATAAATTTGACTTTATAATGACTAGTAATCAGCTTCACTATAACAGAATGGCTAAATAATACTGCCCACAATTGCTTGTTTGGATTGTCGCTTGCGACCATTGTACCTGACTAGTAAGTATTGCAATTACAATGGAATGGCTAAACAAAAGTACCAACAACTGCTGGGTTTTGGGTTATCTCATGCTAATTGTACCTGATTAGTAAGTGCTGCAACTATAACGGAATGGTTAACTAAAACGGCCCACTTCTTACTTTATCAGGATGATTATCTAAACCTGACTAGTAAGTGCTGCAACGATAACTGAATAAGTAAAACTGCCAACTGTGCGAGTTCCTCGGTTGACTTCCTCGTTTGTTATCGAGGGGGAAACGCCAGGATGGGTTCGTTTGGTGTTAGCTTCAGTATGGATCCGGATAGGTCATTCTTACCCCTCTCTGATAACCGCCAGTTGTGTCGAGTCTCTATAGGTTGTTCAGTGCATGCTGCCACTGCCGCTCAGTCCACCATACCTATGTAGGCGAGGACCGCCGAATTCTAGCCTCGCCGTCTTCGGCCTCAAGATCGACGCTCCTCTTTTCCTTTGCCCTTTGTCGGCACCCTTTTGTTTAAGCAGGTTTTGAGATCGACGTCGTTAGTGGTTACCCTTCCGGCTTGGCACAGGCAGGGTTATGGACGCCATTGGTTATTCTTCGTGGGCTCTTAGCCCCATTTGCATCTTGTCCGTAGTCGGACGCCTATCATTTTCAAGGTGATTTGGATCTTTGTATATTATATCCGTATTCTTGACTCATTGAGCTGTTATATGTATCTGCTACGTGGGTCCCATCGAGGACTGTGTAATGTTATTACTGCTTTTCCACCACGAAAAGTGCTGGTGGCACCTTTGAATCGTTTCTATGCGGGTTTGGCGGGAATCGCTAAAACTTGCATAGGTCCGATTCTGAGGGTGTTACATAGTGGTATCAGAGCCCAGCAGTTGCGATACCCCACAAGTCCAGCCTGTAGGATAACCTAGCTAACGGCCGAATTAGAGTGTCAAAACTATTTTGCAAAACCGGTTGGATAGTTCTGATTAGGTCTGATTTTACTCCTTACCCCTCTGCTGTTCTCCTCTTATCCCTACGTGTTTTGAATCCGCTCTCTTCTCTTTCTTCGAGTCCAGGAATTCTCGTGGTTGGGTTCCGTCGTACCTTCAGGGTTTCGCTTCCTTCTATGATAACGGTGTTCTACCATCCGGTGATCAAGCTGCCTGAGGAATCCGTCTACTGCGGTACCATTCTTTGTTCCTTGTTTGTGCCTTCCGGTGTTTTCCGACGCGACGACATCCTCTACGCCAGATCCGATGCAGAGTCTGCATCACTCCTTGTTTCCGAACCTCGCTTGTCGAGATCTTCAGTCTGATTCCGAGAATGGTTGCACTCTTTTCTACTGATTGTGCAGAGTAATAGTTTGGGTGCGTGATGGATTGGCCCCCATGCCGACTACCCCTTCTATTCGCTTTTGTACATTGAAGTGGATGAGAATGCATCGGTTCCCCTTTCCATCGGAGCTAGAGGTGGCTTTGTTTGTTGATACCTCTACCTTCGACCTTTTGTTTTCCGGAGTGTTCTCTCGACGATCACGGACAACGACCTCTTGTTAGTGGTGTCGCGAGGATCTACACGAAGCGGGAAGACGCAGATCGCCGACCTTCCTTCCGGTACCATGAGGCGGATCTCGAGGGCGAGATCCATTGTTAGTGGTGTCGAATTGTGGCATCCCGCAAAACCACTACTAGAAAATCGCGTTGTTTTGTGCATTGCATCGCCATCATCTTGCATTGTTTGTCTGCATTATTTTCGAAAAGTCTAGTTCTGTTTGTACAAACACCCCTCTTTATTTTAAAGGCAAAACCCCGAGCGTATCGGATATTTTGTTTCCCTAAAAACTATTTTGCAAAGTGGCTTTGTTTTAAATTGAACAGAACCAAACAAACACAAAAACTAAAACAGCCCCCTCTAAAACCTATCCCCACCCAATCCTAATCTACCCACCAACCAAATCGTGCCACCTCACCCTCTCCCCCCCAAAACCTACCCACTCTGCCACCTCAGCAATCCACCTCTTTTCCCACCTCTCTCTCTCTTTTCCACCCAGTCCCCTTCTACCCCTCTCTCTCTTTCCCACCCCTGGGCCCCACTCGCGCGCTGGCCCACTCGCAGCCCCTCTCTCTCTCTTTTTCCCCCTGGTCAACCCCACCCTGGCCCCGCCGACAGCCCCCTGGCCCGCCCTGGCCCCACCGGTCCCACTCACCCTAGCCCCACCCCGGCCCCACGCGCCCCACCTTCCCCCACCTCCCCCAGTCCTCTCTCACCTACCCCGCACGCGACCCCCACCTCCCTCGGGTCCTTCCCCGGCTCCTCCTCCCTCCTAGCCTCCCCCGACGCAGCCGCCGGCGCGCCCTACCGAGCCCCCTCGCCGGCGCCCTTCACCCTCCCTCCGGCGCCACCATCGACCCTCCGCCCGAGCCGGCCTCCTCCTTTCTCACCGGCGATCCTCTCGCCTCCTCCTCACTGCCCGCCGCTCCCTGTCGCTGAAGGCCACGAGCAGCGCGCTCCTCTGTGGCTCATGACGCCCGACGCTGCCGTCACGCCTGTCTCTCGAGCCGCGCCTGCCGCTCGCCAGCTCGCCGGAGACGCGCCTCCTCCGTCCCCTCGCCACCTGCCCCTCACGGACTTCTCCTCGCGCCTACAACCGCCGCCGAAGCCCCCGCAGCCGCCTCAACCTCGCCTGAGCTCCGCCCGAGCCTGGCCCCGCCCGGTCACGGTCACCGCCCGCGGCTGGCCCCTCTGCCACGGCGCCCGGCCCTCGCCTCTCAAGGCCCTCCCCGTGGCCGCCCCTATGTGTGTCCTTCGTCGGCTCGGGAGGGCAGCAGCGCCCCGCCATCGCAGCCTATGTTCGAGTTGGGTTTGTTTGCACAGATGGCTTGGTGGCGATGTGGTTCCGCCACCTCTCGTCGAACAAGTCTAACGAGTTGGGCAAGTATCTCGCCAAGGTCATCAAGTGTGCATGGGGTCCGATGTATATGGAACGCCGAGGACTTCCACCGAACCCGTCGAACCGGATCCAGAGCTTAACGCCGCAACCTCAAGAACGCCGAGAACCTCGGGTGCGCCAACAGGGAAACCGAAGACCGATCCCGGCGTCCGGGACCCCGAAGGCCGATCTCGTCGAACCCGGAAGACCCCGGTGTCGGGCCCCAAGTTCGCCTCCGATAATCAAGAGGGTACCCCAGGATCTCCATCGTATGTGTCGAGACCAACACCAAAGCGATGACAAGATCTACCGATGACCGCGAACCCTGACGCCAAGGTCGCCACCGGAACGACAAGCACTTCACCATGGAACGCCAAGTCCTTCTTCACCGGAACTCCAAGATCTACTCCGTTGTACGAGAATGTTTCTGCCGAGACCGTTCCCGTCGAACCCTGAGACCGACCCCGAACCCCGGACCAAGATCGTCGGACCCTTATGTGTGACCTCTTATCCGAGAACCCTATTTCATAATTTAATAACAACTTGTTGCATATTGAATTGTCATACTCGCATGCATGTTGTGTGGTTTGGGGGCCTTATGCCGATTCACCTAATAAGTAAATATGGGGCCCATATGCGGGCAAATCTAGTCTCATATCGGCCTCATTTAAATTTGTGTAGCGAACCGACACTATCTTTTGTCTTGATAATACAACATTTAATTTGCGGGGTAGATAAATAACTTGAACCATTTAATTAATTGTCGGGACCCCGGTTCCACTTAATATTGAACTGATTGCATCGCATCTTTGCCATGCCATACATCCTACATGCATCATGCCGATCTTCTGTCGTTGTATTAAATAGTGCATCCGGTGTTTCTTCTAGTGTTTTGCTTCTTCGCGGATAAGACCGTTGAGTTGATGTGAGCTTCGCCCCGATCTTCGGTTGAACCTTCAGCAATGTTTTTAGGCGAGCATCTCCCCCTTTCTACCTATCTTACTTTTATAGTATTTATTCCCCCTGTTGATCTATTGCTATCTGTGTTGCGATGCTCTAGTTTTCGTACCCGTGATATCCCCTGCAGCCTTATATTGCCATGGCCACCTCCTATTACCTGTTGTTTGGTAGATAGCTGGACTTGCGCGTCGTAGTCGCTTGCTCAAGTGCTGTTGCGTGTCGTCAAGTGCCACAGTTGTTGATGTATTGCCGCATGTTGATGTTGGAGATGATCATAGCTTTACTTACCATTCACTTTAATTCCTGTTTAACAACTAAAATTGAAGTAAGCAGAGGCATCGGTGGGTGATAGATAACATTTGGTTTCCGAACGCCCACTTGTGTCCCGTAGGACCCCGAGTACTTGATACCTGTTCCTTGATTTATCGCGCTATCCACATCCGGGAGGTATATGGGACCCCCCTGAGCCAGAGCTTGATTCCGTCTTATTTCTTGGGGCCACAAACTAGTTTGAGGTTTTATTTACTATCCTGTACTTATGCCATGCTACTACTGTTTTTACAATTGTGCGAGGAGCACACTGTACTGTTTAGGATCGGGACACGTTTACGCGGTGTCGACAAGCCCAGACACACTTTCGGGTTCCCAGTCGCTCACAGCCGTCCACCCAAACCTTGAGACCGTCTCGGAGCTAGCTTACTTCGTTGCGGGTTCTACTTAAGGGTGGCCTCAAATATTTCTGAATCTGTGATTGCTTTGTCGTGAAAGCCTCGTTGGGTTTTGATTTGGTTTTTCCGAGGTTGATCGAGCGTGTTGCTATTGGTGCACCCGACCGGGTAAAACTTTCGAAAGCCGTGTCCGCGGATATGGACGACACGGAGCATGATCTCGACCATAGACAAGCATAACTAAAGTTTATTGCTATAAATTTGACTTTATAATGACTAGTAATCAGCTTCACTATAACAGAATGGCTAAATAATACTGCCCACAATTGCTTGTTTGGATTGTCGCTTGCGACCATTGTACCTGACTAGTAAGTATTGCAATTACAATGGAATGGCTAAACAAAAGTACCAACAACTGCTGGGTTTTGGGTTATCTCATGCTAATTGTACCTGATTAGTAAGTGCTGCAACTATAACGGAATGGTTAACTAAAACGGCCCACTTCTTACTTTATCAGGATGATTATCTAAACCTGACTAGTAAGTGCTGCAACGATAACTGAATAAGTAAAACTGCCAACTGTGCGAGTTCCTCGGTTGACTTCCTCGTTTGTTATCGAGGGGGAAACGCCAGGATGGGTTCGTTTGGTGTTAGCTTCAGGATGGATCCGGATAGGTCATTCTTACCCCTCTCTGATAACCGCCAGTTGTGTCGAGTCTCTATAGGTTGTTCAGTGCATGCTGCCACTGCCGCTCAGTCCACCATACCTATGTAGGCGAGGACCGCCGAATTCTAGCCTCGCCGTGTACTGGCCTCAGTACTGACGCTCCTCTTTTTCCTTTGCCCTTTGTCGGCACCCCTTTTGTTTAAGCAGGTTTTGAGATCGACGTCGTTAGCAGGGTTACCATTCCGGCTTGGCCTGGGCAGGGTTATGGACGCCATTGGTTATTCTTCAGGGCTCTTAGCCCCATTTGCATCTTGTCCGTAGTCGGACGCTCTATCATTTTCAAGGTGATTTGGATCTTTGTATATTATATCTGTATTCTTGACTCATTGAGCTGTTATATGTATCTGTTCTGTGGGTCCCATCGAGGACTGTTGTGTAATGTTATTACTTCGTTTTCCACCCGCACGAAAGTGCCTAGTGGGCACCTTTGAATCGTTTCTATGCGGGTTTGGCGGGAATCGCTAAAACTTGCATAGGTCCGATTTTGAGGGTGTTACAAGTAGTGATTTGGCCAACCTTGTTCCCTCTCTAGCTCACAACATGCTATTAGTAGATCATCTAGCACAATTAACCACCGTCCACCGCCACCCCCTGTCTAGCGCCAACACCCTGCCAGCCCCTGGACCACCCTAGAATCGCCGCACCCTATGCCTTTGTACCATGCCGAGAGCGCGCCAGAGCGCCACACTATACACGAGCCCACAGACCGCGTGCCGCCCTCGCCGCTTGCAAGTGTGATCAACACCGTCCCAGGAGACCGCCAGGCAACCTCGTTCGTCGCCGCGTGACCTGTAGCCACAGTGCGCCATTAAAATGCTTGTTGGGCCCGCCCAGAGCATCACAGCGTTCCGATCGTCTCGCACCGCCCCACGCCCCGAGACCACGTTGTTGATCTTCTCCAGGGAGCACAGCATCGCCCCCTACTGCCGCCCATGCCATTAGCCCATTGTGCCGACGACCACGACGAGCTCCACCCACGCCCTTTGGTCCCCTCTTGGAACTATAAATAGAGGCCACCCCCGCTCAATTTCTTCACACCAACACACTCCCCTCTCTCTCAGAACCACCCCCATTCATTCCCGGAGCAAGGCGTGGAGCAGGTCATCGGAATTTGGCCGGAGTCTGCCGTGGAGGAGGAAGAAAGGAGACGGCGATTGGAGCTGCCCCAGGAGAAGCTGCTGGTACCAGGAGGTTCGCCGTCGTCGACTTCGTCGTTCGCCCCCATCGCCGACCCTCGCCTGAGCCCCAGTGAGCCCCCGTAGACCCCACTGGTCGCGCTAGGGTTCTGTCTCGCCGGCATTGCCCGACGGAGACGATAAGTCATAGTCGTTCGATTAGAAGTTGATCGTGTGGTTTAGATTGCCTCGTACACCTTCGCACCACCTGTCTCACTGACTGGTGGGGAAATTCACTTAAAACCACCTGCGCACGCTGTGTGCCGTGGGCCGGCCCATTTACATTCCCGCATGACCCAGTAGTTTGAATTTAGGTTTATTCTTTTAGTTTCAAACTTAGTTCTGTATCTAGATTCAAAAATCAACCCAGGTCGATTCACTGAACCAAAATGCATGAAACTAATTTTTTTAGAAAGGTACTGGAATTCTTAATCCAAGCCCGTTTGATTCAATCCATTTGGAATTGTACATCACCTATAGTAAAAATAATAAGGCAGAAGCTTTTATGCATTCAAACATTTTTCAAAATTCAACCACAAAAGCTTTTGAGTTGATTATGTTAGGATTATGCCCTAAAGGCAATCATGTCTGTTGATATTTCCCCTTGTATTCATAAAGTTATTAAGTTTTCCTTGTATGAGCATCTGATGTATATCATTGAATATGTGATTCGGTTGTGGAACTATACATTCATGTTGTTTGTACTAAATGTCCTTGGTCATTGAGGTTGTGCTGGACACACAACTTAGACCAATGTGAACGTCAGCTTGATGACTCGGTTCCACTTGTCATGGGAATGGAGATGCCATTCCGACTTACACAGATTCGGCTAAAGAGTTTAACGAGTCGGATTGACCCATATTGAGGTACAACGAACAAGTTGTCATTTGTATATCTCAATCAATGTAATCCTTAGACCTGAGGTTATTGCATAGTCTGAGTTGAGGATCACCGACTTAGGTTCTCACAAAACATTGATCCAGAATCGGGCGCTTATAAAGGCAGAGTTCGGGTCGACTGAGAATCAAGCTGCATGATGTGAATGACCAAGATGGGATTTTGCCCCTCCACTTGGAGAGATATTCTCTAGGCCCTCTCGGATGATATGATTCGGAAAGCATGTCCATGCACGACTCGGTTAAGTGTTAACCGAGGCGATCGACTAAGAGTTAGTCGGGTGAATCACTTATCTCGGATCGAGAAGAGAGTCAGACTATATAAGGGATGACAATTATTCGCATATAGTCTGACAAGGTATATCGTGAGGCAAAAGGGACTCGGACGCAAGTCGCATTGGAAAGGCAAGTTATCATGACTCTTTGGTACTTGGGAGTAGGCATGTTCTGCTAGGATCCGCTACCAACTGATCGATTGAGAGTCGGACTCTAATCGTGTCCAAGTAGCCATGAGCCTGCGGGGTCACACACTTAAGAGCGGGAGCAAGTTCGGATTGGATCTGAACCGGAAATCAGGTTGGGTTGGACCCGAGCCGGATTTGGACTAAGTCAGTGAGTCAGACTTACGGTGACTGGTGTTATATGGGCTTTAGTGAATGGGCCGCATGAGTGGAGCCCATGTTCACTCCCTATATATAGTGGAGCATAGTAACCCAAAAGGGGTTAATCGATGATCGGTTAGGTCATTCCATGAGTTGGAAACCCTAGCTGCACAGCCGTCCTGCTGTCATAACGAACCTAGCAGTTCGCCGCCGGTGCTCCCCCTTGTACGTGTGTATACCAGTAGAGGTGCCGTACGATCAGCACCAGGACGATCAGATCGCAAAGGACTGCACTGCATCAACTGACGTGCTACATTAGTAATCTGTAGCTGCGCATCTAGTGGTAAACCTCGTGGCCTTCTACCTCAGCTAGATCTTGGGATCACCACGTTAGAGGAAAATTTTTGTTTTATCTCTACGTGGCCCAACAGTGGTTTTGGAGCGATAGCTTCTGGTTTTACGCTCAAGATCTCGCATATGTGATATGCGGTTGGCTGTAGATGAGATCTATATGCTGTTTTGGTGGTCGGTCTATGAGATAGATTGGTTTTGTACAAGGTTGATTGGATCAACTGTACTCGGGAATGGTAGATATGATTTCCGTGATCATACTGCTGTGGTCGTGGAATGATATATACCCCTACCGATCGGTTTCCGCCATCGGGGTAGACTATGATGCGTGAATCCAGAAGCGGTGATCGGAGATCAAAGAGTATGATCAAGTCGGAACAATGGTCAGAATCCATGTCCGGATCATATATGATATCTGCATTTTCGGAACAATGGTCAGAATCCAGAAGCGGGACCGCCGGCTTCACCTTGTCGTAGCGCGTTAGACGTTGTTGCGAGTTTCACAACACCGGTAGATAGCGTATCTATGCATAACTTGTTTTGCAGGAAGTTGTGAATGGTATGGTTCATGTGCATGTGATGTATGTGTGTAATCCATACGTGATCTGTGAATCACGGTTTTGTCAGCCGGCTGGAGCCTAGGTGCTGTCATTTTATTGTATAACGACCTGCGTGTCAGATTCTCCATGTAATTTACTTTACTAAGCTAATGTAACTGTGTGGAGAACCCAAATGACATGCAAGGCGATGTACATGTCAGCGACATGGAGTAAGACGACAAGTGACAAGAGTTGGCACGAGTCGGATTACAGGCTATGTGGAGATGGAGATCGCCATGAAGAGAGCCATACCATTTCACATTATGATTGCTTTATTTTGTGTCGTTGTTATGTCTCTGTTTTACCTCTATTAGGTAGTCGGTAAAATTCAATCCCTCAAAGAAGGTCTAGTCGGTTTTCCCGCCAGTGTTTGCACCATCACAAGTCGGACATTTTTGGTAGTGGGCTCATAAAATTGAGGTGCTTCCAATTCTTTTCGACTAGGTGGGTTCGAGTCGGACTCTTACTGCGGAAACACTCGGTAAGCTAGACGGGACTATCACAACGGTTGTGTGGCTTGGGGAAAAGTCGGATGGGAGCCGGGGCATGTGATGCCACCCGTCCAACAAGAGTCGTATGAGATATGATTGACAAGGAGTTGTCTACCTAGATCACTTGGCGGCTAGCGGTGATGCTAAATCTCACTAGCTGACTTACTTATTTAGGATCCTGAATCACTAAGCAACCAACGAAGGGGTGTTGGTTCTAGTGGGAGCATGAAATATTAAAGTGTTTAATATGCTTTCTCTTTTATGAATACATGTATCAAGTGTTTTGCATATTTCTGTTGTAGATCATGGCACCAAGTAGCAGTCACTCTTAGATATCCGGTTTTGTATTGAGAACCATTCTAGAGAAAGATAAACTGAACGACACTAATTTTACCAACTGGTATCGAAACCTGAGAATTGTTCTCAAACAAGAAAAGAAGGACCATGTCCTAGACAACCCACTTCCAGATGAGCCGAATGAGAATACGACTGTCGCTGCCACCAATGCCTACCGTCAGGATAAGGATGAGTCCATGGATATTAGCTGTCTTATGCTTGCTCACATGGAACCGGACTTGCAAAAGCAGTTCGAGAATGTTGAGGCCTACGGTATGATCGAAAGCCTCAAAAGTATGTTCCAGGCTCAGGCGAAGACTGAGAGGTATCAAGTCCCTTAGGCTTTGCTGAGTTGCAAGCTTAAGGATGGTGATCCACTGAGTCCGCATGTGATCAAAATGGTTGGTTAGGTGAAGTCTCTGGAGAGGCTTGGCTACCCCATTAGCGAAGAGTTCGCTACAGATATAATTCTGAACTCTCTTCCTAGTGCATATGGGTAGTTCATTTCAAACTACCACATGCATGGTATGGATAAGAAGCTCACTGAATTGCATGGGATGCTCAAGAAGGCAGAGGCGGATCTCAAGAAGGGCGCCACTCAAGTGTTGATGGTGCAGAATAAGGCTAAGTTCAAGAAGAGTTCTTGGACTAAGAAGAAGGATAAGTCGGGAGGAAAGCAGGCTCAGGACCCGGTCCCAAGCGCTTCCTCAGGGACTAAGCCATCTCCTTCAGCTAGACCCACTTGCTTCTACTGCAAGGCGGATGGACACGGGAAGAGGAACTGCGGCAAGTATTTGGCTAATAAAGCCAAGAGTGGAGGTATGACTTTTGACTCAGGTACACTTGTTTGCAATGTTATAGACATATATCTTGCTGATGCACCTAATAGTTCTTGGGTATATGATACCGGATCAGTTATTCACATCTGCAACTCGTTGCAGGGACTGGTAAGAACTAGGAGCGTAGCAAGAGGCGGGGTTGGTATTCGAGTCGGCAACAAAGCAAGAGTTGCTTTGTTGTAAGTCGGCATGATGCAACTTCATTTACCTTCCGGATTCATTATGGAAATGAATAATTGTTATTATGTTCCAGTGCTCAGTCGAAACATTATTTCTGCTTCATGTTTGATGATGCAAGGCTATGAGTCGAATATCAAGAATAATGGTTGTTCTTTGTATTTGAATGATATGTTTCACGACTTTGCACCCGTTCAGGACGGGTTATTTATTTTGAATCTTGATGGTGAGTTGGTTTATAACATAAATGTTAAAAGGTTGAAACCAAATGATCTGAATATGACTTACTTTTGGCACTGTTGGCTTGGTCATATAAGTTGGAAACGCATGAAGAAGCTCCATGATGATGGAATCCTAACTTTTTCGACTTGGAGTCATTCGAGACATGCGAATCTTGCCTACTCGGCAAAATGACCAAGACACCTTATTCAAAGAGTTACGAAAGGGCGCCTGACTTGTTGGGACTAGTACATAGTGATGTATGTGGACCAATGAGCACGACAACCAGGGGTGGTTATGAGTACTTCCTTACATTCACTGATGATTTGAGTAGGTATGAATATATCTACTTGATGAAACATAAGTCGGAAGCCTTTGAAAAGTTCAAAGAATTCCAGAATGAAGCACAGAATCAACTCGGCAAGAAAATTAAGTTTCTTCGGTCGGACCGAGGAGGCGAGTGCATGAGCCATGAGTTTGATGACCATCTGAAAAGTTGCGGAATAGTTCCTTAACTTACTCCGCCAGGAACGCCGCAAAGGAATGGTGTTTCGGAAAGGCGGAATCGGACCTTTTTGGACATGGTACGATCAATGATGAGTTGGACAGATCTGCCTTTATCATTTTGAGGTTATTGTCTAGAAACAGCGACATTCACACTAAAAAAAAGTACCATCAAAGTCGGTAGAGAAGACACCGCATGAGATGTGGACAGGCAAAAATCCGAGTTTGTCTTTTCTTAAGATTTGGGGTTGTGAAGCATTTGTCAAGCGACTTTAGTCGGAAAAGCTTACGGCCAAGTCGGATAAGTGTATTTTCATGGGGTATCCAAGGGAAACCCTGGGTTACTACTTATACAACCGAGAAGAGGGCAAAGTGGTTGTCGCTCGGAATGGTGTCTTCCTTGAGAAAGAGTTTCTTAGTTGGGGAGCCAGTGGGAGCATAGTGTAGCTCGAAGAAATTCGAGAGGAACCGGGTAGTAGCGAGTTGGCAAAAAACTTGGAGGTTGAGCCGGTCGTGGTAGCTGAGCCGGCAGCAGCACCTGTACTATGAAGATCGGCAAGATTATGAAGTGTTCGTGATGTATTACTGTTAGACAGTGATGAGCCGGCAAATTATTCGGAAGCGATGGTGGGATCTGATTCCGAGTCATGGCTTGGAGCCATGAGATCCGAGTTAAAGTCCATGGATGAAAATCATGTTTGGAACTTGGTTGATCTGCCAGACGGTGCAAGACCCATCAAGTGAAAATGGGTCTTTAAGAAGAAAACTGATATGGATGGAAATGTTTCCGTCTATAAAGAACGCCTTGTCGCGAAGGGGTTCCGACAAATTCAAGGAGTTGATTACGACGAGACTTTCTCGCCCGTAGCGATGCTTAAATCAGTTCGGATCATGTTAGCTATAGCAGCCTATTTCGACTATGAGATATGGCAGATGGATGTCAAAACGGCTTTCCTTAACGGAAATTTAACCGAGGACATGTATATGATACAACCTGAGGGTTTTTTCGATCCGGTTAATCCTGAAAAGGTGTGAAAACTTCAGAAATCCATTTATGGGTTGAAGCAAGCATCTCGGAGTTGGAATATTCGCTTTCATGAGGTAGTCAAATCGTTTGGCTTCATCAAGAATGATCATGATTCTTGTTTATAAAAGAAGTTCAGTGGGAGCAAAGTAAACTTTCTAATCTTATATGTGGATGACATATTGTTGATTGGAAATGATGTCAAGATGTTGCAAGAAACCAAGGAATCATTGGAAAGGAGTTTTTCAATGAAAGACTTGGGTGAGGCAACATACATCCTCGGAATTCGGATCTATAGAGATAGATCAAGGAGGCTCATTGGATTGAGTCAGAGTACTTATTTGGACAAAGTGTTGAAGAAGTTCAACACGGAATCGTCTAAGAAGGGGTTCTTACCGATATCCCATGGTGTAAAACTTAGCAAGACTCAGTGTCCTTCGACAACTGATGAGCAAAGTCGGATGAGTGCGATTCCGTATGCTTCTGCAGTCGGATCCATCATGTATGCCATGATTTGTACTAGGCCGGATGTTTCCTATGCTCTAAGTGTTGTGAGCAGATACCAGGATGATCCTAGAGAAATCCATTGGACAGCGGCTAAAAATATCCTAAATTACTTGAGAAGGACTAAGGATATTTTTTTGGTTTATGGTGGTGAAGATGAACTCAGTGTAAAGGGTTACACGGATGCGAGTTATCTTACCGACTTTGATGATTCTCGTTCGCAATCCGGATACGTGTTTATTATAAACAGAGGTGCTGTGAGCTGGAAGAGTTCCAAGCAAGAGACTGTGTCTGCATCTACAACAGAGGCTGAGTATATTGCCGCCTCGGAGGCAGCAAAGGAAGCTATTTGGATGAGGAATTTCCTCATGGATCTTGGTGTGGTTCAAGGCTCGTCCAATCCGTTAGTCGTGTATTGTGACAACAATGGTGCTATTGCACAAGCCAAGGAACCTAGAAAACACCAGAAGAACAAGCACATACTCATGCGGTACCACCTGATTCGCCAGTTCGTGGATTAGGGTGATATCAAGTTATGCAAGGTACACACGGATGCAAATATTGCGGATCCGTTGACAAAGCTGTTACCACAGCCAAAGCATGAGGCACACCTGAGAGCCATGGGCATTAGATGCTTAGACATGTGATGTCGGAAGATTGACTCCAGTGCAAGTGGGAGACTGTTAGGATTATGCCCTAGAGGCAATCATGTATGATGATATTTCCCATTGTATTCATAAAGTTATTAAGTTGTCCTTGTATGAGCATCTGATGTATATCATTGAATATGTGATTCGGTTGTGGAACTATACATTCATGTTGTTTGTACTAAATGTCCTTGGTCAATGAGGTTGTGCTGGACACACAACTTAGACCAATGTGAAAGTCGGCTTGATGACTCGGTTCCACTTGTCATGGGCATGGAGATGCCATTCCGACTTACACAGATTCAGCTAAAGAGTTTAGAGAGTCGTATTGACCCATATTGAGGTACAAAGAACAAGTTGTCATTTGTATATCTCAATCAATGTAATCCTTAGACCCGAGGTTATTGCATAGTCCGAGTTGAGGATCACCGACTTAGGTTCTGTCAAACGCTGATCCGAAACTGGGCAGTTATAAAGGCAGAGTTCGGGTCGACTCAGAATCAAGCTGCGTGATATGAATGACCAAGATGGGATTTTTCCTCTCCACTTCGAGAGATATTCTTTGGGCCCTCTCGGATGATATGATTCGGAAAGCATGGACATGCATGACTTGGTTAAGTGTTAACCGAGGCAATCGACTAAGAGTTAGTCGGGTGAATCACTTATCTCGGATCGAGAAGAGAGTCAGACTATTTAAGGGATGACAATTATTCGCCTATAGTCTGACAAGGTATATGGTGAGGCAAAAGGGACTCGGACGCAAGTCGCATTGGAAAGGCAAGTTGTCATGACTCTTTGATACTTGGGAGTCGTCATGTTCCGCTAGGAGCCGCTACCGACTGATCGATTGAGAGTCGGACTCTAATCGTGTCCAAGTAGCCATGAGCCTGCGGGGTCACACACTTAAGAGTGGGAGCAAGTTCGGATTGGATCTGAACCGAAAATCAGGTAGGGTTGGACCCAAGCTGGATTTGGACTGAGTCCGTGAGTCAAACTCACGGTGACTGGTGTTATATGCACTTTAGTGAATGGGCCGCGTGAGTGGAGCCCATGTTCACTCCCTATATATAGTGGAGCACAGTAACCCAGAAGGGGTTAACCGATAATCGGTTAGGTCATTCCATGAGTTGGAAACCCTAGCTCCACAGCAGTCTTGCCGTCGTAACGAACCTAGCAGTTCGCCGCTGGTGCTCCCCCTTGTACGTGTGGATACCAGCAGAGGTGTTGTACGATCAGCACCGGGACGATCGGATCACAAAGGACTGCACTGCATCAACTGACGTGCTACTTCAGTAATCCGCAAGTACGCGTCTAGTGGTAAACCTCGTGGCCTTCTACCTCAGGTAGATCTTGGGATCACCACATTAGAGGAAAAGGTTTGTTTTATCTCTACGTGGCCCAACAGATTCCAACTCTCAAAAATCACATTTAACTAGACATCTCTGAATATATAAAAAATATCTAGGTTTACTTACAGAAATAATGAACAAGTAATAAAAGAATGCCTCATAGGCAATTCTAGTCACTTTATTTAATTAAAATAAAAAGGTTAATCCTTGTTAAATTGTGACACCACTTTAAATCACATTCCTATGTTCTGAAATATGTGGTGATGACATGTGTCAACATGAACCCATGTTGTAGTTGGAGAATATTAAATCCTAAGTAGTTTCAATGAGTAGAAATTACTTTTCTAAAAATAAAATGAATAAGACAAATGCTTTGATGATTGTAATGTTTGTGATGATGCTAGATCATCTAGTGAAAACCCTAGTGTGATAAATAAAAGTAGTTAATTATTGTTTGGTGATTGTGTGCCTCGTATTTATTTATAGACGCTAGTACAAACCAAGGATACGAGGGGGAAGGAGAATACTACGAGGAAGAAGCCGAGGAGAACTTCAACCACTTCTCTGCACAAGTCAAGCCTCACTATACAAGTTGACTTAGCAAGCTAACACTTGCAACTTAGCAAGCAAATCCTTGCAAGCTTAACACCACTTGATACCCAATCCTAGTTTTATTTGCAAGCTTAGTTATTTTATTTCCTTATCAAAACTTTCTATTGAAGTTTACTTAGTGATTTGTAGATTTTAGAAATATATTTAAAGGTAGCATAAAGAGCATAAAACTTGGCCTGAGTTAGAGAAATCTTGATGTCATCCTGAGGCATGAGATTGAGCTTAGATCATTCACACTTGTTTACCACCCCTCATTAGTGTTTACCCCCACTTGTAGTTGCTAGTGCTAAGCATAAATCTTGATAACTTTAGATGGGAATACTTGGTGAAAATGGTTATGAAAACCTTAGAATGATGAGTCATTCTAATGAAATTTTTTGACATGTGTTCTTGAACACCAGATGATTTTTGGATGATGAAAATGTTAAGGCATGAGCCTTATCCCTTTATAAAACTGATGGTTGTCTGGATGCGATACCATTCCAATTTTATCGTACAACCACAATACCCGAAATCTGGGTAGGGCTTGACTGGAAATTTATATACCTTAGTATGGGTTCCCTTGTGGCCAAGGTTTGAGCTGAGGCTACCTTATGAAGATTGTCCACCTGTGCAGTTCCCAAGATGACAGTTGGTCATGGTTGGGAGGCCAAACTCATAGGAGAGGTTCCTATACTAGGGCGTGTAATTGAAAGGTTAGGATTGATTATCCGCATACTGAGTATGGTGAATTTAGGATTGTTCCTGACGGATATATCGAATATTGTGGTAAAAGTTTACCACCTCTGCAGAGTGTCAAACTATTCGAATAGCCCCATCCGCAGTTATGGAAAGTTGGAGTGGCCATACTGATCCGTCGTCAGATGTTTTCAAAATGACTTATGAAATGAATCATGACTTTGACTTGACCACAACAGGGTTGTGTTATCAAAATTCAAGTTCCCACTTAGGTGTTATAAAGCTTTCAACTGGCTTTCTTTGCTTCTGAACTCAGTAAAGATAAATCTGGTTTTTTGCAAATTAACCTAGAGCTTAGTAGTTCCTACTCAAGACCCCTTCACTTGTTAGTCTTAGTTTGCGAGTACTTAAAGAGTACTCATGGCTTTGTCCTTGGCTATTCCCGTGGCCAGACTATGAAGAGGACTATCAGGAGGATGGACCTCAGGAAGGTTACGACAACTAGGATCATCTCCCATCATCAGTATTGCCTGTGACCATGAAGATGGAGCCTCGCCTACACTACCATTATTATTACGTTATTCCGCTGCTTGATTTATATTAAGACTAGATCATGTGATCCTTTATTTGTTGTAATACCTTATGTATGGTTTGTAATGGATGATGTACTATGATATCCAATCTGTTATGTCTCGCAAAAATGGTAATCCCGGGATTGCGATGTATGGCATAACAGGCATCTAGGATTAAAAATCCGGGTGTTGACATTGAACCTCTTGTCTTGCTTCTCGAACCTAGTCTCCATCTCCTTGATGCACTCATCCTGTTCCTCGAAGTCCTTGACCTTCTCCCTCAACTGGACACATATCTCGTCATTGCTAAGCATGACGTTGGTCCTATCAGTATCGAGGTGCCTAAGAAAGCTATCTAGGTCCTGAAGATAGAGGCGCACTGGCTCAATAGTCTCCCTAGTGGCCTCGTCATACACTATAGCATGTCCCTCCTCGTCACGTCTCCCAAATGGATGAAAGTAGAGGCCCCTGAGCTCGGCGGAGTGACATCCACAGAGGCGTCCAAGCAGCTCCTGCATGGCGACGTCGAGTCCCGTCTCCTTGTCGTCATGGAGTATCTTGAAGGCGATGTCCTCGGTGGAAGGCTCTGACTGGTGTCCTGGCTGCGAGACTCGAAATCCCCATAATTCCTTCCTCTCAAATTTCCTGAGTTGAAGTCCCTTGATGTTAGGGAGGGGAAGATTGAGCACACTGACGAGCTCCATGATACGGTATCCAAAACGAGTTCTCTTGAACTCCTCGGTGGTGCTGAGAACAAATCTAGGCATCTATTGCATATGATGGAGAAAATTAGAAACACCACAAGTAAAGACTAAAACATAAGGTAGTAAAACAAAAGCCAATAGCATACATATAATTTCTCAAAACACACAAGTCATGGCATACAATATTTAATCACAAGCACCAAGGTTCAACATAACTTAGACAATTTTTTGCCATACCACATAGGTTTGTATGATCAAAATTATTAGTGCGAGAAAATAACAAGTGTGGTGGTCCAACTATTGGAGTATGTCACAACTCTCACTCACTAGTCAAGGTAGCTATCTGGGCATCCTTGGAGGTAATCTGTTTGTCTTGGTCACAAGACTCCCATCCTAAGTCTATGACATCCTCCCTTAGACGTTTTATGGTGGTCTCTAAGTCTTGGGTATGCTTCTTCTCCTCTCTAAGGTCATTTTGAGTGTTGAGCATTCTACACTTGAGTCTTTCTCCAAGCTCCTTGATGGCATTCCATGTTGCATTCCTTGCAGAGTCAAAGAATGACATATGCATTTCTGAGTTGGTGACCATGCAGAATCCCGTCTCATTGTGGTTATCCTACTTGTTTTTATACAAGTGGAGTTGTACCCACCAATATTCTTCTCCTTCATCCATCACTGGAAATCCTTTGTACACAGCTTCACCATTTATCCCCAAGCTAATCATAAGGTTCTTGAGTGCCTTGGGAAACTCCGTCTCACATTCTAGGGTCATGGCCATGACTAGTCCCTTCTTGACAGCTTCGTTGATGGCGGCCATCTACAAATAGAGATGAGAAAGAAGATTAGGAGAAGTTTTACGAGATGAAAAGAGACTAGTGTGGAAATTTACAAAGGACTTTGCATTTTTCCTAGTGGTTTCCTTAGTGTCACATCCCAAAATTTTATAAATTTTGAAATGTAAAAAAATATACAAACAAAATAAATAAAGAATGAAATTTAGGGGGGAAAGAAAACTGTTTGCTTCTAATTGGAAACATTAAAACCTTTTGAACTATTACAAAAGTTTTTTTCCAAATAAAGGTACTCCTTAAAATAAAAATAGCATTTAACAAAAGGAAAATGATACTGCTCACTGGGATCGGCGACTCGCCCCCCGTTTCCGTGCCGACGTGTCCAGTCTTGCGCGTGACACGAACGTTTATGGGGTCTACCACCACAATCTTATCCCCACGGCTCAGTCTTCCTTCCCTTTGCTTCTAATCCAAAATCCATGGCGCTCCTCGCTGTTTCTCCTCCATGCGTGATGCTCCTGCTCCTCCCTCGGTGCATCGCCTCCTCAATGCCCTACCGGCTCCTCCTCGGTGCCGCCCCTCGCTGCCCCACCTGCTCCTCAAGACGCTGCCCTCTAAGATGGCTAAAATCTTCGCTGCTCGAACTCCCGTTAATGCTGCTTCTTTGCCGCAAGGCGGCGACGATCGGTACACGCAGCGATGTGAGGCTTCTATCACGCGGAGGCTGCTACACGACGGGCAACGTCCGACACACGCGGAGGCGAGCACTGGTACACGCTGGCGTGAGCTCGCAGACAGCGGCAACGCTGCTACGTGCGGTGGCAGTTGCTACACTTCGCTACAAGGTAGCAGACACCGCCATTGCTATAAGGACGGGACGCCGCTGCTAGGCACGTATTCTACTACAAGCCCAAGCCTCCGCTACACGCGCATGGCTTCTCTGCTACTCAGCGCTACTTGTTTCAAGCACACATCGCCGCCTACATGCTCGGCGCACGCACCGCTACACGTCCGCCCCTGCTACAAGCACCCGCCACCGCTGCTACACACCCGAGCCGCTCCGGCTACACGAGCCGGCCACCGTGGACATCGCCGCCGCTACTACATGCGCCGGGCTTCTCTGCTACACGCGCTTGCCGCTCCTGCTACAAGCGCCGGGCACCGCTGCTACACACCCGAGCCGCCCCGGCTACGCCGGCCGCTGTGGACATCACCGGAGCTGGACGTCGCCGACGCCGGAGTTAGATGTCGGTCGAGGCCAAGCTGACCACTCCCATGGAGATAAGGTCGACGACCGCTGCGCGCTAGCGAGGATGCGGGGATGGCGCTATTTTTCTTTTCTTTTTCTCTACCCGTACGCACGCGGGATGGCGTTGTCTTTTTTCGTTTTTCTGTGGACACGTGTCAAACGCGGGAGGAGGGGGATCGGAAGCTCTGATCCCCCGGGGGACGCGTAGCACTCGCCTTAACAAAAACCCTAAGATCAAAGCATCAAGATTATCCATATATCTCCTCTACTTCAAAATTATAATTTGCAAGGTTCCCCTTCAAAATCTTTTTCACAAACTTCCTGTATTTGAAAATCTATTTTTAATCTTGAGGATTGTTCTCAACCAAAAAAACCATCTATACATCTCAACTACTTCAATTACATCTTTCAAACAACCTTTGTTTTGTTTTGAACCAAGAAATAAAAGGAAAGAGTCTCGTTTTAAAATAAGCACCATAGCTTATGTGAGTTATTTTAAGATTTTATAAAATTATCCTCTCATATTTTCAAACTTCAATTCATGGGTTATCCATGTAAAGTGGAACTAAATCGAATCAAATTCAAATAAGGAAAGAATCCAAGTCATTCCAAATATATTGCCCTGCAACTAGGCCAATATCGCACACACGCAATCGTACAATAATTGACTAATTAATAATTAAGAAAATTAAATATTTCCAAATATATAAAATTTATGTCCTAAAATATTTCTCATGAATTTACGAACCCGCGAAAATTTGAATCAACAAATTCAGTCTAAATAAAAAGTTATAAAAGAATTAAGAAATAGGAAAAAATATAAAACCAAAAAAAAATAGAGTGGCCGGCCAGGCCGGCCAAAGTGGGCCGGCCCAACCAGGTCGATCGGTCATGAGGGCACCACGACCAGGCACGTACAAGAACTAACCACGGAGCACTTGGTCTTTATTTTCTTTGAATCTAATGCTCCTAAATGACTCTCAATTGCCCTCCTAAATTGCACTAAATATCCCCTAATTTCTCTCCCTCTTTAATCTTCTTTAATCCAGCCCCTACCCTCCTCCTATATAAACCCCACTCCAGGAAAGTTCAAAGTTTTCAACTCATCATACCTCCATTTTCGTCTAAAATTCTCCCCAATCTTCTCCACCCAAATAGACCTTCAAAACGACCTCGGATCGCGGTGGCTTGAAGCCGGAAGTTGTTCGCCTCGTCAAGACGGTTCCATTCCCTCTGGTTTCACCTTGTTTCGTTCATCGAGCAGAGAGAAAAACACGGTCAAAGATTTAGATCTTAGAAGGTATAATCCATTTTACGCCCACCTTGTTGCTCCAAACACAATTTCCTTTGAACAGTAGATAGATCTAGTTGTTATCTATAACTTTCATGTAGAAAGTTTTTTCATCCGAGCAACTTTTTCTGTAGTCAAATATGACATCAGCATAGTCAACTGTCAACTCAGTCAGATTAGTCAAAGTTAATTTCAGTCAATTCCCAAGTTTGACTTTTCCAGATTTTAGTACGAACTCGTATAATTCATAGAAAATGATTTAGAAGTCCAAAAATTATAAATTTGGTATCCTTGAAAAGCTGAGATTATTTAGAATCCATTTCTGCAATAATATTACTTATTCTCTGTACAAAAATTTGATTTATAAATTAAATGGTTTAATTGGTCATTTTCACCATAAAAATTATATCTTTAGTTTTGTATATCCAAATTTAGCAAATAATATGTCTATGGATTCAAAAAAACGAGTAGAACACAGTGGAGCCATAATTCGGTATTTTTGATTCTGTTAAAATCACGTTTTATACAGAACCATTTGTGGAGTATTTTGAGTATAAAAATTGTTGTGTAAATTATTTTTAAGTAAATCCTTTTGCAAATGGTTGTAAATTGAACCCTCTGTACAATAAAACCAAAATATAATTTTATTCTAGTATAAATAAGACCGTGGCAATTATTTAATAAGAATGGCCTTTCCAACTGTTAGAAAATGTTGCTAATTGCTACAATTGCACAAATGGTTGCATTTGTAATCTTGAAAATATAAATGTTCATAAATCACTTAGTAATTTTCAAAACCTTGTTATAAAAATTTGTACAATAAAAATTGCCATCTTGCATGTTTGCATACTTGCATGATTTTGTGTTGCCATTAGTGTTGATCTTGTGTATGTTTTGTCTTGGTTGTTTTGCTTGATAGATTGTGTTGATTGTCAAATGTGTTATTACGAAGAGTGTACCAACACCACCAACTACTAAGGCACGTGTCCTAATATTTTCACTACACTTAGTGGTATTTTTTGTAGTATGCATGATAGGGTTACTATATTATTATGCTATGTTATGTCCTATTAGGAAATCCATCTTCCTTAGTGAAAACATCATAGTTGTAGTATGCTTAGCCCTGCTATAGACTTGGGATGGAATACATGATATGCTTATATGAAGTGTTGGAAAAATATATGTTTTATATAATAAAACAAGTACTCAATGAACCACCTGGGTGGAATGAGGATACTCAATTTTGGACAAGGTGGCAACAAAGGGAACCATGTTTATATGGCTATCTTTTTGTATGTGCACTAGAATAAAACCACCCAGGGACTTAGAGATTGAACATGTTTCTCGTATAGTGGCTTCCGTGTATAGCCACATGCTAAATGGGCTTTGGCTTAGTCAACTACATAGTGGAAGACCCTTGCATTGGCATCTCCAGGTTAACTAGAATTATGTATTGGAAATATATCCTTACATTGGTGCCTGGTAGACAAGCTAGCATTGTGTATTGGGAGGACTTCTATGGAAAGACTTTGTCACATTCTCGATCTGTCGGTACTCCATTTGGTGTGTACTTATCCAGCGGCCACTGGTGGCGTCAAGACGAGATTGTGTCATGTGGGTAAAGTGTACAACTTCTGCAGAAGATCAAATTCTAAGTACTTAGCTGTATCCCCGGTTATGGAAAATTCTGAGCAACTAAGGCCTGAAGCTATGGAAGATCTCGACATTCCAATTTCTCAAAGTAAAACTTGATGGTATCAACAAGGGATTAGAAGCACTTGGAGATTTCCATGGAGTTTAGAAAGATTTTCAAAAGATCAAAACTATTTTGAAAAGATAGGATAAAAAACCATATTGCTTTCTGCAAATGAGCCTAAACTCTACTTAGCCAAATATGCATATATTGATAGGATCCAATTTATTTCCACATGGTAGTGAAACTTGCCAATACAATTCAAATGTATTGACCCTTGTGGTTGTAACTTTCCACATAGTAGTGAAACCCTACATAATTATCTCTATTTCATCTCAATCATATACTAGGGTTTCTCCATCTCCCCGAGAACTAATGATCTACTCAGACATAGAGGCAAACAACATCATGACTATAAGACCTCACCCTTTAAGGTAAAGGCCCATGTGATTGTAGTGCTAGTCCCTGGATCGAAATGATAGCACCCATAGTTTAAGATGAAGTACACAGATACAAAGGTCAATAATACATCATAATTCCAGGAAGACAATAGTTCTTACAACTCATTAGCCCAAGGCTAACACATAGAGTTCTTAATACATAGCAAATAAATAAAGTCTTCATCTTCATGTGCCATAGGAAAACATGTTGAGTCTAGACTCATAACCCTACTCACCATCAGAGTAACCTGCAACATAATAAGTTACAGCCACAAGGAGTCAATACATAGTAGAGACTATCAACTACATGAATTTGGCTAAGTGTGGTTTTAGGCTGGCTTTGCACAAATTAGTTTTGTCCTACTAGTTGAAAAAACTATGTTTTTATTTTCAAAAACGTCTAAGGTACCACCAATAGACATTGGTGAACCACTACCCTTGTTCACCCACCATTTTTAACTTATAGAAATTGGTATGAGGAGATCCTTGATCATTTCAATGTCTTTGATGCTCAAAATGTCCGTTATCGGGGACATGTCTAAGTACTTAGGTTTTACCCTCTCGAGAGGTGGTGCACTTTCCCCACAAGACTCGACATGAATCAAAACGAGACTTTTCAGAAGCATTCCCTCAGACCATCATGGACGTGTTCCATCCTATCAACCCTACCACCAACTGTCCATCTAGTTTAGTTCTTGCAACCTAGTTGGTCAAGGCAGAGCCCATATTCCATGTAGTTGCACTAGAAGCTTCTCAACACTAAACATCTCAAATCTCTTTGTTCCTAGGTGGCCATCCACAAGTGTGATACACAAGTTAAACCATAGACATGGGCCTTGTGTAACCACTCAACACAAACCATTCTTCCCATTCCACCCAGGTGTTTCATTAACAAGTTGTTTTCTTAGTCAAAAACATATAGGCTTAACCTTTCCATAAGATCATAGCATGAATTTTATCCCTTGAATTATAATAGCTATGCTAAGCATACTAGCATAACATGTCTCTTAACTTAGTAAAATTTCTACCAAGATACCATCTATAGGATCTACCATAGCATAGCATATACTTTGAAAAAAAAATACCATGCAAGTCCTACCAAAATATCACTAGTGCAATTGATAACATAATAGGACAAAAGATGGAGTATCACTTGCCTTGGTAGCTAGGGGAATAGACACAATCCTCACAATCACACTCTCCACAATCCACAAAATCTACACCACAAAATTTACAACAAAATATTCACAATCAATATACATACAAAAATAATATGAATGCATGCAAAATGCAATGAGATGTTTTTACACACTTTTAAAATCAAACTCTACTGTACTGAAGACAAAGCATATAATCTAAAGTCTAAATAACACAAAAAACCACCTAAAAATAATATTATAAATAATTTATATAGTCAAAATGGGCCTACAAATTCTTCTGCATAAAATCCTAATTTTTCAGAAGAAAATTGCCAAATAAAGGCTATAGATTCAAAGAGCTCATTTCTTATGAATCCATAGATATAAAATTTGCATTTTTTGGATTTATAGAACAAAAGTTATGCAATTTAGAAGTTTAAACAACTAATAGAATAAAATCTGGATTTTAAAACAAAAACAGAGCCACGCGGCAGCGTCTGATTGGACGGTACCGCTTCGGGTGGATCACGCTTGCAAGCCATAGGATCTAAGTTAGATCTAGCGGTCCAGATCTGTGCTTACCGCTTCGCCTAGTCATCTAATCGCAGCCACTAGATCCAGATCCAATGGATCAGATCTGCCCGACCAAATCCTAGCGGTGCAAATGGCCATAGCGGCGGCGCCTTTGGCGGTGATGCACCGGTGAGGTCAGGGGGCAGGGGAGGGGGTGCTGATGCTTACCAAGGTCACGAGGACGTGGGGAAGCTCAACGTGGACGCGGTTGTGGCGGGGATGCACAGACACGGCGGATATCGCTCGTCGGAGTTCGGCTGCGCCTCGGGTGCTTGCACACGACGACGGGGACGACGATTTGGGGCGAAACTGGACAAGCCAGAAGAATTAGGAGATGCACAAGACAAAGGGGAACACGCTCGCGTGAACCAGAGGTCGAGGGGAACACGATGCTCACCAGAATAGCTCGTCGGAGCTTCTCGGTACTACGGCAGTGCGAAGCAAAATTAGGGGATCCTGGCGGTGCTTAGTACTTGCTGTGTGAGGAGAAAATGTAGAGGATGGGGAAGGGATTATGTAGCCAGAGCCGGGGAGGAAATTACGCATGGAATCAACGGTAATTAAGCGAGGATTAATTCGGCGGTGAAGAGGGGAGAAACGGCAGGCGAGCGCGGGGTTGACGACGAAGAGATGACCTGGCAGTGGGTCCACACGTCAGTGAGCGGGTGTGCGTGCGGGTGGTGAGAAACAGAGGGGAGAGGGGGGTTCCCGTGGGCTAGTGTGCTGCCAGTGGGGTTGGGACAAAAGGGTTGCTGGCTTATATTTTTTTCTCTTTTTGCCTTTTTCTTTTCTGTTTTGAATTTTCAAATGAGATTTAAATGGCCAATTCAAATCTTCACCAAGATTTTGTGAGGTGACCCTAGTGTTTAAAAGTGTGTCAAACACATCAAATCACTCCAAAAACATTTTGGGTCATAAAAAAATAATATAAAACCATGCCCCATACATATAATATAAAAAGGGGTTTAAATATGGTTTTATTAGGGTTTAAGCTTTGAATTTTTTTATGGAAAGTAGACATGCCATGATTATATGAATGCAATAACATGGTTTTAAATTTGATGAAATTTGGGATGTTACAATGACAATGGTAATGGGAACTATTATTGATGAATAGTACTTGTATAAATCCACAACTAGTGCAAGAACTACGACAAGATCTACATGGGATGGATGGAGATGATGGTGGTAATGAAGATGCAGTGGTTGATGAAGATGGAGATCGATGCCTTGGCCTCCTAGATCTGATTAGGGCAAATATGGATCCCTAGGGCAAGTTCCCCTCCAGATCCCTTCCGAAGATGAGGTTTTTGGTGATTTCTGGATGTTCTGTATGTCGTCTCTCTGATCCAGTTGCACAGGGTGAAACTATTTGAGGAGGCGGTGTCGGCCCGAACTATACGGCGGGAACTATATGGCCGGAAAACTTTTCCTGCTGTATAGTTTGTCGTCAACTCTTCTGTATCCTCCAATCACTTCGGGGTTTCTTCTGGTGTTATTAATATTTCCCAAATAAGCGATTTACGTAGTTTTTGGCTCCTTTTCACTCCAATATAACTGGTCCAATAATTGTGTCCATCGCATCCATCATCTGATCTGATCCTGGTGAAAATAAACATAAAAAGTGCGTGTGAACGCCGTAAAATACCAAGATCCTACTATTACAATGCAAAATAATAATCTAAAACATGATGCAAATATGCACTCATCAATCCACCACAGCAGGTGTAGTGCCAGTGATTACAATATCATCGACATAGACAAGCATGTAAATCTGCACATCACCTTGAGAAAATATGAACAAGGGTGTATGTTCTTTGGAGGCAACACAACCAAGCTAAAGGAGAAACTGACTCAGCCAAGCATAACAAGCACACGTTGACTGTTTGAGACAATATAGTGATCTCTGAAGCTTGCAGACATGAGAGGGATAGGTGGCATCCTCAAAACCGGGTGGTTGTTGCATATAAACATCCTCGGCCAAGAAACCATGCAGAAATGCATTACTCACATCAACTTGTCGAAGGATCCATCCGTGAGACACAGCGGGAGAGAGAAAACCAGGCGGACAGTAGTAGGCTTGACCACTAGGCTGAAAGTGTCGCCATAGTTAATCCCGTGTTGTTGAGTGAAACCTCGAGCAACAAGAAGGGCTTTGTGGTTGTCAATAGAACCATCCAGACGATGCTTGGTTTTGAATATCCACTTGCTGCCCACCACATTAACACCGGGATGATGAGGCACCAAAATCCAAGTGTTTGTGTGACGAAGGGTAGAAAACTCCTTAGACATGGCAGCGTGCCACGCTGGTTCGCGAAGAGCATCGCGATAAGAGAAGGGCGCGGCAAAGAACGCATGTCAACTTGGATTATAATGGACTGCGTCATTTGTGTACGTCTTCTCCTTGCACGTGGGACCATAGATTGTTGGAGATATGCCCAAGAGGCAATAATAAAAGTAGTTATTATTATATCTTTGTGTTTATGATAAATTTTTAGATTCATGCTATAATAGTATTAACCGAAAACATTGATACTTGTGTGATCTATAAATATGTAAGAGTCCCTAGTAAAGCCTCTTTGTAATACTAGCTTGTTGGTTAATGGATGACCATGGTTTCCTGATCATGAACATTGAGATGTTGTTAACAACAAGATCATATCATTAGGATAATGATGTGATGGACATGCTCCTATAGATAAGCGTAGCATAAAGATCAAGTCGGTTCAATAGTTTGTTTGCTATAAGCTTTCAGATACATAGTAACCTAAATCCTTTGACCATGAGATCATGTTAATCACCATCACTGGATGGATGCTTTGATAACATCAAACACCACTTCGTCACTGGGTGGTTATAAAGGTGGCATTGAGTGTTCGGAAAGTATGTTTGAGGCACATGGATCAAGAGTGGGATTTGTCCATCCATATGACAGATAGATATACTCTAGGCCCTCTCGGTGAAATGCCATCCAATTATCTTACAATCATGTGACTGGCTCACAAGGGATCACATATCACAGGAACGAGTAAAGAGTACTTATCGGTAACGAGGTTGAACTAGGTATGCAAAGACACCGACGATCAAACCTCGGATAATTAAAGTATCGCGAGACAAAGGGAAATTGGTATCATCTGTAGATGGTTCATTCGATCATGAATTAATTGTAGAAATATGTGGGAGCCATATGAATTTCTAGATTCCTCTATTGGTTATTGATCGGAGAAGAGTCTCAATCATGTATGCATAATTCATGAACCATAGGGAGACACACTTAAGGATTCGATGTCGTTTAGTACATATGGAATGTGAGTAAGAAGACCGAATATTGTTTGAAGTCTCGGATTGGATCCAGGACATCACGAGGAGATCCGGAATGGTTCGGAGAATAAGATTCATATAAGGAAAGTCCAATTCCGGAGTTCGGGAATGGTTTCGGTGTTTTCATCGAAATGTTCTAGAAGGGTCTAGAAGGTCCACCGATCCGTTAGTGGGAAGGGTACATGGATGTGTCATTGCAAAGTGGAATGGTTGCATCATGTCCTAGGAACTTGGCTGAACAATGGGAAGAGAGAAATCAAACTATAGTTTGAAAGTCAAACGCCAATTTGAAAAGTCAAATCCCAACATGGTTGCCTAGTGGAGGGAGGGAAGGAATCCTACCTAAGGGAGGATTCCTTCCTCTCCCTTGCCGCTGGCCTAGTAGAGGAGTTGGGGTAGGACTCCCCTCCCCCCAAACCACCTCTACCACCTATATAAGGAGGGGTAGGGAGCCCCCTAACACTTACACCTAAACCCTAGTCGGTTGCCGCCCAGCTCTCTTGTTGCCGCCGCCTAGGGCTCCTCCAAGGCACCTCCTAGGGCTTGCCCTAGCTGCTGGCTGCCACCACCTACCCTCGGACCTGTAAACCCTAGATCACTGAGGCCCTCTTCTACTCCACCATACCCACTCCGGCTTAGACGAAGCCCTGTGGGATTTCCTCTCTACTTCCACCACCATGTCGTCGTGCTGCTAGAATCGCGAGGAGAGATCTACAACTTCCGCTGCCTGCTGGAACAAGGGAGAGGAAGGTCTTCATCGAGTATCGAACATGTGACCAACTACGGGAGCGCTGCCGGAACACGACGCTGGAAGGATCGTCTACGCGATCTTGAGAATGGCAAGTGAATGACTACATCACCCACGAGAATCCGATCTCATTAACCGCTTTGGAATCTTCGAGGGTTAGTACTCTATTGACTCATCGCTACAATCAAGTAGATAGATCTTGGCTTGTATGTGTTCATGCGATGAAATTTTTGTTTTCCATTCTATGAACCCCTTCAGTGGTATCAGAGCCGTGTCTATTCGTAGATCTGTTGCACGAGTAGAACACAATGGTTATTATGGGTGTTGATGCTTTTGTTGTCGATTGCTTCTTGTGTACTTTGCATCTTGCGGGATGGTGGGATGAAGCGGCCCAGGCTAACCTTACATGACATCATTCATGAGACTTGCCCCACCCTCAACATGCAACTTGTATTGCATCAGTGGCTTTGCGGGTATCTGTCTCGCCCACCATAGTGAAGATTCAATTTACAACGGGCACTTGACAATACTTGTATCAATGTTGTGGTTCTTGTTCGTAAGTTAGAACGCTTCTTATTTGGAAGGCCCAAACCACGTAAAACATGCAAAGAAAATTAGAGGCGTCTAACTTTGTTTTGCAGGGGTGTGCTGTGATGTGATATGGCCATGATTGTGATTATATATGATGCATGCAATGATCCTTATTGTAAGTTGGCAACCGACAGGAGCCTTATGGTTGTCTTTTAATTTCGTTAAGACCTGCATGTCTATTATTCAAAGTAGTTGTAATAGTTGATGTTGGTGGATGACAACCATGGAGCGGTGCCATTGACCTTGACGCCATGCTGGTGATGATGTATATCATGTTCGTGCTTGAATATGGAGATTGGAAGCACAAGAAGAAAGACCATATCATATCACATATTATGAATTGCATGTGATGTTAATCCTTTTTATGCATCTTGTATTGCTTAGATCATAACGTTATCATTATAATATGATCCCTCTCACAAAATATCAAGTAATAAAGTGTTCGTCCTTAGTAGGCACCGTTGCTAAGACTCGTCATTTCGAAGCACCGTGTGATGATCGGGTGTGATAGATTCTACGTGTGCATACAACAGGATCAAGCCAGATTTTCTCGTGCGGATACTATGGTTAAACTTGACGAGCCTAGCATTTACAGACATGGTCTCGAAACACGGAATACCGAAAGGTAAAGCATGAGTCATATAGTAGATATGATGAACATGTTGATTGTTCGCCTTTGAAGCTACATCATTTCTCATGATGATTGTACTTGATGTAGTGGATTTGGTTCGTGTGATCACTAAAACAACGTGAGGGATATTGTTTTGAGTGGGAGTTCACCTAGTTAATTTAAGTATTAATATGAACTCAATTTGTCATAAACTTAGTCTAAACTATTGCAAATATGTTATAGATTATGGCGGCACCTACCATCAATTTTAATGCATTCCTAGAGAAAGAAAAGTTGAAAAACAATGGAAGCAACTTCGCGGATTGGTTCCGTGATTTGAGGATTGTCCTTAATGCTGGTCAGTTGACCTATGTGCTAGATGCACCACTGGGTGACCCACCTACAGCTGATGCGACCGATGAGGTAAAAAATGTTTTCCTTGCTCGGAAGAATCAGTACTCCACAGTTCAGTGTGCTATCTTGTATGGTATGGAATCGGAGATTCAGAAAAGGTTTGAGAACTTTGCCCCAAATGATATTGTCCGTGAACTCAAAATGATATTCGAGGCTCATGCGGCAGTCGAGCGTTGTGAGGCTTCTGAAAAGTTCTTTAACTGCAAGATGGAAGAGGGTAGCTCCGTTAGTGAGCATGTGCTTAATATGTCTGGGCATGCAAATAAGCTCCAAAGCTTGGGTATAGTGATTCCCAATGCATTGAGGATTCACCGTGTCCTCCAATCAAAACCACCAAGTTACAAGAACTTTGTGATGAACTACAACATGTAGCGCATGGATAAGTCGTTGCCAGAACTCTTCTCTAGGTTGAAGTCTGTAGAAGTGGAGATCAAGAAATAGCACCAAATGTTAAAGGTCAATAAGACCAACAATTTCAAGAAGCAAGGAAAGCCTAAGAAAAAGGGTAAGTTCAAGAAGGGCGGTAAGAAAGCTACCACGCCTGCAAAGAAGACCAAGGCTGGGTCTAAGCCTGATACTGAGTGCTTTTACTGCAAGGGAGAATGTCATTGGAAGCGGAATTGCGCCAAGTACCTGGCGGATCTGAAGAACGGCAACATCAAGAAGAAAGGTATATTCAATATGCATGTTATTGATGTGTATCTTAGTAGTAATCGTAGTTATGCCAAGTGACTTAGGACATGATGCAATCATTCCACTTAGTCATGCCACATACATGTACCCTTACCCTTCCTGTTCGGTGAACCTTCTAGACCCTTGTAGATCATTCTGGTGAAAACACCAGAATCATTCCCGAACTCCGGAATTGGACTTTCCTTATATGAATCTTATTCTCTGGACCATTTTAGATCTCCTCGTGATATCCTGGATCCCATCCGAGACTCCGAATAACATTCGGTCTTCTTACTCACATTCCATATCTACAAAACAACATTGAATCCTTAAGTGTGTCTCCCTACGGTTCGTGAATTATGCAGACATGACCGAGAATCTTCTCCGATCAATAACCAATAGAGGAATCTGGAAATTCATATGGCTCCCACATATTTCTACCATTACTTCATGATTGAATGAACCATTTACATATGATACCAATTTCCCTTTGTCTCGCGATATTTTACTTTTCTGAGGTCTGATCGTCGGTATGTTTGCATACCTAGTTCAACCTCGTTACCGATAAGTACTCTTTACTTGTTCCTGTGATATGTGATCCCTTGTGAGCCAGTCACATGATTGCAAGCTAATTGGATGACATCCCATCGAGAGGGCCTAGAGTATATATATCCATCATATGGATGGACAAAACCCACTCTTGATCCATGTGCCTCAACACATACTTCCCGAACACTCAATGCCACCTTTATAACCATCCAGTTATGAAGTGGTGTTTGATGTCATCAAAGCATCCATCCAGTGATGGTGATTAGCATGATCTCATGGTCGAAGGACTTAGGTTACTATGTATCTGAAAGCTTATAGCAAACAAACTATTGAAATGAATTGATCTTTATGATATGCTTATCTATAGGAGTATGTCCATCACACCATTATCCTAATGATATGATCTTGTTGTTAATAACATCTCAATGTTCATGATCAGGAAACCATGATCATCTATCAACCAACAAGCTAGTATTATAAAGAGGCTTTACTAGGGACTCTAACAAGTTTAAAAATCACACAAGTATTAATGTTTCCGGTTAATACAATTATAGCATGAATGTAAACATTTATCATAAACACAAAGATATAATAATAACTACTTTTATTATTGACTCTAGGGCATATCTACAACACATGGATGTGTCATTGAAAAGTGGAATGGTTGCATCATGTCCTAGGTCACTTGGTTGGTCAATGGGAAGAGAGATATCAAACTCTAGTTTGAAAGTCAACCGCCAAGTTGAAAAGTCAAATCCCAACATGGGTTCCAAGTGTAGGGAGGGAAGGAATCCTACCCAAGGGAGGATTCCTCCCTCTCCCTTCTCGCTAGCCTAGTAGAGGAGTTGGGGGAGGACTCCCCTCCCCTAAAAACGCCTCTCCCACCTATATAAGGAGGGGTAGGGTGCCCCCTACCCCTCACACCTAAACCCTAGCCGGCCGCCGTCCCCCTCTCTTGTTGCCGCCACCTGGGGCTCCTCCAAGTCGCTGGCTAGGGATTACCCCAGCCACCAGCTGCCACCACCTCCCCTCGGCCCTCTAAACCCTATATCACCGAGGCCCTCTTCTACTCCACCATACCCGCTCCGGCTTAGGAGAAGCCCTGCGGGATTTCCCCTCTACTTGCACTACCACGCCGTCATGCTGCTGTAATCGCGAGGAGAGATCTACAACCTCTGCTGCCTACTGGAACAAGGGAGAGGAAGGTCTTCATCGAGTACCGAATGTGTGACTGACTGCGGGAGCGCTGCCGGAATGCGGCACCGAAAAGATCGTCTACGTGATCTTGAGATCGGCAACTGAACGACTACATCACCCACGAGAATCCGATCTCGTTAACCGCTTTGGAATCTTCGAGGGTTAGTACTCTATCGACTCGTTGCCAAAATCTAGTAGATAGATCTTGGCTTGTGTGTTTTCATGTGATAGAATTTTTTTGTTTTCCATGCTATGAACCCCTTCAAGCATGCCCCGGAGCAGCGCTATCAAACTGCGAGGGCGAATCCATCCACATTCCATCCGATGGTGTCATGGTTGAGGGTGTGTTGTGCGCCTCAGTGGGTGGCGACACAGGCTGGGATTAAGCGCTGAGCTAGGCCGACCCAAAGGAGTCGGGCGCTACCAAGGACCCGGGCGACCCACTGGCTGATTCGAGTCCAGGATTCGGCGAGGACGAGGTGGGCAAGGTGTCAAGCACGTCGAGCGATACATCAGGTGTCGCAGAGATGCCAACCACCTGGACAGGTACAAAAAAATCGATTGCAGTGGGTGGGTCAGTAGACAAATAGGACAGGTCATATTTGCGCATAGGTACATCCGAAGCCGGTTCGTTAGAAGGAAACGTGAAAGCATGTTCAAGATTGGCAAGATCAATAGAAATACCTAGTTTAGAGAAAGGAAAAACAGCCTCATTGAAAACAACGTCACGAGAAATATAAATCCTACCCGAGATGCGATCTAGACATTTATAGCCCTTATGCATATGACTGTAGCCAAGGAAGACAAACATCTTGCAGCAAAAATCAAGCTTGTGAGTATTGTACTTGCAGACTAGGCCAACATGCACACCCAAAAATCCGAAGAGAGGAATAGTTGGGCTGAACATTAAATAAGAGAAACAGGGGTGTCTCTTTGTTGAGAACCAGAGTGTAACATCCCAAAAATATTAAACTAGAATCATCAAACTCTAAACACCAAATTTAGGTTAACAAAAACTTTTCTAATTAAAACTAGGAAAGCATTCACATGTGTATGTATTAAAATTTGGATTCTTTTGAATTGCCATGATTATGTGTTTCTTTGCTTGTAAAATGATTATTAGGTGAAATAAACATCATCTAAACAATCCCCAAACTTTTTCCAAAGACAAACAAATCAAAACAAACAAATTAAGTGAATGGTCACTTTGGCCAATTTAACTCCCATGCCTACTTTGGCTATCCCTAACTTTCAAAACTTAACAGAAACATGTATGGATCTTTGCACCCCTTGATAGTACTCATAATAAGGTACCAAGTCCCACTTTGTGATCATCCATTCAAATGCTTAGTTTAAAGGACAGTTTAAAATTGAATCTATTTCATATGGGAAGATCCCACTATTTCAAAAACCACTAAAACCAACTCAATTTTCAAAACCCAAGCATCCACAGACTCCCTATTACATGCCTAGCACACCCACCAAAAATCTTTTCAAAATTCAACACTTAAGTTCATGCGGCCATTTCATCAAACAGGTTGCAGATGCAAATCAAACAAAATCAAAACACTATGTTGAGCAGTGTTTTGGGCCTAACTTGTTCCCTCTCTGGACACCACTAGCCTTAGTAGATCATCTAACAACCTTAACTAATCACTAGCACCACTATAAGCTGGCCATTGTCATCAATGGTGAGCAGGCCGAGAGCACCATTGCCACCCCATAGTCGACAGCAAGCTACGAGCAACACTAGCCTCGCCAACCTTGTCTAGAAGCAAGCTAGCACCCCACCGCCACTCCCTGTCCCAGCCGCGAGCAATGCCAGCCACTGGACCACACGCCCAGGCCATGCCAACCTTCTCTGCAACCATGCCGAGAGCGCGCCCCGTGCGCCATGCTCGACACACGCCCACAGACCGCGTGCCACCCTCGCCGCGTGACACCCTCGCCGCGTGCACGCGTGATCACCAACACCCCAGCAACCCCGTAGACATGCCCGTTCGCCGCCGCGCGGACCATGCATGCCGTGCTCCATCAAAACTTCCGTCGGACCAGCGCAGAGGACCGCAGCATTCCGACCGATCAGCACCGCCCCACGCCTCGCCACCATACCGTTGAGCTTCGCCAGGGAGCACAGCACCGCCCCCTACCGTCGCCCACGCCGATATCCCTCTGTGCCATCAACCACGCCGAGCTTAGCCCGCGCCCGTCGGTCCCGTCTCGCCACTATAAATAGAGGCATCCCCCGCTCGAATTCTTCACACCATTCCCTCTCACCCAGAACCACCCCACCTCATTCCCGGAGCAAGGCAAGCAGCGCATCACCGGAATTTCATCGGATTCGCCGCTGCTGGAGAAGAAGGAAGCCATCGATTGGAGCCGCCCCAGGAGGAGCTGTCGGTACCAGGAAGATTGCCGTCGTCGACTTCGTCGTTCGCCCGCATCGCCGACCCTAGCCCCGGTGAGCCTCCCACGACCCCCACTGATCCACTAGGGTTCGATCTCGCCGGTGACCTGTTCATCGTCGACGACGACCCTTAGCCGTCGATCTTCATTCTAATCCAACGCACCGCGCCCCGTACCTCTTCGCGTTTAAAGAGCCACTGACCAGTAGACCCCCCTGTCAGTTGTGCCCCACGCTGGGGAGTGACACTGGGTCGGCCCATTACCCCTTCCCGCACAGCCCAATCGTTTGAATTTATCTTTTTCTATTTATATTCAAACTCAGTTCTGTACCTAATTTAAAAATCAACCCAGCTCGATTCAGTAAACCAAATTAAATGAAACCAATTTTGTTAGAAAGATATTGAAATGCTTAATCCAAGCCCGTTGGATTCATTTGGATCTATAGATCACCCTTGGTAAAAATAACAAGGCAGAAGCTTTTCTGCATTCAAACATTTTTCAAATTTCAACCATAATAGCTTTTGAGTTGATTCCAACTCTCAAAAATCACATTTGATCATACCTTTCATAATATACAAAAATATATGGGTTTACTTACAGAAATAATGTTCAAGTAATAAAAGAATGCCACATAGGCATTTCTAGTCACTTTATTTATTTAAATAAAAAGGTTAAACCTTATTAAATTGTGACACCACTTTAAAATCACATTCCCATGTTCTGAAATATGTGGTGATGACATGTGTCAACATGATCCCATGTTTAAGAGGATAATATTAAATCTTAAGTAGTTTTTCAATGAGTAGAAATTACTTTTCTCAAAATAAAATCAATAAAGACAAATGCTTTATTCTTGTGATATTAGTGATGATACTAGATCATCTATAGTGCACCTTTGTGTGATGATTGAAAGTAGTTAATTATTCTTTGGTGATTGTGTACCTCGTATTTATTCATAGAGTCTAGTACCGACCAAGGATACGGGGAGGAAGGAGGATACTACGACGAAGAAGCCGAGGAGAACTTCAACCACTGCTCTGCACAAGGCAAGCCTAATACTCCTAGTTGATTGAGCAAGCTAACACTTGCAAGATACTCTACTTATGCAAGCCTCTACTGATACTGATGCAAGCCAATACTTGCTTGTTACCATGATCATTAGATGCCTTAAGCATATGTGATCATACCCACTTGATACCCCCTCCTAACTTTACTTGCAAGATTTATACTTTATTTCTTTATCAAAACTATTATTTAGAGTCTACTTAAGTGATTTGTAGATTCTGGGAAGGTAATTGAAGGTTGCATAAAGAGCATTAAATTTGGCCTAAGCTAGATAATCTTGATGTCATCCCAAGGCATGAGATTGAACTTAGTTAAACTCCACTAGTTTACCACCCCTCATTAGTACTTACCCCCACTTGTATATGCTAGTGCTAAGCATAAAACTTGATCAACTTTAGATGGGAATACTTTGTGGAAAATGGTTATGAAAACCTTGGAATGATGGATCATTCTACTGAGATGTTTTGACATGTGTTTCCGAACACCAGATGATTTTGATGATGAAAATATTGAGGCATGAGCCTTAGCCCTTTATAAAACTGATGGTTGTCTGGATGCGATACCATTCCAATTTTACTGTACAACCACAATATCCGAGAGTTGGGTAGGGCTTGACTGGAAACTTATATACCTTAGTGTGGGTTCCCTCACGGCCAAGGTCTGAGCTGAGGCTACCTTGTGAAGACTGTCCACCTGTGCAGTACCCAAGATGACAATTGGTCATAGTTGGGAGGCCAAACTCACAGGAGAGGTGCATATACTAGGGCGTGTAATTGAAAGGTTAGGATTGATTATCCGCATACTGAGTATGGTGAATTCAGGATTTGTTCCTGACGGATGTATCGAATGTTGTGGTGAAAGTGTACAATCTCTGCAGAGTGTCAAACTATTTGAATAGCCGCGTCCGTGGTTATGGACAGTTGGAGTGGCCATACTGTTCCCCCGTCAGATGTTTTCAAAATGAATTGTGAAATGGATTGAGAATTTGACTTGACCACAACAGAGTTGTGATATGAAATACAAGTTCCCACTTAGGTGTTATAAAAATTCAACTAGCTTTTCTTGCTTCTGAACTTAGTAGAGGTAAATCTAGCTTTTTGCAAAACAACCCTAGAGGTTAGTGTCCTACTACAAAAAACCCCTCACTTGTTAGTATTAGTCTGCGAGTACTTAAAAAGTACTCATGGCTTTGTCCCTAGCTATTCCCGTGGCCAGACTATGAAGAGGATTACTAGGATGATGGACCCCAGGAAGGTTACGACAACTAGGATCATCTCCCATCGTCAGCATTGCCTGTGACCTCGAAGATGGAGCTTCGCCTATGCTACCGTTATTATTATGTATTCCGTTGCTTCAGTTGTATTAAGAACTGGATCATGAGATACTTATTTGTGTAAGACCTTATGTAGGGTTTGTAATGGATGATGTACTGTGGTATCCAATTCTGGTATGTCTCGCAAAAATGGTAATCCTGGGATTACGATGTATGGCATAACAGGCATCTGTGATTAAAAATCCGGGTGTTGACAAGTTGGTATCAGAGCCATCCTGGCCATAGGAGACCCTAGTTAGACTGGACGTTTGAATCAAAAACTTAGTTTCAAAACCAAAGAAAGCAAATATTTACAAAAACTTATTCCCATTCTTATCACCTTGATTCTTTCATAAAAATTCATGTTCCTCAAAAACTCTTGCAAAATACATAAAATTTGACACACTTGATCACGCTACTAACTTACTCATCCTATATTCTTATAGATGGACGTGAAGTACAGCAAATTTTATTAGTTGGGGAATGGAGGAGACCTTACCTTTGAGCGGGATTTGGACCAGCTTTCGGAACTTCTGGAGCATCTGCACCCCGAGTTCTTCGGAGCTCAGCTCAATGATAAAGGAGGAGAAGATCTGCAGTGGCTAATTGCTGCAAGTCTCCGAGGAAAGATTGAACCTACCACTGTCTAGGGAATTCAGTTCACCTTAAGAGAGAACAACTGGCTCAATGGACTTGCCAGGGCCATGCAGGAAGCTCTTGCCCGTCTATGTGGGCAGAGTATCAACCAGATCAAGGGTACCCGCTTTGAGTTTGTCCAAGGCGTGATGCTATGGGACAGCCACTGGAAGCCCCATACCACCACGAGCTGAAGACTCAGTTGGACCACCTTAGCTTCATGATGTACAATCGTCAGCAGGAATTGGACAATTGCCGTGACTACTCCAACCACAAGTCCTCCATCATCAAGACGAAGGATCAGACCATCGCCATGCTAGCGAAGGATCGCAAGTCTCATCGTCGTCAGCTCGACAAGAAGGAGCGCATCATTGCCCGTCTTTGCCACCGTATTTCGGATTTGGAGGAGACCATCCACGAGAGAGACATGCAGTTGGAAGAAAGGGAGAATGCCGGAGAGGATCTTCGTGGAGACCCCTACTCCTATCTCAGCGATGATGATGATTTTCTAGAGGATCATGCTATGGATTTCTTCACTGATGAGGATGATTTCGCCTTCATTGATGACGATGAGGATGATGAGGATGACGACTACACCGACTCCGAGGAGTAGTAGCACTTGAGAACTAGCGTAGTGAGTTGTATTCGGTCCCACTGTATCGTAGTTTCCAGAATGGTTCTTAGAACCATCTGTTTACCTTTGTTGTGGTGTGTGTTTGTATTGTGTGCTATGAATGATTGAATGAAAAGCAAGTTGCTAGAAAATATGAGTGAAACTTTTAAAACTTTCCAAAGTCCCTGAACCTTAGAAATTTCCCTCTTTTCTCATGATCTATCTCAATCTTCAGATGCCACGCGGAGGAAGTGGTTCATCCCTAGACCCGATGTTGCAGATCCTGCAAATGTTGGTTTCTGACCGCGAAGCTGAAAGAGCTGAACGTAAAGCCAACCTAGCCACCCTTCAGCAGATAGCTCAGCTAGCCCACAACAATCAAGGCCAAGGAAATCAGGACAACCATGGATCTAAGCTCAAGAATTTCCAAAATACTAACCCACCTATTTTCACTAAGTCAGAAGAGCCCCTAGATGCAAACGATTGGCTGCAAACCATGGAAAATAACCTAGAAGTCGCCGGAGTGGAAGCTAACGAGAAAGTTCTGTCCGCCACCCACTATCTGGCCGGGGATGCAAGAGCATGGTGGAACAGCGTTCGTGCAATGACCGGAGGACAGATGATGACCTGGGAGGAATTCAAGGTCAAGTTCAGCAGAACCCATGTGCCATCGGGTTTGATCAAGAGAATGAGAGATGAGTTCAGAGAACCGAAGCAAGGAAGGATGACCGTAGTGGAATACCGTGACAAATTCTTGTCATTAGCTAGGTATGCCCCGGATGAGATCGACACTAAAGCCAAGAAGAAAGAGAGATTCTTGAATGGTTTTGCATGATGAGATGCAGACTATGTTGGTCAATATCCCCTTCGCTGATATTGAAGCCCTTGTCGACTCTGCCATCCAGATGGAAGGAAAGATCAACCAAGCCAATGAGAACCGCAAGCGTCACATGATGCATCAGCCAGGAACCCATCAAACCCCAAAGTATCGCCCTAACCCATCTCCAGGATTTGCCCCAAAAACCAACAAACCCCCAATGAACCGTTCGATCTATCCCAACCGTGGAAACCCGAGGCCCGGAGGAAATCACAATAACCCCGGCAACTCTGGCAATTTCAACCGTGCACCACCCAAGTTCAACCACAACAATGCTACCGCCAACACCAACACTGCCCCGAGGACTGGAAGCAATGTTGTGTCTGTTGCAGCAAAGGACAAGTCGCAAGTGACTTGTTATGACTGTGGAAATAAAGGTCACTACTCCAACGAGTGCCCCAACAAGAAGAATGTCGCAGCCCCCAATGCAAATGCCCCAGCTCAGCAGCAGCATCGTGTTCATCCCGGAAGAAGGTTTGCCCCAGGGAATTCACTCAACCGCAACGGCCGTCTTTTTCTCATGCATGCTGAAGAAGCTCAGGAAGCGCCAGACGTCGTGCTGGGTATGTTTTCTGTTAAGTCAGAACTTGCAAGAATGCTATTTGATTCTGGTGCATCGCACTCATTTGTCACCGAAGAATTTGCCTGCACTAGTAAGATTGAACCAACCAAACTGAAGCATGTTATGATTGTTCAAATCCCCGGTTCAACCACCAAAGCTAGGCAAATTTGCAAGGCCGTCCCTATCTGAATCCATGGCATAGATTTTTATGCTAATCTGATAGTACTCGGAACTAAAGGTTCGGAAGTAGTACTAGGAATGGATTGGATGTCCAAACATAAAGGATTAATTGACTGTGCCAAGAAAGCCATAACCATGACCAGTACAGCCGGAATATCAGTCGAGCATGTATCTGAATCCTTACCTCGTCAATTAAAGTGCAATAAGAGTATAGCCCAACCTACCATTAATCAAGTCCGGATAGTCTGTGAATACCCCGATGTATTTCCAGATGTTTTGCCCGGTATGCCCCCCAGATCGGGATATCGAGTTTATCATTGAACTAATCCTCGGAACCGGACCCATAGCCCAAATACCATATAGTATGAACCCGTTTGAACTAGCAGAACTGAAGAAGCAACTGGATTCCATGTTGGAAATTGGATTGATTCAACCAAGTGCGTCACCATGGAGATCACCTATCTTGTTCGTGGACAAGAAGGATGGAGGTAACCGTTTGTGTATATATTATCGGAAGTTGAATGATGTCACTATCAAGAACAAATACCCATTGCCCAAGATAGAAGATTTGTTTGTTCAGTTGACCGGTGCCAAAGTATTTTCTAAGATTGATCTTAGAACAAGCTATCATCAACTCAAAGATTCGCGCAGAGGATATTCCCAAGACTGCCTTTACCACCAGATATGGATTATATGAGTATGTTGTCATGTCTTTTGGATTAACCAATGCCCCCGCTTATGTCATGAATCTCATGAATAAGATTTTTATGGACTTCCTAGATAAGTTTGTCGTTGTTTTCATCGATGACATTCTAATTTATTCCAAATCAGAAGAAGAACATGAGCTACACCTAAGGACCATTCTTGGAACCCTTAGAGAGCATCAGTTGTATGCCAAGTTTAGAAAATGTGAATTCTGGTTACAGGAGGTAGGATTCCTCGGCCATATTGTATCAGCCGGAGGAATTGCCGTCGACCCTGCAAAGGTGAAAGATGTTGAAGATTAGGAAGCCCCAACCACTCAAACCCAAGTTCGTGCATTTCTCGGATTAGCGGGATATTACCGCAAGTTCGTAGAAGGATTCTCGAGTATCGCCAGACCCATGACCCAATTGCTAAAGAAGGACAAGAAGTTTGAATGGACCGAGAAATGTGAAGCAAGTTTTCAAGAACTCAAGAGAAGATTGATTTCAGCCCCAATCTTAATCATGCCGGATATCACGAAGCCCTTCGACGTGTATTGTGACGCATCCAAGATCTGTCTCGGATGTGCGCTAATGCAAGAAGGCAAAGTCATATCTTATCTATCTCGACAACTGAAACAACATGAGCAGAACTACCCAACCCATGACCTCGAACTCGCAGCTGTAGTGCTACCCCTGAAGACATGGAGGCATTACCTGATGGGAAACCGTTGTGAGATTTACTCGGATCACAAGAGCCTGAAGTATATATTCACTCAGAAGGAGCTGAATATGAGACAGAGAAGATGGATTGAGCTAATCAAGGATTACGATCTGGACATTCACTATCACCCTGGTAAAGCGAACGTGGTAGCAGATGCCCTTAGCAGATTGCCGTGCCGCTTGAACTCCATGATTTTGAAGGAGCAACCAAGCTTGCACAAAGATATGGAAGATTTTCGAATGGAATTAGTGAGTGAAGGATTTTTGGCTAGCATAGAACTTCAACCCACTTTGATCAGCCAGATCAAAGAGGCGTAGAAAGGAAGTGCTAGTATCGACGGAATCAAGCATCGTATCGGTACAGGCAAAGTACCCGGATTCACCGAAGACGAAGGAGTTCTGTGGTACAAAGGACGCCTTTGTGTACCAGCGGATTCGGAATTGAAAGAAGTTATTCTGAAGGAAGCTCATGATACTCTTTATTCTATCCACCCCGGAGGAACAAAGATGTATCAAGATTTGAAAGAGCAATTTTGGTGGCATAAGATGAAGAGAGAAATCGGAAGCTATATCGCCAAGTGTGATATATGTCAGCGAGTCAAGGCAGGACATCAAAGACCCGCTGGATTGTTGCAACCATTGCAGATTCCGGAATGGAAATGGGATTCCGTTGGAATGGACTTTATCACCGGATTGCCTACTTCTAGTAGGGGAAATGACTCTATCTGGGTCATAGTGGACAGGTTGTCCAAAGTCGCCCATTTCTTACCCGTCAAGACCACATATCAGAGTTCGAAGCTAGTGGAGTTATACATCGCTAGAATCGTCAGTTTGCATGGAGTCCCTAAGAACATCGTATCGGATCGAGGAACTCAGTTTACCTCGAGATTCTGGAAGAAAGTCCAAGAAGGTTTAGGAACCCGCCTAGATTTCAGCACCGCTTATCACCCTCAGACCGATGGACAAATGGAGCGAGTAACCCAAATACTCGAAGATATGCTGAGAGCATGTGTGTTAGAATATGGATATAAGTGGGAATACTGTCTACCATTTGCAGAGTTCTCATACAACAATAGTTATCAAGCTAGTTTGCAAATGGCCCCATTTGAATTCATGTATGGAAGAAAGTTTCGCACCCCTTTGAACTGGTCGGAAGTAGGAGAGAGTCATATTTTCGGACCCGACATCCTACGAGAAGCAGAAGAGAAGGTTCACAAGATCCGTGAGCACCTCAAGACAGCCCAGTCAAGATAGAAGAGTTACGCCGACAAGATACGTCGAGACCTCGCCTTAAACATAGGAGATTTTGTGTATCTAAAGGTGTCGCCATTGAAGGGAATGCAGCATTTCCAACTCAAAGGAAAGTTAGCCCCCAGATATATCAGACCCTTCAAAATTCTGAACTATCGTGGGAATTGTCACGGCAGATGCTGCAATCGGCAGCGAGTAGTAGAACGAGGGGCAAGGGCGGCCAGCCATCTGCGGTGCGAGATGAGGGCAAAGACACGGGGTTTTACCCAGGTTCGGCCCCCCGAAGGGTAAAGAGCTACTCCTGCTAGATTGTATTATGGAGGTGTTACAATGGGCGAGCTCGGCGGCTAGGCGGCGAGTCGCTTGGGTGTATGAGGGAACGTGTCTCTACTTACCCTATAGGGAGGCTTATATAGGCTCACCTCCCCTAGAGTTTACATATCTCAACCGATTCGGTTACAACTTCAATAGCCGTTTAATCCTTACCCGACTGGGCCTATCTACTCGCCGGGGCCTTCAGCTTCCAGTCGCTCAGCTCCTGGCTGGTCTTCGATCCACTCGCCGTTATGCAGGCCCACTCGCCGGGTCTTGGGCCAGTCGGAAACGTCCCGCTGGGTATACCCCGGTAGGCATATCCCCATCAGTAGTCCCCGAGGCCGTCGTCGATTAGGCGTAGGTGGCTGCTGGCAGTCGGAGTATACGTCTTCAGAGTAGGCATCCAGTCGAATCGACGGCGGGCTCCTGTATAAAGGAAAGAACCAATGATCCAGGTCACAGCTTTGGCGAGTCTAGTCGGCGAAAACACCGTCCTAGTGATTGGGTCGGCGAGCCGAGTGGCCGTAGTTGGACCGTCAGGCGTGGTCAAACTAGTCGTTGGGGTAATCCAACGGTAACTTTCGGCGTAATCACCGCGTAGTAACGGCTCCCTGATTTGGCGGGTAACTCCCGCTATATAAGGGGAATGGCAGGCAATCGTAGAGCCAAATCCTCACCACTTCTTCCGAGTGCGCGCATTTTCCTTCCTTCGCTCCGCGATCCAGTCGATCCGAAATTCTCCGATCTCCAACCAATCTCTCGGCCATGGCCCTTTCCACCGAGCCGTGGGGTAGGTCCAAGTGCACAAGGGCACAGCTGGCCTCCTTCGAGGAGGCCGGGATCCTGCGAGCCGGCTGTTGGCGTATCCCCGCAGCCGGAGAAACAACCCCAAACCCGCGAGAGAGGGAATTCGTCTGTTTCACCAGTCATCTCGAGCGGGGGCTAGGGTTTCCTACGTCCCTGTTCTTCCGGCGCTTCTGCGCCTACTACGGGATCCAGCCTTCAGATCTGGGTCCCCATAGCATCGAGCAGCTCGCCATCTTTGTGGCGTTCTGCGAATGCTACTTGGGCTGTTGGCCCTACTTCCCCTTGTGGCAAGATCTGTTCCACGGACGGATCAGCCGCAAGGAGGCGGGCGGCCCAATGCTGGCCGCGGGCGGCTTGACGTTTCAGCTCAAGTCCAAAGCTTCTTTCTTCGATCTGATGCTACCCGCCAAGGCAGCGAGCGACTGGAAGAAGTCGTGGTTCTACGTGGCCGAGGCGACCCCGGAGGGCGAGGTGGCGATCCCGCGGTACTCCGATAATCGCTCCGAGCCGCGCAATCTCCAAGTCGGCAAGATCCCCGGCGATCAGCGGATGGTCGTCGATGAGATGCTCCAGACCATCCGTGGTCTGAAAAAGAAGGGCCTTCAAACGATAAACTTGTACAATTGCTGGCTCGGGCGGCGGCTCGTTCCACTCGCCCACCGCGACCACTACATGTACCAGTACACGGGCCGGGGAGACTCGTCGAAGGCCTGTCTCGACGAGTGGAAGCTGGAGGATTATCTCCCAGCGTTGAAGAAGATTACCTAGGCGGTGTACCTGGATGCGCAGTGGGTCGCCCTATACATGGCGTCCGGCTCCAACGGTAATTTCTTTACCTTGTTCGCAGTCGCAGTAAATGCAGTCGCGGTAATTCTGATTCCGTTTTGTATTTATTGCAGCTATTCCAAGTGGTGGAAGGGTGGCTCCCACCCTCGGATGATGAGAGCTCGGGCCCATCCGCCCAGGACATAGGCGAATCGCCGCCTACCAAGGGCAACAAGGACGACGAGGACGAATCCGAGAAGGAGGTCGCCCCACTGGTCCGAAAGACCCGCGGGCAACGACAGCGCGAGATCGAGGCGAGCAGAAGCCTCGAGCGTCATGATGATGACGACGAGCTCCCAGAGACCACCTCGCGCCGTCAAGCCACTCCGTCAAAGAAGAAGAAGAAGGAAAGGGAGGCGAGGGCCGCCCCGAAGAAGAAAACGAAGCCGTCGAGGACGGCCTCACCGCCACACTCGGCGAGCAGCTCTGACGCTCCCAGCCCGGTGTGTGGCCAGCGACAACCGCTGGACGCGGCGACCGTGGAAGTGCCTGGCCTCAATGCCTCCGCCATTCGCCCGATCTACGGGCTGGGAGGCTCACTCTGGTGACTTCGCCTCGCAGGAGGCTCCTGATCGGCGGCCGCAAGGAGGCTCCGGCTACAGCGGCCCCAACTCGCGAGGAGGCTCCCGCTGAGGATGTCCCAGAGGCGCCAGCTGCGGCCTCAACGACGAAGAAGCCGTCCGTGTCTTGGGCACGCGACATCCTGGAACTAGGGATCAGTCGCCGACTGGGCCCTCAACTGGAAAAACCGGCCGGCCTTCGTACGGGGCTACGTTTCATCCCAGTCGCCAAGTGAGTGCGCTCACCCCTCCTTATTTTCCATAACTATTCCAATTGTCTCTGTTGATTCGATTAATGCGCAGGACCGGAGTGAAAAGGATGGGCCACCCGACCGTGGCCAAGTTACCTTCCGCCGCAAGCGAGGAGGACCCTTCCTGCAAGAGGAAAGCGGATGAGGTTGTCGCCTCAGCGAACGGCAGCAAGAAGGCCAAGGGTGACGATGTCGTCACGATTTCTGATGACACGACGGTCGCGCCGGCCGGGCCCGCGGTGGAGGCAGCCGCGTCTACGAAGGAGGGCGCTTCCTTGCCTGGAACGGCGGAGGCGACCTCCCTTGGAGCGGGTGCCTCTATCGCTACCTTCCCCCGCTTCGTGACCAAGACGGCCACGGCGAGTGAGGCTGCGCCCTCGAGCCACGCTCCTGGGACCGCCGATGCTGAAGTCGACCAACGTTGTGGGCACACGCCGGCGTTGCTCGCATCCGTGGACGCGATACAACTCCATGGCATGCTTGGCGCGGCCATCCAGGTACATCCAGTCCCCGAGGATCAGGTCGGTGTTTTGCAGCGGCTTGATTCTTATAATTTCTCATTTTTTTTTATTTTCGCATCCAATCCCCGAGTGCGCACTCGCTGACTTTCAGCGAGTGGGCACTTAGGAATTTCTTGATCGCCAGTCCCCGAGTGCGCACTCGCTGAATTTCAGCGAGTGGGCACTTAGGAATTTCTTGATCGCCAGTCCCCGAGTGCGCACTCGCTGAATTTCAGCGAGTGGGCACTTAGGAATTTCGTTTTAACTAACTTTTTTGGTGTTGTGCAGGGTCTGCAGCTGGAGTCGGCGGACCGATTAGCCGCGAAGCAGCGCGCGGAGAAGGAGCTGGCCATCATCCAGGAGGCGAAAAAAGGGCTTCAGGCTGTTGCTGCGAAGGCAGAGGAAGCTCGCCAGGGGCTTGTCTCCGCTGGTGAGTTGGTGGCGGCGCGATCTGCTCTGGGTGCCGCTGAGCAGCGAATCGCGGACGAGCGAGCGCGGCTGACGAGCGAGCTAAGGCCGCCATTGCGGCTGCTGAAGAGGATCGCAAGGTGTCGGAAGTCCTTATTGCTGGGCTTCAGGACGACCACACGTCGCTTCAGTGCTTCATCACGGGACTCGCCTGCCCGTTGCTTGGTGGGTGCATCTCCCCTTTCTAATAGTTGTGGTTTTTGTGGTGTCCGTCATACTTATCATTGTCTTCTACTCGCAGGTCGCATCATTGATAGCGAAGAAGAGGCGAGCTCGCTCGACGCGAGGCAGTGCGTAAGCATGCTCGTCGATTCGGCGACATTGTCGGCGACGTGCATCCGTGCCTATCTCCAAGAAATGTCGCCCACGGAGGTGATTCCCAGCGACCTCGTTGAGGTGTGGAGGTACTTGGAGAAGGCGCCCGCGGTCGTTGAGTTCATGACGCGGTCGGCGTTTTGGCGTGGAGCGTCGACGGCACTGAGCCTTGGACTCGCCCACTTCCCCGAAGATTTCGACATTGACGATGTGACGAGTGGGTATCCATCGTCGACTGGCGCGGTGGAGCTGTCCGAGGTCCTCAAGTTGCAAGAACGTGCCGCCACGTACTCGGAACGTGTCTGGGCAATGGGCGACCTCCTGCCGTACCAGGAGACGGTTGTCGCGCCAAACGACTCCGAGCCGCCGCATCGTGACTTCAAGGTCGAGCAGCCTTTTCGCGCGGCGATGGCGGGTGAGCTGACGACGTATCCATCCAACCCGTACACGGCGTTCATCCGCAGTCGCCGGGATGCTGGCGAGTCGTCATCGAAGCCTACATTGTAGGGTAGTTTGCCTTGTGGCGTTAGCAGCAGTTCTGCCACACGGGCATATTTTGTAACATGAAACAATGCAACATGTGATTGAATGAGACGTCGTGTCTATTTTGATTGATTTTGGACGAGTCCCCGAGCGCGTCCGCCCTTTTGTGGGGTTTACCTCGTATATGATGTGTGTGTTGTTATCATGTGTTTTGTTGATTTGGTTGACTCGCCCGAGCTTGGAGAGCCAGTCGCAAGGCGACTCCCTTGAGTGCTCTATACTTTGCCATTTTCCCTTGCACGAACGAGGTCGGGTGGCCGAGTCCCCGAGCGTGGTACTTGGTTGTTCTAGTCGCGACTCGAGGGTGGTTGAGGATTTAGCGCGTTGGTGTGAGCGTGTCGCTCCTGCACGCCCGTTGGGTCGGCGTGGCGAGTCTGGGCATGCTCTCTTACTTGGCGTTTTCACGGCGCTGCATTTAACTGGTCTTCAGTCCCCGAGCGTGGTACTTAGCCGTTCGAGTCGCTACGCCGAGGATGCGGAGGACCAAGGTCGCTGTGAGAAGCGAGGGCAGTTGTCTTGGCTCGTAAAACCAGTCGAGCTAGGCGACTCCAGTGGGGCTCCGGGTTGGCGTTTTTCGTGGACGATGCAAGACCTGAAGTGATTCAGTGCTCTTACACTACACTACTTGGCCGTGCCGATCGCTGTACCAAAGGTTGACTTCTGCATTTAGCATAACGCTGTTTTTACGAGTACGAGTGGCACAAGTCATGGAGAGTAGGCGCAATTTGCGGTAACCATTTCTTTTTATTTCATAGCGACTGGAGAGTACATGTGTGGGGTTCTAGGAGTAGAACATCCGGAGGAGGTTTACATTCCATGGTCGCTTGACGTCGAGTTCGCCGTCCCCGTGGACGTCGATGAGGTAGTAGGCGTCGTTGCGGTCTGGCGCCCGATAGCGAATGGGCCTTCCACGGAGGAAAGCTTGTGCATGCCCTTCTTGTCTGGATGAGGCGTAACACCAGGTCGCCTTCACGGAAGGTGCGAGCTTTCACCGCCGCTGTGTGGTAGCGGAGTCCTTGCTGGTAGATGGCGGTGCGTGACCGAGCGAGGTCGCGTGCTTCGTCGAGCTGGTCGACCCCATCTTGGCGGGCCAACTCATTTGCAGCCTCCGTATAGTGGACGACTCGCGGCGAGTCATGTTCGAGGTCGGTGGGCATGACTGCTTCGGCGCCGTAGACCATGAAGAAGGGGGTGAATCCCGTCGATCTGTTGGCTGAGGTGCGGATCCCCCAGATGACAGAGGGCAGCTCCTCGACCCAGCACCCGGCGGTGCGCTCGAGTGGTACTTGGAGTCGCGGCTTCAGTCCGTGGAGGATGCTTTGGTTGGCCCATTCCGCCTGGCCGTTGGATTCCGGGTGGGCGACTGACGCGAGGTCGAGCCGGATATGGTGCTCTTCGCAGAATTCGGCCATGTCTCCCTTGGCGAAGTTGGTGCCGTTGTCCGTGATGATGCTGTTGGGGAACCCGTAGCGATATATGAGCTCGCGTAAGAATTTGGTGGCGGTCTTCCCGTCGCATTTCCGGACTGGCTTTGCCTCCACCCACTTCGTGAACTTGTCGACGGCGACTAGAAGGTGGGTGTAGCCAGAGGGGGCTTTCTTGAAGGGGCCTACCATGTCCATGCCCCACACAGCGAATGGCCAGGTGATGGGGATTGTTTTGAGCGCCGAGCTCGGTACGTGCGATTGGCGATTGGCGTGCCGACACCGGCGCATCGCTGGGCGATGTCGGCGGCGGCGTGTCGGCGTGTAGAGAAGCCGTGTCGCATAGCCTTGGCGACCAGGAGCGGCGGTGGCGTGGTGGCCCGATCGCTGAATGAATGTCGTGGAGGATTTTTGCCCTTCACTGGTTGGACGCAGCGTTGGAACACGCCGGTGACGCTGCGCTTGTGGAGCTCGCCGTCGATGATGGTGTAGGACTTGCATCGACGGCGATCATTCGAGCGTCTGTCTCTGCTGGCGGTGCGGCTTCGGTAGGCGATGTAGGGCTTGGTCCAATCGTCGGCTCTGGACGAAGTGCGACCAAAGCTGCCTCCGGGTGAGTGGGACTCGATGTCGATCTCCTCGGGAGGCTGATGGCAGAGATCGTGTCGAGGAAAACGCCGGCGGGTGGTGCGAGTCAAGCCGACCCGATCAGAGGCGTCGGCCTCCTTGTTTTCCGCTGTCGATCCACTCGGCGAGTAGCCGGTGAAGTGGCGCCCAACTTGTCTACCTGCTGGCGATACGCCGCCATGGTAGGGAGGCGGCGTCGCGGTGCCGGCGACTTGCCCCGACAAGGTCGTCTCCGTGAGCAGCGGAGGCGATTGACGTTCATCTCCTTGGCGGCTCGCATGCCGTGGAGTAGGGCCTCGTATTCAGCCATGTTGTTGGTGCGGGCGTGAAGTCGAGGCGGAGGATGTGGAGCTTTCCCCTTCGGTGAAGTCAACACTATCCTGCGCTGCACCGTCCGCGTTCTTGGAGCCGTCGAGTGCAGGCTCCGATGGTGGAGGTACGGCGGCTTCTCGGCTCTTTGGGCCTCCTCGATCGGCGATGAAGTCGCGTGCTCGTGACTTGATCGCCTTTCGTGGCTCGTATTTTATGTTGTGGACGCCGATCTCGACGGCCCACTTGGCGACCCGCCCGGTCGCCTCGCGATTGCGGATGATGTCTTGCAGTGGTGCTGAGGAGACGACCGTGATCGGGTGCTCCTGGAAATAGTGCGGCAGGCGCCGCTGAGCCCTGAAGACCGCGTATACTAGTTTTTGGTATTGTGGGTACCGCTGGCGCGACTCGGTGAGGACCTCGCTGATGTAGTACACCGGGCGCTGAACCGGGCGCTCCTTTCCTTCCTCTGGTCGCTCGACGACCATTATGGCGCTGACGACGCGCTCGGACGCCGCGATGTAAACCAGCATGGGTTCTTTGTCGACGGGGGCGGCGAGTAGTGGTGCGGCGAGTAGCACCTTTTTGAGGTCGCGGAGCGCGTCATCTGCCTCCTTGTCCCACTGGAAGGTGGGGTTCTTGCGCATCACGCGGTATAGGGGCATCGCCTTTTCGCCCAGGCAGGGGATGAAGCGACTGAGAGCCGATACTCGCCCAGCCAGCTTCTGGACGTCGCGCAGGCACTCGGGTTTGCCGAGCCGGGCGATCGTGTCGATCTTTGTGGGGTTCGCCTCGATCCCTCGTTTGGAGACGACGTACCCGATGGTTGTCCGGGTACGAAGGTGCACTTGCCTGGGTTGAGCTTTATCTTGTATCTTCGCAGATTGGCGAAAGTTTCCGCCAGGTCGGCGAGTAGGTCGCCTTGGCGAGCGGACTTCACGACCACGTCGTCGATGTAGACGTGAATGTTGCGGCCAATTTGGCTCGCGAGGCATTCTTGCATGCACCGCTGGTAGGTCGCTCCGGCGTTCTTGATGCCGAAGGTCATGGCGGTGTAGCAGAAGGCTCCGAATGGCGTGATGAACGTCGTCTTCTCCTCGTCTTCGACAGCCATTTTGATCTGGTTGTACCCAGAGTAGGCGTCGAGGAAACATAGCTACTCCGAGCCCGCGGTTGAATCGATTATCTGGTCGATCCGCGGGAGGACGAATCTCCTTTGGGCGGCGCTGTTCAGGTTTGTGTAGTCGATACACATTCTCCAGTCCCGTTTTCTTCTCGACCAGGACTGGGTTTGCCAGCCACTTGAGTACTTAATTGGCGGATGAAGCCGGCAGCGAGTAGACATCGCACTTCCTCGGCGATTGCTCGACGGGCGTTCTTCATTGAAGGGTCGAGCATCGCTTGATGTGTCGCACTTTGGGGTCAGCGTTTATCTTGTGCTCAGCGAGCTCCCTAGGGACACCGGGCATGTCAGAGGGTTTCCATGCGAAGATGTCCCTGTTCTCACGGAGGAACTCGATGAGCGCGCCTTCCTATGCTGGGCTCATGCCCGTCCCGATCGTCACCGTCTGGCTGGAGTCGCCTGGTACCAGCTCGACGGTGCGGGTGTGCGTCGTGGCCTCAAAGGTTGAGGTGTTTGCGCCCTCTGAGTTGGGCTTCTTGAGTATGGTGGGGTCGTCGTTGTTAACCCCGCTCGCGTACTTGGCGAGCTCATCGGCGTGGTTGGTATCCGCCGCGATGACGCTGTCGGCGAGCTCGGCTCCTTTGGCCTCGCACTCGGCGGCCATGTCGGGGTCGCCGTTGATGGTGATGACGCCGCACGGCCCCGGGAGCTTCATCGCGTTGTACGCGTAATGGGGTGCTGCCATGAATTTGGCGAACGCCTGGCGCCCCAGGACGCAGTGGTAGGGGCTGTCGAAGGGCACCAGCTCGAAGACGATCCGCTCGGTGCAGAAGTTTGCCGGTGTGCCGAAGGTGACTGGCAGCGTGACCTTGCCGATCGGGTACGCCTTCCGACCGGGGACGATGCCGTGGAATGTGGTGTGGGTCGTCTCGATCATCGACTGCGGGAGCCGCAGCCGCCTGAAGGTGTCGAGGTAGAGGATGTTGATGGAGCTTCCGCCGTCCATCAGTGTCTTGGGGAGCCAGTAGTCGCCAACCTTGGGCTTGACCACCAAGGCGACTCGTCCTGGGTATTCAATGCGTGGCGAGTGGTCTTGGCGGCTCCAGGTGATGGGCTGCTCCGACCAGTTCAGGAACTGGGGGACGTCTATTTGGGCCACCGCATTGACGGCGACAGCGCGGGCGATGACCTTCTTCTCGCGCTTCGTGTTGAAGCCTGTGAAGGTGTGGAGCGAGCCGGCTACTTTGCCGAATTTTCCGCCGTTTGGCGGGTCCTTGTCGGGGTCCTCCCGCGCTTGCCGTGCCTTCTCGATTTCCCTGAGGGTGTGGCAGTCGGCGGTGGTGTGCGTTGTGGGCTTTCCTTCCCTGCTATGGAACGCACATGGTTGGTTAAGGAGGGCCGCGGGATCGAACCTTGGCTTGTTCTTGTAGTTGCCGCCGTCGCGGCGTTGCCCTCCGTCGCGGCGGTAGCTCTTGGGCTCGCGTGTCCGGCGTTAGCGGCGAAGTCGACTTCCGTCATGCGGCGCTTGCCAATGAGGCGAGTGCCGCCAGAAGGGTCGGTTCGGCGTCGCCGCCGCTGCCGTCTGCGGCGTTGACCTCTGACTTCGCCGCGGTTTCCTGGTTTGGATCTTCCTCGGCGTACCGTTTGGCGATCTCGAGGAGGTCGGGGATGTTGTCGAGTGTGCGGGAGTGGCGTTTGAGCTTGGCGACTAGGGGCTCGTAGCGGCACGAGGTCTTGAAGCAATGGATCGCGGTGTCCGGGTGGATGCCGACCGCGTTGTACCAAAGCTCTAGCCACCGTTGGACCCGATTCGGTCGACTCGCGGGGTCCCTGGACGCAGCGTTCCAGGTCCTCAATAGTGGTGGCGCGGGTGTAGGAGCACTCGAAGTGCCTGACGAAGGCGTCGCGCATTTCCTCCCAGGAGTCGATATTGTCCTGGGGAAGAGTATTGATCCATTGCCTGCACGTCCCCTCCATCATCAGGGGGAGGTAACGGGCGAGGTCGATGTGACCCGCGATCCCCATTGCCATGAGGTATGTGTCGAGCCACGGGTCGTACGAGGAGTCGTACTTTTCTATTTCTTTTGGCGCCTTGAAGTTTGGCGGATACTTCTCGCCTCGGATCATTGGTCCGAAGCACTTTGGCCCGAGTCGGCTGAGCGACCCATGGGCTCGCCGTCGCGGCGATTGGTTAGGTATGTCGAGTCGCCGGGCTGGCGGCGGCCTTTTGGTTTTTGATGATGTGGGTGCGGCGTCGATGGGTTGCCCGTTGGCGGCTAAGGTTGGTTGCCGGCCTGGGGTCGTTGGTGGAGAGTGCCGTTAGCAGGTCGGTATTGGAGTTGCGGTGGCTCTGGTGGCGGGCAGTTGAGGGTGTTTGCCGCCGCTGGGCGGCCGCTGGAGGCCGCTCTGCTTCCCGAGGAACGCGAGTACACTCGACCTGCCGAGTCGGCGCCCTCTCGTTGCTCGGCGCTCGCGAGCAGGGCCTGACGTATTGGATCTGTAGGCGCGCCGCCGTGGCTATGATGTCGCTGCCGCCGCCTGCCACGAGGTTGTCCATTGGGGTGGAGAACGGGGAGGCCGTTCGCCTCGCTCCCGTGAGGAGACTACTATCCGCGGCTGGTTCTGGAGAATGCGGTTGGGTGGAGGGGCGCCATCATCGCCGTTGATCTGGCGGGGCGGGCGCTTCTCCCGTGGCGCTCGCAGATCGCGCCGCCATGCGGGCGGGTCATTTCGTCGTCGGTTCGTGGCGCGCCTGAACGGTGGGGTTCGGCGTGACCTGATCCGCTGCTGGTGGTAGCGTGACAGCTCCCGCTGCACACCGCCGAGGCGAAATTTTTCGCGCTCGGCTTGCTCTTTGCGTACCGCCTCCGCCAGTTTCAGGCGGAGTTCCTCGACCTCCGTTGCCGTGGCGTTAGGAGGGATTGGGGTGGAGAATGGGTCCTCCGGCGGATCGGTGCCGGTCGCCATGTAGGTCGCGGCGTAGCGACCGGTTTCGTCGCGGAGATCGGCGGAGTTCTCCGACCCGGAGTCGAATTCGAAGATCCCGAGGATGGAGGCATCCTCGAAATCTCCCGCGTTGGAGACCTGGGCGATGGAGCCCGCGGATGAGGCCGCGGTGATGGATCCGGCGAGTGACGCCGGGGCCGCCGAGTCGGCGTCGTCGGTGAGGGCCGCATCCTCTGCGGCCGCTGAATTCCCGGCCACGTTGCTGTGGGCCGAGTTGTACTCGGAGGCAAGGCGGTGGATCATGCGGATCTGGCTCTCGAAGAGCCGATCGCGTGGCGGCGACTCGCAGATGCGAGCCGAGTCCTCCGAGTCGATGACGTCGGTGAGGCCGACGAAGAGGCTGATCGTGCCGATAGGCAGGATCACGCTGTGCGTGACGGGTCGCGCCGCCGGGACGTAGCTGCTCGGCAAGACCTGGAGCATCTCACCGATCGCTATCATGCGGCCGGTGGCGACCGTCTCGTTGATGGGCAGATTGGATCTCGCCGCAGAACACCGGCCAGACCGGCCAGGCCCCACGGTGGGCGCCACTGTCGTGGGAATTGTCACGGCAGATGCTGCAATCGGCAGCGAGTAGTAGAACGAGGGGCAAGGGCGGCCAGCCATCTGCGGTGCGAGATGAGGGCAAAGACACAGGGTTTTACCCAGGTTCGGCCCCCGGAGGGTAAAGACCTACTCCTGCTAGATTGTATTATGGAGGTGTTACAATGGGCGAGCTCGGCGGCTAGGCGGCGAGTCGCTTGGGTGTATGAGGGAACGTGTCTCTACTTACCCTATAGGGAGGCTTATATAGGCTCACCTCCCCTAGGGTTTACATATCTCAACCGATTCGGTTACAACTTCAATAGCCGTTTAATCCTTACCCGACTGGGCCTATCTACTCGCCGGGGCCTTCAGCTTCCAGTCGCTCAGCTCCTGGCTGGGCTTCGATCCACTCGCCGTTATGCAGGCCCACTCGCCGGGTCTTGGGCCAGTCGGAAACGTCCCGCTGGGTATACCCCGGTAGGCATATCCCCATCATGAACCGTCGAGGAGAAGTGTCGTATCAATTGGAACTACCTGAAGAGATGTCAGCCGTGCACAATGTGTTCCATATCTCATTACTTCGCAAGTGCCTCGAAGTCCCGGAGAAGACTGAAGTGTTCAAGAATATTGATCACCGAACCATAGAAATCAACGATGACCTGACCTACCCCGAAGTACCCATCCGTATTTTGGAAGAAGCTTTCAGAACTACAAGAACCCGAAGCATCAATTTTCTCAAGATTCAGTGGAGCAACCACACAGAAGAGGAAGCTACCTGGGAGCGCGAAGATCACATCAGGACGGAGTTTCCCGATCTCTTCAAATCCTAGGTAATCTTTTCGTCCTTTTTCAAATCTCGGGACGAGATATTTTTTAAGTGGGGGAGGTTTGTAACATCCCAAAAATATTAAACTAGAATCATCAAACTCTAAACACCAAATTTAGGGTTAACAAAAACTTTTCTAATTAAAAATAGGAAAGCATTCACATGTGTATGTATTAAAATTTGGATTCTTTTGAATTGCCATGATTATGTGTTTCTTTGCTTGTAAAATGATTCTTAGGTGAAATAAACATCATCTAAACAATCCCCAAACTTTTCCCAAAGACAAACAAATTAAGTGAATGGTCACTTTGGCCAATTTAACTCCCATGCCTACTTTGGCTATCCCTAACTTTCAGAACTTAATAGAAACATGTATGGATCTTTGCACCCCTTGATAGTACTCATAATAAGGTACCAAGGCCCACTTTGTGATCATCCAGAAACATTCAAATGCTTAGTTTAAAGGACAGTTTAAAATTGAATCTATTTCATATGGGAAGATCCCACTATTTCAAAAACCACTCAAACCAACTCAATTTTCAAAACCCAAGCATCCACAGACTCCCTAGTACATGTCTAGCACACCCACCAAAAATCTTTTCAAAATTCAAAACTTAAGTTCATGCGGCCATTTCATTAAACAGGTTGCAGATGCAAATCAAACAAAATCAAAACACTATGTTGAGCAGTGTTTTGGGCCTAACTTGTTTCCTCTCTGGACACCACTAGCCTTAGTAGATCATCTAACAACCTTAACTAATCACTAGCACCACTGTAAGCTGGCCATTGTCATCAATGGTGAGCAAGCCGAGAGCACCATTGCCACCCCATAGTCGACAGCAAGCTACGAGCAACACTAGCCTCGCCAACCTTGTCTGGAAGCAAGCTAGCACCCCACAGCCACTCCATGTCCCAGCCGCGAGCAATGCCAGCCACTGGACCACACGCCCAGGCCATGCCAACCTTCTATGCAACCATGTCGATAGCGCGCCCCATGCGCCACGCTCGACACACGCCCACAGACCGCGTGCCGCCCTCGCCGTGTGCACGCGTGATCACCAACACCCCAGCAACCCCGCAGACACGCCCGTTCGCCGCCGCGCAGACCACGCGCGTTGTGCGCCATCAAAACTTCCGTCGGACCAGCGCAGAGCACCGCAGCGTTCCGACCGATCAGCACCGCCCCACGCCTTGCCACCACGCCTTTGAGCTTCGCCAGGGAGCACAACACCGCCCCCTACCGTCGCCCACGCCGATAGCCCTCTGTGCCGTCGACCACGACGAGCTCAGCCCGCGCCCGTCGGTCCCCTCTCGCCACTATAAATAGAGGCATCCCCCGCTCGAATTATTCACACCATTCTACTCCCCTCTCACCCAGAACCACCCCTCCTCATTCCCGGAGCAAGGCGAGCAGTGCATCGCCGGAATTTCACCAGAGTCCGCCGCTGCTGGAAAAGAAGGAAGCCATCGATTGGAGCCGCCCCAGGAAGAGCTGTCGGTACCAGGAGGATCGCCGTCGTTGACTTCGTCATTCGCCCGCATCACCGACCCTCGCCTAAGCCCCGGTGAGCCTCCCACGACCCCCACTGAGCCGCTAGGGTTCGAGCTCGTCGGTGACCTGTTCATCGTCGACGACGACCCTCAGCCGTCGATCTTCATTCTAATCCAACGCACCACATCGCCTCGTACTGCTTCACGTTTAAAGAGCCACTGACCAGTAGAGCCCCCTGTCAGTTGCGCCCCGCGCTGCGGAGTGACACTGGGCCGGCCCATTACCCCTTCCCACGCAGCCCAATCGTTTGAATTTATCTTTTTCTATTTATATTCAAACTCAGTTTTGTACCTAGTTTAAAAAATCAACCCAGCTAGATTCAGTAAACCAAATTGAATGAAACAATTTTTGTTAGAAAGATATTGAAATGCTTAATCCAAACCCGTTGGATTCAAATAATTTGGATCTATAGATCACCCTTGGTAAAAATAACAAGGCAGAAGCTTTTCTGCATTCAAAAATTTTTCAAATTTCAACCATAATAGCTTTTGAGTTGATTCCAACTCTCAAAAATCACATTTGATCATACCTTTAAGAATATATAAAAATATATGGGTTTACTTACAGAAATAACGTTCAAGTAATAAAAGAATGCCACATAGGCATTTCTAGTCACTTTATTTATTTAAATAAAAAGGTTAAACCTTATTAAATTGTGACACCACTTTAAAATCACATTCCCATGTACTGAAATATGTGGTGATGACATGTGTCAACATGATCCCATGTTTGAGTGGAGAATATTAAATCTTAAGTAGTTTTTCAAGGAGTAGAAATTACTTTTCTCAAAATAAAATAAATAAAGACAAATGCTTTATTCTTGTGATATTAGTGATGATACTAGATCATCTATAGTGCACCTTTGTGTGATGATTGAAAGTAGTTAAGTATTGTTTGGTGATTGTGTACATCGTATTTATTCATAGACGCTAGTACAGACCAAGGATACGAGGAGGAAGGAGGATACTACGAAGAAGAAGCCGAGGAGAACTTCAACCACTTCTCTGCACAAGGCAATCCTAATACTACTAGTTGATTGAGCAAGCTAACACTTGCAAGATACTCTACTTATGCAAGCCTCTACTAATACTGATGCAAGCCAATACTTGCTTGTTACCATGATCATTAGATGCCTTAAGCATATGTGATCATACCCACTTGATACCCCCTCCTAACTTTACTTGCAAGATTTATACTTTATTTCTTTATCAAAACTATTATTTAGAGTCTACTTAAGTGATTTGTAGATTCTGGGAAGGTAATTGAAGGTTGCATAAAGAGCATTAAATTTGGCCTAAGCTAGATAATCTTGATGTCATCCCAAGGCATGAGATTGAACTTAGTTAAACTCCACTAGTTTACCACCCCTCATTAGTACTTACCCCCACTTGTAGATGCTAGTGCTAAGCATAAAACTTGATCAACTTTAGATGGGAATACTTGGTGGAAAATGGTTATGAAAACCTTGGAATGATGGATCATTCTACTGAGATGTTTTGACATGTGTTTCCGAACACCAGATGATTTTGATGATGAAAATGTTGAGGCATGAGCCTTAGCCCTTTATAAAACTGATGGTTGTCTGGATGCGATACCATTCCAATTTTACCGTACAACCACAATACCCGAGAATTGGGTAGGGCTTGACTGGAAACTTATATACCTTAGTGTGGGTTCCCTCACGGCCAAGGTCTGAGCTGAGGCTACCTTGTGAAGACTGTCCACCTGCAGATACCAAGATGACAGTTGGTCATGGTTGGGAGGCCAAACTCACAGGAGAGGTGCCTATACTAGGGCGTGTAATTGAAAGGTTAGGATTGATTATCCGCATACTGAGTATGGTGAATTCAGGATTTGTTCCTGACAGATGTCTCGAATGTTGTGGTGAAAGTGTACAATCTCTGCAGAGTGTCAAACTATTCGAATAGCCGCGTCTGCGGTTATGGACAGTTGGAGTGGCCATACTGTTCCCCCGTTAGATGTTTTCAAAATCACTTGTGAAATGATTTGAGACTTTGACTTGACCACAACAGAGTTGTGGCATGAGATACAAGTTCCCACTTAGGTGTTAGACAATTTCATTTAGCTTTCTCTTGCTTCTAAACTTAGTAGAGGTAAATCTGGCTTTTTGCAAAACAACCCTAGAGCTTAGTGTCCTATTACAAAAACCCCTTCACTTGTTAGTATTAGTTTGCGAGTACTTAAAGAGTACTCATGGCTTTGTCCCTGGATATTCCCATGGCCAGACTATGAAGAGGAGTACCTGGAAGATGGACCCCGGGAAGGTTACGACAACTAGGATCATCTCCCATCGTCAGCATTGCCTGTGACCCCGAAGATGGAGCATCGCCTATGCTACTGTTATGATTACGTATTTCCGCTGCTTGAGTTGTATTAAGAACAGGATCATGAGATCTTTATTTGTGTAAAACCTTATGTATGGTTTGTAATGGATGATGTACTGTGGTATCCAATTCTGTTATGTCTCGCAAAAATGGTAATCCTAGGATTGCGATGTATGGCATAACAGGCATCTGGGATTAAAAATCCGGGTGTTGACACAGAGTAGGCATACAGTTTATGAGGTAGCATGCCGTAAGGAATGCCTCATCCAAAAAATAGAGAGGGGGAGAGGAGTGCGCAAGTAGAGCAAGACCAGTCTCTACCAATGACGATGTTTGCGCTTAGCAATACCGTTCTGCTAGGAGGTGTGTGGGCACGACACCCGATGGGAGATGCCTGTGCGCTAAAAATATCGATGGAGTTTATGGTACTCGCCACCCCAATCGAATTGAACTGCTTTGATTTTAAAATCCATAAGGCGTTACACATAAGCCTGGAAAGCATAGAATACTTGCTCGACATCAAACTTGTGTTTAAGCAAATAAATCTAGAAAAAGCGAGTGTAGTCATCTACAAAACTAACATAATACTTGTACCCTCCGGAAGAAGCAATGGCGGGACTACAAACATCTGAGTGCATTATTTCAAGAGGTATAGTAGAAACATGATGAGTGTAGCACCCTAGGTAAAACCACTACTACAAAATCATTGTTGTTTGTATTCATCATCATTACATCATCATACATCTATTTGTCTAAAAAATATTTCTAAAATCCTTTAAAAATAAAACTGTAATCATTAATAATAAAAATATTTTATTAGCAGGGAGGCAGTCGGCCAGGCCCAAAGGCCCAGCCATGCAGCCTACCACCCCGCAACTCCAAAACCCTAACCCTAAATAAACCCCAACCACCCAAACCCTAACTACCTTATCCCTCCTCACCCCACACGCCTATGCCACCACTTTGTGCCATGCGCCTACACGTGACCAAAACCGCCCACCATCCTCACATGATCCAGCGAAGCGAGCCGCCAACATCGTGTTGACCCGGCTCCACCTAAACTCCTACCTCGCTTTTTCCTTCACGCGACCGACCAAACCTCCCCGTCCATCCTGCAGAACCCACCCACATGTCGCGCGAGCCCATCCCGCTCCTCTCTCTCTCTTCCCTCGACCTCGCGCCTCTCCACGAAGCCACTCACCCCTACGCGGGACTTCTCCCTACCACCGCCATCGCCCTCTCTCCCCAAGCTCCTCTGCCCCGCCGTCGGTGCTCCGGACCTTGATTCCCCGCAGCCAGCGCTGTAGCAGAGCTTTGTTGGACGCCTCATGTCGTCTCCCCTATCCCTTGCCTGAGCTCCGCCGCCCCGAGCAGGGCCTTGGCATCGTCGCCTTGGAGCCACCTAGCCCCACTCACCCGACGCTGTCGCCACCTTTCTATCAGCACCAACTGTCGCTTCTGCAGCGCGCCAGCACCGCCATCCTCGCGCCTGTCCCTGGCCTCGCTCTCCTTCTGGCGCTGCTCTTTGCTAGGCCGCCCGGTCGCTGCCTTGACCTCTCTCCTCCCAGGATGCCTCCGCCAGGCCTCCTCCCATCCTCCTTCCACCGCTCGTCGAGCCTCTGCGTGTCCCCATCTCGCGGCTGCATCCTACAACCTCGATCCGCATGGTGCCCAGTTGTGGCCGCCCCGTCTCCTACCGGTGCCCTCTTCAGCACCACCGTCGGCCGCCTGTACCTCGCCTCGGCCCTTTCTCTGCAGAATGGTCCGAGCCTCCCCGTGGCTGCTGCTCACTGAGTTTGTCGGTTGACACCACCTAGTCCACAGATGCCTCCAACTCATGGGTACAGGAAGTTTTGTTCATGTTCATGTGGCCATATTCGGCCATAAGCTGGAGGCAGGTGTGCTTGTGTGTTGTGGAAACACTAGGTACAAACCGAAGCCACAATTTCGCTCTGATGATGTCCTGGAGAAGCATGCCTGCATCGATGGTGTGATGATGTTACAATGATGAACATGTAAATGCGCTGCACGGTGCTACTTCGACTACATTGCCAATGTTGTGATCGTCGAACCAGGAGGAACTCCGGTGCCTAATCCACCCAAGATCGCCATCGACCACGGGAACTGAATTCCAAGATCTCCTTCATGGAACCAAAGATCACATTCCCGGATCCAAACTTCAGAGACTGATCCCGTCGGACCCCCAAGAGCATTGAACCCCTATGTGTGACCCTTTTCCCGAGACCCTACTTTTATAAATGCTATATCTTGTTGCATATAAATTGTTCATGATTTCATTCATATTTTGTCATTTAGGGGTATTTTGTTAACTCACCTAATAATTAAATATGGAGACCATATGTGGGAAAATCTAGTCTTATATTGACTCCATTTTGTGTAGCGAACCGTTGTTGTATTTTGCCTTGTTAATACAACATTAAATTACAGGGTATCTAGACAACATAAACCACCTAATTACGGTTCCGGTTAATATTGCCTAATTACATCGCACACTTGCCATGTCATGCATCATGCTCGATCTTCTATTGTAGTACTAAATAGTGCATTCGGTGTTTATTTTAGTGAATTTTTTATTCACGGATTAAGCCGATGAGTTGACGTGAGTGTCGACCCAATCTTTGGATGTATCTTCGGCAGTGTTTTACAGGTGAGCATTCTTCCCCTTTCTACCTATTTTATATTTATAGTATTTACTTCCTCTTGTTGATCTCTCAGGTGCTGCTTCGCATCGTCGATGTTCTACTAATGTTAGGGGTTGGCATATTCTTAATGGTGGAGATGATCATGGCTTTAACTACAGTTTAATAATTAATATTGAAAGTAGATAATTAATGCAGAGGCATAGAGGGGTAATAGTTGAGATCTGGTTATAATCCCGCCCCGCTGTGTCCACTTAGGACCCGAGTTCTTGACACCTGTTCTGAGACTGAGCGTGCTAACCACATGTGGGGTGTATAAACACCCCTATCAGCTTAGTACCTGATTTCAAAGTACTGTTCTGGGGACACAAACTAGTTCGGGTTGTATGCGTTACTACTGTACTTATGCCATGTATGCCATATATGAGATGTTTATTACCTGTTGCTTGATGAGCGTTTATATTGTTGCATAGGTGTGGCACTCTGTCACGAGAATATTTTATCTATGACCTCTGCTCCCATGAAAGTCCACGCAACCTCAGGGTCCATACGAGGAGGATTATCTATACCTCGTATGGGTAGCTCTTTCGGGTGGCCCCCATGTACTTGCTTTGGATCTGGGAAAGCGTCGTATCCTAGGCCCCATCGACATACCGATGGAAGTATGTTAATTGATCTGGCAATAAGGGTCGAATTACGTGTGGAAACTTTGATGCACCCCTATAGGGTTAAATATTTTCAAAAAGTTGTGTCTGCGGTTATGGACAACTTGGAGCACAGTATCTCGATCATAGATAACTACAACTAAAGTTTACTGTTATCATTTGACTTGTATCTGATATGAATAGTAAGTTAGATAACCACCATGGAAAGAATGAATCAAACTGCCAACTATGTGACTTTCCTCGGCATGACTTCCTCGTTTGGTCTAGAGGGGGAAATACTAGGATGGGGTTTTGTGATAGTATCACGTTGGTTCCAAATAGGTCTTTCTTACCTCTCTCTGATAGTCGACAGTTGTATCGAGTCTCTATATGTTGTTTATTGATTGATGTGGTGCCGCTTTAGCCCACCATATCTATGTAGGCGAGGAACGCCGAATTCTAAGTCTCACCGTGTACTCGCCTTAGTATTGACCGCTCTCTTTTTTTCCTTTGCCCTCTATAGGCACCCCTTTTGTTAGCAGGTTTGAGATCGAAGTTGTTAGCAGGGTTACCCTTCCGTCTTGTCCTGGGTAGGGTTATGGATGCCATTGGTTATTCTTCAGGGCTCATAGCTCAATTTGCATCTTGTATATACTCGGACGCTGTTTTGTTTTCAAGGATATTTGGATCTTTATACTGTATATCTGTATTCTTGACTCGTCGAGTCATTGTTGTATATATTTGTTTTGTAGGTTCCATCGTGGACTAATGTGTAATGGTGTTACTTCGTTTTCCACCCGCACGAAAGTGCCTGGCGAGCACCTTTGAATCGTTCCTATGCGAGTTTGGCGGGAATCGCTAAAACTTGCATAGGGACGATCCAACGATGTTACAATGAGACACAAAATAAGGTAGCCGATGACTCTTAGCACACTGACAAGCATCACATACTAACGGTGCATTGTCTGAACTAGAAGAAGAAAGCTCAGGACTATTAACAATAGAGTTGACTACATTATCTGTGGGATGACCAAGATGCTGATGCCACTGTGTAGACGTGGCCTTGACACTGGCGGATGCATGACATGTCGATGATGAAGATGCCCGGGCATACATGATGGGATAGAGTCCCCCATGGCTTCTACCGTGAAGAATTAGATAATGGGTTGCCTTGTCCTTAACAAAGAAAGCATGAAGATGAAACGCAACAAACACTTCATTATCACAAACAAGGCAATAGACAGATAAAAGGTGTTTACTAATGTGGGGAACATGGGGAATGTCTCTCAATTTTAGGGATGAACCGGCTAAATTCAAATGAACAATGTACAAAATAGATAAACGCGCCGATCACGGCCAGCCGCCGCCATGTCATCCTGCGCTGGGTAAGTGCCCTCTTGTCCCCTCGTTCTTCTTGGTTCTTTTCCTCGCTCTTTGCTGAATTTGGTTTTTCTGTAGCGAGGCGATGTCGCTGGGCATCTCGGGTGTTGCCACCGCCACTCCTCCTCCGGATCCAGCTGTCGAGCCGACTGCAGCCGCTCCGGCTGGGCCCGCCGTGTCGGCCCCGTCTGCACCCCTCAAGGTTCGCCGGCCACGGAAACTCCGCACCGCTCGCCCGCAACTTCGCGGGTTATGCAGCTCTTTGCGGCAGGACATGGCCCCAACACCCCCTCGTCTGCCCCATGGCTGGCGTGAACCTGGCTAGAACGATGCTCCATCTAGTTCAGCCAGGCCTATCATCTAGGAACTGGCGGAGGAGGTGTCGAGCGCCCCGGTGTAGGCGGATGCGGCGGGCGGCATCCAGGCAGCAGCCTCCAGCTCCACGGGGTCTGAGTTGGTGGTGGTTGCACCTTCGTGTGCCGCTGCTGATGACGACGAGGTCTTGGTCACCGGCTCCAGGCCAACTCCGGTTGTGCTTACGTCGGGTTCCATCCTCTCCCAACTCTCGGGCGCGGCGCCCATTCTCTCGACCAGGCTTGCCACCTGGTTGAGACGATGGAGTGGGGGCTTGGCGAAGCCAAAGTTTTGTCTATTTCGTTGGAGGTAGGTGTCTCCCTCCGAGTATTTTTTGATGTAGCCGGATTTTCTATAGCCGGACTTTCATGCTCTGTTCCTTACTTCCTTCTCTTCGCATAAAGCATTTTCAGAAGCTGCTAGGAGTACGCAGGAGTTGGGGCGTAAGATTGCTTCCTCTGACATATCTTGGAGACTTTCCTCCTTTTCGCGCTTTTTGTTGACTATCGGGTACCCTCCTACAGCCATGATTGTAGATAGCGAAAAGGAGGTGGAGCGCTTGATGGCAGAGGTTGCCCGGCTGGAGGAGTCCAACAAGGTCCACCAAAGGCAGATCGACCAGCTGGTTGTGGCCAAACATAAACTAGAGATTGTAGCCGAGAGGGGAAAGAAGGTTGCCGACACCCGAGCGGAGGTGCTCGCGACCTTAGAGGCGGCTTCTGTCCAGCAGGAGGAGCTGCTCATGATGCTCCGGGCCCGGGCGAGTGACCTGACAACACAGCTTGAGCACATAGCTGAGCTTGTTATCAATAAGTTTGCATTGCTTTGTTCTTTTCCGTTTGGAGCATTTTATTATTTTCAGTTGTTAACTTTCGTGACCGGCTGCAGCCCATTACCCAGAGTCGACCGAACAAGATCTTGAGGGCCTGCCTGTAGCTGAAGCTGGCCGTGAGCCTACAGCCTGGGATCTAGTGAAGGTTCTAGTGGAGGAGAGCGGTGACCTTCACAACATCGCCGTGGAATTCTTCCAGTACATCTGGCCAGGGGTGGGTGAGCCACACACTATTGACGACCTATCGTTCGGGATCAAGCGCGAAATAGACGTGGTTGAGACCGGCAAGGAGTGGGTAACTCGCGGCGGTGTGGAGATGACACTAGCTTTGGTGAAATCCTAGTATCCGGGCGCGGATCTGGGCGCTCTTACCTACGGCTTTTGCACTGGAACCATCTATGAGGACCTCCGCCGCGACATTCCAGAAATCAGGTCATGCGGAGTCAAGATCGGTACTTACATGCAGTTGGATCATGACTTCAGCGACCCTTCAGAGCCAGAGTTATTCCACTGGGTTCAGGCCCCTCCAGGCGGTGTTGACGTTGCCTCCTCCAGCCATATGCCAGCAGCCGGTGCTGATGCTCCTTCTCCCAGCCAATCTCCTGCTCCCGATGTTGATATTCCTTCTACCTCTGCGGCGTCTCGGCCCTAAATCCCTGGGACGCCAGGCGTATTTGTCTTTATGAAAACTTGCTCGTCATTTTGTCTGTCCTTGGGGTGAATTGTTTGGTTTAAAACTTTGATCTGGCACGGAAGCTTCGCTTTCCGTTTATCTATTGAGTACTTACTTTTGCTTCAAGCTATATTTTCTTTGGCTTTTGTTTTTCTTGACGCTCTTGCCCTTTGTGTTTTTTGGTGTGGGTTCACGTTAGCGCGTCCATTTTGTGTAGTACCCGAGGTTCGGGCCGGCTGGATTAGCCAACCGGGTCGAAGCTCCTTTCTGCCTTGGAGTATTCTTGTGGGTGTGTGGGAGTGCGCCCAGTGGGTGTAGTCCCCGAGGTTCAGGCCAGCTGGAGTGGCCAACTAAGTCAAAGCTCTGTTCCGACTTGGAGTTTTCTTGTGGGTGCACGGGAGCGCGTCCACTAGATGTAGTCCCCGAGGTTCGGGCTGTCTGGAGTAGCCAGCTGGGTAGAAGCTATGTTCCGACTTGGAGTTTTCTTTTGGGTGCACGGGAGCGCGCCCACTGGGTGTAGTCCCCGAGGTTCAGGCCGGCTGGAGTAGCTAGTCGGGTCCAAGCTCATTTTTGCCTTCTTTCCTGCCAAGTTGCGGCTCGTGCAAAACAGAACATGATGTCGCTTGTGTTAGTTTCGCCACTGGTTTGTGCGTTCACAGTTATGATAAAATTCGAAAATGATGCCCTTTCAAACTAGGACGATAACTTATTCCTTTTCTCAGTGAGCATTGGCCTTTCGAGTTGTGTCCTTGCCAGCTGCGAGCCGGGTTGCAGTCTGCAGCCGGAACCGAAGGGGTAGCTAGGTTGGCGTACTGCACGATACTTCAGGTTATTATCACCATCTTAGATAGAGCAGGCGCAGCCAGATTGTCCAGGCGCCTTTGTCTTCTATTTAGGTCGTTTCTTGTAATGGCACTTCGGGCTTTTGCTCTTGTCGGGTCGACAACTGGCTTAGGGTCTGAATCCAGAACTGAAGAGTGGAACGTAGGTGTCGCGTACAATACTTAACCGTCTGGAGAAGTCGCAGGCGTAGCCGACGAGTTCTTGAGACTGCGGGAGCCGGATAGAAGACAAAAATAATGCGGAGTCCTCGAGGCTGTGCCGAGGCTCCTAAGCTAGTTCATTTATTATATGAAAGTAATATACATACACTTCTTTCTCAACTATAAAATGGACGGAGTAGGCTCGCGTTCCACGAGCATTCAGTTTCTTCATCGGAGCGATCAACCATATTCTTTGCCAGCTTCTGGGCGTCGATGAGGTAGTATGAGTCGTTGTGCAGCGCCCGGCTGATGATGAATGGCCCTTCCCAAGGTGGGGACAGCTTGTGCATTCCCTTCGTGCTCTGCACTAGCCGTAGCACTAGGTCGCCCTCGCGGAAGGAGGTAGGTCGGATCCGGCTGGCGTGGTAGCGACGCAGGTCTTGTTGGTAGATAGCTTATCTGGACAAGGCCAGCTCGCGTGCCTCTTCTAGCAAATCCACACTGTCCTCGCACGCTTCCTTGGCCTCTTGCTCCGTGTATATTATCTTGAGGGGTGCATCAAACTACATATCAGTGGGTAGGATTGCCTCTGCTCCATAGACGAGGAAGAACGGCGTGAAGTCGGTTGACCGGTTGGGGTGGTGCACAGGCTCCACAGTACGACTGGCAACTCTTCTATCCAGCACCCAGGGGACCTGACGAGTGGCTCGATCAACCTTGGTTTGATTATGGCTAGGACCAAACTGTTTGCATGTTCACATTGCCCGTTTGACTGAGGGTGTGCGACCGACAATAGGTCTAGGCGGATGCCCTTCTCTCCACAAAAGCGAGTGAAAACTCCCTTGGCGAAGTTGGTGATGTTGTCTGTGATGATGCTGTGAGGGTAGCCAAAGCGTATGATGATGTTCGTAAAAAACTTGATCACTGTTGCCCCATCCAACATCTTTATGGGTTTTGCCTCGATCCAGTTGGTGAATTTGTCCACCGCCACGAGCAAGTGTGTCATACCGGATTAGGCTGTCTTGAATGGTCCAAGCATGTTCAGCCCCCAGACTGCGAACAGCCAGGTGATCGGTATTGTCTTGAGTGTTGTAGACGACGTGTGCTTTAGTTGGCCGAAATTTTGGAAACCTTTGCATGCCTTGACCAGCTCCTTGGAATCCTTTAGCGATGTTGGCCAGTAGAAACCATGGCGAAGTGCCTTGGCTGCTATGCCCCTTGATGAAGCGTGATGGCCGTACTCGCCCTGGTGAGTGTTGACCAGAATCTTTACTCCTTCCTCTTGGCTTACATAGCGCTAATAGATGCCTCCAATGTTGCGTTTATACAGCTCGTTGTTGATGATGGTGTATGTGCTCGCCCTGAGTCTGACCTGCCGCGCTGCTACTTCCTCCTCTGGCAGCTCGCCTTTAGCCAGAAAGTCCATGAACGGCTTGGCCCAGTCGGGAGTTTCCCGGATGGTGTATACTGTTTGCATGATGAGCTTGATCTCCTCACGGACTGCCGGGTCTGGCATTTCAAGAGGCCTGTCGGGTGGAGACTCGATGGCGGCAGTCCCCGGATCGATCAGTCCGGACCCGACCGAGGCGATCCTCGGTGGCGCGATCCCAGGTGTGACGAGGCAGTCCCCGGGTGTGTGATACATCGGAAACGTATCTATAATTTTTGATGCTCCATGCTTGTTTTGTATCTACTTTCCTTTGCTTTGTCTATACTTTGAGGTGTTTTTATATCTTTTCTGGAACTAACCTATTAACAAGTTGCCATAGTGCCAGTTGCATGTTTTCTTCTGTTTTTGGTTCCAGAAAGGCAGAAAATCAATATTTTTGGAATTGGACGGGACAAAAGCCAAAGTCATTATTTTCCCGGAGCAACACGGAACCACGAAGCAGAGCCGGAGGGGGCCATACGGTGGCCCACCCCCTAGGCGCGTGCAAGCCCTGTATGTGCCCACAGGGGGTGTGCGCCCCCTGGACCCCCACCGACATTGATTCATGCACCTATAAGAAGCCTCCGACCCAAAAACCCTAGGGCATCCAGAAGAAATCCACGAAAACCTCTGTAGCGCCACCGCCACCGAAGGGGAGATTTAGGGGATAGAAAGTCTCTATTCTGGCACCTTGCCGGGACAGGGAAGTGCCCCCGGAGCCATCTCCATCGATTTCCATCGCCATCTTCATCAACATTGCTGATTCCCATGATGAGGAGGGAGTAGTTCTTCCTCAAGGCTAAGGGCTCTACCAGTATCTATGTGTTCATCTCTCTCTCTCTCTCTCTCTCTCTCTCTCTCTCTCTCTATGCATGGTCTTGTTGTGGTCATGAGATTTGTAATCAAGTATATCTACCTTGCTACTCAAGTGCTTCAATAGATCTCTGCTCTCCCCATGTGTGTGAAAGTGACAGCGTGCACGCCATGGTGGCACTTAGGTTTGAGTCTACATAAATACTCTTTGTGCTTTAATAGATCTATGCTTTTCCCCACGTGTGTGAAAGTGACAGCGTGCATACCGTGTGTGGCACTTTGGCTAGATTTAATATTTGTTATGAGTTATATTCGGAGTTTGATGTCTCTATGAAATTGTGGTGTTTGTTGGAACCATCTAGCACTCAAGGTGACAGTGTGGGGTTATCTAGATTGGGGAAGGCAGAATTTGAGGTGTGTTGTTATAGCCCTACCTTGGATTAGAGTGTCCAATAGGAGAGTAGTTAAGAGTAGTATCATGAAGAGAGGATATTTATATGAGAGAGTGTTCACTAGTGAAAGTATGATCCCTAGGCCTTGTTTCTAAACATTGAAACACCGTTTGCATCTAGATCTGTTGCATGTTTGCTTGCTTCCAGTCTTTACCTCACATTCAAGCTCCATCAAAGCTATTTTCTGGCACCATTACCACTTGTATTTCACTATCTCTTCTCCGAACTAGTGCACCTATACACCTGACAAGTGTATTGGGTGTGTTGGGGACACAAGAGACTTTTTGTATCTTGATTGCAGGGTTGCTTGAGAGGGAATACCTTTGACCACTTCCTTCCTGAGTTCGATAAACCTTGGGTAATCAACTTAAGGGAAACTTGTTGTTGTTCTACAAACCTGTACACTTGGAGGCCCAACAACTGTCCACAAGAATAGAAGTGTGTAGACATCAAGATCTTTTCTGGCGCCGTTGCCGGAGAGGTAAGGTAAAAGGTACTCACATCCTCCGGTGTGAGTTCTCGAAGTTATTTCCTCTAGATTCTGCAATTTGGTCTTTTTGTTTCTTGTTTTCACTAGTTAGGCTTAATGTAAAACAACAACAAAATTAGAGCTTTATAGTGTTTATCTTGAGTTAGGACATGAAGTGTTTGAAGAGAAAATTAAAAAACCTATGGAGCTTTATTTGCATGCTAATAGCAATGTTATTAGTATGAGTTTTTTGAACACCATTATTACTAATGGTATGGAAACTTCTAAGCTTGGGAAAGCTAGATTTTATGAAAATGATCTTTTTAGTTCCCCAGCTTTGGAAGATAGCTATTCTATTGCTCATGATGATACCAAACCTCCAATATATGATGATTACAATGATGAGTATGATATTTTCAGTCCACCTACTATTGAGGAGAAAATTAATTTTGATTACAATATGCCTCCTATATTTGATGACTATGGTGAAGACAATAATAGTGATAGCTATTTTGTTAAATTTGCTCCCACTACAATTAATAAGAATGGCTATACTTATGTGGAGAGTAATAATTATTTTATGCATGTGGCTCATGATAAGAATGTTTTATGTGATAGTTATATTGTTAATTTTTTCATGTTGCTACTGAAAGTTATTATGAGAGAGGGAAACATGGTTTTATGCATCTCAATAATATTAAGTTTCCCCTCTTTATGTTGAAAGTCTTGAAGTTGCACTTGTTTTGCTTTCCTATGCTTGGTGCTTTGTGCTTTCATGACTTGTTTCTTTACAAGACCCATATGCATAGGAAGTGGGTTAGACTTAAATGTGTTTTGAATTTGGTTCTTGATGCTCTCTTTTACTTCAATTCATATTTCCTATGTGAGCATCTTCTCAAACTATCAAGCCTAACTTAAAGGCGTTAAAGAAAAGTACTTGTTGGGAGATAACCCAAGAGTTTTCTTGAGTCTTGGAAGTTATTAATTCTATAATAACCTCTTCTTATCCTTTTTGTTTGCTTTTTGTGCCAAGAATGACCTCTAATGAGAGGGAAGTAAGATTTGGGGAGTTGCTGTCCCGAAACACATTTCTGTCCTCCACCAAGAAAATTCGTGAGGAGTCTCTGTAACTCAGATTGGGCTGAAAATTTACGAATAAATCCCCCAGTATGTTAGCTAACTTTCGTTAGTTTAATACTTTTTTATTTGATCAACGGAATATTTTCTAAAAATCAGTTTCTATTGATGGTCTGTTTTGACAGATTTCTGTCATTATTTGCATTTGCTTCTTATTGATTCCTTTTTGGGTTCTTTTTGGGAAATTGATCTTTTTGAAGGAGTTGCTACAGTAGCTTGTGTTTTTAGTGAAAAGTTTTGCTGTTCCAAAGCTAAAACCAAAGGTCTATTATCTTTTGAATACACTAATGTTGCTAATGAAGATTGTGTGAAGTTTTGTATGAAGGAAAATTTTCAGGTGTAGAGGAAGAATGATGTAATGAGATGAAGAATGGAAAAAAGATCAAGATTGCGGATTCCACCCCGTGTCACCCCAAGAAATATTCAAGAGGTACAAGCGTCAAAGCTTGGGGATGCCCAAGGCATCCCCTTCTTCATCAATAAAAATCTCAGGTCTTTCTAGACACTTCGTTTTTATTGTTTCATGCACAGTTGTGTTGTTCTTGGAGCATCTTAGTTTTTGTTTTTGGTTTTTGTTTGCTTAGTTTGCTTGAATAAAGTTGTTTGATAACAACACACCTTTTTGGAGAGAGACACACTCTGTTTTCTTTACCTAGAACACTCTAGTTTTTATTCTTATTGTTCTGTGAGTGTTCTCTTTTGCTAGCATTGTGTTTAGCCTTAGTTTTCTTAATATTTCAGCTTAGAACTTTTTAGTTCTTCTTTGTTGATTTGTGAGACAAGCTCACTGATCTTTATTGATTATTATCTTTGTGTTTCAAATAAGTTGATTGGTGTTGGAAAAGAGTAGGAGGTTTCATGCTTATAGTGGTACAAAGAGGAGCTTGCATTGACTGTGACTTAGACTTTAGCATGACATGCTAGATATTTTTTTGGCCATATGCTTAGTGATTATTGTTGTAGCATGACTTGTTCCAAACAATTAGGATTGCTTAATGTGCCTTGAAAGAATCATGCGTTGTTTTAGCATACAAAAGCATAGTATTGCGGTATTCTCCTTTGATGCTTTGTTTGGGTTGACTTGGCACATGCTCATACCATGTTATGACTATGAAAAGTCACCATAGCCTATATGATCATTTAGTCCTTGACTTGTAGTACCACTCTATGCTTTGATTAGTAATGTTTTGTTGCTCTACATGATTATCGCCATTATTGCTCTCTTAGTTGGTTGCTCCTGGTCTTTTGCTAGCCTCCACTTGTATGAGTAAGCTCTACTCATGCTTCCAACTCCCAAGAAACCAAGTTATTCCAAAGTGTCCACTATAAAATCCTATGCATGGTGTGTTACACCATTCCAAGTATATTCTTGTTTTCAGCTATCTTCCAATTAAAAATTATTTTGTTATGTGGAAACTTAGTGATTAAAGCCCTCACAAACTTGATGGCACACTTTATATTCTTTGCCCCTAATAAACTTGAACCATTGTGTCATCTATGTTGTATATGCTTGCACTTATACGTTGGAATTAGCAGAATCGTGCTGCCACGGGGAACGTTTTCAACATTGCACTTGTACTTTGTACTCAGTTGATATCCTGCTCTTTTGTCTATGGATGTCACGGGTGTGAAATAAAGAGGGAACTTGTAAGTCCATGGAGTTTGTATACTATGTGTTAGAGAAACGCATGGGCCGCTAGCCTAAGCCATGCCTAATCATGGTGGAAACTTGCAGCATCACCATAGTGACATCTATGAAGCATTCTTCTTATAAAAAAGAGACACATTGAAAAAAGAGTAAAGAGAGAAAAAATCACCATATTCCCATGGTAAATAAGAACAATGCTGAGATGCTCATTGTCTGCTTGCCTTGTCATTTTGGTTATGGGATAGCTCCTGTACCATGTGCAAGGGGTACCTCGTTGGCGGTTCTCTATGATATGCAAATACTTACAATGACAAAAACTTACAGGTGACTGAAGTTGAGTAGCATGAGGTGTGGCCCTCGTATTCAAGGGACTTGAGATTGATAACTTATACTTTGTTAAGCATATACTCCATCTTTGTTCACTTTAACCTTAATCACTTCAAGATGCTTATGATAGGGGCAATGACGGCTGAAAGCTAACAAGTACCATAATTTTTGGAAGCTCTTTTTGAAAATTGAAATCCTTGCTTCCTTTATAAAAGGTCTTTCTTCCACCAATATTGAGTCTCCACCTTCTACCTTTAGGCACCATTAAGAGAGCATAGTTGCCATTCTATGTGCAGTGTCCCAAAACTTATTGATTGATGCATATTGTGATATTACTTGTTCTTTTGCTACTTGTTTCTAGTTACCCTTATGAACTTTGAAGGTTTCCTATGCACCTATTTGCTACTCTATGAGGGACAAGCTGATTGCCACTATGCTATATTTATGTATGTGAAACAAACAAGCATTTTTTAATGCATGTTATTCATGATATTTGTTTGTAACTTGTCATGTTGCATGCATAGTTACTATGTCCTATTGTTAGAACTCCATCTTTCATGCACATGTTTAGAGTTATTTGATCCCAGCTTTCAATGCTTGCAAATGGTTTGATCTTTATTGTGAGGGTGCATGTCACCTCAAAAATTATTCTTTTTATCACTTACCTACTCGAGGACGAGCAGGAGTTAAGCTTGGGGATGCTTGATATGTCGGAAACGTATCTATAATTTTTGATGCTCCATGCTTGTTTTGTATCTACTTTACTTTGCTTTGTCTATACTTTGAGGTGTTTTTATATATTTTTTGGAACTAAACTATTAACAAGTTGCCATAGTGTCAATTGCATGTTTTCTTCTTTTTTGGTTCCAGAAAGGCAGAAAATCAATATTCTTGGAATTGGACGGACAAAATCCAAAGTCATTATTTTTCCCGGAGCAAAACGGAACCACGAAGCAGAGCCGGAGGGGGGCCACAGGGTGGCCGCACCCTCCTAGGCGCGGGCAAGCCCTAGAGGCGCCCACAGGGGGTGTGGGCCCCCTGGACCCCCACTGACCTTGATTACTGCACCTATAAGAAGCCTCCGACCTAAAAACACTAGGTCATCTAGAAGAACCTCTATAGCGTTGCCGCCGCCACCGAAGGGGAGATTCGGGGGACAGAAATTCTCTGTTCCGGCACCTTGCCGGGACGGGGAAGTGCCCCCGGAGCCATATCCATCGATCTCCATCGCCATCTTCATCACCATTGCTGATTCCCATGATAAGGAGGGAGTATTTCTTCCTCAGGGCTAAGGGCTCTACCGGTAGCTATGTGTTCATCTCTCTCTATGCATGATCTTGTTGTGGTCATGAGCTTTGTAATCAAGTAGATCTACCTTGCTACTCAAGTGCTTCAGTAGATCTCTGCTCTCCCCATGTATATGAAAGTGACAGCGTGCACGCCATGGTGGCACTTAGGTTTGAGTCTACATAAATACTCTTTGTGCTTTAATAGATCTATGCTTTTCTCCACATGTGTGAAAGTGACAGCGTGCATACCGTGTGTGGCACTTTGTCTAGATTTAATATTTGTTATCGGTTATGTTTGGAGTTGTATGTCTCTATGAAATTGTGGTGTTTGTTGGAACCATCTAGCGCTTAAGGTGACAGTGTGGGGTTATCTAGATTGGGGAAGGCAGACTTTGAGGTGTGCTGTTATAGCCCTACCTTGGATTAGAGTGTCCAACCGGAGAGTAGTTAAGAGTAGTATTATGAAGAGAGGATATTTATATGAGAGAGTGTTCACTAGTGAAAGTATGATCCCTGGGCCTTATTTCTAAACATTGAAAAACCGTTTGCATCTAGATCTGTTGCATGTTTTCTTGCTTCTAGTCTTTACCTCACCGCCAAGCTCCATAAAAGCTATTTTCTGGCACCATTGCCACTTTTATTTCATTATCTCTTCGCCGAACTAGTTCACCTATACATCTGAAAAGTGTATTGGGTGTGTTGGGGACACAAGAGATTTCTTGTATCTTGATTGCATGATTGCTTGAGAGGGAATACCTTTGACCACTTCCTCCCTGAGTTCGATAAATCTTGGGTAGTCCACTTAAGGGAAACTTGCTGCTGTTCTACAAACCTCTGCACTTGGAGGCCCAACAACTGTCTACAAGAATAGAAGTACGTAGACATCAGTGTGGCGTGGCAGTCCCCGGGCGTGACGCACTGGCGATCCCTGGGTCCGCGTCCAACACTATGGAGTTGGAATCTGGAGATGGAATGATGGACGACTTGCGCAGGTGCTCGAGGGAGACTTCAGGCGGTATAGCTTGTCTTGTTGAGCCGACTCGGTCCAGGGCGTCGGCGGCTTCGTTGTTAGCTCTAGGGACATGGTAGAACTCGCATCCTTCGAAGCAAGCGCAGAGCTGCTGGACGAAGAAGCGGTATAGGGCCATGTTGGCGTCCCTTGCATCCCATTATCCTGAGACTTGCTGTACCACCAGGTCCGAGTCGCCGAAGCACAGTATCCTCTGGATGCCTATCTCCTTGGCCATCTTGAGTCCGTGAATGAGCGCATCATACTCGGCGACGTTATTCGATGCCTTGAAGTGGATTTGTAGCACGTACTCCAGTCGGTCGCCCTTGGGGGAGGTGATGACGATGCCGGCTCCGAGCCCGCCGTGCATCTTGGAGCCATCGAAGTGTCGCTTCCAATGCATGGAGTCGGGAATCGGTGGCATGTATTGTGTTTTCGCCCAATCGACAATGAAGTCAGCCAGTGCTTGGGATTTGATTGCCGTTCTTGGCTCGTACTAGATGTTGTGCGCGACGAGCTCTATGGCCCACTTTACAACACGACTGATGGCGTCCTTGTTGCCGAATGATATCTGCTAGTGGGGATAGCACCACCACCCGGATGGAATGCTCTTAGAAGTAGTGCTTGAGTTTCTTGGCGGCCATGTACACGTCGTACACCAGCTTCTGGTAGTGGGGGTAGTTATGTTTGGAGAGCGATAGTACCTCACTCAGGTAGTATACGGGGCACTGGACCGGCTGGGCCTTCCCTTCTTCTAGCCTTTCCACCACGAGTACAACATTGACGACCCGGTTGGTGGTCGCGATGTACTTCAACATTGGCTCCTTTGTAGCCGGGTCCGCCAAGATTGGCGGGGAGGTGAGCATGCACTTGAGGTCACTAAATGCTTCGTCTGCCTGGGGGGTCCAGACAAACATGTCCATCTTTTTCATGAGTTGATGCAAGGGCAATGCTTTCTCGCCCAGCCGGCTGGCGAACCAACTGAGAGAGGCCAAGCATCCGGTAAACTTCTGCATGTCGCGCAAGTTCTGCGGTAGCTCCATGCTCTCAATCGCTCCTATTTTCTCTGGGTTCGCCTCGATTCCCCGTTTTGAGACGAAAAAACCGAGGAGCTTGCCAGCTGGGACGCCGAAGACACATTTCTCCGGGTTGAGCTTGATCTAGAAGTGGCGGAGGTTGTCGAATATTTACTTCAGGTCCTCGAGCAGCATGCGGTGCTCTTTGGTCTTGATGACGATGTCGTCGACATAGGTGTGTATGTTTTTACCAATTTGCGTTTTTAGGCATTTCTTCATGTAGCGCTGGTAGGTTGCTCCTGCGTTTTTCAAACCAAAAGGCATGGTGGTATAGTAGTAAGCCCCATACGGGGTTATGAATGATGTCTTTATTTGATCGTTTACATTGAGCTTGATCTGGTGATAGCCTGAGTAGGCGTCCAGAAAAGACAACAACTCACATCCGGTCGTGGAGTCGATGACCTAATCTATCCGCGGCAGGGCGAAAGGATCTTTGGGGCAGGCCTTGTTAAGGCTGGTGTAGTCCATGCACATGCGCCATGTCTTGTTCTTATTTAACACCAGCACCGGGTTGACCAACCATTTCAGGTGGAAAACTTCCATGATGAAGCCGGCTGCGAGCAACCGTGTGATCTCCTCACCAATGGTTCTTTTTTTCTTCTGCGAAGCGTCGTAATGACTGTTTGACCGACTTCGCATCTGGTCTAACATGAAGAGAGTGTTCGGCGAGTTCCCTCGGGACACCTAGAATGTCTTTGGTGTACCATGCAAAATTGTCCCGATTCTCACAGAGGAAGTCGATGAGCGCGCTTTTCTATTTGCTGTTCAGGCCGTCTCCGACAAGGACAAACTTTCTTGGGTCAGCCTCGTTCAGAAAGATCTTCTTCGTGCCCTTGGATGGCTTGAACTGTGATTCGCCGGCTGGCTTGGGCTCTCCAGCCGGCATGTCCGCCTGCAGGGCTGACACATTCTGCATTATGATGTGCTTTTATTCTGCGATGATCATGGCCTCGTCTATCTTGGAGCCATCTGTGGTGCATCCGATTGATCGCTTATAGCAACCATCGATGGTGATCACTCCTCTTGGACCCGGCAGCTTCATTTTGAGGTACGCGTAATGCGGCATAGCCATGAACTTGGTAAGAGCTAGGCGCCCGAGTATGGCATGGTAGGCGCTGGAAAGGTTGACCACTTCGAACCAGATCGACTCACGACAGAAGTTGTTCTCGGTGCCAAAGATGACGTCCAGCCGGATCTTGCCGATTGGCGAGTGTGACGGACCCGGGAATGCCCCATGGAAAGAGGTGCTTGAGGGCTGGAGTTGAGACTCGTTGATTTCGAGCCACTCGAGGCTACCACGGTACAGGAGGTTGATGTTGTTGCTTCCGTCGATGAGGAAACGAGATAAGCGGCATGAGTGCTTCTTAGAGATGATGATGGGGTTCAGAACTAGTGCATAGCTGCCATGGTTTGGCAACACAGCTGGCTGGTCTTGCTTGCTCCAGGTGATTACCTGCTTGGACCAATGCAGGTATTGGGGGATGGGGAAACGATAGTGTTCACCTCCGCCTCACGCCTTCTCTTGATGTTCTTGGTTTCTGGCTTGACGAGGTAGATGTGATAGTTGCCTACTTGGCGCGGATAGCCATATTCGTCATCTTCTCGGCGGTTGTGTCGCTCTCTATTGTCCGGCGGGCCTCTGGCTGGAGGTGGAGGTGGAGGTGGGAGACCGCCGGCTTCGGCCATATTTTTCGTCCAGCTGAACTGGTGTGTCGTATGGTTCGCAGGCTTGCTGTCGCCACTGTGGAACTTGCACGGCCCATAGAGCATGGACTCCATGGTGTACTTGGGCCACGGTGGCATGTAGTCCGGTCTCTGTCTCCGGCTTCCGCCTGCAGTCGGGTCCTCATGCACTACTGCTACTTGCTTAGTGCCGTACCGGTTGTCCGTCTGGTCATCTTTTGTTTTGCCGTGGTGGTTGTCGTGGCCGTGACGCCTGGAGTGGTGCTCGCCTGGCTGGCGACGCTCTGCCTGCTCGTCCGCCATGATCTGGCCTTAGTAGTCCACCATGATGGGCTTCTTCATGGCTGCGTCGGCGGTGGCGTACTTGTCCGCAATAGCCATGACCTGAGCCATGGTTTGGGGATCTGCCTGACTGAGTTTGTGCTTTAGCGTGGTGCCATCTTGGCAGCCGTTGGAGAAGAAGTCAATTGCCTGATGCTCGCACACTCCCTCGCACGAGTTATGCATGCTGGTCCATAATGTGAGATAGGCGCGGTCAGATTCATCTTTGCCTTGAATGCAAAGGGCGATCTCGCGATGCCGACCCGGTTGTCTGGACGTCCCAGTGAAGGTGCAGATGAACGCTTCTTCAAAGTCCAGCCAGGCATTGATACTGTTGTCGGGAAGGCTGTTGAGCCATGTTCTTGCCGAGTCGACGAGCATGAGGGGGACATAGCGGATGGCTAAATGGAGGTTACCGTTCGTGATGCCCATGGTGTAACACCCTCAGAATCGGCCCTATGCAAGTTTCAGCGATTCCCGCCAAACCCGCATAGAAACGATTCGAAGGTGCCCACCAGGCACTTTCGTGCGGGTGGAAAACGAAGTAATACCATTACACAATAGTCCACGATGGAACCCACAGAACAGATATATACAACAGCGACTAAAAGAGTCAGGAATACGGATATACAATACAAAGATCTGAATCACCTTGAAAATGATACAGCGTCCGACTACGGACAAGATGCAAATGGGGCTAAGAGCCCTGAAGAATAACCAATGGCGTCCATAACCCTGCCCAGGCCAAGCCGGAAGGGTAACCCTGCTAACGACGTCGATCTCAAAACCTGCTTAAATAAAAGGGGTGCCGACAAAGGGCAAAGGAAAAAGAGAGCGGTCAAGATCGAGGCCAAGACACGGCGAGGCTAGAATTCGGCGGTCCTCGCCTACATAGGTATGGTGGACTGAAGCGGCAGCGCAACATGCACTAAACAACCTATAGAGACTCAATATAACTGGCGACTATCAGATAGAGATAAGAAAGACCTATTCGGATCCAACCTTTAACTATCACCAAGCATACCCATCCTGGAATTTCCCCCTCGATACCAAACGAGGAAGTCAACCGAGGAACTCACACAGTTGGCAGTTTTATTCGTTCCATTATAGTTGCGGCAATTACTAGTGTCAGGTATAGATAGTCATCCTGATATAATAAGCAGTGGGCACTTTTAGTTAACCATTCTGTTGTAGTTGCAACACTTACTAGTCAGATACAATTAGCATGAGATATCCCCAAACCCAGCAGTTGTTGGTACTTTTATTTAGCCATTCTGTTGTAGTGGAGCTGATTACTAGTCATATCGGATACAATTCAAATTATAACAGTAAACTTTAGTTATAGTTGTCTATAATCGAGAACTGTGCTCCAAGTCGTCCATAACCGCGGACACGGCTTCTCGAAAAGATTTAACCCTACAGGGATGCACCAAAGTTCCCACACGCACCTACACCCCTGTTGTCAGATCAGGTAGGTACAAGATCACAAAACATACACCCAACGGTATGTCGACGGGGTTTCGGACACGACGTTTCCCAGACCCAAAGCAAGCACGGGGGGCCACCCCACTAAGCTACCCGCAACGAAGTCGGCCGGTCTTCGAGACGGACTGGGTTTGTGTAGACGGTCAAACGATCTGGGAACCCGAAAGTGTGGCTTGTCGACAAATAAAACGTGTCACGGTCCTAAGCAGACAGTGCTCCTCGCACAATCGTAATAAAGAAGAAAAGCATGGCATAAGTACAGGATAGTAATAAAGCCCCAAACTACTTGTGGCCCCAAGACAGACTTGGAATCGGTACTAAATCGATGGGGGTGCCCATACACCCCACCTGTGGTTAGCGCGCTCGATCTCGGAACAGGTGTCAAGAACTCGGGGTCCTACGGGACACAAGTGGACGGTTAACAACCAAATAACATCTATTGCCCACCTGTGCCTCTGCATTTACCTACTTTCAATTTTAGTTATTAAACATTAATTAAAGCCATGATCATATCCAACATTAAACATACGGCAATACTCCAACAACTGTGGTACTTGACGACACGCAACAGCACTTGAGAAAGCGACTACGACGCGCAGGTCCAACTATCTACCAAACAACAGGTAATAGGATGTGTCCAAGGCAATATAAGGCTGCAAGGGATGTTCCGGGTACGAAAACTAGAGCATCGCAACACAGATAGCAATAGATCAACAGGAGGGAATAAATACTATAAAAGTAAGATAGGTAGAAAGGGGGAGGTGCTCGCCTAAAAACATTGCCGAAGGTTCAACCGAAGATCGGGTCGACACTCGCATCAACTCATCGGCCTAATCCGTGAAGAAGCAAAGCACTAGAAGAAACACCAGATGGACTATTTAATACTACGGTAGAAAATCGGGCATGATGCATGTATGATGTATGGCATGGCAAAGATGCGATGCAATTAGGCATATTAAGCGGAACCAGGGTCCCGACAATTAATTAGATGGTTCATGTTATTTAGATACCCACAATTTAAATGTTGTCTTAACAAGACAAAAGATAGCACCAGTTCGCTACACCAATTTAAATGGGGCCAATATAAGACTAGATTTGCCCGCATATGGGCCCCATATTTAATTATATGGTGAAATGGCATAAGGCCCCCAAACCACATGACAATATGTATGCAAGCATGGCAATTTTATATGCACAAGTAATATTATTTATAAAATATAGGTCACGGAAAAGAGGGTCACACTTTGGGGTTCGGCGAACTTGGGCTCCGAGGGGTTCGGGGTTGGTCTCATGGTTCAGGGTTCGATGGGATCGGTCTCGGCGGGATCGTTCTTGGATAACAGAGTAGATCTTGGCGTTCCGCGAAGAAGGACTTGGTTCGGCGTCGGGGCACAACGGATCCGCCCTGGTCGGTGCCGATCTTGTCGTCACGAAGATCTTGTCGGGCCCTCGTATCGGGTCGGTCTTGACGTTCGGGAAGAAGAACATGGCGTGCGACGTCGTCGGCATCGGTGCGGGAAGGAGGTCTTGTCGTGCCGTGTCGGTGATCTTGGCGTCCGGGTTCTCGGCGAACTTGGCGTCCGGGAAGGGGTACTTGTCACACCGGGATTCGGTCTTCGGATCAGCCTTCGGGATCAGCCTCGACAGCGAACTTGGTTCTGATGTTGGAATCTCTAGATCATCGGGTCTAGTCTTCGGTCATCGAATCCCATCACCATAACTCCACTTCACCGCCAGATCAACAGAAGCAGTACATCAAAACCAACAAGCCTCAAGCGCCTGCACACGGATGGGCAGGACGCGATGGAGGAGCTCGCAAAAGCGAAAAATCCTTCCTAACTGGACCGGCGAGAGGGAGGTCGATGGCATCGCTAGGAGACGAAGCGAGCCGGCGGTTTCGGGAGGGCTCGGGAAGGAGCCCGACGCAGACGGCCCGGGCACCCACTGGCGGTGGAGCTTTCCCTGTGGGCGGACGGATGGGGAGAGGGACAGGCGTGGCCCGAGAGAGAGGTGGCAGCGTGAGGGACGGCGCTGCCTAACAAGGAGGCGGGTGGACGGCATGCATGTAACCAGGCGACCGGAGACGAGGCCGGCGAATCATGGCAACGCTGCAGGCAGTGGAAGCGAAACATGAGGGCCGACCTGGGCGCGAAGGCGCAGGGAGGGGAGGCCGGGAGGGAGAAGTGGTGGGGCTGGAGGGAGGAGGGTGGACTGGCGGTTCGCTGGAGGCGGCCGGAGGAGCTCTATGGGGAGGCGCTGGGCGCGGGAGGATGGGACGAGCCAGGGGTCGAGGCGGAGAGAGGAGGGAGGGCGGGCGCTGAGCTCGGCTGTGCGGCAACACGGGCTGGGCCTGAGGAGGAGATTTTGGCGGGCGGTAGGTTGGGAGCGATGGAGGTGGTCACCGGCGTCGGAGCGGCTGCGAGGAGAGACGGTGGAGGCTAGGAGGTGGGTCGGGGGCGCGAGGTCCGCACGGCAGTGCTTGCCTGCAGCAGGAGGAGGGAGGGCGCCCGACCACGGCGGAGGCGAGGTCGCGGCCTGGGGGGCGAGCGGGTCTTGGGCGCCGGCGGCGCTGGGGCTTCGCGAGGGGATGAAGCGGGGCTCGGGGAGAGAGAGAGAGAGGTGGGCCAGGGCACCGCGGCAGGTGGGTGGGACCGGCAGGTGGCGTGTGGTTGGTGGGTGTTGCGTGCGTGCTCTGCGCGGCGCCTGTGTGTGTGTGTGGAGCGTGTGCACTGGGTGTGTCTGTGTGGGGTGAGGAGTAGGGTAGGCGGGGATTCTAGGGTTTGGTCTAGATATCTAGGGTTAGGGTTTTATATATGGGGTAGTAGGTGGTCTGTCTAGTTGGGCCTTTGGGCCTAACTGGATGGACTGCCTTCCCCTAACAAAATATTTATATTGTTTTTTTTTTTAATAAAACATTTGCAAAAAAGGTTTTAGACAAATAAAAGATCCGAACGGATTAGGGTTTCGATTTGCACAAAGAGGGGAAATCTCTAGGAGACAAAATAGGCTTTTGGGAAATTGTTTTAGACAAATAAATGCATGATGATGTCATGATGATGCACAAAGTATAAACAACAGCGATTTCCTAGTAGTGGTTTTACCCGGGGTGCTACACATGGCGGTGGTGTATTCCACCAGCCAATCCTCCAGCTTGACAGTGCCATTGTATTTTGGCGTGTCCCTTGGGAGCGAAAATCCCTTTGGAAACGGCTCGTTCCGGATGCGTGGGCCAAAACATTTCAGGCCAGCCGGAATTTCTTCTTCCAGCGTGCGCGACTGTACCAGGAGGTCGATGCGCTTGCGCGCATCAGCCGGCTCGTGGGGGCCGAGACATTGATATGTCGTAAACGTATCTATAATTTTTTATGCTACATGCTTGTTTAGTATCAACTTTGCTATGTTTTTTCTAGACTTTGAGGTATTTTTATACATTTTCTGGGACTAACCTATTAACAAGATGCCACAGTGCTAGTTGCCTATTTTCTGTTGTTTTTGGTTTCAGAAAAGCTAGTAAGTAAATATTCTTGGATTTGGACGGGACAAAACCCAAAGTCAATATTTTACCAGAGAGAAGACGGAGTTAAAAGGGCAGCCGAAGTGGGGCCACGAGGTGGCCACACCTAGGGCTGGCGCGGCCAGGCACGCCGCCACCAGGTGTGGGCCCCTCGGGCACCCACCAACATTGCCCCTTCGCCTATAAAGTCACCCTGATGCAGAAACCCTAAGGACCCGATCAAATCTCCACGAAACAGTCTGTAGTCTCCAACACCATCGTCCCTAGATCGAGGGGATCTGAAGCTCTTCCCGGCACCCTGTCGGAGGAGAGAGATCATCTCGGAGGCCTTCCTCATCACCATGCCAGCCTCTGTTATGATGCGTGAGTAGTTCACCCTTGGACTATGGGTCCATACAGTAGCTAGATGGTTGTTTCTCCTCCTTTGTGCTATCATGTTTAGATCTTGTGAGCTCCATTCATGATCAAGATCATCTATTTGTAATCATACATGTTGTGTTTGCGGGGATCCGATGGATATTGAGATACTATATCAGATTGATTATTGATTCTATCGTGTTTGTGTTATTTGTGATCTTGCATGCCCTCCGTTGCTAGTAGCTATCTTGGCCAAGTAGATGCTTGTGACTCCAAGAGGGAGTATTTATGCTCGATAGTTGTGAGACTCTAGCGCATGGCTCAATAGGATTGATAGGAAACACATACCAACAGGTTGCAACTTCTTTTCCGAAAGCTCATTCGAAAAGAACTCTAAGGTTAAGCATGCTTGGCCTAGAGCAATTCTAGGATGGGTGACCGACCGGGAAGTGGGTACCGGGTGCGCATGAGTGAGGACAAAGTGCGCAGAAAAGACTAGTGTTGGTCTGTGGGGTTAGTCTAGAGATCCTATTGAGCTGCCAGAAGTGACAGCCGTCGGTCCGGAGTGACCGGGGGTGTTACAATAGTAGGTTCATGCCTCTAGTAATCTGGGGAAGTGACAAAATTTTCTAAGGTTGTAGCGTGTTGTTGCTACTAGGGAGAAAACAACAATCTTTTGTTCATGGAACAATTGTATTGTTTACTTTACACACATTGCTTAATGCAATTATCTGTTGCTTGTAACTTAATACTGGAAGGGGTTCGGATGATAACCTGAAGGTGGATTATTATTCATAGATGCAGTTGGATTACGGTCTATGTATATTGTTGTAATTCCCAATCAAATCTCATAGGAGTCATGATGTCTAGTATATGCATTGTTATGCTTTCTGTCAATTGCCCCACTGTAATTTGTTCACTCAGCATGTTATCTATGTTAAGGAGAACACCTCTAGTAAACTGTGGACCCCGGTCCAATCTTTATCATTGATACATCATATACTATTACAGTTTACTTTCTACAAGCAACTACTATCTTCCACACTATACGTTTAATCCTTTGTTTTCAACAAACATGTGAGATTGACAACCTCACTGTACGTTGGGGCAAAGTTTTGAGTTTGTGTTGCGCAGGTTCCAAGTTGTTAGCAACACCTTGGAGTTATTTCCTTCCTTCTACTGGTTTGATAACCTTGGTTTCATAACTAAGGGAAAACTTATTGCTGTGCTCTTCACACCTTCCTCTTGGGGTATCCCAACGAAGCTCTACAATGAACTGAGCCACATCAGACGTCCGGTCAGGCGTGACACAGGCGGATCTTGGTTTCCGCCAGCTCCTTATTCTGGCGCGCGAGCTTTCTTTCCTTGGTCGGTTCCTCCAATCGGCGCACGGCTAGAGCTGGTGACGGCGGCATCGCGGTTGCGATGACCACGATTGTCGGATCCGCCACACGGGCGGCTGTTTTGCCTAGTGCCGTCTAGCGAAGATGTCTGCTGGTGTTTGCTTCCTCCAGGTGTCGCCTGGTCCGCGCCTCGGCGAGGGACCATGTCCCGGGTGTTGCCCCCTTGGCTGGAAGAACCTTCGGATTGTTGCTTGTTGGAGGTCGTGACGAGGAGCTGGACGCGCTCTTGCTGGCGACAAAGTTCTTCCCCCTCAATGTGCCTCATTTCCGCGGTCGTCGCCTTCGTTTCCCTCATGTTCTTGGCGGGTGTGTTGTAGATGGGCTGGGCCACGCCGGCGCGTGAGTCTGCAGCGCGGTCTAGATCTTATCCGAGGTCACGCCCTCGATGCTAGATTTGCTTGAAGAAGTCATGGGCAGCGTTGTACTCGTGCACAGTCGCATTCAGCTGGCGCTGGTTAGCAGCGACCTTGGTGGACTCCTCTAGGAGTTTCTGGTGCGTGGCTTCGAGCGCGGCCACGACGTCCGTCGGGTCTGCCTCGATGACGACAGGGGCGCGGAGGTGTTGGATGGAGGCGGTGAGCGGATCTTGCTCCTTCTCGAGCGCGGAGCCCTCTCCTCCTGCTCGGCGCTCCTATGGCGGGCGGTGACTTTGATGCAGCCGTTTGACGTGGCGACACCGCGAGCGACATGGTCGAGGGGCACGCCGGAGACGGTGTCGACCTTGCTGGGAAAGGCCTCGGCGATGGTGGCGACGTAGACTCGGTGGTCTCCGAAGTGCGGTATGGAGCCGTCGACGGGGAACGTGTCCCCGGTGAGGCACGCGGCATTGTCGACAACGCAGTCGAAAGCGCCGAGCGTGAGGACGAGGACGGAGTCCACGCACTCACCGGCGACACGCGGAAGTCCCGTGCGAAAGATGATCCCAGCCGAAGCGTTGTGCCCCAAGGTGGGCGCCAACTGTCGTGGTGTGGAACACGGCAGTGCCATCAGGGATGGCTTAAGAGGGACACTTAGGATGCAATCAGTGGCTCACTCAACGGGTCAGGCACGATGAACTGCAGACACATTGACGTACCCAGGTTCGTGGCCCTCTCGGCAAGGTAACACCCCTACTCCTGCAAGATCTACTATATGGGGGGTGAGTGCCCAATACAAGTGCTCCTTGAGTTGTTTCCTTAGCAACTATCGAGGGCTAGAGGAAGAAGATGAACTAGAGGAAAAACTCCACCAAGTGTTGTCTCTACCTAGAACCCTTATATACTGGTCGGGAGAGGTAGGTTACAATGTGGGATCTAGGGTTTACTGTTTGGATATGGGTTTACAGGGCGGGCCGACTGCAGGGCCCCCAGTCGGTGGACCAGGACCCAGTCAGCCTCCAGTACATCGATGGACGGCACTACAGTAACTCCGCGCCCTCCTTTTAGCGTCACCCATCTCTTTAGTGGTCACTCGGTATTCCTTTGGGCATCACCCCTTGCTTTAACGGTCACCTGGGCTTCTTTGGCGGTCAGCCGACCGCTTTTATTTATCTTTGTATGGTACAGCCGATCAGGGCGGCGCGCCAGCCTGTTTGTGATGAGAGGCGCCAAAGGCGTACCCCGCAAGGAGCGTATCCCCTCGGTGCTCTCCATCGAATTTGAGGCCACCGGGTTGGAGTGGCCACCCAGCCGGTTCTTCTGGCTACCCGGCAAGACGGGCCAGCCGGGAAAGCTTTAAGCCCAGCCGGGTGGGACTAGCCAACCGGCTAGAGTTCTTCTGCTTGAGGGCCAAACGGCCATTATCTTCTGGAGCCGGCCTGCTTAGGCCTGGCTCGCCCCATCCGGGGGTTATCCCCCGACAGCGCTCATGGACCTGGAGACGCTCAAGTTCACTGGTGAAGTGATCCATAGCCCCAGCGTCCATAACCTAGGGCTGGTTGTCGGAGGAGCTAATGGAGGTCGCGTTACCGGAGCGTGTGTTGAAGTCCTGGTTGAAGCGATTGCAATAGTCGTATGCCTCATGACCCCGGTACATACAAATCTGGCACCTTGGGCATTGGTTATTGCGGTTATTGCCACCACCAGCATTGCCGCTGTTACCACCTCCTTGGAAACCGTTGCCTACGTAGCTGGTGTTGCGACCGTCGTAGCCGCCCTGGTTGCCGCTGTTGCCGCCTTGGTGGCCCAGCCCGGGATGGCCGTTGCCGCCAGCGGGGCGTCCCCCACTGTAGGGAGTAGGGTAGAACTCCTGAGACAGCGTCCTTGCACCGTTTCCGTATGGACCCGGCCGAGCCACGGCATTCGTGAGGTCGACCACCCCTCCGCCAAACTCTGCTGGGCCTGTAGCGCTTCAAACAAGAGCACGAGCGAGTAGAAGGCGAAGTAGGTCATGGCGACGTTGCTTACGGAGAGGGGGGCGACGATGGAGTCGTACGCCTATCCAAGCCCGGTGAGGATGTAGTCAACGAGCTCGTCATCACTGGTAGGGGTGCCGACGGTTGCCATGATGTCGGTGAGGCCCTTCATCTTGCGCATATACTCTGCCGCGGATAGCTCCTCCTTCCTCGGCGACTGCAGTTGCCGCCGGATGTGGCGTACACTTGCACGACTTTGCACGCCAAACATGGTGGAGACCGCCGTCCACACAGCCTGAGCCGTCTTCCAACCGATGAGCTGGCATGCGATATCTTCGTCCATCGACGAGAGGAGAAGGCCGACGAACTTCTGGTCTTGAGTCCACCGGCGGGCATACTCGGGGTTGGAGACCGTCACTACGGCATCGCCGGTGCCCTGGGTAAGGGTCCTAGTCAGAGCCGTTGTAGTGCCATCGAGATGGCCATGGAGTCCGTCACCGTCGAGGATGGGGACGGCGATCCCTGTCCACAACATGTAGTTGCTACGGCCGAGGCGCATAGAGATTGCTGGGAGATCGGCGGCCGCCGGGACCGATGCTCCAGCCACGGAGACGATCGGCCTGATTAGGTTAAAAACCTGCAGGGCATAGGATGTCATCGTCCATGCGGTAGTGATCACATCGAGGAAAAGAGCGGCACGGGGGAGATCGCGGTGACGCGAGGGAGAGGGATCTCGGCGGTGGGAGCGGAAGGCTCTGATACCAAGTTGAGAAACGTGTTTAGGGTTTCCGCGGTGGGTTACAGCCCATGCACGTCTCACATATACTCCCTTCGTTTGGAAATATAAGATGTTTTATGTTTGTAAAGCTAATGTATTTAGACACCTGTTAGTGTGTAGGTTCAAATAAATCTATACACTAAAAGATGTCTGGATATATTTACTTGACAAACCTAAAACATCTTATATTTCTAAACCGAGGAAGTATATTGATGATTAAGATACAATTACATATGTACATGAGTCCATATACAACTCTACATATAGACTAAACCGTATTTAACATGCGGTAGCCGGACATAGTAGCAGTGGCACACCAGGTCCAAACAGGGCCGAATGTGCCCTAGATCGGGTCTGTAATGCCACCGCCACCACGCTACAGGAGGCACGACGCCGACGCCGCTCCCAATCCACGTAGTCAACTTCACGATCTTGTAACAACAATACTAAAGCAAGGCAAGAGCCGGTTCGCCAAAAAGCAAGGCAAGAGCCGGTTCGCCAAAGCCTAAATGCAGCCCGAAGGGTCTCAGATCTAGGCCGAGAGGGCTCGCTGGTCGCGCCACAAGCTCCGCCCCATGCCAGGGAGAGGGCTCCGGGCTGCCTCGTCGCCTCGCTTTGGGAGGCGACTCGGGCGGGTGGGTTTCAGACCACCGTTGATCAATAATATATGTGGTATATTACTATCAAAACACAATTATGTGGCATCATTGATGGTCTTATATATCCTTGGTAATTTCTGGAGCGCATGGAGTATCAGCACCAGAAGATCCCAAAGCACGAACCCACGGTAAATCCACAATTTTCCTTTATCAGCAGCCAAACTGCCGAACGTCCTTGGCACAGGCCCACCGAACACTAGTATAGCCACAAGTTAACAAGCCGAAGCCCTTATCGGTATCCCGTTTTCGGTAGGCAGGATGCTACGGCCAGCAGCTGCTGCTGTATCCTCGTCGTCCTACCGCCCCTCACCACCGCGAATCCTAGCCTTTCCGGTCCGACGACACCGTGCCGGCGTCAATGTCCAGTGCGGGATCAGCGACCCGTCCGACATCTCAAAGGCGAAGCTCAAGGTCGGCTCACCGATCGTGATCATCGAGGAGCCGCCAATGCTGAAGACCGCGGCGTCGGTGCCGTCGCTCCGGCAGAACGCCGGCCGCGTCAAACCGGGCGATGTCGGGAGGTAGCACTCCGTCCTACTCCATACTCTTACATGAGACTCGGTTGTGTATGCGATGTCTTTGTGACCCCTGACATCCCCACGCTGCCCAGGATAATGGCGCGGAGGCCCAAGGACGTCTGGGCTGTGCGGCTCGCCGTGGGGACGTACCTGCTGGACGGCAAGCACTTCAAGCCCCTGGAGGTCGGTGACGAGGAAGGCGGTGGCGACGATCAGCCACAAGATGAATGAGCATTTAGAACCAGCAACAAACTGCACGAGTTTCTTATACTAGCATGTTGTTTAGTATTGCTGCACAACTGCAATAAAAGACTGAGGAATCAGGATGCACAACTGAGTCTCATGTTCACCAGTTTCACAGCTGACATAGTTAGAGCACACAGAAACTCGAACGAATAGCAGCAGCCCCCTCCCAAGGGCAAACAATATGGGCTTTTGTCTGGTTGAACATAGGTACAGCGACAGAAGAGTGGACACAGACTAGACAGATTGCACAAACATGAAAACAATATATGTATATATTCCGCCAAGATCTTCGGTTTTCAGGCCGTGCTCAACAGTCACTTTTTCCATGGCTGGATAACTGCGACGACGATGATCACCACTACCACGAGGAGAAGGATGATGGCATAGCACATCCACTTTCTCGAGTTCCTCTGCAGCTTCTTTGCGTTCTGGAGAGCACCCACACCTTGCGATATGTGGTTGGTAGCATTTGAAACCTTGGAACAAGAAAAAGGGCATGCCAATGCAATTGTTAGCAGCAAGCGATCGTTTGCTTGCTTCATAAAATTGGCTAGATCTATTTCAAATAAACTGTTTTCAGAAGTGGTGTTACATGTGTCTCGATGTGGTTGATCATGTCTCCTTGAGCATCAACCAACACTGCCATATCCAGGAATATCTACAAGGCAAAACCAATGAAATGGGGTAAATTAAGACATATCATCCAGTGAACTATACAATTTTATAAGAGAATATGCATATGAAAGCTGACCTGGGTTTAGGGCATCCAGTGAACTATACAATTTTATAAGAGAATATGCATATGAAAGCTGACCTGCTGCAGCTCCAGGAGCTTCCTCTCCAGATCCCTTACAGCATCATGTCGCTCCTGTATCTCAGCAACAGTGTCCAATATCTGGAAATAACAAAAATATCCTGATGAGATTTCGATGCATTTTTCCACAGTAACAGACCATGTTATATATAAGCCATACCTGGCCTCTCCCCTGCTGCTGAACTGCATCCTTGAAAATTTGCTCACTTCTCCCAGTCTCTATTAAATCATCAATAGTCTGCAGGTCCCAAAGTAACAAAGGAGACAGTGTAAATAAACCATTTAAAAAACATAGCAAAGCAACGTACAAAGCCAACCATAGATCAATGTTGCAACAACTATTTACCTCTTCATCAGGACGATTACCAGTTACAGTAAATACCCTTCTTTCAACGACTTCCCGATACTCCTGCCGGATTGATTCTCTCAATACCTGCATCGGAGGGTAATATCGTGTCGCTCACATACTGCAGTATGACATTAAATTCATTTCACGGCTTCTTCAGAGACATCAGGCCGATGTACTCATACTTTCAATCTATCATTGTGACCAAGGAACATAAGGCCTCCTAGAGTCTTACCATCAGGGGAGTTAATGAACATCAAAAGTGGGATAATTAGCTAAGCATTTTTCACTAATATCTTCTTTCACTTGTAAGAATATAAAAGAATCAATGAAGCATATCAATCTATTATCGTGACTAAGAAACATAACGCTCTTTGAGAGTCTTACCGTCAGGGGAGTTAATGAAAGCCAAAACTGGGAACATTAGCTAATCATTTTTCACTAATGTCTTTTTTTTTTCATTTGTAATAACATAAAAGAATCAACAAAGCTTATCAATCCATCATCGTGACTAAGAAACATAAGGCTCTTTCAGAGTCATACCATCAGGGGAGTTAATGAGAGTCGGAAGTGGGACAATTAGCTAAGCATTTTTCACTGATGTCTCTCTTTCACTTGTAAGAACATATAATGATCAATGAAGCCACACTTTCCCCGCTTATGAAGAGCTAGATTGTTGTCTCATAGATATGGGAAGCAAAGTGGTTTCATGCTGGTGCTCTGAGGCATATCAAACAGCCCTAGAAATAGAAATATTGACTAGTCTTGATTGTCTTTGTGTATTAACAACTATTGGGCATTATATGGAACATTTAACCACGGAACAGGAAATGCTTACATATATGGCAAGTTAGATATTCCAATTAGAATATAAAATACCTGAAACTCATCCATCCGCCCCTTCAATTTCTTTTTCACTGCTCTGTAGAGAACAATGAGCATAATGAATAACAACTAACTCATAAAGGGAAGAGATAAAAACACAAATCAGCAGTAAATCTACCCAGTAGTCTGCTCTCTTGATCGGTCAACTGCAGACCCCTTCCCGCATCCAGGTTTCTGCCTGTTAGACAAGTTCTGTATCACAAGGGAAGCAAACGATAAGCATGCGCACATTTTTAAGTTATGCGGATACTGCTAAAAGAAAATTCCATTCACAAGCAGGGTCAAGTGAAAACATACATCTTTTTCCAGCTCATCAAATTTTGCCTTTGCCATGCGAGCAATTTTGCCCACTTCATCTATATCTTTCTCCATTCTCTGCTTAATTGCTATATAAAAGTATTGTTGTGTCTAAATATAAGTATAGCGAAATTTTCAAGAGAGTCCACACTAATTTCAGATAAGGTAAGAGCTAAACTACAAAAGTTCTCACCTTTCATGGCACTCGCTTTTGTAACTGCTTTTGATTCCTCATTTGCAGTCTGCAAGCAAAAGCAGCGTGCAAATATATTATATAAAATTGCATGGCTTTGATAAGTACTGAGATAAAAGATCCAATAGTTGCTACCCACAATGAATACATCAGAAAACATAAGAACCAGGAAAACTACTGATATGGGGATGATGAATGGACCTGGAGCTTAGTCAAGAGAGCCGTCAGTTTAGCGATTAGGCTCTCGATTCCATCAACCTGTGCACCAAAGCATCATGTCATTAATCTGAAGCGCAAAAGCTGGACAAATATTTTAGCACTGTAACAAAATGCAAAGACATGAAGACTAAGGAACTTTCTGAACACCACCTTTTTTAAGAAACCTTTCAAGTTATCTGAAGCATCAGGCTGATGCATTCCCATTTCGACATCCCCATCTCTTGAGGAATCCCGCCGAGGGAGCTCAAAGGAATCCTGCAGGAATGTTAACAAAATGCAATAAATGTACTGCAGCAGTCGCACAGAAGAAGGCTCGATTGTTATGAATCTGATCTGACAAGCCAAATGTGCTACTAATAGGATTGTGGCCCAATAAAGCATTAGCATTATAACCATTAAGCTTATTATACATTCATAACAAGACAGATAAACTGCCAAAAGAGTATTCAAGCAGTCACTTTCAAATTTAAAACGCTCCTTCCCAGTTGCAAACCGTTTGCAAATCATAACGCAGCGCATGTAGAAACAAACATGACATTGACCAAGTAATGCCAAAAGAACGTTGTGAAGTCTTCCGGCACATCAATCCCCACAGAAATTCCCAACCAGTTAATTTGACTGTCCAAATAACTGATGTGATCGTTATGAGTTTTCAACTAAACAGTCAATGGTGTTTTGACCATGAGACCAAAATTTACTCCAAGGCCAAGCATAATAAGCTCAGCTAAAATCAGAACAACCATCCCGGCGAGGTAAAAAAACTCAGCAAGTAGACCACTGCTCCTAACACAGAAAAACAGATCTAACGCGACCATCCTATAAACAGATAAATCCTTCTACTTCGCCAAACACATCTTAGCAACTAAGCCGATTCCTTGCGTGTCATTTTCCTTTTTTTTCGCCGCGCCGCTTAAGCAATCTCTTTCCCTGCCAGTCACTCCACCGCCGCTAGACCCGATCAAGCGCAGCCGAATTCAAGCTCCAGGAGGCAGACCAGCGGTTCTGCCGGGAATTCAAAGACCGGTACGGGAGGGGACACGGCGACTAGCCCCGCCTAGATCTCGAGCTCGCGTGCTGGATCCCCGCCACTCGGCGAAGCAATTGAAGGAGCCAGCGTGACAGGATAAGGAGAGAGAAAGGTTCAGAGGGGAGGAGGTGGGCAAGAGAGAGAGAGGGCACTTACGGTGAGGAGGTTGTTCATGGCGGCGCGGCGATGAGAGAGGAACAGGCAGACGGCGATGAGAGAGAAAGAGAGACAGAGGTGGCCGTTGTACCGTAGGCGACACTTTGAGGTTGGGGAGTTAAAGCTGGACGCGTCGTGCGCTGCAGCTGACAGGAGGGGTCGGGCTGGCGATTTGTTAGGTTGCCACTCTGTCTCTGCAGCTGGGACCATACCGGACGTCGTCGCGATGGAAAGGTTACGGCACATACAGTGCGGGGGTCTATAGCCAATTTTTCCTGGTGGTACCGGTCTACTCCTTGTGTCTGAGATTATAGGTCACAATGCGCATATCTAATTGTTAATTTAATTACTCCCTCTGATCTATATTACTTGTCATTAAAATGGATGTATCTAGACATGTTTTAGTACTAGATACATACATTTTAACGACAAGTAATATAGATCGGAGGGAGCAATAAAATATATTTTCTCTGATTTATATTACATGTCATTGAAATAAATGTATCTAGTACTAAGATATATCTAAATACATCCATTTTAGCGACAAGTAATATGGACCGGAGGAAGTAACTTATATAGACTAGAGGTAGTATATCATAAAACCTATACCATTAGAAAATTAAATACTGACACTGCGATTCCCTTTTTTCCGAAAGGGGCGGGTTTACTGCCGCGGATCTTTGTCATGATGTTAGACTAGCTGCCGGAATAAGTGTTGTGTGTTATAAAGATAGAACTGTGTTATATAGATAGAACGCTTGCATGATATTTTTATATTGTAATTTTTTCTTGCATCGCTAAGCGCCCGTATGAATGTTTCTGATTGAACATGCCCTTATCATCGCGGTTCTTCTACATTAGGAGTAAAATTTTCTCGTTGGATATCACGAAACTATATGGCAGTATAAAAACTTGTACATCTCGAATCATATTTTAAAACTAATTACGGCGCTCTATTTTGTTTGTTTTTACTAGGAACTTGTTGTTTTTGAATCTAACCACTTATGTAGATTTTGTTAAAAACCGACCAGGACTAATCCTTGGTGGTGATGATATAATAGAAGCGGCGCTTGGTTTAAGAATTCCTGAAATTCGTTTCTAACAGGAATCAAACTTCGGTCGCTGGGTGCGCCACTGCGATTTAATCACTATGCTACTGCTTTGTTCTCACCTATGCAGATTTTGATGCAAGGTCTACTAAAATAACTTCATTCTCCAAATACATGTCATAATCAATTGAGACACACAAACATAGGCTCTTGCACTTTTACTGCAGACTCGTGCACGATGGAGTCGGGCGAGTCTTCGCCGGACGTAGTCTAGGGACACGACGCAGAGCACATGAACAAGGAATCGTGTACGCCGCTAAGCTCGCCTCCAACGCAGTGCAGCTCGCTGGCCACTCCGCGCAGGTCGTTGCCTAGCTCGGCGACTTGCTCGATGCTATGCTCGACGGCCTAGCCAATTAACCATCCATCTCGTAGTCACAATACTCCTCGGTGTGGCGTCGTGCCTCGTCCACCTTGTAGCTCAAGACTTGGAGGACGACGAGGTTGAGCACAATTTTTTCAGGCATAACAGCCCTCTATGGGTCGCAAAAAATGTTGGCCCCTCACAAAAAAAATTAAATGTTGGTTGGCAAAATATGGGCAGTATTTGTCATGACCAATTAAATGTACTTCCAGAATTTCAGCTTATTACCCAGCATGTAGATTAGAAAAATTGACCATTGATTGGTCAACAAAATATAAGAGTTGGAGAAATGAAGTGAGTATAGTACTTCCTTCGTCCAGAAATAACCGATTTAGGTCTAGATTTGAATGTATCTAGACGCATTTTCGTGTATAAATACATTTAAATCTAAACGAATCTAAATCAGTTATTTCTAGATAAAAGGAGTAATAATGTGATGTTGAATGGGAAAAAAATGCATGCTCACCTTGCCTATCCCAAACTACATGAACGAAGATGTCTAACAAAAATTAACATCTCTGTTGTATATGTTGCACCTATTCCTTGAGATAAATTTTTTAAAATAATATATTTTTTATTGAATTGCACAATAATATACAAAACGGACAAATTGCAAATCTGTTGGTCGGTCGTCCGTTCAACAGACGACACACTGCCTTCGTCCGTTCAACGGACGAATCACCCTGCAAACCCCTCCTTTATCAAACAGCCGACAGCGTTCTGCAGGTGATTAAATGCTGAGCAGACGAAGACAGGTGTCTGTTGAACGGATGAAGGCAGGGTGTCGTCTGTTGAACGGACAACCGACCAACAGATTTGCAATTTGCCTGTTTTGTGTATTATTTATGAAATTCAATAAAAAATGTATTATTTAAAAAAAATTACCATTCCTTGACAATAGTTTCTTGTGTTTCGAATATTAAACCGAGACAAGGAGCAAAAAAACACATAGTAAACCAGATGACATGGGCGGTTTTTCATGTCCATGAAAGCAGAGTTCACTCTCCCGCGAAACGGCAACCGAATGAGAATAAAACGAAATTGAGTTTACTGACTCGCGTAGCCGTAGCGGAGATCTATGTTAAACAACCCCTGCCGGCTGACCGGTCCCGAAGCTGCTCCACACCCGAGGAAGAAGACTAGAGTCAAAGGCACACAAGATTACATAAGAAAATGACACAGGGAACAGGAAGAAGTTTTATTGAACTGGCTCTCGGTAAAGTCACGTACAATGATTGCTCCTCTATTTATAGACTAATCGGATAGGATACCCACATGGACTAACCCTAGCCTGGTAGAGGCCACACCGAATGGGCCTCTACCGGCCCAGTTTCCCAACACTCCCCCTGGGTATCTTATCTGTATAACCATGGCTTAAAACTCCAAAAAAACCAGTGGAAAAAATATGGAGAAATGCACATGGTATACTTCTTGCTATGTTGCACAAATTGCCTCATTAAAAATCTCATGTGAGAAACTTCATAAAAACTCACTAAGGGAAAAAGAGTACAATTCACCTAACTATAAAGTTAAGCACTCAATCATCGGGATCAAGATTTCAGCGATGAGTTTGTGAAGATTCTCCCCCTAAACCTTGCATCTCCCTAAGTCTCATCATGCCGATCCCACGGACACATCTCTCGAAAGAAGATGCTGGCAATGATTTAGTGAACAAATCGGCGAGATTTTCACACGACTTAGTATAAAAGACTTTCACTTCGTTCATCTTTTGCAGTTTATGTGCATAGAAGAACTTGGGGTTTATATGCTTTGTGAGATTACTCTTCACGTAACCCGTCTGGACTTGTGCAACACAAGCGGCATTATCTTCATAGATAATTATTGGGGTTTGTACGGTGTTCAGTCCACATGACATCTGGATGTGGCTGACTACTCGTCGAAGACATACACATTCTCGTGATGCTTCATATAATGCTATGATTTCCGAGTGGTTCGTCGAAGTTGACACAAGAGTTTGCTTAGATGATTTCCAGGAAATCGCTGTTCCACCACAAAGAAAAACATATCCAGTCTGCGATTTGGATGTGTGCGGGTCCGAAAGGTATCCAGCATCTGCATAGCCTACAACAGATAGGTCTTGGTTCTTTTGGTAAAACAAGCCAATGTCATTGGTCCCTTGTATGTACCTAAAGATGTCCTTAACGCCTTTCCAATGCCTCTTGGTAGACTCAGAACTATACCTAGCAAGCAAATTGACGGCGAATGCAATATCCGGCCGTGTACAATTTGCGAGGTACATAAGTCCTAATCTGCACTTAAGTAGGGAATTCGGTCCCAATTTCCTCCTCTTCTTTAGGCCTGAACGGGTCCTTGTCTTGCTGCAAAGATCTTCCGACCATCGGGGTCTTAGAAGGATATGCCTTTTCAAACCCAAATCGTTCCAACACCTTCTGGGTGTAGGCCGACTGGTGAACTAGAATCCCAGCAGGGGAATGCTCAAGTTGCAGACCCAGGCAGAACTTGGTTTTTGTAGGGGTTCGTAGCATGGAAAACAAAAAAATTCTACCGCATGCAAACAAATAAGCCAAGATCTATCTACTAGATTGTAGCAACAAGTCGATAGAGGAACTCACCCTCGAAGATTCCAAAGCGGTTAACGAGAGCAGATTCTCGTGGGTGATGTAGTCGTCCTCTTGCGGATCTCAAGATCGCGTGAGCGATCCTTCCAGGCTGCGTTAAGCACTTCCATGATCGGTCACACGTTAAATTTCGATGAAGACCTTCCTCTCCCTTGTTCCAAAGTGCAGAGGTTGTAGCACTCCTCGCGATTCCCAAAGACGGCGTGGTACCGGAAGTAGAGGGGAGATCTCGCAGGGCTTTGCCTTAAGACGGAGTGAGTATGGTGGACTATGAGAGAGCCTTGGTGATCTAGGGTTTAGACACACCAATTAGAAGGGGCTAAACCAGCGGCTAGGGCAATTAGAAGCTCTAACTCGGTGGCTTGGGAGAAATCCCTAGGCTGTGGCTAGGGTTTAGGTTTAGAGGGAGGCAACTTGTGTGTCTAGGAGAGGAGCCCTGCCCCTCCTTATATAGGTGGAGGGAGGCGCCGGCCAAGGGGAGGGAGTCCCTCCCCAACTCGGATCCCTAGTGGGCCGGCGGTGGAGGAGGAACTCCTCCCCAACTCGGTTTCCCACTTCTTCTCCACTTTCCAAAATAGTCGTTTGACTTTTCAAACTAGGATTTGATTAAACCCTTTATTTTGTACAGCGATGACACCTAGTACATGATGCAATCATTCCAACTTGCAATGACACATTCATGTACCCTTCCTCCGAGTCTTGGGACATTCCGAACCTTCTAGAACATTCGATGAAAACACGTAACCATTCTCCAACCCCAAACAGATTTTCCTTATATGAATCTTATTCTCGGACCATTCCGGATCTCCTCGTGATATCCGGATCCCATCCGAGACTCGAACAACATTCGGTCTCTTACTCATCATTCCATAACTACTCAAACAACATCGAATCCTTAAGTGTGTCGCCTACGGTTCGTGAATTATGCGGACATGATCGAGACACTTCTCCGATCAATAACCAATAGAGGAATCGGAAATTCATATGGCTCTACATATTTCTCGATTACTTTGCGATCGAATGAACCACTTACATACGATACCAATTTCCCTTTGTCTCACGATAGTTTACTTATCCGAGGTTTTGATCGTCGGTATCTGCGCATACCTAGTTCAACCTCGTTCGATAAGTACTCTTTTCTCGCTCCGTGGTATGTGATCCCTTGTGAGCCAGTCACATGCTTGCAAGCTAATTGGATGACATTCCACCGAGAGGGCCCAGTATATCTATCCGTCATATGGATGGACAAATCCACTCTTGATCCATGTGCCTCAACCCATACTTTCCAAACACTCAATGCCACCTTTATAGCCACCCGATTACGGTGTGGTGTTTGATGTCATCAAAGCATCCTTCCGGTGATGGTGATTAACATGATCTCATGGTCGAAGGAATTAGGTTACTATGTATCGAGCTTATAGCAAATGAACTATATTAAATGACTTGATCTTTATGCTACGCTTACTATAGGAGTATGTCCATCACATCATTCTCCTAATGATATGACCCTGCTGTTAATAACATCTCTATGTTCATGATCAGGAAACCATGATCATATATTAACCAACAAGCTAGTTTAACAAGAGGCTTTACTAGGGACTCTTTTATGTTTACAAATCACACAAGTATTAATGTTTCATGTTAATACAATTATAGCATGGTATGTAAACATTTATCATAAGTATGAAGATATGATAATAACCACTTTATTATTGCCTCTTGGGCATATCTCCAATATTCTCCCACTTGCACTAGAGTCAATAATCTAGTTTCAAACCTTTGTGTATTCAACACCTATGGCTTTCTGGTGTCGTATGTACACAATTGCTCGTGATCAACTGATCTCCGGATCTGACACTTCAGATCCGTGTGTAATTGCATGTCTTTACGTCTCTACGCATCACTCATTCTCTAATGAGATGGCTTCGTACAAATTTGGTCCTTTGGTGTGACCTTTAGTTCTTTAGGGTTAAAACATGTTGATAATATTGTCGTACAATATATCTTCATAGTATTATCCCGCTGTGAACTACACCTAGTTTGATAACAAACTGCTTGACACAAATGCCCTCTTTAGCTGCTATTATAGCAGTCATATACTTAGCCTTTTGTTGTAGTATCTATCACAATGTCTTAACTTTGGAACTCATCCAAATCCATTTTGGAACTTACTTTCCATCATATTGTGCCACCCTTAGTTTAGATTGAGATAAACTTAATTTGTACTTTATGACAAAACTAGTATCAATGTAATTCATTTACAATGAACTAACCATCTATTTGTCACTTCTACAAATAATATACTCTTAGTTCTTCCAAAAGATCATAAGAATATCCTTACTATTGTCCAATGATCAACTTATGAATCATTCTGGTATATGCTCATAACATTTAGAGTATAGGACATATCTGGATTTGTACATATCACAGTATGATTGATATAAATACGCTTTGTGATTTCATACATCAAGTATCAATCTATACTTGAATATTTGTTTCACTTACCCTGTGTCAATACACTTGAATATATCATCAATATTGAACTCATTCAATCCTTTTTTTGTGACAAGAACCTTTCTTGTAGTTTCTATATTGAACTCATTCAATACATCATCTATGTACTTTCGGCACAACCATATTAGCGTCTATTGATGCCAAATATTTGGGTTTTGCCTAAGTCTTTCATCAGGATGAAATTCTTAATATGTGTTAATAAAATATACATCTTTTCCAATCAACAATATGTCCTCCACATAATGTATTAGAAATATGTCTTAGCGCTCCCACTTAATTTCTTGCAAATGCAAGCATCTTCATTGTCTCTGATGAAATTAAACTCTTTTAACAGTTTCATCATAGTGAAGATTCCAACTCCGCTATGCTTACTTCAACCATTGAAGTTTGCATATGCTTTTAGCATCCTTTGAATTAACAAAACCCTATGGACTGTGTTATGCACATGTCCTAGGTAACAATTCTATTAGAAGAACTTGTTTTGTTTATTCAACTACCACATAACAAAATTATATGTAGTGGTTGCTATATTAATCCGTCTAGACTAAATATCGCTATGAAAGATCAAATCTTATCATAGTCAACCTTTGAACATTGTTGTGAACTCTCTCCCAACATGTTGACTATTTTATAGATGTGCAACATCCATATCTATTTCTTTTATAGATCCAAACACAACTGTAAGGTCTTACACCTTTCTCGAGGGTCCTTCAAGTTCAAAACTTGATTTCTCGTGTATGGAACTATCACGGATTTTATGGCTTCAAGCCATTTGACGGAGTCAGGGCTCATCATCGCTTCTTTGCATGTAGTCGGATCATTATTTTCAAATAATGATTTAACTCTCAAATCTTGGTATTTGATTGTTTACCCGACCTACTTGTTTTAATAGGAACTTAGATCTCCGTAACCACAACCTTTGAGGCACGTGAGCCATGAGCATTGTTGCTACCTCCGGAACACTTTTAGTGTTGCGCAACTCTGCACATATAGCTAAGGTTCTTTTAACCTTATCAAAGTTCTATTGTCCTGTTGGAGATATGCCCTAGAGGCAATAATAAATATAGTTATTATTATATCTTTGTGTTTATGATAAATGTTTACATTCATGCTATAATAGTATTAACCAGGAAACATTAATACTTGTGTGATTTGTAAACTTAATTTGAAGTCCCTAGTATAGCCTCTATACTTCACTAGCTTGTTGATTGATTAATGATTGTGGTTTCCCTATCATGAACATTGAGATGTTATCAACAACAAGATCATATCGTTGGGAGAATGATATGGTGGACATACTCCTATAGATAAGCATAGCATAAAGATCAAGTCATTTCAATAGTTCAATTGCTATATGCTTTCTGATACATAGTAACCTAATTCCTTCGACCATGAGATCATGCATATCACCTTTACCGGATGGATGCTTTGATGACATCAAACACCACACCGTAACTGGGTGGCTATAAAGGTGGCATTGAGTGTTCGGAAAGTATTGGTTGAAACACATGGATCAAGAGTGGGATTTGTCCATCCATATGACGGATAGATATACTCTGGCCCTCTCGGTGGAATTTCATCCAATTAGCTTGCAAGCATGTGACTGGATCAAGGGATCACATATCACGAACGAGAAAAGAGTACTTATCGGTAACGAGGTTGAACTAGGTATGCAGAGATATCGACGATCATAACCTCGGATAAGTAAACTATCGTGAGACAAAGGGAAATTGGTATCGTATGTAAGTGGTTCATTCGATCGCAGTAATCGTAGAAATATGTGGGAGCCATATGAATTTCCAGTTCCTCTATTGGTTATTGTTGGAGAAGTGTCTCGATCATGTCCGCATAATTCACGAACCGTGAGACACACTTAAGGATTCAACGTTGTTTTGAGTAGTTATGGTATTATGAGAAAGAGACCGAATGTTGTTCGAGTCTCGGATGGGATCCGGATATCACGAGGTGATCCGAATGGTCGGAGAATAAGATTCATATAAGGAAAGTCCTGTTTGAGTTCGGGAATGATTAGGTGTTTTCATCGGGAATGTTCTAGAAGGTTCGGATTGTCGCACTCGGGAGGGTACATGAATGTGTCATTGAATGATTGCATCATGTACTAAGTGTTCTTGCTGTTCCAAAACTGAAAAGTCAAACCGCCAGTTTGAAAGTCAAACGCTAAAACAGAAACTGTGGAAACTGTGGGAAACAGGAAACTGTGGGAAACAAGCAAGAGGAGGTTGAAACCAACTTGGAGGAGGAGTCCCTCTCCTCCAAGCCGGCGGCCAGCCTAGGCCGAGTTGGGGAGGGACTCCCCTCCCCTCCCCTGGCGCGCCGGCCCCTCCACCTATAAAAGGAGGGGCAGGGCCTCCTCCTCTAGAAACAAGTTCCTATCATCTAATCTCCGGTTTAGAGCCGTTTTGGTTTAGAGCTTCTAATTGCTTTAGCCTGCGGTTTAGAGCCTTCTAATTGGTGTGTCTAATCTCTAGACCACTAATAGCCCTCTCTCATACTCCACCATACTCGCTCCGGCTTAAGGCGAAGCCCTGCGGGATTTCCCCTCTACTTCCGGTACCACACCGTTGTGCTGCCGGAATCGCGAGGAGAGTGCTACAACCTCCGCTGCCTGCTGGAACAAGGGAGAGGAAGGTCTTCGTCGAGTACCGAACGTGTGACCGATCAAGGAGCTGCTTTAACGCCGGAAGGATCGTCTACACGATCTTGAGATCGGAAAGAGTACGACTACATCACCCACGAGAATCCGCTCTCGTTAAACACTTTGGAATCTTCGAGGGTAAGTTATTCCATCGACTCGTTGCTACAATCTAGTAGATAGATCTTGGCTTGTTTGTTTGTATGCGATAGAAAATTTTTGTTTTCCATGCTACGAACCCCTACATGTCCTCCCACTTAACTTTTCACGAAAAATTCCTTCTTAAAGAAAATTTGAAGTTTTAAGCGACAAACATTTTTGTCTCCGATGTTATGGAGAAACAGTTATTCAAAATAACATACAAAGATAGGTTCATCCGACTTTGGTTGCAAACATATTTCTTATGCATAGCATACCAATGTTTAAGAAAGGACTACTTGGGTTTAATCCCAAACCATAACTTTATATGGTGTCATTTCAGCGGATTATGATGGAGCTCTTTTCAGTGGAAAAACGGTAGTCTCTAAAGCTTTTAATCTTTAAAATATAATGACAGTTTTATGATTTACACCTTTGATCTTTACCATGTCAAACAAGGTTTAATTACATATCTCGAACGCTCCATACTCTTATGGTGTTTCGGGAAATACAAATCCACGGAACGATTCCTTAAATCTTGGGTATTATGCTAAACTTGTAACTCAAATATCTTCCTTTATGATCTTATCATAAACTGTTTATATTCTTGTTACAGTAATTTTGTACTTCATCTTGAAAGTCTTTGAACTTTTCAAATGTTTCATACTTCATCCTTATTAAGTAAATATTCATATATTCACTCAAATTTTCGGAGAAAGCATATGAAGTTGAAATCCATCGCTCTTGACTACACATAATGGACTTTGTACAACAATATGTACAAGTTCTAATAAGCTAGTCATTCGTTCCCTTTTGGCCTATGAACGAAGTTTTAATTATCTCTAGGAAAGTTTCACAAGCGTCATTGGATCAAAAATCAAAAGACTCCAAAATTCCATCCACATGGAGTTTCTTCATGTTTTCTTTCCAATATAATTTAAACGGCGATGTCACTTCCTAAGCGATCTTTCAATCAATTTGTCTTTCGACATTTTTAGCACTAGTTTTATGGATGTGATTTCTCCAACGAGATTTGTGAATCATCCATCTTTTATGGATTACGGCAATTATTTGAATAACTCTTTTGTTCTCATAATACATGATAAAACAAATCTTGAAGGCAAGCTTTGATGTTTAACGAGCAACACAATAACCCCTTATTTGTTCTCGATGAACATCATCACATATTCTTTTGCTAGTTACTTAGGCCATTGTAGTTCATGAATTGTGTTGTTTCGTATAACGATTCACACCAACAAATTCAGTATCAAAATACTTAAGAACCACATTGTTTAATAAGCAAAGAATATAGCCATAACATGTATATCATCTATATACTTAAACTAAACAATTCTAGTCTTTTCTTTTCTGCCATATATTTATGAGATTCTCTTTCAGTATTTATTTTCTGTTTGAAAGAATCTATCAACATCAATAGTGGAGTCATACATATGACACATAGTCCAAAGCGTGTATAATTAAATACCAATGTCTTTGGACTTGCACTTTGAAGTAGATCACCATTATCAAATGTTTGGTGTTCTTTCAAATTCCTTTCTTTAGTAATCTCTTGGTGTAGTAAACATTTTACCTACATCAAATATTCACCCTCATCGTGGATTTATCCATGATCAAGCTACTTTTAGCTTGTAACGGCGAATCGCGAGTATAATGTTGCTCTCCAAAACCTTTTGGAGGATTAGGACAACTAGTGTCTCCAACCTTTTGCAAATTATCATCAAATATGAGAACATGACTTTTGCCATATTATACTCTATCATGTTGCAACCAAAACTTCGTTTCAGATATCACAATATCTTCCACACATCATGGTTTCTGAAACAACTCTTTCAGATCCTAGATAACCTTGATATTAAGACAATCCTTTGAATATCAAGAATCATGGAGACAAACATGATACTTATATACTAACATTGGAATTTTTACTCTTGATTTAATACCAACTATTAAACTTCATGGAGTAATCAAAACTTACTGAAAGTTTGCAATGGGACTTTTAAACTTTAGATTAACACTTCAAAAACAATATGATACCAGTTCGTAAAGTAACTAACCAGAATTCTATAGTTCTATCATCTCAATTATAACTAAGCGTAAGGTGGTAAACGGATGCCAATGACTACAACAACTATGCAAATTCACTTTGATTTAATTTATGATAAATAGTGTTCAACTTCTAATCATATTGCCGTTGAACTCCCACTCAAAACAATATCCCTCACATTGTTTTAGTGATCACACGAACCAAATCCACCACATCAAAACCGATCATCACGAGAGTTGATGTAACTTCAATGGCGAACAATCAACATGTTCATCATACCTACTATATGACTCATGCTTTACCTTTCGGTGATCCGTGTTCCGAGACCATGTCTATACATGCTAGGCTCGTCAAGATCAAACCTTAGCTTCCGCATGAGCAAATCTGGCTTGCTCACGCTGTATACACTCGCAGAATCTAACACACCCGATCAATACGTGGTCCTTCAAAACAACGAGCTTTAGCAACGGTGCTTACTAAGGATGAAAACTTTAAAACTTGAAATTGTGTGCTTGAGGGATCATCTTATAATGCTACCGTCGTGAACTAAGCAATACAAGGTGCATAAAAGGATTAACATCACATGCAATTCATAATATGTGATATGATATGTCCTTTCTTCTTGTGCTTCCGATCTCCATCTTCAAGCACGAACATGATCTCCATCATCACCGGCATTGCATCAAGGTCAATGACGCCGCTACATGGTTGTCGTCCACCAGCTTCAACTATTACAACTATTTTGAACAGACAAGTGGGTCTTAACAAAATTTAAATACAACCATATGGCTCCTGCCGGTTGCCAACTTACAATAAGGAACATTGCATACATCATATATAATCACAATCATGGCCATATCACATCACAGCACACCCCTGCAAAACAAAGTTAGACGCCTCTAATTTTCTTTGCATGTTTTACGTGGTTTGGGGCTTTCAATAAGTGTCGTTCTAACTTACGAACAAGAACCACAACATTGATACTAGTATTGTCAATCACCCGTTGTAAATTGAATCTTAACTATGTTGGGAGAAACAGGCACCCGCAAAGCCACTTATGCAATACAAATTGCATGTCAAGCGTGGAGCAAGTCTCATGAACGATGTCATGTAAGGTTAGCCCGGGCCGCTTCATCCCACCATCCCGCAAGATGCAAAGTACACAAGAAGCAATCGACAACAAAAGCATCAACGCCCACAATGAACATTGTGTTCTACTCGTGCAACAGATCTACATATAGACACGACTCTGATACCACTGTAGGGGTTCATAGCATGGAAAACAAAAAATTTCTACCGCATGCAAACAAACAAGCCAAGATCTATCTACTAGATTGTAGCAACAAGTCGATAGAGGAACTCACCCTCGAAGATTCCAAAGCGGTTAACGAGAGCAGATTCTCGTGGGTGATGTAGTCGTACTCTTGCCGATCTCAAGATCACGTAGACGATCCTTCTGGCGCTGCGTTCCGGCAGCGCTTCCGCAGTCGGTCACACGTTCGGTACTCTATGAAGACCTTCCTCTCCCTTGTTCCAGCTGGCAGCGGAGGTTGTAGCACTCTCCTCGCGATTCCGGCAGCACGACGGCGTGGTACCGGAAGTAGAGGGGAGATCTCGCAGGGCTTTGCCTTAAGCCGGAGCGAGTATGGTGGACTATGAGAGAGCCTTGGTGATCTAGGGTTTAGACACACCAATTAGAATGGGCTAAACCAGCGGCTAGGGCAATTAGAATATCTAACTCGACGGCTTGGGAGAAATCCCTAGGCTGTGGCTAGGGTTTAGGTTTAGAGGGAGGCAACTTGTGTGTCTAGGAGGGGAGCCCTGCCCCTCCTTATATAGGTGGAGGGAGGCGCCGGCCAAGGGGAGGGAGTCCCTCCCCAACTCGGATCCCTAGTGGGCCGGCGGTGGAGGAGGAACTCCTCCCCAACTCGGTTTCCCACTTCTTCTCCACTTTCCAAAATAGCCGTTTGACTTTTCAAACTAGGATTTGATTAAACCCTTTATTTTGTACAGCGATGACACCTAGTACATGATGCAATCATTCCAACTTGCAATGACACATTCATGTACCCTTCCCCTCCGGAGTGCCGGACATTCCGGAACCTTCTAGAACATTCCCGATGAAAACACCGGAACCATTCTCCAACCCCGAAACGGGATTTTCCTTATATGAATCTTATTCTCCGGATCTCCTCGTGATATCCCAGATCCCATCCGAGACTCCGAACAACATTCGGTCTCTTACTCATCATTCCATAACTACTCAAACAACATCGAATCCTTAAGTGTGTCTCCCTACGGTTCGTGAATTATGCGGACATGATCGAGACACTTCTCCGATCAATAACCAATAGAGGAATCTGGAAATTCATATGGCTCCCACATATTTCTACGATTACTTTGCGATCGAATGAACCACTTACATACGATACCAATTTCCCTTTGTCTCACGATAGTTTACTTATCCGAGGTTTTGATCGTCGGTATCTCTGCATACCTAGTTCAACCTCGTTACCGATAAGTACTCTTTTCTCGTTCCCGTGGTATGTGATCCCTTGTGAGCCAGTCACATGCTTGCAAGCTAATTGGATGACATTCCACCGAGAGGGCCCAGTATATCTATCCGTCATATGGATGGACAAATCCCTCTTGATCCATGTGCCTCAACCCATACTTTCCAAACACTCAATGCCACCTTTATAGCCACCCGATTACGGTGTGGTGTTTGATGTCATCAAAGCATCCTTCCGGTGATGGTGATTAACATGATCTCATGGTCGAAGGAATTAGGTTACTATGTATCGTAAAGCTTAAGCTTATAGCAAATGAACTATATTAAATGACTTGATCTTTATGCTACGCTTACTATAGGAGTATGTCCATCACATCATTCTCCTAATGATATGACCCTGCTGTTAATAACATCTCTATGTTCATGATCAGGAAACCATGATCATATATTAACCAACAAGCTAGTTTAACAAGAGGCTTTACTAGGGACTCTTTTATGTTTACAAATCACACAAGTATTAATGTTTCCTGTTAATACAATTATAGCATGGTATGTAAACATTTATCATAAGTATGAAGATATGATACTAACCACTTTATTATTGCCTCTTGGGCATATCTCCAACATTTTTTCCTAAGTCTTTCATCTCGAATTCCGACATTAGGTAGGAACTCGCTTCCTCAATATTGTCAGGTGTACCGATTATATTCAAATCGTCTACGTACACCGAGATAATACAGAAACCATCCTGGGATCTCCATATAAAAATACATGGGCAATCTTCATTGCTCGCGTAGCCCTTCTGATGAAGGAAATCGCTTAAACGATTATACCACATCCTACCTGACTGTTTTAGTCCATACAATGACTTCTTAAGCTGAACACTATATAAGCTCTTGTTTGCTCTATCCTGGTTCGGGACAGGGATACCTTCTGGTACTTTTATGTATATGTCCGAATCCAAGTTACCATATGGTAAGCGGTGACAACATCCATTAGTTTCATTTTTAAGTCCATGTTTACTGCCATTGAGATCAAGTATCTAAAGGTAATTCCATCCATGACTGGGGAGTAAGTTTCCTCAAAGTCGACACCTGGTCGCTGAGTGAAACCTTGAGCAACGAGCCTTGCTTTGTACCTTACTACATTATTATCGTTTTCCTTTCGAACAAAAACCCACTTATGGCCAACGGGGCGAATGTGGGGAGGAGTTAGACAAACAGGTCCAAATACCTCTCTTTTGTTTAACGATAATAATTTAGCAGTAATTGCCTTCTGCCAATCTTTCCAATCCGACCTTTTCTTGCAATCAGCAAGCGTGTTAGGCTCAGGGTAAAGATCTATGATTGAGGCAATTTTCTTGGCAAAATTAACGTCGACATTTGCCATGGCTTGGTTGTATGACTCGCCCGAATTAACATAGTTAATGGCCATTTTGTCATGGAGTGCATCAGGCACATCCTCTTGCTCCACCGGATTTCCCAATCCAGGAGCTAGGTAATTTATCTTTCCCGCTCCGATGTGTGCGCACACAACATCGTTGGGTATTTCTGATATAGAAAAATTCAAGTCCGGAATTTCGTGCACTGAAATATCCGTACTTGTGTCAGGTCTCAACTGGCTCCCCTCAACAGGGGCAGACTGTAATAAATCTCTCTTATCCTTTTCTTGGGCCCCGGTACTTGGGATTTGAGAAACCGGATTCCGCGTCCTCTTAGGCCTTGGAACGGGAGCGGGTATACCATAATTTTTCTTCGGTATTTCAACCCTTTTCGGTGCATTGCGTGCATGCACATGCCACTTTGTCACAGTCTTTAAATCACTAAAATGATCAGGCAATTGATTCGCTAGGGAGTGCAAATCTAGTATATTTTGGACTTCTCTATTAGTCTCAACAGTGCGCGGGTCATGAGCGTGGATCCCTGTGGCTTTCCACGTGATTTCTCGACTTTTGTCATCCAGGGGTTGATTACCTCCCCCCAAAGTTAGAAAAAGATCCTCGTAAAAAATGTAGTCAGCAAAACAGGTCATGTGACAGTCACCTGTCAAGGGGTCCAAGAACCTGATTATGGACACAGTCTCATAACCAACGTATATCTCCGACTTACGGAGCGGTTCCATTGCTGATCGTTGGGGTGGTGGTATAGGTACATATATGTGGCATCCCGCAAAACCACTACTAGAAAATCGCGTTGTTTTTGTGCATTGCATCATCATGACTGCATGCTCATGTCATCATGCCACATTGCAATTGTGCATCATCGTCATCTTGCATTTGCTTGCATAAAACTATTTGCACAAAAACCTATTTTTGTTTTCTAAACGCCCCGTCTTAATTTCAAACTAAAACTGGGTCTCCGGATTATTTTGTTTTGTCCGCTGTCGGTTTGCAAAAAGCGCTGGTGGAAACAAATAAAATATTTAATTATTTTTAGTGTGGCAGTCGAACGGGCCGATTCGACCCAGTCGACCACCCCCGGTATTAATCGGTCCACCTAAACCATCCCACCCGAAGTCCTATACCTACCCAATCCTAATCTACCCACCACTCACAGCTCGCCACCTCACCCCTTCCCCAATTTGCTACCCACCCCGCCACCTCATAGTTCCACCAGTCCCTGCCCTCTCCCTCTCTCACCCACAGCCTCCCTACCCGCCTGCCCCCCTCTCACTTACATCCGGGCCCCCCACCCCCCACCTGCCTCTCTCCCCCGGCCCCACCGATCCCTACCCACACACCCAACTCCACCCGCGTGACCCCCCTGCTCTCCCTGGCCCACCCCCTGACCCGCGACCCGGCCCCACCACAACCTCTCTCCCTCCCCACCTTCTTCCTCCTCTAGCCCACCCCGACGCACGCGCCTCTCTCCTCCTCCCTCTCCTCGCCTCGCTGCTTCCCTCGCGCCTCCTCGCCGTCACCTCGCCCCGCCTCTCCGCTCCACCGCCCGCCTCCCCGAGGCAGCCACGGCCGCGCCCACCCGCCTGCCTCTTTCCTCCTTCCGTGCTGGCTCTCCTCGCCCGCCTAGGCCTCCCCAGCGCTCCCCGCTGCTCCCCTCCAGCCCTCCGCCCGCCCGGCCACAGACCGCCGTCGGCCTCTCCGGCGACTCCTCCTCCTCGAGCCCGCGCCACTGCCCCGAAGCTCGCCACGGCTGGCCTCCTCCGGGCGCATGGGACCCCGCCATCTCCTCTGGCGCCAACCTCCTCTACCGCCAACCTCTCAAGGCTCCACCATGCCCTGGCTTCGCCCGCCTCTGGCCCTCCTTCCCGAGGACCCTGCTGCTCCCTCTGGGCGCCGCGACCTCCCCCCAGCAGCGGGCTCTCGCTGCCCCGGCGTCCCTCTCCCCGGCCGTGCACCTTCGTCTTCGTCACGTGTACCTCATCGTCACCATCGGGTTGCCCATGTACCTTTTTCCTGGAGGTGTTTGGTGTTGCCGATGGGCCGTTTTTCTGTTTTAGAGTGCAGTCGCGCATCCGGCAAGGCCTCCTTCATGGGCCCACGTTCGCCACCGACGAGGAACCAATGAGTGTCGGCATCCAAGATCTTCCTCACGGCTCGCCCAAGACCTTCGTCCTGGATTCCAAAGCCTTTCCCGGCGTTCGGAGCCTCGCACCCCGTCGAGCCCCTTTGAACCTCAAGATCTTCGCCACTCGAAGTGTTCCGCCAAGATCGCCATCGACAATGGAACCAAGACCGAACCCGGTGGCGTTTGTTGGACCATCAACAAGATCTACAATGGGACGCCATGACTGGGACCCCGGACCCGAAGGCCACATGTGCGACAAGTACTCCTTCCCGGATGCGATGCTCGAGAACACGGACGGTAAGGACACCGACGCAGAACGACAAGTACTTCACCCCGGACGCCAAGTCCGTCCCGATACACGGACCCGACAAGATCTTCGCGACAAATATGGCGTGCCCTGAAGACCGATCTGAAGCGCCAGGACCTCCTTCTCGGAACCATCAAGTACGTCCTCTCGGGCGCCTGGACCCGAACCTGGAGAACGCCAAGTCCGCCGAGAACCCGGATGCGACAAGATCTGCCCCGTTGTTCGAGAATGTTTCTGCCGAGACCGATCCCGTCGAACCCTGAACCCCGAGACCGAACCTCGCACCCCGGAACCAAGTTCGCCGAACCCTGGATGTGTGAACCCCTTCCCGAAACCTTATTTTATAATATAATACAACTTGTCGCATATTAATTGTTCATGCATGCATCCTTGTCTGTGGTTTGGGGGCCTTATGCCGATTCACCTCATAATTAAATATGGGGCCCATATGCGGGCAAATCTAGTCTCATATTGGTCTCATTTAAATTTGTGTAGCGAACCGGTGATATATTCTGCCTTGTTAAACAACATTTAAATTGCGGGGTAGCTAAATAACTTGAACCGTTTAATTAATTGTTGGGACCCCGGTTACGCTTAATATGGCCTTAATGCATTGCACCTTTGCCATGTCATACATCATGCATGCATCATGCCCGATCTTCTGCTGTTGTGTTAAATAGTACATCTGGTGTTCCTTCTAGTGTTTTGCTTCTTCGCGGATAAGGCCGTTGAGTTGATGTGAGCTTCGACCCGATCTTCGGATGAACCTTCGGCAATGTTTTCAGGCGAGCATCTCCCCCCTTTCTACCTATCTTACTTTTATAGTATTTATTCCCTCCTGTTGATCTATTGCTATCTGTGTTGCGATGCTCTAGTTTTCGTACCCGCGATATCCCTTGCAGCCTTATATTGCCTTGGACACATCCTATTACCTGTTGTTTGGTAGATAGTTGGACTTGCGCGTCGTAGTCGCTTGCTCAAGTGCTGTTGCGTGTCGTCAAGTACCTCAGTTGTTGGAGTATGGCCGCATGTTTGATGTTGGAGATGATCTTGGCTTTACTTATCGTTCACTTTAATTACTGTTTAACAACTAAAATTGAAGTAAGTAAGCAGAGGCATCGGTGGGTGATAGATAGTATTTGGTTTCCGACCGCCCACTTGTGTCCCGTAGGACCCCGAGTTCTTGACACCTGTTCCGAGATCGAGCGCGCTAACCACAGGTGGGGAGATATGGGCCCCCCATTGATTAGTACCTGATTTCAAAGTATTGTACTGGGGGCCACAAACTAGTTTGAGGTTTTATTTACTATCCTGTACTTATGCCATGCTTCTTGCTTTATTTACGATTGTGTGAGGAGCACGTCTTGTTTAGGAAGCGGAGTGTTTTCAGTATCGATGTCCCGCTTTTGGGATTCATCGTTACCACATCGTCATAAACCCTGAGTCCGTCTCGGAGACCGGCCGACTTCGTTGCGGGTAGACTTAGTGGGGTGGCCCCCCGTGCTTGCTTTGGGTCTGGAAACGTCATGACTTAGGCCCCGCCGACATACCGATGGGTGTATGTTAACTGATCTGGCAAAAAGGGTCGAAGTGCTTGTGGATACTTTGGTGCACCCCTGCAGGGTTAAATCTTTTCGAGAAGCCGTGTCCGCGGTTATGGACGACTTGGAGCACAGTGCTTGATCATAGACAACTATAACTAAAGTTTATTGTTATAAATTGACTTGTATCCGATATGACTAGTAATCAGCTTCACTACAACGGAATGGCTAAATAAAAGTACTAATAACTGCTGGGTTTTGGGTTATCTCATGCTAATTGTATTTGACTAGTAAGTGTCACAACTACAACGGAATGATTAACTAAAAGTGCCCACTGCTTATTTTATCAGGATGATTATCTAAACCTGACTAGTAATTGCTGCAACGATAACTGAATAAATAAAACTGCCAACTGTGTGAGTTCCTCGGTTGACTTCCTCGTTTGGTCTCGAGGGGGAAACGCCAGGATGGGTTTGCTTGATGGTAACATCAGGTTGGTCCCGAATAGGTCTTTCTTACCCCTCTCTGATAGTCGCCAGCTGTATCGAGTCTCTATAGGTTGTTCAGTGCATGCTGCCGCTGCCGCTTCAGTCCACCATACCTATGTAGGCGAGGACCGCCGAATTCTAGCCTCGCCGTGCATCGGCCTCGATCGACGCTCCTCTTTTCCTTTGCCCTTTGTCGGCACCCTTTTGTTTAAGCAGGTTTTGGGATCGGCCGTTAGCGGTTACCCTTCCGCTTGGCACAGGCAGGGTTATGGACGCCATTGGTTATTCTTCAGGGCTCTTAGCCCCATTAGCATCTTGTCCGTAGCTGGACGCTCTTTCGTTTTCAAGGTGATTTGAATCTTTGTACCGTATATCTGTATTCTTGACTCATTGAGTCGCTGTTGTATATATATCTGTTCTGTGGGTCCCATCGAGGACTGTTGTGTAATGTTATTACTTCGTTTTCCACCCGCATGAAAGTGCCTGGTGGGCACCTTTGAATCGTTTCTATGCGGGTTTGGCGGGTTTCGCTAAAACTTGCATAGGGCCGATTCTGAGGGTGTTACAATATACCTGGTAGCCAAACCTACGTAGGTGGGAAATTTTCGGTGCCGACCCTTGCGCAAGTTGGATAGGAGAGTGGGTGTTGTAGGCCGATGGTCGAAAGTTGATGAGATTAGCGGCGTGTAACACCGCGTGTCCCCAACATGTAGTTGGTAAATTACAACCCTGAAGGAGTGGTCTAGCAATGAATTTAATCCTTTTAATCAATGCCTCCACAAGTCCATTTTGAGTATGGACATGCGGTACAGAGTACTCAAGTTTGATTCCAGTTGCCATGCAATAATCATCGAATGCCTTTGAAGTAAATTCTCCGGCATTGTCCATTCGAATAGACTTTAAACGATAATCAGGGAATTTATTTCTTATTTGTATGATCTGAGAGATCAACTTTGCAAAAGCATGGTTCCTTGTTGACAGCAGGCAAACATTGGACCATTTAGAGGAAGCATCGATGAGCACCATGAAGTACCGAAACGGCCCTGAGAGGGGCTGAATTGGACCACATATATCCCCTTGTATACGTTCCAAGAACGCGGGGATTTCATCCTTCACCTTTAGAGGGGACGGTCTAATGATCAATTTCCCCGTAGAGCATGCGGAGCACACAAATTCATCGGGATTCGGGAAATTTTTTACATTAACATTATGACCATTCGAGTTGTTAATTCTATTTCTCATCATCCTAAGACCGGGGTGGCCTAACCTATCATGCCAAAGGCAGAATAGTTCAGAGCTTCTAAAGACAGTCTTAAGGGTAGTGTAAATAGGTGGTGCTATTATCTTAGTGTAGTACAACCCAGTAGCTAATGAAGGGAGTCTTTCGACAATATGTTTACCATTTTCATCGCGCTTGGTAATGAGTAGGAACTCCTTTCCATTCTCATCATCATCGGTTTCTACATGGAAACCATTTGCGCGGATGTCTCTAAAACTCAAGAGAGTACGAGTCGACTCCGGATACAACAATGCCTCTTCAATGATCAGAGTTGTTCCATTTGGGAGTATGATAGTTACTCTTCCGGAGCCAACTACATTCGTACCGCAGCCGGCGATCGTCATTATGTTACCAGGGTTTTTGGTAATAGACTCAAAATACTTTGTTTCTCTCAAGATGGTATTTGTGGTGCCGCTATCAGCAAGGCACGTTTCCTCCATTTGGGCGCCACACGCATTCTAAAATATAGTGCCTAATTAATATAATGGAGCGAGGAAGATGCTACATCAAGTAAGTAAAACACATAAACATTTCAGAACATTACACAACCAAATAATGGAATAAATGAATGAAATGAATGCCATCCAATCGCCGAAAAAAAAATATTATGCTCTCATAGAGCTTACAACCATATCGAAGAATTGTATCAGATTATTTGCAAAAAAGAAATCATCATAACAAAAAGGAGCTCAAGTGGATTCTGCAAAGAAACCATCAATCTCAGCCTGTATCTCAAGATCGTTGAGCTTCTCTTTGTTGGCTATCATCATCGAGGCAGCAGAAATGTCTAGCTAGGGCGGGAGGAGGCACAATGTGATCAACCTCCATGGGCACAACGGCTTTCGTGGGAACCGCCGAAGGTGCTGCCACTTGTGCTACGTCCTGCGCCACTACGAGCGTGACGTTCTGCACGGGCGCCGCTCCGGGCGCCAGTGGTGCCTCAACCTGCACGAGGTGCGCCTCGCGCGCCTTCTTGTTGGCCATGAACGCGTCCACGACGTGTTTAGGGGCCAAACACTGCCTGGAGAAGTGAGTCTTGGAGCCACTGAGCGATCACGGGCCTTGCCTCCCCCTTGCCCGCCTTGCGTTGCTTGGCCGGGTTGGAGGAGTTGGGGCCCTTCTTGCCCTTCTTGCCTCGCTTCTTGTGGATGGGCTTGCGCACCTTGTAGGCGTCGGCATTGGCCTCATGACTTGGGCCCCCGGCGAAGGGTTGCGCGGAGAAGTTCTTTTTCAGAACATTATCCTGCGCCTCGGCCACCTGGAGAGCATCAATAAGCGCTGCATATTCCGTGAATCCTTCCTAGAGAAAGTTTCGCGAGGACTGGATATTGTCCGAATGGAATATGGAGAGAGTTTTGTCTATCTTCTGCTGATCTGTGGTACTGGTCCCACACAGCTGAAGAATGGTACAAATCCGGTGCAACCTGGAGTTGTACTCTCCCACGCTCTTGAAGTCCACAAACCTCATACGAATCCAATTTGCCTCCGCCTGTGGCTGAATGGTGTACTTCAGCCTAGAGAACCGCTTGTTGAGGGCGGTCTAAGGCGAGCACTCGCTCGCCATGTACTCGTTCTTGAGAGTCTCACACATGTGATGGCGGAGGAAATGCAGGGTTTTGGCGTTGTCCGCTGGGATGGTGGTGCTGGGGCCGTCGGGGTCCCCGCAATCAGCACATCCTTGATACATCGGCCCTCGAGGACGATCTCAACGTCCGAGGCCCAAGTCAGGTAGTTGAGTCCATCCTGGGTCAACTCCGGGAACTCGCGGCTGACGATTCCGGTCATCTGCAATTTATGCAAAGTGTGTAAGATTACAGCAGGTAATCGGTTGCATAAATGCGATAATTGATACAATAATTCAAATATGACGACGTTTTAAAATTTAAATCAGAAATGGTACAAGCTAACTATGAGATACAAAGTATTAAAATCATGCGATAATTAATAACCGTGGAACATAGTACAAAAGCTTGTAAAAAAAGGCCGAAAACATGACCAAAAACGGGCCAATCAGCCCAGCAATCGCGTGCTCGCACACCCCACTTTTTTTTTCTTTTTTTCTTTTTTTTTCGCAGGCCCGAAAACGGCCCAGCCATTTTGGCCTCTACGCGGTCGGCCTGCTCCGGTATCATGGGGGAACGGAGCTAGCACAGACTAGCTCGATCGGCGGCGCGGCAGCAGTCGACCGGCCGGCAGGTAGGGGCGGCTTTTGCGGGGCATCACGCCAGAGGCGGCGCACGCGGCTTGACAGCGGACAGACGATGGGGCAGCGGCGGGAGGCCGCGCGCATGGCGCGGCCTGGCAGACGGAAGCGGCCTCGCGGGGCCGCAGGCGGGGCCGTGGCGGCGCGCATGGTGGGGAGCGTAATAGGTGCACTGGTACAATCAACAAGGGCTTGATCCGAGAGTGATTAAATCGACATTGGTCGGCGACAGCAGGTTAGCTCGACTCCCGGAAAGGAAAATCCGTACCTTAGATGAGATCTGATCTATGAACTAAACGGAAAAATTGAAAGGAAATCGTCTAACGAATCCATTTTTGCGGTCAATTTCGGATTACCTTCAACGAAAGCCTGCGTGATGCAGACTCAACGGTGGCTTGACGGAGGATCGACGGAAAGACGCGTGCTGATAACAACCCCTGCCGGCTGGCCGGTCCCGAGGCTGCTCCACACCCGAGAAAGAAGACTAGAGTCGAAGGCACACAAGATTACATAAGAAAATGACACACGGAACAGGGAGAAACTTTATTAAACTGGCTCTCGGTAAAGTCATGTAAAATGATTGCTCCTCTATTTATAAACTAAGAAGATAGGATAACTATATGGGCTAACCCTAGCCTGATAAAAGCCACATCGAATAGACCTCTACCGACTCAGTTTACCAACACTCTCGGCATATCTTGTGATTCCTTCTGCTCCGTGACTGACAGGACAGGAGTACTTTACCTTTTCTCTATTCGCCCCTGCAGCTGGAACACCGCGTTGGGTCGGCCGCCCACCCGCCACAGAGCAACGGCGGCTGTCACGATCCCACCTGCGCCGAACTTCACGGGCGGCTCTCCGGACCCACTTCCATTGGCTTATTGTATGCGTACTCTGGGACCAGCTGGCGGGAGGAGTTCAAGCTGGAGGGCAGCGATGCGGTTGGCACGACCAACCGGTTGGCCCCGTCAATGATAGTACTGCTCCACCACATCTTCTGCTATTCGGTGTATATTATACCTGTATTAAAGCATCTCTAGCATACCGTGTGGTATTACAAAAGGTAGATACGTAATTTGCGGTATGAAAAAACATATGACGGACAAATGCATTAAATCCAAATCGTATATTTAAAAATCATCACACGTTGGCGCCAGATTACATAGAGATGGTTTTGATCATCTAGATCTACATAGAAAGTTTAGCAGAATCGATGTCGCGCCCTGCATCCAGACTTAACCTAGCATGTACGGAGCTTTGCCGGCGGTACCTACTCAACGGATCATCAACGGCGGCTGCGGCGCGCGCTTACTCCTCGTCGGTTTTGGCGTTGCCGAAGTCGTCCGTCATGAAGTACGCGTCGGGTAAGTGGGCTTCCTGGTCCTCGATCCACCCCATGTACTCGCGGAGGGAGACGCGACAGACACGGAGAAACTCACGCTTCTCCGCCATGCGCGTGTCGCGGCGACGCTTTCAACACTGCACGATCTGCATGACCGCGGTGCACAGCGAGTGGTACTTGGCCTCAGTGAGCAAGACCGCCTCCTGCTCGTCGTTGACAGCAGGCTAGCGAACGACCGGCGGCAGGGCACACATATCCGCCAGCAGAAGCTCTTCAACCTCATCCGCGACATCGTCTGCAGCATCTCGGGCGGAAAAGGGGGTACGCTCACGGGCGCCGACGCCGTGTCCCTGCACGGGGACGCGCTCACGCTCTCCCTCCATCGACGACAGCGGCTAGCGAGCTCGCAGACCGGAGCTCCTCCTCCTCAGACGGCAGCGGCACCGACAGTCGCATCCAACCAAATTGCTGCTCGATTGGCCGGCCATGGCAATAGGGGGGGTGCACACGGAGGTTGGCGACGGCAATGTGCTTTTCATCAGCGAATTAAGACGGAATCGGAGACGAATGCGGACGGCGGCGTGGGTTTCTGGGCGGGGGAGGAAGGGAAAATGGATGTGGTATCCCGCATCCAGTACCCCCCGCACGGAATATATGCAGGATGGATAGGCCTCGATGCAGGAAACCGCAAAAAAATGCAGTAGGGCCGTTTTGCGGTATCTGGAAAGGCCATTTTTTTGCCATGATACCGCATATCGGGCCTAAATTTTGCGGGCTAGTGGATATGCGGTATCTGCTAGAGATGCTTTTATACTCCCTCGGTTCCATTGGAAAAACCGTAAAAATACTCGTGTTGCGATTAAGGAGCGCCGCACATAGAGATTACTTTTCATCCTTGCCCCTTAGAGTATCCCAATGCAAGATGTTTGTATAAACTGTTGGATTCACGTGAAAAGACACATGTGCTAGAAATACTGTTGATTTAGCGCGCAACCGACCAAAACTCAAGAGAAACACAAATGGTATTGAGCGCAGCGAGCGATCTCTGTTCCCTTGTGGGGTGGGGGGTCATTAGTGTCAAATATTAACAAAGTGTGCAATATTTTTTCCATGCCTAATTTGTTCTTTATATTTTGTGCTTGTATCTCAACATTGCACAAAATTTGTTTAGAGGTGATGAAAGTAAGAACAAGAAAGGCAAGTCATTTTTGTTGCCCCGTTGCTACAAGGTGCTAGAGAAAGAAGATAAGTGGAAGAACCATGAAGTACCATAAGTGCTAAAGATAACCAATGCAACAAGCATAGATGACGATGAAGTATCAAGAGACGGTGTGAAGATAATCTCTACTCCAAACTCGGTGGCAAAGACAAAAAGACCAATTGGAGTTAAACAAGCAAAAGCCAAGGCAAAAAAATCCAGAGATGATGAAACAAAGAAAGTTGTGGATGAACTTGTGATTGCAAGAAAAGAAGTCAATGGGGAGAGGAGGATGGTTAGGGGCAAGGAGTAGGCTTTGGAGGAGAGGAGGGCAGCATTGGAGGATAAGAAGATTGTCATGGAAGAACATGCCCGACTCATAGAGCAAGAGAAAACTCTTTTTTTCATGGACACTTCCAACCTCGATGAAATACAAAAAGAATACACGAACATGTGTCATGATGAAGTGTTGGCTAAAAATAGGATGATGGCAAAAATAGTGAGGCTCCATTCGGAGGCAGGTAGGAGAAACATATGAATGATGTATGATACGTCGTAAACTTATCTATAATTTTTGATACTCCATGCTTGTTTTATGCCAACTATCTTATATTTTGTCTACACTTTGAGGTATTTTTATACATTTTCTGGAACTAACCTATTGACAAGATGCCGCAGTGCCAGTTCATGTTTTCTGCTGTTTTTGGTTTTAGAAAAGCTAAAAATGAATATTCTCGGAATTGGACGGGACAAAAGTAAAAATTATTATTTTCCCGGAGCAATACGGAAACACGAAGCAGAGACGGAGGGATGCACCAGGGTGGGCACACCCTATGGTGGCGCGGGCCACCCTAGGTGATGCCACCAGGGGGTGTGGCCCACCTGGCCACCTCCTCGCCTTGCCCCTTCGCCTATAAGAATCCCCAGAGGATAAAACCCTAGATCGTCCAACAAAAATCCATGAAAAGTTCTGCAACGCCGCCGCCACTGAAGGGGAGATTCGGGGGACAGAAGTCTCTGTTCTGGCACCCTGCCGGGACGGGGAAGTGCCCCCGGAGCCATCTCTATCGATCTCCACCACCATCTCCATCACCGTTGCTGATTCCCATGATGAGGAGGGAGTAGTTCTTCCTCGAGGCTAAGAGCTCTACCGGTAGCTATGTGTTCATTTCTCTCTCTATGCGTGATCTTTATGAGATCATGAGCTTTGTAATAAAGTAGATCTGATCTGCTACTCAAGTGCTTAAACCAATCTCTGGCGCTCCCCACTTGTGTGAAAGTGACAGCGTGCACACCTTGTGGCACTTAGGCTAAACATTACATAAATACTCAATTGCTTTAATAGATCTATGTTTTCCCCATGTGTGTGAAAGCGACAGCGTGCACACCGTGTGTGTGGCACTTAGGCTAGATTACATCAATAGTTATCATGAGTTATATTTGGAGTTGGATGTCTCTATGAAATTGTGGTGTTTGTTGGAACCATCTAGTGCTCAAGGTGACAGTGTGGGGTTATCTAGATGGGGAAGGCAACCTTTAAGGAGTGCTTTTGTAGCCCTACCGTGGATTAGAGTGTCCAACCAGAGAGTGGTTCAGAGTAGTATCATGAAGAGAAGATATTTATATGAGAGTGTTCACTAGTGAAAATATGATCCATAGGCCTTGTTTCTAAGCATTGAAACACCGTTTACAACTAGTCCTGCTGCATCTTTGCTTGTTGTCATCTTTATTTCAGATTGCCTTTAGTCTCTTCCTCCCTTCAAGCTCTTTTCTGGCACCGTTGTCTTATAATCATCCATACTACTTGTATTTTACTATCTTTTCGCTGAACTAGTGCACCTATACACTTGAAAAGTGTATTGGGTGTGTTGGGGACACAAGAGACTTCTTGTATCTTGATTGCAGGGTTGCTTGAGAGGGATACCTTTGACCACTTCCTCCCCGAGTTCGATAAACCTTGGGCAATCCAGTTAAGGGAAACTTGCTGCTGTTCTACAAACCTCTGCACTTGGAGGCCCAACAACTGTCTACAAGAATAGAAGTGTGTAGACATCAAGCTCTTTTCTGGCCCTTTTGCCGGGGAGGTGAGGTAAAAGGTACTCACATCCTCTGGCTACTAAGTTATCTGGTGTGTGAGTGCTCAAAGTTATTTCCTTTAGATTCTGCAATTTTGTCTTTTTGTTTCTTGTTTTCACTAGTTAGGCTTAATGGACAACAACAACAAAAATAGAGAGCTTTATAGTATTTATCTTGAGTTAGGACATGAAGTGTTTGAAGAGAAAATTAAAAAACCTATGGAACTTTATTTGTATGCTAATAGCAATGTTATTAGTATGAATTATTTGAACACCATTATTGCTAATGCTATGGAAACGTCTAAGCTTGGGGAAGCTAGTTTTTATGAAAATGATCTTTTTTGTTCCCTAGATTTAGAGGAGAAAATTTTCTTTGATGATACTTTACCTCCAATATATGATGATCACAATGATGAATATGATATTTTCAGTCCACCTACTATTGAGAAGGAAATTAATTATGATTACAATAAGCCTCCTATATTTGATGATTATGGTGATGAGAATAATAATGATAGCTATTTTTTTGAATTTTCTCCCACTACAATTAATAAGAATGACTATCCGTATGTGGAAAGTAATAATTATTTTATGCATGTGGCTCATGATAAGAATGTTTTATGTAATAGTTATATTGTTAATTTTATTCATGTTGCTACTGAAAGTTATTATGAGAGAGGGAAATATGGTTTTATGCATCTCAACAATATTAAGTTTCCCCTCTTTATGTTGGAAATTTTGAAGTTGCACTTGTTTTGCTTTCCTATGCTTGTTGCTTTGTGCTTTCATGACTTGTTTCTTTACAAGATTATTTTTCATAGGAAGTGGGTTAGTCTTAAATGTGTTTTGAATTTGCTTCTTGATGCTCTCTTTTACTTCAATTCATATTTCTTATCTGAGCATCTTCTCAAACTATCATGCCTAAATTAAAGGCGTTAAAGAAAAGTACTTCTTGGCAGTTAACCCAAAAGTTTTAGTTGAGTCTTGCAAGTTATTACTTTTTTAATAACCTCTCCTTATCCTTTTTTATTTTATTTTTGTGCCAAGAATAACCTCTAATGAGAGAGAAGTAAGATTTGGGGAAGTTGCTGTCCCAAAACAGATTTTTGTGTTTCACTGTAAAAATTAGTGAAACATCTCTGTATGTCGGATTGAGATGTAATTTTCTGAGTAAATCCCCCAGGTTGTTAGCTAACTTTCATTAGTTTAATACCTTTTTATTTGAGCAACAGAAGGTCTTCGAAAATATCGGTTTTTACCTGATGGTCTGTTTTGATAGATTTTTGCTATTATTTGCATTTGCTTCTTATCGATTTCTTTTTTAGTTCTTTTTGGGGAAATTGAGCTTTTGAAAGGAATTTGCTGTAGTATCTTGTCTTCTTATCAGAAGTTTTGCTATTTTGAACAAAACCCAAAAGGTTTTATTCTTTTTGAATGCACTAATGTTGCTATTGAAGATTGTGTGAAGTTTTGTATGAAGGAAAATTTTGTAGAGAAAGAATGATGTAATGAGATGAATAATTGATGAGTGCATGAACAATTTGTTGGGAGACTCCAAGAGGAAGGTATGATGAGCACAACAGCAAGTTTTCTCTCAGTGAGAAACCGAGGTTAGCGAACCAGTAGGAGGAAGGAAACGACTCAAAGGTGTTGCTAGCAACTTGGAGACCTGCACAACACAAACTCAAGACTTTGCCCCAACGAACAGTGAGTTTGTCAATCTCACTGGTTTGCTGTAACAAAGGATTAACTGTGTGGTTTGGAAGGTAATAGTGGTTTGCAACAAGTAAACATGAACAATGGAAGATGTATCAATGGTAAAGATTGGACCAGGGTCCATAGTTCACTAGAGGTGTTCTACTTAGATAAACAAACATGGCATGCTGGGTAAACAAATTACAGCAGGGCAATTGACAAGACTGAGCAAGGCATAACAATGAAATACTAGACATTCATGATCCTATGAGATTCGATTGGGAAATACAACAAGATACATAGACCACCATCCAACTGCATCTATGACTAGAAGTTCACATTTGGGTTATCATCCGAACCCCCTCCAGTATTAAGTTGCAAGCAACAGAAAGCTGCTTTAAGCAAAGTGTGTAAGGTAAACAATCCACTTGGTCCATGAACAAGAGACAATTGTTTTCTCCCTAGTGGCAACAACACATCTACAACCTTAGAGATTTCTGTCACTTCCCTTAGATTAAATAGAGGCATGAACCCACTATCGAGCATAAATACCTCCTCTTGGAGTCACTAGGAACTACTTGGCCAAGATATCTACTAACAACAGAGAGCATGCAAGATCACAAACAACAGAGACATGATAGAATCAATAAGACAAAACCATTAATCAATCTGACATAGTAATCTCAATATCCATCGGATCCCCGCAAACACAACATGCATGATTACAAATAGATGAGATCTTGATCATGAACGGAGCTCACAAGATCTAAACATGAAAGCACAAAGGAGGAGATACAACCATCTAGCTACTACATGGACCTGTAGTCCAAGGTGAAACTACTCACGCTTCATACCGGAGGCTGGCATGATGAAGAAGAAATCCTCCGGGATGATCTCCCCTCCGGCAGGGTGCCGGGAAGAGCTTCAGACCCTCCCGATCAAGGGACGATGGTGGCGGCGGCTACAAACGTTTTCGTGGAATATTGATCGGGTACTTAGGGTTTAGGCATCGGGGGCTTCTTATAGGCGAAGAGGCGAGGCAGGGGAGTCGCCAGGGCGGCTGCACCCCCAGGCGCGGGCCCACCTTGGCCGCGCGGCCAGGGGTTATGGCCCCCTGGTGGCCCTCCTCCATCTCGTATTCAATCTTCGTGTTCCCCGCGGTAAAATATTGACTTTGGCTTTTGTCCTGTCCAATTCCGAGAATATTGATTTTCTGCCTTTCTGGAACCAAAAACAGAAGAAAACATGCAACTGGCACTGTGGCATCTTGTTAATAGGTTAGTACCAGAAAACATATAAAAACACCTCAAAGTGTAGACAAAGCAAAGCAAAGTAGATACTAAACAAGCATGGAACATAAAAAAATATAGATACGTTTCCGACGTATCAAGCATCCCCAAGTTTAACTCCTGCTCGTCCTTGAGTAGGTAAGTGATAAAAAGGAATAATTTTTTAGGTGACATGCACCATCAAAATCAAGATCAAACCATTTGCAAGCATTGAAAGCTGGGATGAAAGATGAAGTTCTAACAGTAAGACAAAGTAACTATGCATGCAACATGAAAAGCTACAAACAAAGATCATGCATAACATGCATTGAAAAACATTTGTTTGTTTCACATACAAAAAACATAGCATAGTGGCAATCAGCTTGTCCCTCATGGAGTAGCAAATAGATGCATAGGACACCTTCAAAGTTCATAAGAGTGACTAGATACAAATAACACAAGAACAAGTAATATCAATAATATACATCAATCAATAAGCTTTGGGACAATGCACATAGAACTTAGAATGGCAACTATGCTCTCTTAACTTGTGCCTAAAGGTAGAAGGCGGAGACTCAATATAATAGTGGAAGAAAGTCCCTTCATATAGGGAAGCAGGGATTTCAAGTTTCAAAAAGTGCTTCCAAAAATTATGGTACTTGTTAGCTTTCAGCTCTCATTGCCCCTATCATAAGAATCTTCAAGAGATTAAGGTTAAAGTGAACAAACTATGGAGTATATTCTTTACAAAGTATAAGTTGGCAATCTCATGTCCCTTGAATACGAGGGCCACTCCTCATGCTACTCAACTTTAGTTACTTGCAAGTTGATACGCCCAATTTGCATCACCATTATATATCGTAATTTACCTATATTCATTGATATTTGTATTATTATGAGGTATTACTTATGGCTTTTCATCTATTTATGCATGTTGGATGATTCCTGGAGGATGAACTGCCGGAGTCTGGATTCTGATGGAAAAGAAGGCGTTTCGGTGCAATTTCGCGAAGATCAGAAAAATACCAGAAAAATATGGAAACATATTATTTTACCAGAAGACGAAGGAAGCCAGAAGAAGGGAAAAAGTGGGGCCTCAGGGGGCCCACACACCCCCTAGGTGCGGGCCCACCTAACCCCGCGCCTAGGGCAGGTGTGGCCCACCTGCCCAGCCTCCGACTCCGCCCCTTCGCCTATATCTTCCCTACGAAACCCTAACACCGGGGGATAGACCATAGATAGGTTTCCGCCGCCTCTAGGGGGCGGAAAACACTGAGAGAGAAAGATCTCCCTGGCAGACAGATTTTTGCCGGGGGAATTCCTTCCCGGAGAGGGGAGACCGTCGCCATCAACACCGTCATCAAGCTAGACTTTATCGGGATCATCATCATCATCCACACCATCATCTCCACCAGCACCATCATCACCACTCCGTCCTGCTGTAACAATTGTGTTGGATATTGCTTTAGTTCTTAGGGGAGACTTTCTTGGTGTTGATTATTATTGTAGTTGATGCTTGTGAGTGGAACCATTGGATTATTGTCTATGTTCATATTGTTATCCATTATCATATCATCTTTGATCTTGATCCATATGATGTCTTGTGAGTAGTTCGTTTAGTTCTTGAGGACATGGGAGAAGTCATGTTGTTAGTAGTGAATCTATTAATGAGTTATTATGCAATGGTTTAGTATTTAATTTGTGGTGATATTCTTCTAGTGGTGTCATGTGAACGTCGACTACATGACACTTCACCATTTATGGGCCTAGGGGGATGCATTGTGTATTTGGATACTAATCGTGGGTTTGTCGGAGTGACAGAAACCTGAACCCCCGTTAGGACACCTTTGCACAAGGGAGTGTAGGATCTCAGATTTTAAGGCTGTGGTTAGATTTATATCTTAATTACTTTCCTATAGTTACGGATGTTTGCAGGGGGGTGAATCACAAGTATGTATTAGTCCTAGGAAGGGCGGTATGTTAGCACAGGTTCACCCACGCAAGACTTACAAACACCAAAGAAGAGTACCCAGTTATTTGAATCGAAAGCACTTGACAGAATTCCCATGTGTCCTCGAGAACGTTTGGTCCTTATAAGTATTTCCACCGGCTTGTCCTTTGCTAAGAAAGGATTGGGCCACTTGCTCTGTTTGTTCATTAACTTTGTTACTTGCTCCTTGTTTTGTTGCCTTGTCAAAAAACCACTAAAAATCCGTTTGCTAAGTATTCACAGGGATTTCCTGCTCCATACCACTGTTCAGCACCTTCTGCTCCTTGTTGGGATCGACACTCTATTTATCGAAAGTACTACGATACACACCCCTATACTTGTGGGTCATCAAGACTATTTTCTGGCGCCGTTGCCGGGGAGTGAACCACTATTGAAGAGTGGAACTGGTAAGGGAAACTTTTACTATGAGTATTGCTTTTTTTACTACTTGTTACTTTGTTTCCAATATGGATAACCCACTTGGTTTTCTGTTTGGGAAAACTACTACCACTGCTAGGGTAGTAGATGAATCACCTCCTGTTGAGATAGATCCTTTTAAAATACCTACAAGTATTGTTAATCATGTTACGGATAATTATTATTTTGGGGATGGAACTGTCCATCCTGGTGATCACTTGCTTTTTATCCATGAATTATGCGGGTTGTTTAAGTGTGCAGGTATCACAACTGAACAAGTAAAGAAGAAGTTACCCTCCATATACTTGAAAGGGAGAGCTGGAGAATGGTATAAGCTGCTAAAGAATGGACAATCCATGGAATGGGAGGAGATGTCATCTCTCTTTTACTCTAAATTTTATCCTCCCAGTGATATTCATAAGGATAGAAATCTTATATATAACTTTTGGCCTCTTGATGGAGAGAGTACAACTCAAGCTTGGGGGATATTGAAGTTACTAATGCTTAAATGCCCTATTCATGAACTCCCTAACAATATTATTTCTCAATAACTTTTATGCAAGGCTTCCTCTTCATGATAAAGATTTACTAGATGCTTATTGTGCTGGATCATTCACATGTATGAAGGAAGAAGCTAAATGAGATCTACTAGACCGTATTCAAGATAACACTGAAGCTTGGGAGAATGACAAAGGAAGAAAGTCAGGTATAAACTATGATTATGAATGCATTCAATCTTTTATGGGAACTGATGACTTCCGTGATATTAGCAATGAGTTTGGTATTGATTCCCAAAGTATTGCCAACTGTTTTAAGGCCTTTGCCTCTTACATAGAAATTCCCAAGAAGAAGTGGAATAAGTACCATGCACCTTATAAAGATGTTGTTAGTCTTGTTCCTGTTAGAAGTACTCAAGTTTGTACTACTAATCATATTGTGCCTAAACCTCATGTTGAGAAAATGCCTCTCCCAGCTAAGGTAAAGGAGTATTCTATGATTATTAGTGCAAATAACAAAGGTATAATGAAAACCATGGAGCCTGGTAAGCAATTGAATGTTGAACCTGTGGTAGCCATTGTGAAAGACCCTGTCACTAGAAATATAGAGGATGAGCACATTGTCTTCTGCGAAGACGATTCTAATATTATCTCTCATCCTAGTAAGGCTAGAAAAGCTAGTGAACCTATGCTTTCTGTTAAAATTGGTGATCATTGCTACTATGGTTTATGTGATATTGGTGCTAGTTCTAGTGCTATTCCTTATGAGCTTTACTGGGAAATTATGCATGAGATTGGTCCTTGTGAGCTTGAGCACATTGATGTGGTTATACACCTTGCTAATAAGGAAACCATTTTCCCCATTGGTATTGTAAGAGATGTGGAGGTTCTCTATGGTAAGATTAAGTATCCTGCTGATTTTCTAGTGCTTAATTCAGCAACTAGCAAAACTTGTCCTATCATTTTTGGTATACCTTTCTTGAACACTTGTGGAGCTATTATTGATTGTAAGACGGAAAAAGTTTTAACTAAGTTTTATGGAGATTCTTATGAGTTTAACTTTTCCAAATTTGCTAAAGCTCCTTGTGAAAATAGCTTGCCTAATAAAGATTTCAGGATGGAACAACTTGCTTCTATTGATCCAGTCTATAACCTTGGACCTATTTTTGATGACTGTAAGTATGCTTATTCTGATGATAAAGTTGTTTCCAGTGACAGTTATATTGTCAACTTTATTCAAAGTGATACTGAAAGTTATTTTGAGAGAGGGAAACATGGTTTTATGCATCTCAATGATGTTAAGTTTCTCCGTTTTATGTTGAAAGCTTTAAAGTTGCATATGTTTTGTCTTCCTATGCTAGTAGCTTTTTGTTTCAACAATTCGTTTTCCCATGATACTCCCATGCATCGGAAGTGGGTTAGACTCAAGTGTATTGGTTATTTGCTTCTTGATGCTCTCTTTCATTCCAGATATATATATCCTATGTGAGCATCTTTGGAAGTTTCGAGCCTAACTTAAAGGCATTAAAAAAGTACTTGTTGGGAGATAACCCAAGAGTTTTGTCGAGTCTTGGAAGTTATTACCTCTGTAATAACCGCTCCTTATCCTTTTTGTTTTGGTTTTTGTGTCAAGTTCAACTACTTTTGTGAAGTAGAGGAGTTGTGAAAAGTGGTTGTCCTGGGACAGATTTTTGTGCTGTATTGTAAAAATTCGTGAGGAAGCTCAGTACTTTAGATGGAGCTGCATTTTTCTGTTCTTGTTCTCCAAGTTGTTACCCAACTTTCATCAGTTCTGCACTTTTTGATTTGAGCAACAGAAGGTCTTCGAAAAAATCAATCTTTACATGCTGGTCTGTTTTGACAGATTTCTGCCGTCACTTGCATTTGCCTCTTACACAAGCTTTTGTTTTGATGGGTTTTTAGTTGAAGTGTGTACCAAAGGTTTGTTGTTTTTGCTCACACTAATGTTATCATTGAGTTTGTGCAAGGGTTTTGTAAGAAGGAAATTTTCAGGAGAAAGAGAAAAGGATTCTGCAGAGTTCGTCTTTGAATAGGTAAAAGTGGTGAAAACAGAAGGTTCGTGAAACTCCAATATTTTATATTTTTTATGTTAATACATAAGGGAAGTTACGAGACGGAACTGAAGAGGAAACGGAGTCCTGGTTGGACAAACTCACCCTAGGCGTGGGCCCAGCCTGTCTGCGCCTGAGGGGGGTGTTCCCCCCTCGAACTCCGTCTCCGCCTTGTTTTCGTGTCAAAACCTTCCTTATGCATTGAAACTTCGTAATATATAACCCCCCGGATCCCCCGAGGTTCATGCATTGTGTTCTCGTCGTGTTTTCGTTTCGATCTGTTTCTGTCAGGAAATCTTCTCAAGTTTAGAGCACCATTGCCACCGCTAACGACAAAGGCAAGAAGCCCGTGGAGATAGAGTTGGAAGAACAAACCGCCGCAGGAAACCTACTTTTATAGGAGCAATTAACACTACGAATACTTTTTCTTGTCACATGCAGGGAATCATAGCCTTTGGTCCAGAACTCATATACTGCCCTGAGGCAGCAGAAGCCCTTCGAACCACCAACGAGTTTTGTGAAAGATACCGTGCCTTGAGGATAAAAGTGGATGAACTTCAAGAGGAGAACAACAAGATTCGTAAGGTTCCGGAGGGTTTTCTTATTCTAATCAAGGGGGCAACACCACCACCACCGAAGGAGTAATTCGTCATCAGGTTTGTCATCCCCTTGGCTTGTTCCAAGCTTGGGGGAGTGTCGCGGTATCACCACCATTATCTTTTATCTTTTACCTTTTTAGTGGATTCATATATGTGGTAGAGGGGTTATCTTATAGTTTGGTTTGCATGTGGAAGTATCTCTCCTTTAGTTTATTATGTTTGTATCCCTTGGTGCGAGTGCCTTTATTGGAATATTAATGAGAAGTCTCATCTTTTACTTTTTGCACTTCTTATTTTAGTTTGCAATCTCTATTATATGATGGATCTTGTTGATCAGTATTGGCACCACTTTGGGATCATCAAGTGGACCTAAATTGGTTTTGTCAAACCGAGTTCTGGTTAGTAGCATTACTATGAAAGAGAAAAAGAAAGGAAAAGCTTACAGGTATTTTGTATCATTTGTTTCCTTTCTTGTTGGCTCATAAGCGTAGTGTTCTTTATTTAAGATTCTTTTGTGTCTTCAAGGAAGATTGCATGTTTATCTTTATTACTTGTATGTTTGTTCGTTTCTTTCAACTTTCTTGCTTGCTACCCAGCCTTGCTAGCCAAAAACCTGTTTTGAGAAGGCATACTTCTCATGTTTCCAAATCCTTTGAACCAAACCTATGCCACCTGTGTCCACCATATCTACCTAGTATGTTTTGCTATTCTAAGCAAATTCTCAAGCTTCATCTACCTTTCGAATTAAAAAGTATTTTTTATGAGAAAACTAGTTAGTAAAGCTCTCACAAACTTGATGGCACACTTTATTTCTTGCCCCTAATAGACTTGAACCATTGTGAACATCGAAGTTGTATATGCTTGCATCTATCCATTGGAATTAGCAGAACCGTGTTGTCACAGGGAACAATTTCAACATTGCACATATACTCTGTACATAGTTGATATCGTGCTCTTTTGTCTATAGATGTCAACGGTGTGAAATAACGAGGGAACTTGTAAGTCCATGGAGTTTGTATCCTGTGTTAGAGAAACGCCTGGGCCGCTATCCTAAGCCATGCTTAATCATGGTGGAAACTTGCAGCATCACCTTACTGAGTCATCTATGAAGCATCCTCAATAAAAAGCTATGCATATGGTAAATAAAAAGATTACTGAGATGCTCATTGTCTGCTTGCCTTGTCATTTTGGTTATGGGAAAGCTCATGTACCATGTGCAAGGGGTACCTCGTTGTCAGTTCTCAATGATATGAAAATACTTACAATGACAAGAACTTACCTGGGACCAAAGTTGAGTATGCATGAGAAGTGACCCTCGTATTCAAGGGACATGAGATTGCCAACTTATATTTCGTCAAGCATATACTCCATCTTTGTTCACTTTAACCTTAATCATCTCAAGATGCTTATGATAGGGGCAATGAGGGCTCAAAGCTAGTAAGTACCATAATCTTTTGGAAGCTCTTTATGACTTGTAATCCCTGCTACCCTCTAAGAAGGGACCTTCCTCCTAGTTACCAGTTGAGTCAGTAAACCTACTTCCTCTCTATCTCCAGCAAGCATTTGAGTTGTTGTGTTTCAAGCATTCATATGGTGATTTATTCAATCATGTTCTCTATCTTTCTTGTTTGCACAAAACTCTTATCTATTGAGTATTGCTTTGAAAGCCTTCACTTGTGAAAAACCTTTTTGAGCAAAGAGTGTTCCTGTTTTGAAACTTCTACAAAAAGCTTTTGTGAAACTGTTTGCCAGGTGTTCTCTGACCAAGAACAAGTTTTCCAATTCCAATTATGATTTATCTTTATGCATCTCTATTGTGACTGCTGAACTTGGTTGCAAGCTAAGTTATATAATGGTGAGTTGCTTTCTTCTATGAGTTGTGCAATGGTAAGTGTGATGCTTCTTGTTCGTATTCTTTTTATCGACACTTCACTCCATAAACCTATGGACATGTTTACTGAGCTAAGTTTTCGCTTGGGGACAAGCGAAGTCTAAGCTTGGGGGAGTTGATACGCCCAATTTGCATCACCATTCTATATCATAATTTACCTCTATTTGTTGATATTTGTCTTATTATGAGGTATTACTTATGGCTTTTCATCTGTTTATGCATGTTGGATGATTCCTGGAGGATGAACTGCCGGAGTCTGGATTCTGATGGAAAAGACGGTGTTCGGTGCAATTTCATGAAGATCCGAAAAATACCAGAAAATTATGGAAACATATTATTTTACTAGAAGAAGAAGGAAGCCAGAAGGAGGGACGAAGTGGGGCCCGGGCCCACCTGACCTCGCGCCTAGGGCAGGTGTGGCCCACCTGCCCGACCTCTGACTCCGCCCCTTCACCTATATCTTCCCTACGAAACCCTAACACCGGGGGAGCGACCACAGATAGATTTCTGCCGCCTCTGGGGGCGGAAAACACCGAGAGAGAAAGATATCTTCGGCAGACAGATTTCTGCCGGGGGAATTCCTTCCCGGAGAGGGGAGACCGTCGCCATCAACACTGTCATCAAGCTAGGCTTCATTGGGATCATCAGCATCATCATCCACACCATCATATCCACGAGCACCATCATCACCACTCCGTCCTACTGTAACAACTGTGTTGGATATTGCTTTAGTTCTTAGGGGAACTTTCCCGGTGTTGATTACTATTGTAGTTGATGCTTGTGAGTGGAACCATTGGATTATTGTTTATGTTCAGATTGTTATCCATTATCATATCATCTTTTATCTTGATCCATATGATGTCTTGTGAGTAGTTCATTTAGTTCTTGAGGACATGGGAGAAGTCATGTTGTTAGTAGTGAATCTGTGATGAGTTATTATTCAATGGTTTAGTATTTAAGTTGTGGTGCTATTCTTCTAGTGGTGTCATGTGAACGTCGACTACATGAAACTTCACCATTTATGGGCCTAGGGGGATGCATTGTGTATTTGGCTACTAATCGTGGGTTTGTCGGAGTGACAGAAACCTGAACCCCCGTTAGGACACCTTTGCACAAGGGAGTGTAGGATCTCAGAGTTTAAGGCTGTGGTTAGATTTATATCTTAATTACTTTCCTGTAGTTACGGATGTTTGCAGGGGGTTTAATCACAAGTATGTATTAGTCCTAGGAAGGGCGGTATGTTAGCACAGGTTCACCCACACAACACTTACAAACACCAAAGAAGAGTACTCAGCTATTTGAAGCGAAAGCACTTGACAGAATTCCCATGTGTCCTCGAGAACGTTTGGTCCTTATAAGTATTTCCACCGGCTTGTCCTTTGCTAAGAAAGGATTGGGACACCTGCTCCGTTTGTTCGTTACCTTTGTTACTTGCTCCTTGTTTTGTTGCCTTGTCCAAAAACCACTAAAAATCCGTTTGCTAAGTATTCACAGGGATTTCCTGCTCCATACCACTGTTCATCACCTTGTGCTCCTCGTTGGGATCGACACTCCTATTTATCGAAAGTACTATGATACACCCCCTATACTTGTGGTTCATCACAAGTTCTTGTCATATTAAGTATATGCGTATCATAGAGAACCACCAACGGGGTACCCCTTGCACATGATACAAGAGCTATCCCATAATCAAAATGACAAGGCAAGCAGACAATGATCATCTCAGCGTTCTTTTTATTTGCTTCTTGCATAGGTTTTTATTGAGGATGCTTCACATATTGATCATTATGGTGATGCTGCAAGTTTCCACCATGATTAGGCATGGCTTAGGCTAGCGGCCCAGGTGTTTCTCTAACACAAAATACATAACTCCATGGACTTACAATCTCCCCTTTTATTTCACAATGATGACATCCATAAACAAAAGATCATGATATCAACTGGATCGAGATCCAAAAAGTGTTGAAAGCGTTCCCCGTGACAACACGGTTCTGCTAATCCCAACGTATAAGTGCAAGCATATACAACATAGATGACACAATGGTTCAAGTTTATTAGGGGCAAGAAATATAAAGTGTGCCATCAAGTTCGTGAGATCTTTAATCACTAAGTTTTCACATAACAAAATACTTTTTAATTGGAACATAGATGAAAACAAGAATATACTTGGAATGGTGTAACACACCATGCATACGAATTTATACTGGACACTTTGAAATAACTTGGTTTCTTGGGAGTTGGAAACATGAGTAGAGCTTACTCATACAAGTGGAGGCTAGCAAAAGACTGGAGCGACCAACTAAGAGAGCAATAATGGCCATAATCATGCAGAGTGACAAAACATTACTAATCAAAGCATAGAGTGGTACTACAAGTCAAGGACTAAATGATCATAGAGGCTATGGCGACTTGTTCATAGTCATAACATGGTGTGAGCATGTGCCAATTCAACCCAAACAAAGCATCAAAGGAGAATACCACAATACTATGCTTTGGTATGCTAAAACAACGCATGATTCTTTCAAGGCACACTAATTGTTTGGAACAGGTCATTCTACAACAATAATCACTAAGCATAAGGTCAAAACAACATCTAGAATGACATGCTAAAGTCTAAGTCATAGTCAAAGCAAGCTCCTCTTGCACTATTCAAGCAAGAACTTTCTACTCCTCTCCAACACCAATCAACTCATTTGAAACAACACAATGAGAACGGGGGTCCAAACTTGTCAACACCCGGATTTTTAATCACATATGCCTGTTATGCCATACATCGCAATCCCAGGATTACCATTTTTGCGAAACATAACAGATTTGGATATCACAGTACATCATCCATTACAAACCATACATAAGGTCTTACACAAATAAGGATCTCATTATCCAGTTCTTAATACAAATCAAGCAGCGGAATAACGTAAAGATAATGAAAGCGTAGGCAAAGCTCCATCTTCATGGTCACAAGCAATGCTGACGATGTGAGATGATCCTAGTTGTCGTAACCTTCCTGCGGTCCGTCATCCTGATACTCCTCTTCATAGTCTGGCCATGGGAATAGCCAAGGACAAAGCCATGGGTACTCTTTAAGTACTCGCAAACTAATACTAACAAGTGAAGTGGTTTTGAATAGCATATACTAAGCTCTAGGGTTGTTTTGCAAAAATCCAGATTTACCTCTACTAAGTTCAGAAGCAAAGAAAGATAGTTGACAGTTTTATAACACCTAAGTGGGAACTTGAATTTCATATTACAACTCTGTTGTGGTCAAGTCAAAGTCATAAATAATTTCATAAGGCATTTTGAAAACATCTAACGATAGAACAGTATGGCCACTCCAACTGTCCATAACCGCGGACGTGGCTATTCAAATAGTTTGATACTCTGCGGAGATTATACACTTTCACCACAACATTCGATACATCCGCCAGGAACAAATCTTGAATTCACCATACTCAGTATGCGGATAATCAATCCTAACCTTTCAGTTACACGCCCTAGTATAGGCACCTCTCCTGTGAATTTGGCCTCCCAACCATGACCAACTGTCATCTTGGGTACTGCACAGGTGGACAATCTTCACAAGGTAGCCTCAGCTCGGACCTTGGCCGCGAGGGAACCCATACTAAGGTATATAAATTTCCAGTCAAGCCCTACCCAAATTTCGGGTATTGTGGTTGCATGGTAAAATTGGAATGGTATCGCATCCACACAACCATCAGTTTTATAAAGGGCTAAGGCTCATGCCTTAACATTTTTATCATCAAAATCATCTGGTGTTCGGAAACACATGTCAAAACATTTCAGTAGAATGACTCATCATTCTAAGGTTTTCATAACCATTTTCACCAAGTATTCCCATCTAAAGTTGATCAAGCTTTATGCTTAGCACTAGCATCTATAAGTGGGGGTAAAGAATCATGAGGGGTGGTAAACAGGTGGGGATTAGCTAAGTTCAATCTCATGCCTTAGGATGACATCCGGATTATCTATCTTAGGCCAAATTTTATGATCTTTATGCTACCTTCAATTATCTTCCTAGAATCTATAAGTCACTAAGTAAACTCTAAGAGAAAGCTTGATAAAGACATAGAGTAATAAGCTTGCAAGTAAAACTAGGATGGTGTGTCAAGTGGGTATAATCACATATGCTTAAGGCATATAGTTGGCCTAGTAACAAGCAAGTAGTAGCTTGCATAAGTAGGGTATCTTGCAAGTGTTAGCTTGCCTTGTGCAGAGAAGTGGTTGAAGTTCTCCTCGGCTTCTTCCTCGTAGTATCCTCCTTCCTCCTTGTATCCTTGGTCGGTACTAGCGTCTATAAATAAATACGAGGTACACAATCACCAAACAATACTTAACTATTTATAATGATCACACAAAGGTTCATACTAGATGATCTAGCATCATCACTAACATTACAAGATTAAAGCACTTGTCTTATTTATTTTATTTTAGAAAAGTAATTTCTACTCATTGAAAAACTACTTAAGATTTAATATTCTCCAACTCAAACATGGGATCATGTGGACACATGTCATCACCACATATTTCAGTACATGGGAATGTGATTTAAAGTGGTGTCACAATTTAATAAGGTTTAACCTTTTTATTTTATTTAGTTAAAGTGACTAGAAATGCCTATGCGGAATTCTTTTATTACTTGAACATTATTTCTGTAAGTAAACGTATATATTTTTATATATTCTGAAAGGTATAGTTAAATGTGATTTTTGAGAGTTGGAATCAACTCAAAATCTCTTATGGTTGAATTTTGAAAAATGTTTGAATGCAGAAAAGCTTCTGTCTTGTTATTTTTACCATGGTTGATCTAAAAATCCAATTGGTTTGAATCCAACGGGCTTGGGTTAAGCATTCCAGTACCTTTCTAAAAAAATAGGTTTCATGCATTTTGGTTCAGTGAATCGAGCTGGGTTGATTTTTGAATCTAGGTACAGAACTGTGTTTGAAAATAAATAAATAAACTTAAGTTTGAATTATTGGGTCGCGCCGGAGGTTTAGTTGGGCCGGCCCACTAGACACAGCGCTTATGTGGGCTGTTTAAGTGAGCGACCCCACCTGTCAGTGAGACAACGAGTGGCGAAGCGGTATGGGGCGATGTGGACCGTGGGATCTAATTCTAATCGAACGACTCGAGTTCATCGTCCACGCCTGAACAGGACGCGACGAGAACGAACCCTAGAGCGGCCAGTGGGGGTCGTGGGAGGATCACCGGGGCTCCGGCGATGGTCGGCGATGGGGGCGAACGACGAAGTCGACGACGGTGATCCTCCTGGTACCGGCAACTTCTCCTGGGGCGGCTCCAATCAACGACGCTTCTCCTCCTCTGCAGCGGCGAACTCCGGTGAAATTTTGGAGATGCACTGCTCGCCTGGCTCCGGGAGTGAGTGGGGGGTATCAGTGAGAGGTGGGGAGTGAACTGGTGTGAAGAAAACGAGCGGGAGAGGCCTCGTTTTATAGTGCGACGAGGGGACCGAAGATTGCGGGCTGAGCTCGTCATGGTCGACGGCACAGAGGGATAATGGCATGGTCGACGATAGGGGGCGGTGCTGTGCTCCCTGGCGAAGCTCAACGGCGTGGTGGCGAGGAGTGGGGCGGTGCTGATCGGTCGGAACACGTCGACGCTCTAGGAGGGTCCGACGGCGATTTTAATGGCGCACGGTGTGCATGGTCCGCGCGGCGGCGAACGGGCATGTCTGCTGGGTTGCTGGGGCGGTGGTGATCATGTATGCAAATGGCGAGGGCGGCACGCGGTCTGTCCGAGTGTGTCGAGCGGGGTGCTCTGGTGCGCTCTCGGCATGGCCGTAGAGAAACTGGGCGCGGGCTTGGCGGGTGGTCCAGGGGCTGGCTGCTCTCGGGGCTGGGACAGGGAGTGGCGATGGACGGTGCTGTGTCTGGGAGACAAGGTTGGCAAGGCTAGAGAGGCGTGTAGCTTGCTGTCCACATTGGGGTTGGCAAAGGGGCTCGGTATGGTCACCATTAATGGCTATGCCAAGCTCACAGTGGTTCTAAGGCTTGTTAATTTGGCTAGTTCATCTACTGAGAGTATAGAGTGAGCTAGAGAGGGAACAAGGTTGGCCAAAATCACTGCTCACTATAGTGTTTGTTGTTTGTTTGTTTGCTGATCATAATGTGTTTGATGAAATGGCCGAAAGAAATTCAAATTTGAATTTTGGATTCAAACTTGGTGGTTTGCTAGGCACATACTAGGGAGTATCTGGTTAGTTGGATTAATCAAGGGGCACTGGTTTGGTTGAGTTTTAAAATGTGTGATCTTCACATATGATAAAGATTCAATTTTTACTTGTGATTTGAATGAGGTTGCCAAATGTTTCTGCAAGTTTGAAAGGTGGGCTTTGATTCACTTTTACTTGGTGTTGCAAGGGGTGAAAAGAATTGGAAAAGTTTCTGTTTGAAATCTTCGACTAGAAACACCCAAAGTGACCTAGTGAGCAAGATTGGCAAAAATGACCATTTGCTTTATTTGATTTGTTTTTTATTTTCTCTTGATTTGTTTCTGCATGGAATTGTTTTAGATGATGTTATTTTCATCTTTACACCATTTCTTGCTGTTTAGGTTAATCACACAAGTCCATTCATGCATTGGTCAAATCATCACATACACACATGCATTCATATGATTTTAATTAATCAAAGTTTTTGTTAACCCTAATTTTTGTGATTAGAGTTTGATGATCTGTAACATCCCAAAAATACTAAACTTGGATCATCAAACTCTAATCATCAAAATTAGGGTTAACAAAAACTTTTCTAAATAAAAATATGAAAGCATGCATGTGTGTATGCATCCCATTTTGAATTCTTTTGAATTGCCTTGTTTATGTGTTTCTTTGCTTGTAAAAGGATTCTTAGGTGAAATAAACATCATCTAAACAATTCCCAAACTTTTCCCAAAGGCAAATAAATCAAAAAAGCCAAATTGAGTGAATGGTCATTTTGACCAATTTAACTCCCATGCCTACTTTGGATGTCCCAAACTTTCAGAACTTAACAGAAACTTGTTTGGATCTTTACACCCCTTGATAGTACTCTTAACAAAGTATCAAGGCCCACCTTGTGATCATCCAGAAACTTTCAAATGCATAGTTTAAATGACAATTCAAAATTGAATCTTTATCATATGGGAAGATCCCACTTTTTCAAAAACCACTCAAACCAGCTCAACTTTTAAAACCCAAGCATCTGCAGACTCACCAGCACCAACCTAGCACACCCACCAAAAATCTTTTCAAAATTCAAAACTTGAATTCTTGTGGCCATTTCATCAAACACCTTGCTGATTCAAATCAAATAAAATCTAAACACTATTGTGAGCAGTGATTGGAGCCTAACTTGTTCCCTCTCTAGCTCACAGCAACCTTAGTAGATCATCTAGCAAACTAAACCAAGCACTAGCCCCACTGTAAGCTTGGCAATGTCATCAATGGTGAATAGCCGAAGCTCACCATGTCACCCCAGTGTGGACAACAAGCTAGGAGAAGATTTAGCCGTGCCAACCTTGTCTAGGAGGCAGCCCATCGTCCATCGACACTCCCTATCCCAGCCGCGAGCGTTGCCAACCCCTGGACCACACGCACAAACCGTGCCTAGCTCGTCAGCAACCATGCCGAGCATACGCCAGAGCGTCGCCCTCGACACACGCCCACAGACCGCGCGCCGCCCTCGCCGCGTGCATACGTGATCACCACCGTCCCAGGAGACCGCCAGACATCCCCGTCACGCCCAGCCTCACGCCCACCGCCGCCGTCAAGACGCCTCGGCCGCGTAGAGCATCGCGTGTTCCAGACCGTTTGTCACCGCCCCTACATGCGCATTAAAGCCGTAGAGCATCGCCAGGAGACCACCAAGCGATCGCCACCACCGGCCATGCCTCTAGCAGCCCGTAGCCATGTCGCCACCGTCGCCTTCCCATCCCGTTCGGTCTCGTCGTAGAGACTATAAATAGAGGCCACCCCCAGCCGAATTGAGCACACCATCTCACTCTCCTCTCCTCACTGATCGTACACCCTGTTCCCGAAGCAAGGCGAGCAGCGCTTCACCGGAATTTCGCCGAAGCCCGCAGCCTCTGGAGAAGAAGGGAGCCAGCGATTGGAGCCGCCCTAGGAGAAGCTGCCGGTACCAGGAGGTTCGCCGTCGTCGACTTTGTCATTCGCCCGCCTCGCTGACCCTCGCCTGAGCCTCGGTGAGCCCCCGACGACCCCCACCTGCCGCGTTAGGGTTCAGTCTCGCCGGCGTTGCCCGATGTGGACGATGACCCTCAGCCGTTGGATTAGAACTAGATCGAACGTATCACATTGCCCCGTACCGCTTCGCACCCCCCTGTGTCACTGACGCGTGGGGACAGCAACTTAACCAGCCCGCGTAAGCGCTGTGCTTAGCAAGCCGGCCCAGTATCGCTTCCCGCGCAGCCCAGTCATTTGAATTTAACCTTTTTCCATTTTAATTCAAACATAGTTTTGTACCTAGTTTCAAAAATCAACCCAGCTCGATTCAGTGAACCAAATTGAATGAAACCAATTTTTTTAGAAAGGTCTGGAAGTGCTGAATCCAAGCCCGTTGGATTCAAATCCTTTGGATCTGTAGATCACCCTTGGTAAAAATAACAAGTCATAAGCTTTTCTGCATTCAAAAAATTTTCAAATTTAAACCATAATAGATTTTGAGTTAATTCCAACTCTCAAAAATCACATTCAACCATACCTTTCAGAATATGTAAAAATATATAGGTTTACTTACAGAAATAATGTTCAAGTAATAAAAGAATGCCACATAGGCATTTCTAGCCACTTTAGTTAATTAAAATAAAAGGGTAAAACCTTATTAAATTGTGACACCACTTTAAATCACATTCCCATGGACTAAAATATGTGGTGATGACATGTGTCAACATGATCCCATGTTTGGTTTGGAGAATATTAAATCTTAAGTAGTTTTTCAATGAGTAGAAATTACTTTTCTAAAAATAAAAAGGGATTAAACCAAGCTTTAATCTTGTAATGTTAGTGATGATGCTAGATCATCTATAGGACCCTTTTGTGTGATGATTGAAAGTAGTTAAGTATTGTTTGGTGATTGTGTACCTCGTATTTATTCATAGACGCTAGTATCGACCAAGGATACGAGGAGGAATGAGTATACTACGAAGAAGAAGCCGAGGAGAACTTCAACCACTGCTCTGCACAAGGCAAGCCTAATACTACTAGTTGAATATGCAAGCTAACACTTGCAATTATTAAAGTTAGATAACCTATGAAATGCACTAAGCATGCTTGGTTAGACATATTTGATGATACCCAATCCTAGTTTTACTTGCAAGCTTTCTACTTTATTTCTTTATCAAAGCTATTACTTAGACTTTACTTAAGTGAATTTTAGATACTAGAAAGATAATTGAAGGTTGCATAAAGAGCATAAAATTTGGCCTAAGATATATAATCTTTATGTCATCCTAAGGCATGAGATTGGACTTAGTTAAACTCCCCTTGTTTACCACCCCTCATTAGCACTCACCCCCATTTGTAGATGCTAGTGCTAAGCATAAAACTTGATCAACTTTAGATGGGAATACTTGGTGAAAATGTTTATGAAAACTTTAGAATGATGGATCATTCTACTGAGATGTTTTGACATGTGTTTCCGAACACCAGATGATTTTGGTGATGAAAATGTTGAGGCATGAGCCTTAGCCCTTTATAAAACGGATGGTTGTCTGGATGCGATACCATTCCAATTTTACCGTACAACCACAATACCCAAGAATTGGGTAGGGCTTGACTGGAAGCTTATATACCTTAGTATTAGTTCCCTCACGACCAAGGTATGAGCTGAGGCTACCTTGTGAAGATTGTCCACCTGTGCTTTATTCTTGTGATATTAGTGATGATACTAGATCATCTATAGTGCACCTTTGTGTGATGATTGAAAGTAGTTAAGTATTGTTTGGTGATTGTGTGCCTCGTATTTATTCATAGACACTAGTACAAACCAAGGATACGAGGAGGAAGGAGGACACTACGAAGAAGAAGCCGAGGAGAACTTCAACCACTGCTCTGCACAAGGCAAACCTAATACTGCTAGTTGATTGAGCAAGCTAACACTTGCAAGATACTCTACTTATGCAAGCCTCTACTGATACTGATGCAAGCCAATACTTGCTTGTTACCATGATCATTAGATGCCTTAAGCATATGTGATCATACCCACTTGATACCCCCTCCTAACTTTACTTGCAAGATTTATACTTTATTTCTTTATCAAAACTATTATTTAGAGTCTACTTAAGTGATTTGTAGATTCTGGGAAGGTAATTGAAGGTTGCATAAAGAGGATTAAATTTGGCCTAAGCTAGATAATCTTGATGTCATCCCAAGGCATGAGATTGAACTTAGTTAAACTCCACTAGTTTACCACCCCTCATTAGTACTTACCCCCACTTGTAGATGCTAGTGCTAAGCATAAAACTTGATCAACTTTAGATGGGAATACTTGGTGGAAAATGGTTATGAAAACCTTGGAATGATGGATCATTATACTGAGATGTTTTGACATGTGTTTCCGAACACCAGATGATTTTGATGATGAAAATGTTGAGGCATGAGCCTTAGCCCTTTATAAAACTGATGGTTGTCTGGATGCAATACCATTCCAATTTTACCGTACAACCAAAATACCCGAGAATTGGGTAGGGCTTGACTGGAAACTTATATACCTTAGTGTGGGTTCCCTCACGGCCAAGGTCTGAGCTGAGGCTACCTTGTGAAGACTGTCCACCTGTGCAGTACCCAAGATGACAGTTGGTCATGGTTGGGAGGCCAAACTCACAGGAGAGGTGCCTATACTAGGGCGTGTAATTGAAAGGATAGGATTGATTATCCGCATACTGAGTATGGTGAATTCAGGATTTGTTCGTGACGGATGTATCGAATGTTGTGGTGAAAGTGTACAATCTCTGCAGAGTGTCAAACTATTCGAATAGCGGCGTCTGCGGTTATGGACAGTTGGAGTGGCCATACTGTTCCCCCGTCAGATGTTTGCAAAATCACTTGTGAAATGATTTGAGACTTTGACTTGACCACAACAGAGTTGTGGCATGAGATACAAGTTCCCACTTAGGTGTTATACAATTTCATTTAGCTTTCTCTTGCTTCTAAACTTAGTAGAGGTAAATTTGGCTTTTTGCAAAACAACCCTAGAGCTTAGTGTCCTATTACAAAAACCCCTTCACTTTTTGTATTAGTTTGCGAGTACTTAAAGAGTACTCATGGCTTTGTCCCTGGCTATTCCCATGGCCATACTATGAAGAGGAGTACCTGGAAGATGGATGTAACACCCTCAGAATCGGCCCTATGCAAGTTTTAGCGAAACCCGCCAAACCCGCATAGAAACAATTCAAAGGTGCCCACCAGGCACTTTCGTGCGGGTGGAAAACGAAGTAATAACATTACACAACAGTCCTCGATGGGACCCACGAGTATATATATATAACAAATGACTCAATGAGTCAAGAATACGAGATAATATACAAAGATCCAAATCACCTTGAAAACGCGATAGAGAGTCCAGCTACACGGACAAGATGCAAATGGGGCTAAGAGCCCCAAGAATAACCAATGGCGCCCATAACCGCCCAGGCCAAGCCGGAAGGGTAACCCGCTAACGACGCCGAAACCTGCTAAAACAAAAGGGTGCCGACAAAGGGCAAAGGAAAAGAGGAGGCCAAGATCGAGGCCAGTACACGGCGAGACTAGAATTCGGCGGTCCTCGCCTACATAGGTATGGTGGACTGCAGCGGCAGCGCAGCATGCACTAAACAACCTAAAGAGACTCGATATAACTGTCGGCTATCAGAGAGGGATAAGAAAGATCTATTCGGGGCCAACCTGAATCTAACACCAAACAAACCCATCCTGGTATTTCCCCCTCGAGACCAAACGAGGAAGTCAACCGAGGAACTCACACCGTTGGCAGTTTTACTTATTCAGTTATCGTTGCAGCAATTACTAATCAGGTATAGATAGTCATCCTGATAAAATAAGCAGTGGGCAATTTTAGTTAACCATTCCGTTGTAGTTGCGACACTTACTAGTCAGGTAAAATTAACATGAGATAACCCAAAACCCAGCAGTTGTTGGTACTGTTATTTAGCCATTCCGTTGTGGTGAAGCTGATTACTAGTCATATCGGATACAAGTCAAATTATAGCAGTAAACTTTAGTTATAGTTGTCTATGATCGAGACCTGTGCTCCAAGTCTTCCATAACCGCGGACACGGCTTCTCGAAAAGATTTTTACCCTGCAGGGGTGCACCAAAGTATCCACACGCACTTCGACCCTTTTTGCCAGATCAATTAACATACACCCATCGGTATGTCGGCGAGGCCTAAGTCATGACGTTTCCCAGACCCAAAGCAAGCACGGGGGGCCACCCCACTAAGTCTACCCGCAACGAAGTCGGCCGGTCTCCGAGACGGACTAAGGGTTTGCGCATGGTCAGAACGACGGGAACCCAAACTGGCTTGTCGATACCGCTAAAACACTCCGCTTTCCTAACAAGACATGCAGCAAGACTCGCACAATTTAAATAAAGCAGTAAAGCATGGCATAAGTACGTAATAGTAATAAAGCCTCAAACTACTTGTGGCCCCAGTGCAGTACTTTGAAATCAGGTACTAAATCGATGGGGTGCCCATATATCCCACATGTGGTTAGCGCGCTCGATCTCGGAACAGGTGTCAAGAACTCGGGGTCCTACGGGACACCAGTGAGCGGTCGGAAACCAAATATTATCTATCACCCACCGGTGCCTCTGCATTTACCTACTTCAATTTTAGTTGTTAAACAGTAATTGAATTAAACGATAATTAAAGTCATGATCATCTCCAACATAAAGCATATGGCAGTCTTCCAACAACTGAGGTACTTTACGACGCGCAACAGCACTTGAGCAAGCGACTACGACGCGCAAGTCCAACTATCTACCAAACAACAGGTAATAGGATGTGTCCAAGGCAATATAAGGCTGCACGGGATATCACGGGTACGAAAACTAGAGCATCGCAACACAGATAGCAATAGATCAACAGGAGGGAATAAATACTATAAAATTAAGATAGGTAGAAAGGGGGAGATGCTCGCCTGAAAACATTGCCGAAGGTTCAACCGAAGATCGGGTCGATACTCGCATCAACTCATCGGCCTAATCCGCGAAGAAGCAAAACACTAGAAGAAACACCGGATGCACTATTTAAGATTAAGGCAGAAGACCGGGCATGATGCATGTATGATGTATGGCATGGCAAAGATGCGATGCAATTAGGTCATATTAAGCGGAACCAAGGTCCCGACAATTAAATATATGGTTCTAGTTATTTAGGTACCCTGCATTTTAAATGTTGTCTTAACATGGCAAAATATATCACCGGTTCGCTACACAAATTTAAATGGGACCAATATACGACTAGATTTGCCCGCATATGGATCCCATTTTTAATTTAGGTGAATCGGCCTAAGGCCCCCAAACCACAAGACAATATGCATGCGAGTATGAAAATTTAATATGCAACAATTTGATATTACATTTATAAAATAGGGCTCGAGAAAGGGGTCACACATTAGGGTTCGGCGATCTTGGGCTCCGAGGGGTTCGGGGTTGGTCTCAGGGTTCGACGGGGACGAGGTTCGAATACAAGATGGAGAACTTGGGTTCCAAGCGGTCGATCTTGTGGGCGATGGCGAACTTGAGTGGATCGGGTACCGGGGTCTTCGGATCCGGGAAGTAGATCTTGTCGCACGGACGTCAATGCTTCCGGGAAGGAGAACCTGTCATTGCGGAGATCTTGGCGTCTGGGATTCCGACGAGCTTGGCGTCTGGGATTCCGATGAGCTTGGCGTCCTTGTCAGAGTTCTCGGGTGACGATGTCGGTCTTGGGGTCCGGGGATTCTTCCGGGTCCATGATGGCATCCTCAATGCCCTGTGTCGAAGGCATCGGAGTTCCGTGATGGAGATCTTGTCGGGGGTTCATACTTGCCACTGGGTTCGGTACGGTCTTCAGATCGCACGGGTTCTCGACAGGGTCCTCTCGGATCAAGCACCGGACAAACATCTCGAGAACGGCTCAGGGACGAGGACCTGTGGACAACACAAACAGGAGAAAGACGGGCAGTGCGCGTGTGAGACAGAGGCCGCAGGGTAGCACCCTCCCGCGAGGATGAGCACGCAGGCTGACGCGCTCAGGCTCCAAGAGAAGGGCGATGCTGCGACGAGGAAGGTACGGGAGGCGCGCAGTCAAGGCCGGCGACTGGGTGTAGAGGAGGGGCGAGCTAGCGGCCGGAGGGGAACCACAACGGGGCGTCGGCGCCAGGGGGCGAAGAAGGGTCAGCCGGGTGGCGCGAATGGCGGGGTCCGGGACGGTCGGTGACCGGCCCGAGCTTGGCGGCGCGGTGCTCTGGTTGCAGACGGAGGGGCGACGCTGGAGGCGAGGCTCGCCGGCGGTTGGTGGCGAGGGTGATGGCGGTCGGGGAGGCGCGGGCGAGGAGGGAGGCCATAGAGGCGCGGACGACGGGGAGGTCGAGGGCGGACGCGGAAGGAGCGGCCAGGCGGGTGGAGGCTGGCAGCGCGGGGCTCATGGAGGAAGAGAGAGGAGCGAGGCGAGCTTGGCCGGCGAGAGGAGGGTGCGGCGCAGAGGAGCGTGCGGGGTGGGGCGGCAGGGGCTTGGAGAAGGCGAGGGCGGCGAAGAACTGGGGAGGGAGGAGCGGCGCACGCAGGGGAAGAGAGGGAGGCCGAGCGAGGGGAGGAAGAAGGTGGAGGCAGGAGGTGGGAGAGGACCAGGGGAGGGGCGGTGGCTTCGGTGCGGGGGCGTGAGGGAGAGGAGGGAGACGCGGGGAGAGAGGAGGGTAGGTGGGGAGTGGCGGGACCCGCGGGTGGGCCAGGGCAAGCGGCGTGTGTGCAGGTGCTGTGTGCGTGTGTGTGTTTGGATCGGGGTGGGGCCATATGGCATGCGTGGTGTGGTGTTGAGTGGGGAGGGAGGTGAGGTGGCAGGCTAGGATAGGTTGGGGGAAGGGGCAGGGTGACGTGGCGGCCAGCGATTGGAGGGGGTGAGGTGGAGGTAGGGTGGTCAGACTAGGTTTAGGTAGGAAAGGGATTTTGGGTGGTCCGGTTTGAACTGGGGGTGGCCGACTGGGTCGGATCGGCCCGGTTTGGCTGCCCCCCTAAAAATTAATTAAATATTTTATTCAATTAAAACCGGGCTTTTGCAAACCGTTGGCAGACAAAACGAAATAATCCGGAGCCCCGGGTTTTGTGTTTGAACAAGGACGGGGCGTTTAGAAAAACAAAAATAGGTTTTTCCGCAAATAGTTTTATGCAAGCAAAAGCAAGATGATGACGATGCTTAAATGCAATGAGGCATGATGACATGAGCATGCGGTCATGACGATGCAATGCACAAAGACAATGCGATTTTCTAGTAGTGGTTTTGCGGGATGCCACAATGGACCCCGGGAAGGTTACGACAACTAGGATCATCTCCCATCGCCAACATTGCCTGTGACCCCGAAGATGGAGCTTCGCCTACGCTACTGTTATGATTACGTATTTCCGCTGCTTGAGTTGTATTAAGAACTGGATCATGAGATCCTTATTTGTGTAAAACCTTATGTATGGTTTGTAATGGATGATGTACTGTGGTATCCAATTCTGTTATGTCTCGCAAAAATGGTAATCCTGGGATTGCGATGTATGGCATAACAGGCATCTGGGATTAAAAATCCGGGTGTTGACATGATCATTGTTTCATATTTTTGGGATGTTACAAACCTTCCCTCCTTAAACGAAATCTCATCCCGAGATTTGAAAAAGAGGAAGAAGAATAACTAGGATTTAAAGAGATCGGGAAACTCCGTCCTGATGTGATCTTCTCACTCCCAGGTAGCTTCTTCTTCGGTGTGGTTGCTCCACTGAATCTTGAGAAACTTGATGCTTGTGGTTCTGGTGGTTCTGAAAGCTTCTTCCAAAATACGGATGGGTACTTCAGGATAGGTCAGGTCATCGTTGATCTCTATGGTCCGATGATCAATGTTCTTGAACAATTCAGTCTTCTCTGAAACTTCAAGGCATTTGCGAAGTAACGATATAGAGAGGTGTTTCAGTACCATGAAAACTTCTACAACCATATTTTCCTCTCTCATAATAATTTTCAGTAGCCTCATGAATAAACTCAACAAGATAACTATCACATAAAGCATGCTTTTCATGATCTACAAACACATATTTTATATCAAGATCAAAAATAGTGGGATTAAAACCTTCAAACCCACTTTTAACAATTTTATAACAAGATGACTGATCATTCAAAATAGGACCATCATCTAGAGCTTTATCATAAACATTTTCTAAGAAAAACTCTTTAGTACCATGCATTTCTAAATTAGGCACAAATAAAGGATTATCATAGATAACTGGAGCATAATTATAATCACAAGTTTTACCCATAGTAGGTATTTCAAAAGAATCCATAGGAACATAACATTCATCCTCCGTTGGTAAGCATGGGGGACAATCAAATAATATAAGAGGTAAAGAGTTACTCTCATTAGAAGGTAGGCATGGGTAGATCCATTCTTCCTCCTCTTGACCATCACTCTCCTCCTATTTTTCATCTAATGAGCTTTCAGTTTCAGCAATTTCTTCTTCCATAGGCTCCTGCAAGGCATTAGTCTCTTCCATTTGTGGAAAGCACCTATTAAAATATTCAAGAATATAGCCATTTTCTTCCTTGTAATTATCAAAGAAAAATTTAAGTATCTCATAAACCTCATATTCATAAGGTGCATCATCACTATTTTCAAGCAAAATGGCATGTTCAAATGCACCTTTGAAAGTAATGAATTCTCCAATCTTCTCCACATCATAAAAGTCATAATTTCCTTTAACATAAAAAGATATGGTAACATCATCATTATACTCACATTGAAAAGGTATGTGTTTATACCTCCTATAGCAACAAGATTTATCAAACCAATAAGTAACAATATAAGTAGAGCACACCTCTCTAGCAATAGTATTCAATTTATCAATTTGTTCCCATAAGTGTTTCCCTTTTTGTGACAAACGGTGTTCCTTATAATAATACTTTTCTTCTTCCGTGAACCCACCTTGCCAATAAGAACTAGTTTCAAAGAAACCATCCATTGATAGAAAGAATGACAAGGCAATGCAATAATAGACCAGCAACTATAGTAGGGACTGATTTTTTGTGTGTTTTTGATAAGAGAAAGAAAAACCAAGGAAACTGATTTTTCTTGTAATTTTTGATAAAAAGAGGCAAACAAAACCAAGCAAAAGAAACTAAGCAAAACAAAAACAAAGTAAAGAGAAAGGTTGAGAAGGAATCCCCTTGTGAAGACGTCCTTAGCCTCCCCGGAAACGGCGCTAGAAAAAGGCTTGATGAGTGCGTGAACACTTCGTTGGGAGACCCTAAGACGAAGGTATGATCAGCACAGCAGCAAGTTTTTCCTCAGTAAAACACCGAGGTTATCAAACCAGTAGGAGGAAGGAAACGACTCAAAGGTGTTGCTAGCAACTTCGAGACCTGCACAACACAAACTCAAGACTTTTCCCCAACAAACAGTAAGGTTGTCAATCTCACCGGTTTGCTGTAACAAAGGATTAACTGTATGGTGTGGAAGGTAATAGTGGTTTGAAACAAGTAAACATGAACAGTGGAAGATGTATCAATGGTAAAGATTGGACCAAGGTCCATAGTTCACTAGAGGTGTTCTCCTTAGATAAACAAACATGGCATGCTGGGTAAACAAATTACAGCAGGGCAATTGACATGACTGAGCAAGGCATAACAATGCAATACTAGACATTCATGATCCTATGAGATTCAATTGAGCAATACAACAAGATACATAAACCGCCATCCAAATGCATCTATGACTATAAGTCCACCTTTGGGTTATCATCCGAACCCCCTCCAGTATTAAGTTGCAAGCAATAGACAACTGCTTTAAGCAAAGCGTGTAAGGTAAACAATCCACTTGTTCCATGAACAAGAGACCATTGTTTTCTCCCTAGTGGAAACAACACATCTACAACCTTAGAGATTTCTGTTAATTCCCTTAGATTAAATAGAGGCATGAACCCACTATCGAGCATAAATACCCCCTCTTGGAGTCACTAGCAACTACTTGGCCAAGATATCTACTAACAACAGAGAGCATGCAAGATCACAAACAACACATGCATGATAGAATCAATAAGACAAAACTATTAATCAATCTGACATAGTAATCTCAAGATCCATCGAATCCCCACAAGCACAACATGCATGATTACAAATAGATGAGATCTTGATCATGAACGGAGCTCACAGGATCTAAACATGAAAGCACAAAGGAGGAGATACAACCATCTAGCTACTACATGGACCCGTAGTCCAAGGTGGAACTACTCACACTTCATACCGGAGGCTGGCATGATGAAGAAGAAGGCCTCCGGGATGATCTCCCCTCCGGCAGGGTGCCGGGAAGAGCTTCAGATCCCCCCGATCTAGGGACGATGGTGGTGGCGGCTACAGATGGTTTCATGGAATATTGATCGGGTACTTAGGGTTTAGGCATCGAGGGCTTTTCATAGGAGAAGAGGCGAGACAGGGGCGTCGCCAGGGCGGCTGCACCCCCTAGGCGCAGGCCCACTTTGGCTGCGCGACCAGGGGTGTGGCCCCCTGGTGGCCCTCCTCCGTCTCGTATTCAAGCTTCGTGTTCCCCACGGTAAAATGTTGACTTTGGCTTTTGTCCCGTACAATTCCGAGAATATTGATTTTCTGCCTTTCTGGAACCAAAAACAGAAGAAAACAGGCAACTGGCACTATGGCATCTTGTTAATAGGTTAGTGGCAGAAAATATATAAAAACACCTCAAAGTGTAGACAAAGCAAAGCAAAGTAGATACTAAACAAGCATGGAACATAAAAAATTATAGATACGTTTCTGACGTATCAAGAATGGACAAAAGCTCAAGCTTGGGGATGCCACCCCATGTCACCCCAAGAAATATTCAAGAGTTACAAGTGTCAAAGCTTGGGGATGCTCAAGGCATCCCCTTCTTCATCAATAAAAAGCTCAGGTCTCTTTCTCGACACTTCATTTTTATTGTTTCATGCATAGTTGTGTTGTTCTTGGAGCGTCTTAGTTTTCGTTTTTGGTTTTCATTTTATTAGTTTGCTTGAATAAAGTAGTTGGAACCCCTCTTGCTGTGATGTTTCAAGTTGATTGGTGTTGGAAAAGAGTAGAAAGTTTCATGCTTATAGTGGTACAAAAGTGAGCTTGCTTTGACTGTGGATTATACTTTATCATGTCATGCTAGATGTTATTTTGACCTTATTCTTAGTAATTATTGTTGTAGCATGACTTGTTCCAAACAATTGAGATTGCTTGGTGTGCCTTGAAAGAATCATGCGTTGTTTTAGCATACAAAAGCATAATATTGTGGTATTCTCCTTTGATGCTTTGCTTGGGCTGACTTGGCACATGCTCACACCATGTTATGACTATGAACCAGTCACCTTAGCCTCTATGATCATTTATTTTTTGACTTGTGATACCACTTTATGCTTTAGTTGATAATGTTTTGTCGCTCTACATGATTATGGCCATTATTGCTCTCTTAGTTGGTCGCTCCCAGTCTTTTGCTAGCCTCCACTTGTATTGAGTAAGCTCTACCCATGCATCCAACTCCCAAGAAACCAAGTTATTCCAAAGTTTCCACTGTAAATTCCTATGCATGGTGTGTTACACCATTTCAAGTAAATTCTTGTTTTATCTACCTTCCAATTAAAAAGTCACTTTGTTATATGAAAAATTAGTGATTAAAACTCTCACAAACTTGATGGCACACTTTATTTTTCTTGCCCCTAATAAACTTGAACCATTGTGTCATCTATGTTGTATATGCTTGCACTTATAAGTTGGGATTAGCAGAGCCGTGTTGTCACGGGGAACGCTTTCAACACCTATAAATATCAACCCGGTTGATATCATGCTCTTTTGTTTATGGATGTCATCGGTGTGAAATAAAAGTGGATCTTGTAAATCCATGGAGTTATGTATATGTGTTAGAGAAACGCCTGGGCCGCTAGCCTAAGCCATGCCTAATCATGGTGGAAACTTGCAGCATAACCATAGTTGGCAATCTATGAAGCATTCTTCTTATAAAAAAAGAGATATAGAAAAAGGAGAAAAAACGAGAAAAAGAGAAAAAGAGGAAAGAAGAGAAAAAAGCACCATATTCCCATGGTAAATAAGAAGATTGCTGAGATGCTCATTGTCTGTTGCATTGTCATTTTGATATGGGATAGCTCATGTGTCATGGGGCAAGGGGTACCCCGTTGGCGGTTCTCTATGATACACATATATTTACTATGACAAGAACTTACAGGTAACTAAAGTTGAGTAGCATGAGGAACGGCCCTCGTACTCAAGGGACATGAGATTGCCAACTTATACTTTGTCAAGCATATACTCCATATTTTATTCACTTTAACCTTAATCACTTCAAGATGCTTATGATAGGGGCAATGAGAGCTGAAAGCTAACAAGTACCATAATTTTTGGAAGCTCTTTATAAAACTTGAAATCCCTGCTTCCCTTTGAAGGGCCTTTCTTCCACTTTTACATTGAGTCTCCAACTTCTATCCTTAGGCACCAATTAAGAGAACATAGTTGTCATTCTTAGTTCTATGTGCATTGTCCCAAAACTTATTGATTGATTCATAATGTTGATATTGCTTGTTCTTGAACTATTTGTATCTAGTCACCCTTATGAACTTTGAAGGTGTCCTATGCATTTATGTTTTGCTACTCCATGAGGGACAAGATGAATGCCACTATGCTATGTTTTATATATGTGAAAGAAACAAACGTCTTTCAATGAATTGTTATTCATGATATTTGTTTGTATCCTTTTATGTTGCAACATAGTTGCTTTGTCTTATTGTTAGAACTTCACCTTTCATGTTCATGTTTAGAGTAATTTGATCCCAGTTTTCAATGCCTGCAAATGGTTTGATCAAGATTATGATGGTGCATGTCACCTAAAAAATTATTCTTTTTATCACTTACCTACTCAAGGACGAGCATGAGTTAAGCTTGGGGATGTTTGATACGTCGTAAACGTATCAATAATTTTTGATGCTCCATGCTTCTTTTGTGACAACTATCTTATGTTTTATCTACACTTTAAGGTATTTTTATACACTTTCTGGAACTAACCTATTGACAATATGCCGCAGTGCCAGTTCCTATTTTCTGCTGTTTTTGGTTTCAGAAAAGCTAAAAAATGAATATTCTCAGAATTGGACGGGACAAAAGCCAAAGTTATTATTTTCCCGGAGCAATACGGAAACACGAAGCACAAACATAGGGGTGCACTAGGGTGGGCACACCCTATGGTGGCACGGGCCACCCTAGGTGGCGCCACCAGGGGGTGTGGCCCACTTGGCCACCTCCTCTCCTTGCCCCTTCACCTATAAGAAGCCCCCGAGGAGAAAATCCTAGATCGTCCAGCAAAAATCCACGAAAAGTTCCACAGCGCCGCCTCCACCAAAGGGGAGATTCGAGGGATAGAAGTCTCTATTCCGGCACCTTGCAGGGATGGGGAAGTGCCCCGGAGCCATCTCCATCGATCTCCACCACCATCTCCATCACCGTTGATGATTCCCATGATGAGGAGGGGGTAGTTCTTCCTTGAGGCTAAGGGCTCTACCGGTAACTATGTGTTTATCTCTCTCTCTATGCATGATCTTTATGAGATCATGTGCTTTGTAATAAAGTAGATCTGCTCTGCTACTCAAGTGCTTAAACCAATATCTAGCTCTCCCCACGTGTGTGAAAGTGACAGCATGCACACCATGTGGCACTTAGGCTAAAGATTACATAAATACTCAATTGCTTTAATAGATCTATGCTTTTCCCCACGTGTGTGAAAGTGACAGCGTGCACACTGTGTGTGGCACTTAGGCTAGATTACATCAATACTTATCATGAGTTATATTTGGAGTTGGATGTCTTTATGAAATTGTAGTGTTTGTTGGAACCATCTAGCACTCAAGGTGACAGTGTGGGGTTATCTAGATGGGGAAGGCAACCTTTAAGGAGTGCTTTTGTATCCCTACCGTGGATTAGAGTGTCCAACCGGAGAGTAGTTCAGAGTAGTATCATGAAGAGAAGATATTTATATGAGTGTTAACTAGTGAAAGTATGATCCCTAGGCCTTGTTTCTATGCATTGAAATACCGTTTACAACTAGTCCTGCTACATATTTTCTTGTTGCCATGTTTATTTCAGATTGCCTTTAGTCTCTTCCTCCCGTCAAGCTCTTTTCTGGCACCATTGTCTTATAATCATCCATACTACTTGTATTTTACTATCTTTTCGCCGAACTAGTGCACCTATACACCTGACAAGTGTATTGGGGACACAAGACTTCTTGTATCTTGATTGCAGGGTTGCTTGAGAGGATACCTTTGACCACTTTATCCCTGAGTTCGATAAACCTTGGATAATCCACTTAAGGGAAACTTGCTGATGTTCTACAAACCTCTGCACTTGGAGGACCAACAACTGTCTACAAGAATAGAAGTGCGTAGACATCAGTGTAAAACAAAGGAATGGGAAAAGAAAGCATCAGCGAAACATAGGATCGGTAAACACATGAATAGTTCCAGCTGCTTGTGTTCGGGGCGCAGGAAGCTAGCAAAGCAACTGAGATGAAACAACTGCAGATTAAACAAATAAGAGCAACAACTTTGCATGCTTCTGTGTGAATGATTGCAACGGGTGAACAAGGACTAGATGCACTACCTTTTGTATTTTCATGTGTCCTTCTTATGGTTCACATAAAACAAGTCTATTTAACCATACTTTCCCCGTCAGTAGTGCAACATTCCAACGTGGTTCCTTTGTTGCCTCAGGCTTATGCGAAAAAATGAGCTTTGGGAAGATGTTTCAATTCCCATGAAAAGCGAAGGAAACTTCCCCTTTCCAAAGGAATCGGTATGTTGTTTCCTTTGTTTCGAACGTGTCCAAGGGAAAAGAATCCAAAGGAAAGCAAATCTCCAAAATTCCTTTAGAATTCCTTTGATCCGAACGCACCCTGAGAGGGTTTGGAGGAATGAGTGCACCCATGGGTGGTTTTGGAGGCATGGGAGCAACTTCAATAGGCTTTGGAGGGATGAGTGCACCCTTGGGTGTCTTTGGAGGCATGTGAGCAACTCCGGAAGGCTTTGGAGGCATGGGAGCAACTCCGAGAGGCTTTGGAGGAATGGGTGCTCCCATGGGTGGCTTTGGAGACGTGGTGCACCTCCGGGAGGGTATGGAAGCTATGTCGGTATGGGTGTCATGTGTGCGCCTTCGGGAGGGTTTGGAGGCTATGGCGGCATGGGTGGCCTTGGAGGGATGGGAGCACCACCACCGGGTGGATTCATGGCCTCAATTGTTGCTCCAATGCCTCTTACAAGTGATGCCCACGGAGATTCTACGACGAATTTCAACACCGTCCATGTTTTAAATGATGATGATGAAGCACATCATGGTGATGGAAAAGACGATTAAAATGACATTCGTGATGTCTATGGACTATGGTTGATTCGTTTGTATGAACTTGATTAGTGTTGACATTTCTTGTGTGACCTTTAGTTGTGTTTAACTTGCTTATAAACTATGCCATGCTTGATGGAATATCTTGTTGGAGGCTATATCTGTGTGGATTTGCTGTTTGTGCTATGTGCGTTGTATTTTCTAGCGCCTGGTGAAGCGCTACTTGGCGCGTGTTGTAAAATACAGCGCCCGATGAAGCGCAAACCACCTGCTCACTCTAAAAACAAAAACAGGGCGCTGCAAATGACTTTACATTTTGCAAACAACTTGCTAGACACATTTAATGATCACAAAGGTGTCACTAAATCATATACCACCGCAGTTAATGCACCAGAACGAGTAGAGGTACCAAATAAAACTACTCATCTCCCAATTACAAATAAAAGGGGGATAAATCTGGTCATAAGGAAAAAGGCTTCTCAAATGCCACCGCGGAAACAAAGAAAATCAAAATCTATGACGGGTAAATGCAAATCAACCTGAAGTTGATAGACACCAAATTGATGTTCAACATCAAGATCCCATCATAAATGTGCACACAAATTGTAAAGCTAGGACATCGAAGCAAACCGACTCCATTGATATGGGAAATCACACGGTGCCTGAAGAAATCAATGAAAATTCCACAAACTATATTGATTCAGGAGAATCATATAATAGAAAGTCTAAACTTGTCGACACGTATTTCTCGTCTAAAATTGCTAAAACCCTTCAACTGGATCTAGAGACAACATCTATGAAAGAGTGTCTGAAGCGCTCGGATTGTACTAAATGGAACGAGGCAATTGAGGCAGAACTGTGCTCACTTAATAAAAGAAAGGTATTCTGTAAAGTAATACCTACTCCTCATAAAGTTTTTCCCGTGGAAGCTAAATGGGTTTTTGTTCGAAAAAGAAATGAAAACAATAATGTGGTGAGATATAAAGCGAGGCTAGTAGCACAAGGATTCACGCAGAGACCTCGTATTGACTATGATGATACATATTCTCCTGTAATGAGGGAATTACGTTTCGATACTTAATATCATGGGCAGTATAGATGAGTTTATCAATTCAGCTAACGCATGTAGTGACCGCTTATCTCTATGGTTCACTCGATGCGGAAATTTATATGAAAGTTTCTGATGGACTTAAACTTCTGAATCCAGAAACAAATCGCAACATGTATTATGTAAAATTACAAAAGTCACTCTATGGTTTAAAGCAGTCGGATAAAATATGTTATAACCGGCTTAGTAAGTTCCTTATCAATAAAGGATACTCGAATAATGATGATTATCCATACGTTTTTATAAAAAAAATTCTCAAAAGGCATCTCAGTTTACGTTGATGACCTCAGCATTATTGGTAATGCAAAAGATATATCCGTAGCACACGATCATTTAATGATAGAATTTGAGATGAAGGATTTGAAAAAAAACAATTTTTGTGTAGGTTTACAAATTGAACACCTTCCCTTAGGAGTACTCATTTAGCAGCCCGCTTATATTCAACTAGATAAACACGCGAGCTTCGCCTCGCCGTCTGCATGGCGTTGTGCACTATGGTTGTTTTGCTTGGTGACGGGCCTATGTTTTTAGAGTCAAGTGTCCGTAGTAGCCTTCTCGATCATGTCCCGTTTCTTATGAATAAGGCTTCCTGCATAGTCTACCGGAGGATATTGTAAAGTTTCGATTAGGTAGTGTGTACTCGGATAAACCGAGACACCAGAATCTCTCGTTTATAAATACTTTGTCGTACAAGGCTTACATGACTCCGACCCAGGTACAACATGTACAGCCGGATATACTACGTATATGAATCGTATTGGTACAGGAAACTATCTTATGTCTAACACCCTCCTTTAATCACAACTTTAGTTAAGTTGAGATTATGCTTAAACTCTTCAAAGGTACGAACAGGAAGGGGCTTAGTGAACCCATCAGCAACTTGGTCTTTAGAAGGAACAAACCGAATCTCCAATTCCTTATTGAGAACTTTCTCTCTGACAAAGTGAAAATCTATCTCAATGTGTTTAGCTCTTGTATAAAACACAGGATTTGCTGACAGATATGTTGCACCCATATTATCACACCACAAACAAGGTGGCTGTGTAGTCTTAACTCCAAGTTCAACAAGAAGTGACTGTACCCATATTATTTCTGCTGTTGCATTTGCCACAGATTTGTACTCTGCCTCGGTACTAGACCTAGAGACTGTGGCTTGCTTTTAGCACTCCAAGAGATGAGATTAGAACCAAAGAAAACAGCAAAACCTCCAGTTGATCGACGATCATCTACACATCCTGCCCAGTCAGCATCTGAAAATGCACTAACAAGAGTAGAGGTGGACTTTGTGAAATTTAGTCCAAGATCAACTGTATGCTTAACATATCTCAAAATACGTTTAGCTGCTGTCTAGTGCAATGTAGTGGGAGCATGTAGATACTGACAGACTTTGTTGACAGCAAAGGAAATATCAGGTCTTGTGAGGGTAAGATACTTTAGCGCACCTATCATACTCCTGTACTTGGTGCTATCCTCTGGACCTAACAATTCCCCTTCGTGTGCTGTAATCTTTTCTGAAGTAGATAATGGAGTAGGTGAACCCTTACAGTTTGTCATACCAACACGTGTCAAAATGTCTCGAGCATATTTTGCTTGACTGAGAACTAGACCATCTCTAGTTCGTTGCACTTCTATTCCAAGAAAGAAGTGAAGATCTCCCAAATCCTTCAAGGCGAACTCCTTTCTTAAGTCCTCTAATAGAGCATCTGTTGTAGCTTTTGATGAGCTAACAACTATAATATCATCAACATAAATGAGCATATAGATGGTGACATTGGACTTGTGATAAATGAATAGAGACGTGTCAGATTTTGAGGCAACAAACCCAAGGCGAATCAACTGTGAACTCAACCTTGAATACCATGCTCGAGGTGCTTGTTTTAGTCCATATATAGCCTTGTCAAATTTGCAAATGTAGGACGGTCTTCTCTTGTCCTCATAGCCATGTGGTTGTCTCATGTAAACCTCCTCCTCAAGAACACCATGTAAGAACGCATTCTTTACATCCAACTGTTGCAAACTCCATCCCCTAGAAACAACAATTGTAAGGACAAGCCGAATAGTAGCAATCTTGACAACGGGACTGAAGGTATCTTCATAATCTATACCGTATCTCTGCTTGAAGCCCTTAGCTACAAGTCTTGCCTTGTACCTATCGATCGAACCATCAGCTCTTCTTTTGACTTTGTAAATCCATCGACAGTCAATGACATTTTTACCATGTCTTGAAGGTACCAATTTCCAGGTTTTATTTTTGATGAGTGCATCATATTCTTCATCCATAGCCTCTCTCCACTTTGTATCTTTGAGTGCCGCTTGTAAATTAACAGGTTCATCGGTAGCAACAGAGAGACACCACCGAACTGTACCATCGGTGTAGGTTTTTGTTTTATGTATGCCTTTAGAGGCCCGTGTACCTGGACGAGGCTCAGATGCCACGGGATGTGCCACAAGACGTCGTGCTAGAGAGGATCCTTGCCGCCCGTCGCTGTCATCCGTGGACGACGTGTCGTGCGGCGCGCTAGAGGAGGCAATGATCGCAGAGATCCTGTGGCCTCCGGTGTGGGCGATTCCGTGACTAGAGGACTGACAGACCGGGACACGACCGCAGAAGATCTGAGCGGGGACCGGACTGAGTGCGACTGCGCAGAGCTGGTCGGGGACACGGCAGGGTCAATGCGCGGCTCCGAGGCGAATTGGCGCGCAGATCCCGCAGATGAGCTGGACAGGGAATCAGCTCCGTGTGTGGTGTCCGTGTCGCTTTGGTCTGCTACTTCATGTGCACGCAAAGCTGATTGTAGCACTGTTTTGCATGGAAGTGGCACCGTATTTTCAAGACGTGGTCGTGGTTCATCCTGCAAGACAACACCAACAGGCTTGGAGCAAGGTTAGTAGCATGAGTATTTGTCATGTAGAAATCATCAATTGATACGCCCCATGTTCGAATTTTGAAGAGACGGATCAAGTAAGAGAATCATTGCGAAGAAGTGCACCGCGTTGGGATGAAGAGCTTGGAACGGAAAAACAGCTTCGTCAAACACAACATCGCGAGACACATATACTCGACCAGTAGATATTTCAAGGCACTTAACTCCCTTATGGCGAGGACTATAGCCCAAGAAAACACATTGTTTAGAGCGGAAAGTTTAGTTTTGTTGTATGGGCGAAGATTGGGCCAACAGGCACATCCAAAAATTCGAAGGGAATTATAGTCAGGCCGAGTACCAAAAAGATGATGGATAGGTGTGTCATTATTTATAACTTTGATATGAAGCATATTAATAAGGCAAGTGGCTGTCATAAATGCTTCATCCCAGAATTTGAGAGGCATGTGAGCATTGGCGAGTAGGGCAAGGCCTACTTCGACAATGTGGCGATGCTTTCTTTCAGCAGCGCCATTCTGTTGGTGTGCATGCGGACAAGAGACATGATGGGTGATGCCTTGTTGTTGGAACAAGGAATTGAGTTTGACGTACTCACTCGCCTCCCCAGTCAGATTGTATAGTAATGATTTTCTTGTCAAGTTTTCTCTCAACAAGTTTTTGGAAATTCACAAAGGCAGAAAAAAACATCAGATTTTCTCTTAAGTAAATATATCCAAGTAAACTTGCTATAGTCATCAATGAAGCTTACATAATAATCATGTCTACCAACAAAGGTGGGAGCAGGACCCCATACATCAGAAAAGACTAAATGTAGAGGAGCTGTAGAGACGCTAGTGGATATGGAATATGGAAGCTGATGACTCTTGGCTTGTTGACATGAATCACATACGGACTCAATGCTAGAATCTCTAACGTAGGGAAGTTTATTTTTACTAAGTACTTGATTAACAATAGTGAAGGAAGGATGACCAAGACGACTATGCCACTGTGATTGAGAGGGCTTGGCGGCAACCAACGCATGCTTTTGTGATGAAGGGGACGACACCAAGGATGAAATAAGTGGGTAAAGACCACCGACACATCGTCCTCTATGAATTGTTTTCCGCGTGACCTGGTCCTTAATCAAAAAGAAGAAAGGATGAAATTCTATAAAGATGCGGTTGTCATATGTGAATCGATGAACAGATAGAAGATTTTTTGAAGCATTAGGGACATGTAAAATATTGCGAAGGTGAAAATTCTGAACAGGGTTACGAACAATTGAGTGACCAACATGAGAAATAGTCATACCTTGTCCGCTAGGGGTGTTGACCCTGTCATAGCCTTTGTAGGTGTCACGAACGGTCAGGTTGTTTAACTCGCCAGTGACGTGGTGTGTAGCACCGTATTCGAGTACCAGTTGGTATCGACACCATATGCAGCGCCATGAGCCTCCTTATCACCAAAGGAGTCATCATCGTCATCCTCGAAACGCCACCAACAGTCCTTGGCAGCGTGGCCTTCTTTGTTGCATATTTGGCATGTGACGTCGACCCAGGGAGTGTTCCGGCGACGTCCACGTCCACGGACGCGCCCCCCTCCTGGGGTTGCTCCACGGCCACCGCCCCACCCCTGGCGTGGGCGATCATCACGCCTGTCAGGACCGCGGCGATAGTCACCACGATCAGGACACCGATCATCCTCTCGATAATCTCCACGACCACCTTTAATGCCATAGGACCGTGGGCGTCCGTGTTGACGAGAGGCAGCATTAGCAGTAGTCTCGAAGCCGCCACCGTTCGGCCCGGCAAGCATCTCTTGGCGCTGATCAAAGGCATGAAGATGGGAAAATAGCTCGCTGAGAGTCAACTTATTTGCAATCACGCCAAGGGCAGCAACCAGGGAATTGTATCCTCCACCAAGGCCGGCCAGGATGAATGACACGAGCTCATCATCTGGGATGTATACATGGCGAAGTTCGTCTGATACTCAGATCCGAGACAGAACTCTATAGTTGATGGGAATTGGATCCTCTTTGTATTCGCCAGCACCAAGATTGGTAATCTTAGATTGATTCTGAGAGGCAAACATCTCTTCCACCGCGGCCCAAACGCCGGCGGTGTGCTCAATCCGGAGGACATGAGTAAGAATCTCACGGGAGAGCGATTTGAGCAAATAGCTGAGAACGATCTGATCTCGTGAGAGCCAGGCCGCATAATCGGGGTTAGGCACCGCCTCTTGGCCCTGTCTGTTTGTCCGCCGGAGCGAGGGCTGCCTTTGGCCGGTGCCGCATCCGTCCCATCAAGAAGACCCACGAGCCGAGCGCCGCGATGGCGGGCGGACTGGGCGCGCCGGGGGTAATTAGTGCGATCCTGTGCCGCATAATCGGGGTTAGGCACCGTCTTCGGGGCCCTGTCCTTGTCGGTGTCCGCTGGAGCGAGGGCCAGCGTCTTGGCTGGTGCCGCATCCGTCCCATCGAGAAGACCCACGAGCTGAGCGCCGCGGATGGCGGGCAGGACCTGGGCGCGCCAGTGGGGGTAATTGGTGCGGGTCAACTTCTCAGAGGAAGGCTCGCCGAGATGATTGGAGCGACGGCGGTGTCGGGGACAGATTGATTCGGGCGATCAGTTTCGTCGGCTGAGGAGCCGGCCTGATACCATAAAGTTTCGATCAGGTAGCGTGTACTCGGATAAACCGAGACACCAGAATCTCTTGTTGCCGTACAAGGCTTACATGACTCCTACCCGGGTACATGTACAGCCGGATATACTACGTATATGAATCGTATTGGTACAGGAAGCTATCTTATGTCTAACAGATATAATACAATTGCCCAGCTATTACATCTAGCTATAGTTATCACGGTAATCAATGAACATAACACGTTACTACAAGCTCCTGCTCATAGTAGCATTTTTCGAGAGAAAAATCTCGAGTAGAACTTGGATAACCCCAACAACTGCACCAGTTCATCGATATACTCCGGCCACACTCGTCTCCAAAACCATTAGAAAATAGCTCTGCCCAGAATTCGTTGTTGAGCTCCATCTTCCCATTAGCTTGATCCATCATCTCCTGATCTATTTTACCCTTACCAGGCTCCTGAATATTCTGAGCTAAATTATCTAGCCTATGCGTTCCAGGTTCACTGAATTCACTAAGGACACCCTAATCAAGCAAGAACTATGAATCATGTTGCTCTCTCTGACTTGTTACCACATGGACATAGAAGGGAACATTGTCCATGGGTCACCTTCTTTCGAGATGGCATCTTCAAGATTTTTCCCTCTTTTCTTGCTGTTGAATTAAATAGTTGGAAAAACAGTTGCTACAAATTGCTCTTTCCAAGAACCCCACCATCTGGACATGCTTTCGTTCAATAGCTCTTAGCCTCTCTTCCATGGCTTGCACATGATCCTTAGTAGCTTGATGCCCATGCCTTAGATTTACTACCTCTGCGATCAAGATGGTCTTATCGCGCTTGAGCCTGCCAATCTCTTTCTCAAATCCAAACCCACCAACCTCCACGCCAGATGCAATGGCTTGCTGGTGCAATAAAGGCACGTTAGATGGCAGGGATGTTGTACAAGTAATGCTAACATGTGCATCGTGCAGGAAAAAAAGACAGTGTTCAAAGAATGTATCATAATAGTTGGCCAAATAGGAAACTTATAATTCAGAAAAGTTCAACCGTTAGTAAGTTCACAGCCATAGAAAAAGAGAATGAACATCCGTAAGAAATGAGCAACTTCATACATGTGACCTATAGTTGGTAGTGCAGAAAAACTACAGAAAAAGGGCAAACTATGACATGTAGAAGACATTTGTTGGATGCAACGTGGTTCTCTGCAAATATGCACGGTGATGATGGATGCAACATTAGCACATATTTGTGAACATATGTAATTTTTCTCTCTTCGAGGATATAAATTAGCACTATGATGTCAAAAGCACTAACAAATCAAATTACAAGGTTGAAAACAACGTAGCCTAGAGAGATGCTTCGATAGTCAATGCTACCAATGGAATAATTCTAATCAAGTAGTGAACAAAGATGGCACAATCTTGAAACATAATTATTTTGAAGTGAATTTTTACATATTATGCTCAATTGAAAGGACCATCTTTAGTACTTTGCATATCACTATGTTATCACCCATTTTAATTTGTAAGAACTTTGGATGCGACTTCGGCTTATGATGCACACAGTTTACACTACTATATTAATTGTGTCCCCTCGCTATGCTCGAGAGGTTCACATGTTTAACGAAATGGACAAAAATAAATATCTTATAGAAACGTCCTTTGTGCAGTAATGCACCCTCCCTTCAGGTGTTTATCTAAATACCATAAGGAATTAAAAAAATAGAAAACCAGCATCTATACGGCACCAAAAGTGTCATGGAGGCCAACCCTTTGTGCATAGGCTTTGGTGAGTTCTGTCTGGCAGTGAATCACCACCACCGGTATGCCACGGTTGCTTCATAGGAAGGGGAGCACATGTCATACGCAGCCAAGCAAGGGTGTCATGCCAAACCTGTTTACAGAAAGGGCAGGCAATGATCATATGGTGCATAGACTCGGGTTCTTTGTCGCGGAATAGCCATTTGGGGTGATGTTGTAAGCTGTGTCGCTCGAGTCGCTCTGCGGTCCAACAACGCAAGCCAGTGGAAGAATTTGACCTTGTTAGGGGGGAGGGGGGGATCAGTTATTCCTGATTATCTTCCATGCCGTGCAATTCCTCGAGCCGTGGAAGGAGGCCAGGTAGGCAGACTTGACCATGTACTCTCCGGTCGCAGTCCATCTCCACACAAGCTTGTCAGCCTTTGCGGACAGCGTTGTAGGCTCGATGAGTTGCCAAAGCTGTAAGTACTGGCCAATCTTATACCACTATTAATCAACCACACATCTCATATTTTAATTTCCTTTTAATTTTTTAAAGAATCTCTAACAAAAGAGCTAAGTAAGCATAAAATAATTCTTAACAAGTAAAATAAGATACTTAAACAAACTTCCAGCAAAAAGGCAACACAAGAATGATTAGAAATACGTACGATTAGTTATGGCCATGAAGGTATATATGTCGCTGGTTGAGCATGATCTCGGTTTCCACAAACTAAGTTAACCCTCTTTTAGTAATTGCATATATTTTCAGTAGCATTGCAGGGGTATTAAGCTAGTAGAAATAGGAAGGAAAATGCAATCTGCACAAGTATTGTATCTTGTCTAGCATTCTTGACTAATGTGCATAAGTAAATATACCTTTTCCTCAACACAATATGGAAATTATAAAAAGATCTTAGGTTATATACACCTGCAAGGGAGATAAAATGGATAAAATCGTAGAATTAGAAGAAAAATGCAATCTAGTCGCAAGTATTGTACCTCGTCGTATTCTTAACGAATGTACCAAACTGCAAGTACCCTTTATACAACGCTGAAATTAACAGAGAAATACTAAGTAGCTTTACATCATGAAACCAAGCTATGCAAATACTTGTCTAGAAAATCAGGGGCCATCAAGTTCTATAAACAGAAAACACAAACATTTAGCTCCCAGTGCGGCTTTCTCAAATATCCAAAGATAACTAATAAGGATTGGCACTATAACAACAATAAAATCGTTATAGTGTTGTGATGGATAAACTCCGCCTATCCTTCTAAGAATAGCCGGTCCTAATCCCGGGTAAAGGAGGGGTTGCGATTGGCGTGGCGAGCCAACGTAAAAACATGTTGTTCCTATAGATATGAAAGCCTACCCAACTTGCTTGGGAAAAGGGATTGATGTTGTTGTGGTGCTGTCATGGATAGGAGTCTTGCAAAACCATAAAATCCTTAGTTGTTCATTTCCCCAACCCGAATATTAAAGTATTTAGTGCAGCTATCAAGGGAGTAATTCACTACTATAAAAGGAAAACATAACTATTAGAGTACATGAAACCACTTAAGTATTTATCCCAAGCAGGCAGATCGTTCGAAAAGTAAAGAAATAATTACACAGTTCAAAGCAATATAAATATTCCTTCACTACCCGCGACTTCAGGTGAAGACATCACTCTCAGAAGCTAACTGAAGATGCATAAGTTCAAAAGAGATGCCCAGATGACCATACACCATCGGTAAATAAAAAATTGAATGTACCTTTGACAACTTATATTATAATATCAGTTATATTATCCCCGACATATTACTTTTACGTTCCTTGGAAGGATTGAGATCAGGTGACATGCCCACGGCATGTCACGCCATAACATGCACCCTTGTATCTTGGAAGGGTATCCATGTAGTCACGGAGACACAAAACAAATCTCAAAACGACATATGTTGACATGCACACCAGATTCCTAGCATCAGTCAGTCATAGAGAGAAACAACATAGAGAGAAACAACACAGATTACATATTACATGAACACGTCGGTACAGTTAGCTGTTCTAGATTTCCAAGAGAACATGATACCTAATATATGTAAACCAGGCTCATGGATGAAGCAGAATGTATCTTGTTTTTTGTCTATATGTCAGACAACAGTTTTGACAAAGACGCAATTCAGAAAAAAAAATTAGAGCTTACATGAAGATTAGATTCCATGATACCAAAAGATATGTAAGAATTTGAATCATCAATAGAGGAAGATAATCTAAGCATGAAAATATTTGCCTACAAGGAAAATAATAATAACTTAAAGGTGGATTCATGCCCGTCGTATCCCCCTTCTTGGTCTACCTCGCTTGTGAGCCCCTTCGTGCTATGATTATTGACCATAGCCCCCTTTTGCATGTTTAGTTGAATCATTAAATACTAACAAACGAATTAGTTGTTAAACTGATGAATAGAAGAGTAGAATATCCTCCCTTATCTTCTTATTCACGGGTCTTGGCAACGGAAGCGGCAAGGGGGGATGCAAGCCGGGCGGCGTGCAGAGAGACTGGATTCGGCCGGCAGACGAGCCACGCCGGTGGAGGCAGCGCAGAGGGAGAAGCTGCGCGTCGGTGGAGGCAGAACGGCCCAGGCGAAGGACGTGGGCGCGGCGGTTTTGGCAGCCAACTCGCAGGTCGGCGCGGGCGGCGAGGCGAGATGTGTTAGACGGCTCGAGCGCAGCGGCTCTGGCGGCCAAGTCGCTGATGAGTGCGGGCGAAGCAACCAGCTATGGGCGGATGGTGTGGCCGCAGCTGCTCCGGCGACCGGCGGCCGTGTCGTCGACATTCAAAACGCGAAACTAATGTATTGGCTGGTGTAAACTCGAATCCGCATCCTCCAGGCACCAAATCTAGGAAGAAGAAGCACAAACAAGGAAAAAGGAACAAAGAAGCAGACCTCCATGTCAAAAAGACCAAACACCGGCACCACCTCCTGGCAGCAGCATTGCAACACACAAACAGACGCCTGATGCACCCCCAGAATAGCACCCAGCTGCCGCCCAAAACTGAAGCACTGCTCGACGCCACCAAGAAAACCCACGGCCGGAAGAACGGAGCAAGGACCTCACCGGCGGAGGAAATATCTAATCCACAACACGGGAAGCGGAGACTCGAAGAAATCGCCCCCACCACACGGCAATTAGCACCGACCCACTTTTCCCCGACCACCCTAAATCCAATGACACGAGGGCCCCATAGTACGAAAGGCCGACTGTCAGAAGGGCCAAACAACTACATGCACACCCAGCTTCTTAAACCATTGACGCGTGCACATACAACACAACATATGGGCACGCGTGTTTTACCTGGACGCAGAAGACCACAGTCCAGGCCCAGTCGGCAGCGGCATAACCCAACATAGAGGCACGACAAGTACCCTGAAAACGCTCAGATTTTACCACGCTTAACCCTTTAGATATTCTTTTAAAAAAAGTTGGATAAATTATATCCATCCAAAATACCCATGATTGTCAGATCCCTTCATATGGAAAAAGATCCTTTTAAACCTAGGGATGATAATAAAGATGTACTGAACCAGTTCCCATATCTTAGTGTCATAGGAGCACTAATGTACCTTGCTAATTGTACTAGACCAGATATTGCCTTTGCAATAAATTTACTGGCTAGACATAATGTATCTCCAACAAAACACCATTGGGCCGGAGTAAAGAATATCTTTAGATATTTACAAGGTACTAAAGATCTTGGTTTATTCTATCAGAAAAATCAAGATATGAATTTGACTGGCTATACTGACGCCGACTATCTTTCTAATCCCCATAATGTTAGATCACACAGGGTTTGTATTTTTATATGGTGGAACTGCTATTTCATGGAAGTCGACAAAACAAACCCTTGTAGCAACTTCCACTAACCACTCTGAAATAATTGTTGGGTCACGCAGAGATAAAACAAAACTTTTTCCTCTAACATGGTGATCTCAAGATCTAGCCGAGGTAGAAGGCCACGAGGTTTACCACTAGACGCCTAGCTATGGATTATCGACGGCGGCCGCTTGATGCAAGGCGCCCTTTGTGATCCGATCGCTCGTGGTCGATCAGACAACACCTCCGCCGGTATCCACACGCATAAGGAGGAGCACCGCATGGCGAATCGCTAGGTTCGACATTTATGCAGGACTGCTGTGGAGCTAGGGTTTCCAACACATGGAATGACCTAACTGAACAACGATTAACCTTTCTGGGTTACGGTGCTCCACTATATATAGGGAGTGAACGTGGGCTCTACACGCGCGGCACATTCACTAAAGCCCATATAATATTAGTCCATGTGAGTCCGACTCACTGATGCAGTCCAAATCAGGCTCGGGTCCAACCCAACCAGATTTCCAGTTCAGATCCAATCCGAACTTGCTCCCGCTCTTAAGTGTGCGACCCCGCAGGCTCATGGCTACTTGGACACGATTAGAGTCTGACTCCCAATCGACCAGTCGGTAGCGGCTTCTAGCAAAACGTGCTGACTCCCAAGTACCAAAGAGTCATGATGACTTGCCTTTCCAATGTGGCTTGCGTCTGAGTCCCTTTTGCCTCACGATATACCTTGTCAGACTATAGGCGAATAATTGTCCTTAAATAGTCTGACTCTCTTCTCGATTCGACATAAGTGATTCACCCGACTAACTCTTAGTCGATCGCCTCGGTTAACACTTAACGGAGTCGTGCATGGCCATGCTTTCCGAATCATATCATCCGAGAGGGCCCAGAGAATATCTCTCCAAGTGGAGGGGAAAAAATCCCATCTTGGTTATTTACATCACGCAGCTTGATTCTCAGTCGACCCGAACTCTGCCTTTATAACTTCCTAGTTACAGATTAGCGTTTGATAGAACCTAAGTCAGTGATCCTCAACTCGGACTATGCAATAACCTCAGGTCTAAGGATTACATTGATTGAGATATACAAATAACAACTTGTTCGTTGTACCTCAATATGGGTCAATCCGAATCGCTAAACTCTTTAGCCGAATCTGTGTAAGTTGGAATAGAATCTCCATGCCCATGACAAGTGGAACCGAGTCATCAAGCCAACTTTCACATTGGTCTAAGTTATGTGTCCAGCACAACCTCAATGACCAAGGATATTGAGTACAAACAACATGAATGTATAGTTCCACAACCGAATCACATATTCAATGATACACATTATGTTTATACAAGGATAACTAAATATCTTTTATGAATACAATGGGAAAACTCATCATAGATGATTGCCTCTAGGGAATATTCCCAACAGTCTCCCACTTGCACTAGAGTCAATCTTATGACATCACATCTCTAGGCATCTAATGCCCATGGCTCTCAAGTGCGCCTCATGCTTCGGCTGTGGTAACGGCTTTGTCAACGGATCCACAATATTTGCATCCGTGTGTACCTTGCATAACTTGATATCACCCTGATCCACGAACTGGCGAATCAGGTTGTACCGCATGAGTATGTGCTTGTTCTTCTGGTATTGTCTAGGTTCCTTGGCTTGTGCAATAGCACCATTGTTGTCACAATACATGTCTAACAGATTGGATGAGCCCTGAACCACACCAAGATCCATGAGGAAATTCCTCATCCAAACAGCTTCCTTTGTTGCCTCCGAGGCGGCAATATACTCACCTCATTGTAGATGCGCATACGCCTCTTGCTTGGAACTCTTCCACTCACATCACATCCGCTTATAATAAACACGTATCCAGATTATGTAACGAGAATCATCGAGTCGAAGATAACTCGCATCCGTAACCCTTTACACCGAGTTCATCTTCACCACCATAAACCAAAAACATATCCTTAGTCCTTCTCAAGTAGTTTAGGATATTTTTAGCCGCCCAAAGGATTTCTCCAGATCACCGTATCCGCCACAACACTTAGAGCATATGAAACATCCGGCCTAGTACAAATCATGGCATACATGATGGATCCGACTGCAGAAGCATACAGAATCGCACTCATTCGACTTCGCTCATCAGTTGTCGAAGGACACCGAGTCTTGCTAAGTTTTAAACCATGGGACATCGGTAAGAACCCCTTATTAGACGATTCCATGTTGAACTTCTTCAACACTTTGTCCAAATAAGTACTCTGACTCAATCCAATGAGCCTCCTTGATCTATCTCTATAGATCCGGATTCCGAGGATGTATGTTGCCTCACCCAAGTCTTTCATTGAGAAACTCCTTTCCAATGATTCCTTGGTTTCTTACAACATTTGGATATCATTTCCAATCAATAATATGTCATCCACATATAAGATTAGAAAGTTTACTTTGTTCCCACTAAACTTCTTGTACAAACAAGAATCATGATCACTCTTGATGAAGCCAAACGATTTGACTACCTCCTCAAAGCGAATATTCCAACTCCGAGATGCTTGCTTCAATCCATAAATGGATTTCTGAAGTTTACATACCTTGTCAGCATTAGCTGGATCGACAAAACCCTCGGGATGTATCATATACACGTCCTCGGTTAAATTTCCGTTAAGGAAAGCCGTTTTGGCATCCATCTGCCAAATCTCATAGTCGAAATAGGCTGCTATCGCTAACATGATCCGAACTGATTTAAGCATCGCTATGAGCGAGAAAGTCTCGTCGTAATCAACTCCTTGAACTTGTCGAAACCCCTTCGCGACAAGACGTGCTTTATAGACAGAAACATTTCCATCCATATCAGTTTTCTTCTTAAAGACCCATTTGCACTCGACGGGTCTTGCACCGTGTGGCAGATCAACCAAGTTCCAAACTTGATTTTCATCCATGGACTTTAACTAGGATCTCATGGCTCCAAGCCATGACTCGGAATAAGATCCCACCACGCTTCCGAATAATTTGCCGGCTCATCACTTTCTAACAGTAACACATCACGAACACTTCGTAATCTCGCCGATCTTCGTGCTAAAGGTGCTGCTGCTGGCTCAGTTACCACGCCCGGTTCAACCTCCAAGGTTTTTGCCGACTCACTACTGGCCGGTTCCTCTCGAATTTCTTCGAGCTGCACCGTGCTCCCACTCACTCCCCGACTGAGAAACTCTTTCTCAAGGAAGACACCGTTCCGAGCGACAAACACTTTGCCCTCTTCTCGGTTGTAGAAGTACTAACCCAAGGTTTCCCTCGGATACCCCACAAAAATACACTTATCCGACTTGGCCGTAACCTTGTCCGACTGAAGTCACTTGACAAATGCTTCACAACCCCAAATCTTAAGAAAAGACAAACTCGGCTTTTTGCCTGTCCACATCTCATGCGGTGTCTTCTCTACCGATTTTGATGGTACTCTGTTTAGTGTGAACGCCGCTGTTTCTAGACAATAACCCCAAAATGATAAAGGCAGATCTGTCTGACTCATCATTGATCGTACCATGTCCAACAAGGTCCGATTCCGCCTTTCCGAAACACCGTTCCTTTGCGGCGTTCCTGGCGGAGTAAGTTGAGGAACTATTCCACAACTTTTCAGATGGTCATCAAACTCATGGCTCATGTACTCGCCTCCTCGGTCCTACCGAAGAAACTTTATTTTCTTGCCGAGTTGATTATGTGCCTCATTCTGGAATTCTTTGAACTTTTCAAAGGCTTCCGACTTATATTTCATCAAGTAGATATATACATACCTACTCAAATCATCAGTGAAGGTAAAGAAGTACTCATAACCACCCCTGGATGTCGTGCTCATTGGTCCACATACATCACTATGTATTAGTCCCAACAAGTCGGACGCCCTTTCGTAACTCTTTGCAAAAGGTGTCTTGGTCATTTTGCCAAGTAGGCAAGATTCGCATGTCTCGAACGACTCCAAGTCGAACAAAGTTAGGAGTCCATCATCATGGAGATTCTTCATGCGTTTCCAACTTATATGACCAAGCCGACAGTGCCAAAAGTAAGTCATATTCAGATCATTTGGTTTCAACCTTTTAAGATTTATGTTATAAACCGACTCACCATCAAGATTCAAAATAAATAACCCATCCTGGACGGGTGCAAAGCCGTGAAACATATCATTCAAATACAAAGAACAACCATTATTCTTGATATTCAACTCATAGCCTTGCCTCATCAAACATAAAGCAGAAATAATGTTTCGACTGAGCACTGGAACATAATAACAATTATTCAGTTCCATAATGAATCCGGAAGGTAAATGAAGTTGCATCGTGCCGACTTCCAACGCAGCAACTCTTGCTTTGTTGTCGACTCGAATATCAACCTCACCTCTTGCTACGCTCCTAGTTCTTACCCCCTCGCAACGAGTTGCGTATGTGAATAATCGATCCGTATCATATACCCAAGAACTATTAGGTGCATCGCCAAGATATATGTCTATAACATTGCAAACAAGTGTACCTGAGTCAAGTCATACCTCCACTCTTGGCTTTGTTGGCCAAATACTTGCCGCAGTTCCTTCCAAAGGGCCATCCGCCTTTGTAGTAGAAGCAAGTGGATCCATCAAGGAGATGGTTTAGTCCCCGAGGAAGCGCTGGGACCGGGTCCCGAGCACGCTTTCCTCGACTTAACCTTCTTCTTAGTCCAAGAACTCTTCTTGAACTTAGCCTTATTCTCGCACCATCAACACTTGACTGCGCCTTCTTGAGATCTCGCACCGCTTGAGCATCCCATGTAACTCAGTGAGCTTCTTATCCATACCATGCATGTGGTAGTTTGAAATGAACTGCGCATATGCACTAGGAAGAGAGTTCAGAATTATATCCGTAGCGAACTCTTCGCTAATGGGGTGGCCAAGCCTCTCCAAAGACTGCACATAACCAACCATTTTGATCACATGCGGACTTAGTGGATCACCATCCTTAAGCTTGCAACTCAGCAAAGCCTGAGAGACTTGATACCTCTTAGTCTTTGCCTGAGCCTGGAACATACTTTTGAGGCTTTCGATCATATCGTAGGCCTCAACATGATCAAACTGCTTTTGCAAGTCCGGTTCCATGTGAGCAAGCATAAGATAGCTAATATCCGTGGACTCATCCTTAGCCCGACGGTAGGCATTGGTGGCAGTGACAGTCGCATTCTCATTCGGCTCATCTGGAAGTGGGTTGTCTAGGACATGGTCCTTCTTTTCTTGTTTTAGAACAATTCTCAGATTTCGATACCAGTTGGTAAAATTAGTGTCGTTCAGTTTATCTTTTTCAAGGATAGTTCTCAACGCAAAACTGGATATCTAAGAGTGACTGCTACTTGGTGCCCTGATCTACAACAGAAAATATGCAAAACACTTAAGACATGTATTCATAAAAGATCAAGCATATTAAACACTTTAATATTTTATGCTCCCACTAGAACCAACACCCCTACGATGGTTGCTTAGTGATTCAGGATCCTAAATAAGCAAGTCGGCTAGTGAGATTTAGCACCGCTAGCCGCCAAGTGATCTAGGTAGACAACTCCTTTTCAATTGTATCTCATACGACTCCTGTTGGACGGGTGGCATCACATGCCCCGGCTCCCATCCGAATTTTCCCCGAGTCCCACAACCGTTGTGATAGACCCGTCTAGCTTACCGAGTGTTTCTGCAGTAAGAGTCCGACTCGAACCCACCTAGTCGGAAAGAATTGGTAGCACCTCAATTTTATGAGTCCACTACAAAAAATGTCCGACTTGTGATGGTGAAAACACTGGCGGGAAAACCGACTAGACCTTCTTTGAGGGATTAAATTTTACCGACTATATAATAGAGGTAAAACAGAGACATAATAATAACACATAATAAAATAATCATAATGTGAAATGGTATGGCTCTCTTCATGGCGATCTCCATCTCCACAAAGCTTGTAATCTGACTCGTGCCAACTCTTGTCACTTGCCGTCTTACTCCATGTCACCGACATGTACATCGCCTTGCAAGCTATCCGGGTTCTCCATACAGCTACACTAGCTTAGTAAAGTAAATTACATGGAGAATCCGACACGCAGGTCGTTATACAATAAAATGACATCACCTAGACTCCAGTCGGCTGACAAAAAACGTGATTTGCAGATCACGTATGGATTACACACATACATCACATGCACATGAACCATACCATTCACAACTTCCTGCAAAAAGAAGTTATGCATAGATACAATATCTACCGGCATTGTGAAACTCGCAACAACATCTAAGGCGCTACGACGTGTCACAGTCTACCCCGATGGCGAAAGCCGACAGGTAGGGGTATGTCGTTCCACGACCTCAGCACTATGATCACGGAAATCAGATCTACCATTCTCCGAGTATAGTTGATCCAATCAACCTCGTACAAAACCGATCTATCTCATAGATCGACCACCAAAACAGCATATAGATCTCATCTACAGCCTACTACATATCACATATGTGAGATCTCGAGCCTAAAACCAGAAGCTATCGCTCTAATACCACCGTTGGGCCACGCAGAGATAAAACAAAACTTTTTCCTCTAACATGGTGATCCCAAGATCTAGCCGAGGTAGAAGGCCACGAAGTTTACCACTAGACGCGTAGTTGCGGATTACTGATGAAGCGGCCATTGATGCAAGGTCCTTTGCGATCCGATCGTCCTGGTGCTGATCGTACAACACCTCTGCTGGTATCCACACGTACAAGGAGGAGCACCGGCTGCGAACTGCTAGGTTCGATACAATGGCAGGACTGCTATGGAGCTAGGGTTTCCAACACATGGAATGACCCTAACCGAACAACGATTAACCTTTCTGGGTTATGGTGCTCCACTATATATAGGGAGTGAACGTGGGCTCTACACGCGCGGCCCATTCACTAAAGCCCATATAATATTAGTCCATGTGAGTCCGACTCACTGACTCAGTACAAATCAGGCTCGGGTCCAACCCAACCAGATTTCCAGTTCAGATCCAATCCGAACTTGCTCCCGCTCTTGAGTGTGCGACCCCGCAGGCTCATGGCTACTTGGACACGATTAGAGTCCGACTCTCAATCGATCAGTCGGTAGCGGATCCTAGCATAACGTGCCGACTCCCAAGTACCAAAGAGTGATGATGACTTGCCTTTCCAATGTGACTTGCGTCCGAGTCCCTTTTGCCTCACGATATACCTTGTCAGACTATAGGCGAATAATTGTCATCCCTTAAGTAGTCTGACTCTCTTCTCGATTCGAGATAAGTGATTCACCCGACTAACTCTTAGTCGATCGCCTCAGTTAACACTTAACCGAGTCGTGCATGGCCATGATTTCCGAATCATATCATCCGAGAGGGCCTAGAGAATATCTCTCCTAGTGGAGGGGCAAAATCCCATCTTGGTTATTCACATCACGCAGCTTGATTCTCAGTTGACCCGAGATTTGCCTTTATAACTGCCCAGTTACAGATCAACGTTTGACAGAACCTAAGTCGGTGATCCTCAACTCGGACTATGCAATAACCTCAGGTCTAAGGATTACATTGTGTAACACCCTCAGAATCGGACCTATGCAAATTTGGGCAAAATTCACCAAACCCGCATAGAAACGATTCAAAGGTGCCCACCAGGCACTTTCGTGCGGGTGGAAAACGAAGTAATAACATTACACAACAGTCCTCGATGGGACCCATGCAGATATATATAGCAACTCAGAGAGTCAAGAAAACAGATTTAATATACAAAGATCCAAATCACCTTGAAAGCGATAGAGCTACCACGGACAAGATGCAAATGGGGCTAAGAGCCTCAAGAATAACCAATGGAGTCCATAACCCGCCTGTGCCAAGCCGGAAGGGTAACCTCGCTAACGACGCCGATCTCAACCTCGCTTAAACAAAAAGGGTGCCGACAAAGGGCAAAGGAAAAAGAAGGAGCCAAGATCGAGGCGACACGGCGAGGCTAGAATTCGGTCCTCGCCACATAGGTATGGTAGATCAAGCGGCAGCGAAGATGCAATCGAACAACCTATAGAGACTCGATACAACCGGCGGTTATCGAGAGGGGTGAGAGACCTATCCGGATCCAACTGAAACTAACACCAAGCAAACCCATCTGGTGTTTCCTCGAGACCAAACGAGGAAGTCAACCGAGGAACTCACCACGCTTGGCTTTATTCATTCATTATAGTTATGCACTTTACTAGTCGTTTGGATAATTGTCCCGATAAAGTAAGTGGGCACTTTTAGTTAACCATTCCGTTATAGTTGCAACAGCTTACTAATCGACATGATATAGCATGAGATAAACCCAAAACCCAGCAGCTTGTTGGTACTTTTATTCACCAATTGCTAGAAGTTGCAATACTTACTAGTCGATACATTTGTCGCAAGCGACAACCAAACAAGCAATTGGGGCGATTAATTAGCCATTCCATTATAGTGAAGCTAATTACTAGTCATTATAAGTCAAATTTATAGCAAAGAACTTTAGTTATGCTTGTCTATGATCGAGATCTGTGCTCCAAGTCGCCCATATCCGCTGACACGGCTTTCGAAAGTTTTACCCGCCGGGTGCACCAATAGCAACACACGCCGATCAACCTCGAAAACCAAATCAAAACCCAACGAGGCTTTCACGATCGAACAATCACAGATTCAAATATTTCAGGGGCCACCTTAAGTAGATCCCGCAACGAAGCGGTGACCGACCGAGACGGGCTCAAGGTTTGGGTAGACGGTGAACGATCGGGAACCCGAAGTGTGGGCTTGTCGACACCATGAATCGTGTCCCGATCCTAAAAGACAAAGGTGCTCGCACAATTTAAATACGTAGTAGCATGGCATAAGTACAGGATAGTAAAACACCTCAAACTAGTTGTGGCCCCAAGAAATAAGACGGAATCAAGCTCGCTCGGGGGATCCCATACTCCCGAATGTGGATAGCGAAAAAAAATCAAGGAATGTATCAAGTACTCGGGGTCTTACGACACAAGTGGGCGTCGAAACCAAATATTACCTATCACCCACCGATGCCTCCGCTTATTTCAATTTTAGTTGTTAAACAGAAAGTAAAGTGAACAATAAGTAAAACTAGGATCATCTCCAACATCAACATGCGGCAATACATCAAAATCGTGGCATATGACGACACGCAAGACTTGAGCAAGCGACTACGACGCGAAGTCCAACTATCTACCAAACAACAGTAATAGGGTGTGTCCAAGGCAATATAGGGTCACAGGAATATCTGTACGGAAACTAAAGCATCGCAACACAGATAGCAATAGATCAACAGGAGGGAAGTAAATACTATAAAAGTAAGATAGGTAGAAAGAGGGAGATGCTCGCCTGAAAACATTGTTGAAGGGTTCGACCGAAGGTCGGGGCGAAGCTCACATCAACTCAACGGCCTTATCCGCGAAGAAGCAAAACACTAGAAGAGACACCGGATGCAATATTTAATACACGGCAGAAGATCGGCATGATGCAAGCGTGATGGATGGCATGGCAAAGTGCGATGCGATTAGGTCATATTAAGCGGAACCGGGGTCCCGACATTATTTAAATGGTTCAAGTTATTTAGAAGGCCCGCAATTTAAATGTTGCATTACATGGCAAAAGAGGATACGGGTTCGCTACACAAGTTTAAATGAGGCCAATATAAGGCTAGATTTGCCCGCATATGGGCCCCATATTTAATTATTAGGTGAATCGGCATAAGGCCCCCAAACCACATGATAGGATGCATGCATGAACAATTATTATGCGACAAGTTGTATTTCAATTATAAATAGGGTTTGCGGGAGAGGTTTCACACATTGAGGGGTCTCGACGATCTTGGGGTTTCCGGGGTTCGAGGTTCGACAGGGTCCAGGGTCCGGTCTCGGGGTCCAGGGTTCGACGGACCGGTCTCACGGGAACGTTCTCGGAAAGGGGTAGATCTTGTCGCATCCGGGTTCTCGGGGCATGTTGTCGGTCATGGCGTTCATGGAAGTTCTCGGCTTCGCATCCCCGAGGTAGTACTTGTCGTTCCGGGGGCTCGACGAATTCTTGGCGTCCGAGGAGAAGATCATGTCGCATCCGCGGCTTTCGGGTACGGGTTCTACGGGCTCCCATGTAGGGGATCTTGTCGTCGCGTCTTGACGGGGTTCGGGCTTGATCTTCGACTCGGTCGGGTCGGGGCTTAGGCTTCGAGGACGGTCTTGTGACTCAGGAACGGTCTTCGGTCTCGACGTCGGTGGTCTTGCGCGTCCGGGATGAAGGAGTTCTTGTCGGCTTCGTGGTCCCTGGATCCGGTCTCGGCACCGGCAGATCTTGGTGACAAACCTCCATGTTGCGATTCTTAACGACGGATCGGGCTTGGGTCCGCCTTGGTGTCCATTGTAGATGACGATCTTGGCGGGCCACTTCGGGATTCAACAGGTTCGGTCTTGGCGTCCGATTCCGGGCGACGGCGGGTTGCAGAGGTGGGCCCGGTCAAAGCGGCGGAGGAGCGGGAGCGCCAGTGGCGACGGACGGCCAAGGCTGGGCTGCGGGCGAGGCAGGGCCTGGTCTGAGGTGGTGGCGGGGCGACGCGCGGCTTTGACGGGCCTGGGGCTCATGCGGCGGCGACTGTGTGGCGGAACGCCGAGCGGCGGCGCGCAGGCCTTTGGTCGGAGGAGGGCTCGGGAGGCGTTGTTGGGTCGCCATGAGGAGCGGCGTCGGAGGCGCGGGCGCGCCGAGGCGGCGGTACGCCTGGGCGGAGCTCTGGGGAAGAGGGGTCGACGGGGCCGGTGGCGCTGGACTGAGGGCGCGGCGAGGCGTGAGGTGCGGAGGCGAAGCTGGCGGGGGGAAGGCACGGCGAAAGCGATGGGGCGCAGAGGCTGCAGGGAGGCGACGGCGATCATGAGGCCGAGGCAGGACGGCGCTTTGGCGCGTTGCATAGGGGCGGAGAGGGTCCGCGGCGTCTGCAGAGGCGGCGGGGCGGAGGGTCCGGCGCAGGGCGCGGCAAGGTGGCCGGGGAGATGTTGCTGCTGCCAGGGGAGGTGGGGAACGCGAGCGTGCGTGAGGGAGGGAGGTAGGAGAAGAACAGGTCGCGGCTGGGGACGTGGCGAAGGTGGGTCATGCGTGGCCCGGGCGTAGGTGGAGAAGTGAGCTGGTGGGTATCGCATGGCAGGTGGGCCACGGGGAGCGGGCCCACGGTCGTGAGTGAGCTGGGGCGGCGTGCGTGTGCAGAGTGGGTGTGGCCGGGTTGGCTGACCAGGGGAGGGAGGAAGTGGTGATGTGGCAAAGCTTGATTGGCTGGGGGAAGGGAGAGTGATGTGGCATGCTGCGATTGGGCGGGATGATGTGGGTCAGCTGGGTGGGTAGAATTTTAGGTAGAATTAGGATTAGATGGGGCGGCAGGTTGGACCGATTTTATTTCTGGGGCGGTCGTTCGGGTCAATTGGCCCGTTCGACTGCCCCTAATAAAATAATTTAAATTTTTATTTATTGTAAACGGGCCGTTTGCAACCCGATATCAACAAAACAAAATAATCCGGAGACCCGGGGTTTGGCGTTTGAATAAAATACGGGGCGTTTTAGAACACAAAACGGGTGTTGCGAAAATGGTTTTTGCAAACAATGCATGATGATGACGATGCAATGCACAAATTCAACGCGATTTTCTAGTAGTGGTTTTGCGGGATGCCACACATTGATTGAGATATACAAATGACAACTTGTTCGTTGTACCCCAATGTGGGTCAATCCAAATCTCTAAACTCTTTAGCCGAATCTGTGTAAGTTGGAATAACATATCCATGTCCATGACAAGTGGAACCGAGTCATCAAGCCAACTTTCACATTGGTCTAAGTTGTGTGTCCAGCACAACCTCAATGACCAAGGATATTTAGTACAAACAACATGAATGTATAGTTCCACAACCGAATCACATATTCAATGATAGACATCAGATGTTTATACAAGGACAACTAAATATCTTTATGAATACAATGGGAAAACTCATCATACATGATTGCCTCTAGGGCATATTCCCAACAATAATTGCATTATATGAAGCCTCACGAGAGTGTGTATGACTTCGTAGACTAATTAATCATATACAAATATCATGTGGTATCGGTTGAATAGAATCACCAACTATAATCTATGAGGATAATGCCGCATGTGCTACTTAAATGCACATGGGATACATTAAAAGTAATATCACAAACCATATTGCTCCAAAACTATTATTTCCTCTTGAATTATAGAAAAATGGAGAAATTGATATTTTGCAAACAAAATCTTGTGACAATCTTGCAGATTTGTTCACTAAATCTTTACCAACAACTACATTTCAAAAATGCATTCATGACATTGGTATGAGACGATTTAGAAATTTGCAAAGTTCATGGGGAGAAATCTCCTTGGACTAAACTTAGTATTTATCATTTGATAGAAATATATTGTACTCTTTCATATGAGTTCTCCAATGGTTTTCTCATACAGATTGTAATGGTATAATTAATATACCAACGGTATATCGGATTCCTATATTTTCCCCACGTGATTTTGGATGACATATATTGTACAAGATCAAGTTTTTAAGATAAAGGACTATCAAGACTTTCCAACACTCTAGACATTATGGAAGATTTCAAGACGTTGAAGATTTCGAAAACATTGTTTGTCCACGGGGGAGTGTTAGGATTAAAAATAGCGTCATAACTAGGCTAATAAGGCAGCTAGCATTTTCATTAGTATAACTACCTAGCATGCAAAACTTGTAGCCGACAATGTAAGGGCATCTCCACCAGGCCGATCCATCCGATCCGAGCGTGTCCGAACTCGTTCGCACGGACACGCAGGACGTGCGCGGCGCCCTAGCGGGCCGACCCATCCGGAGAAACGCGTCCGGGTCGACCCATCCGTGCATCTAATCTGGGGCTTGGTTGCGTCGGTCCGGAGGCACGCGGACAGCGCGGATGTCGTTCCCGTGCATGCTACTGGCCCACCCGTCAACCACCTTGACCCGCGGCATTGATTTCAGATGCGGTCAACGACACCGATTTAGGGGCGCTGGCGGAAGGCTGACCGGCAGCAGCCTGCACCATCAATGGCGACGCGACGACACGCTCACCCACTGGGCGCCGCCTGCATTCTCGCGCCGACATTGATGGTGAAGGAGCAAGAATCTACACATGTTCACGGGCGAAGGGGCTATTTAACCTACGCCCGTCGGTACCGCACTCCTTACCTCTCTACATCGCAAACCCTAGCCGTCGCCACCACCAACGATGAAGACGCCATCGTGGATGAAGAAGGGGAGGATCAAGAATGAGCACAAAGCATCTGGCTCTAGCGGCCAGCGCTCCTGGATGCCGGCCTTCCTCCACGGCACGTCCCTGACGCCTGCGCCGCGTCCGGAAGATTTATAGGGCCGCCCCGTGGAGGTTCGCCAGCCACCGCGACCGGAGGGGGAGCGCCGCGAGGGGCAGTACTTCCGCATCGCTGGAAGGAGTGACAGGTGACATGGTTATACCCCACGGGTACACAACATTGGTATACCTGGTCTAGCCCAAGGGAAGGCTCACGACAAGATACGCGTCCTGTGGAGATTTCGGGTGGCCCAAGCCCATGATGTCTTCGGATCCTTGGAGAACAAGACTAGAGTAGATAGATTTTCAAAGGGTACAAACCCTAATCTGTAACCGTCTCGACCTGCACCCGGGACCTGCCTATCAATTTAAAGGGTAGGAGGGCACGGTGAGAAACATATATACTCACCTCATACGCACCTCACGCTAGATTGCATCTGCGCACCCCTGTAATCCTCGGTTTCGCCGTAATCAAGAGCAGACAAGCAGGAGTAGAGTTTTCGCTTCAGGGGCCTAAACCTGGGTAAACCTCGTGTCCCCGTGTTGCTTGTATATTAACCGTTCCGTGATCTCCAGCATCCCTATCTTCTCCAAAACCCAAGTCCATAACAATGGGCATTGACGAGATCGAACCTCGTCAATTGGCGCCGTCTGTGGGAACTGGGGACGCTAATTGTGCGATCGTGATGGTCCCATCCGGAGCGATCTACAACTCATCGGCGACAGAGAGTCAACTCCTCTTCGGCACCTTCGACTTCACCGCCCACTCGCCAGCCACCCTGAGGGATTTCGAGTCCGTCGGCGACAAGCGCGAGATGCTGTTCGGGAGCTTCTGCTTCCAGGTGGGGCAGACCAGCAATCTTCGCCTCCCAGAGCGGGTGCCACCACCATCCATCAGGCCCGCTTCTTCACCATCGGCGTTACGACGCCCGAATCGACAAAGTAGTCATATGACAGAAGAGCAACTCAGATATGTGCGGCCCTCCCTCGGATAAAGGAACCTAGGTTCTGGATCCAAAAGCTACGGCAACAGCGATCCAGTCCGCGGGCGTTACCTATGCGCCGTGGTCATCCAGAACGAATAGGAACTTCCACCAGGTTCGAGTGCACCCAACCCACCTCCCAACCCGCAAGCTAGGAATGGAGGAAACGGGGGAGATCCGCCGCTTAGGCCCAACGAAGGCGACGCCAACGCCTACCAGAAGATCAGCCTCAACGAGGAAGGATGGCGCCAAGCGCGTGAAGCCGTGGCGGGCAACATCATCCTACTCGTGAATGCTTCACGGGATCTGCTGATGGCATATCACCTCCTCCTCATCAGCGAGCATAAACGACAAGTGAAGTTGATGGAGGATCTCGACAAACGCAAGCAAGCGGCTTCGAAGTCTAGTGCACGGCGAGCTGAGCTCTCCGCCGCTGGCGGCTCCAGCTCACACGACAACAACGCCAACAAGCATCGCTCTCGCACGGAGCACATGGACCCCGCCTGTAACACCCTCAGAATCGGACCTATGCAAGTTTTAGCGATTCCCGCCAAACTCGCATAGAAACGATTCAAAGGTGCCCACCAGGCACTTTCGTGCGGGTGGAAAACCAAGTAATAACATTACACAACAGTCCTCGATGGGACCCATAGAACAGATATATATACAACACGACTCCCAGAGTCAAGAATACAGATATGCAATACAAAGATCCAAATCACCTTGAAAATGATAGAGCGTCCGACTACGGACAAGATGCAAATGGGGCTAAGAGCCCTGAAGAATAACCAATGGCGTCCATAGCCCTGCCCAGGCCAAGCCAGAAGGGTAACCCTGCTAACGACGTCGATCTCAAAACCTGCTTAAACACAAAGGGGTGCTGACAAAGGGCAAAGGAAAAAGAGGAGCCAAGATCGAGGCCAAGACACGCGAGGCTAGAATTGCGGTCCTCCTACATAGGTATGGTGGATCAAGCGGCAGCCGACATGCACTAAACAACCTATAGAGACTCGATACAATCAAGCGGCTATCGAGAGGGATAAGAAAGACCTATTCGAACCAACCTGATTCTACCATCACCAAACCCATCCCGGTGTTTCCTCGAGACCAAACGAGGAAGTCAACCGAGGAACTCACACCGCTGGCGTTTTATTTATTCGTTATCGCTAAAGCAATTACTAGTCGTGTAGATAATAGTCCCGATATAATAAGCGGTGGGCACTTTTAGTTATCCATTCCGTTGTAGTTATGCACTTACTAGTCGACACAATTAGCATGAGATAACCCAAAACCCAGCAGTTGTTGGTACTTTTATTAAGCCATTCCGCTAGAAGTTGCAATACTTACTAGTCAGATACAATTGTCGCAAGCGACAAACCAAACAAGCAATTGTGGGCAGTTTTATTTAGCCATTCCATTATAGTGAAGCTGATTACTAGTCATTATAAAGTCAAGTTTATAGCACTACTTTAGTTATAGTTGTCTATGATCGAGATACTGTGCTCCAAGTCGTCCATAACCGCGGACACGGCTTTCAGAAAGTTTTACCCGGCCGGGGTGCACAAATAGCAACACACACTCGATCAACCTCGGAAAAACCAAATCAAAACCCAACGAGGCCTTCACGACAAAGCAATCACAGGATTCAGAAATATTTCAGGGGGGCACCCCTTGGAGTACACCCGCAACGAAGTTAGCTGACTCCGAGACGGACCCGAGGTTTGGGTGGACGGCTGTGAACGACTGGGAACCCAAAACTGGGCTTGTAGACACCGCAAAAATGTGTCCCGATCCTAAACAGTACAGTGTGCTCCTCGCACAATCGTAAATAAGCAGTAAAACATGGCATATGTACAGGATAGTAAATAAAACCTCAAACTAGTTTGTGGCCCCAAGAAATAAGACTGAATCAAGCTCTGGCTCAGGGGGGTCCCATAATCCTCCCGGATGTGGATAGCGCGATAAATCAAGGAACGGGTATCAAGCACTCGGGGTCCTACGGGACACAAGTGGACGGTTAACAACCAAATAACATCTATTGCCCACCTGTGCCTCTGCTTACTTACTTCAATTTTAGTTGTTAAACAGTAATTAAAGTGAACGAAAATTAAAGCCATGACCATATCCAACAACAAACAGGCGGCAATACTCCAACAACTGTGGTACTGGACGACACGCAACAGCACTTGAGCAAGCGACTACGACGCGCAAGTCCAACTACCTACCAAACAACAGGTAATAGGAGGTGTCCAAGGCGATATAAGGCTGCAAGAGATATCACGGGTACGAAAACTAGAGCATCGCAGCACAGATAGCAATAGATCAACAGGAGCGAATAAACACTATGAAAGTAAGATAGGTAGAAGGGGGGAGATGCTCGCCTGAAAAACATTGTCGAAGGTTCATTCGAAGATCGGGTCGACACTCGCATCAACTCAACGGCCTTATCCGCGAAGAAGCAAAACACTAGAATAAACACCGGATGCACTATTTAATACTACGGTGGAAAATCGGGCATGATGCATGTTTGATGTATGACATGGCAAAATATGCGATGCAATTAGGCCATATTAAGCGGAACCGGGGTCCCGACAATATTTAGGTGGTTCATGTTGTTTAGCTACCCCGCAGTTTAAATGTGGGATTAACATGGCAAAAGATAGCACCGGTTCGCTACACAAATTTAAATGGGACCAATATAAGACTAGATTTGCCCGCATATGGGCCCCATATTTAATTATAAGGTGAATCGGCTTAAGGCCCCCAAACCACATGACAATATGCATGCAAGCATGTATGGTTGAATGCAACAAGTTATATATAGTTGACCATTATAAAATAGGGTTCTCGGATAAGAGGTCACACATTAGGGTTCGGCGAACTTGGGGTTCCGGGGTTCGGGGTTCGGTCTCAGGGTTAGAGTTCGACGGGATCGGTCTTCGAAAGTCGGTTGCAGGACGAAGAGCTTGGCGTTCCGGGGGAAGGACTTGGTTCGGTGTCGGGGGCGCATCGGAATCGTCCTGGTCGGTGCCTATCTTATCGTCGCGAAGATCTTGTCGTGTCCCCGTATCGGGTCGGTCTTGGCGTCCGGGGTGAAGAACTTGGTGTCCTCGAGGAAAATACTTGGCGAATCCGTGTCGACGACCTTGGCGTCCGGGTTCTCGGGCATCAGATCCGGGAAGACGTACTTGTCGCCTCTATGTCCTTCGAGCCGAAGAATTTGGCATGCCCGTGTTCGGTCTTCGGATCCGGATTCAGGGTCTTCGGTTTCCATGGGTCGGGGTCTTCGGATGTCCATGAAGGAGGTCTTGTGGATCCATGATGGCGACCTTCGGGTTCCACCTCTTACGTCGATACCGGTACACGGGGGTCTCCGCATCGAAGATCTTGGCGGCGCCGTGGAGTAGGAGGACGGAAGGCGCCGGTGCAGAGGAGATCCAGGGTGACGGGGTCCGTGCGAGGGCGGACGGGGCCTGCAGGGCGGGGCCGCCTAGGCGACGGTGGCTCGGGGACGGGCTGATCTCGGGCGGTGGTGGGGGGTCCGCGAAAGAGCGGCGCCGGCGAGGTCAGCGGCCGAAGGAGCAAGGAGGGGGCTGGCCGGAGGCAGAGACGAGGTCGGCCTAGGGCGCTCGGCGCAGAGCAGCTCCTGGCCGTAGCTGCGCCGTGGCGATGGAGGGGTGCAGAGGGGGTCGCGCGGCGGCCAGCGACAGGGAGGGGAACCGGAGGAGGCCGACGGGGAGCGGAGGTCTGGGGACGCCGGAGCTCGAGGCGGCGAGGCGCTGGCGGAGGGAGCTCACGGGAGGAGGATGGCGACAGCGAGCCAGCGGCGGCTCCGGCGGGGCGCGCGGGCCGGAGGCGATGGGGAGGGGCGGTGGCCGCGGGCGCTGGAGGAGGCGGGAGGCGCAGCCGGCGAAAAGGCGCGGCCGGAGGAGAAGACCGGCGGACGGCGGCGGTTAGGAGACGCAGGCCAGCAGCGGGCGAGGCGGGACCTGGGAGACTCGAGGCGGGCGGCTGCCGGAGGGCGAGGGGTCGCTGGCACGGAGGAGGAGACGAGCCGGTCGGAGGCGACACGGGCGGCGATGGCGTCAGGCGTGGGGGAGGCGGAGGGCCGGCAAGCACGGGTCAGCAAGCGAGGAAGAGAGGGTGGGGAGGGGAGCCGGCGAGCGCGGAGGCGAGCGAGGCCGTGCTCGGCCGGAGGAAGGGGCGAGCAGAGCCGGAGGAGGAAGAGGGAGGAGAGAGAGGGAGGTGGGACGCGGCGGCGTGGGGCGGGGTGGGCAGTGCGGTCCACGCGGGGTCGGGGTGAGGTTGGCGCGGGGCCCGGGGGACAGGGAGAGGAGAGTGGGGGCAGAGGTGGGGAGGCTGGTGGGGCGTGTGTGCTTGTGTGTGTGCTGGGGGAGTGGGGTGGGGCCAGGGTGTAAGAGAGAGGGAGAGAGAGGGGTGGGTTTGACCAGGGGGTGGGGCCGAGGTGTAAGGGAGAGGGGGTAGGTGGGAGCTGGGTGTGAAAGAGAGGGAGGGGGGAGTCTGGGATTGATGAGGTGGCGAGGTGGGTAGGGATTGGGGGCCAGGGTGAGGTGGCGAGCTGTGAGTGGTGGGTAGATTAGGATTGGGTGGGAATTAGGTTTAGAGTTTGGGTGGACCGATTTTATTCTGGGGGTGGTCGACTGGGTCGGATCGGCCCGTTTGACTGCCCCCCTAAAAATAATTAAATATTTTATTTATTTCAAACAGGGATTTTGCAACCCGATAGCAGGCAAAACAAAATAATCCGGAGACCCGGGTTTTGCGTTTGAACAAAGACGGGGCGTTTAGAAAACAAAAATAGGTTTTTCCGAAAATAGTTTTATGCAAGCAAATACAAGATGATGACGATGATCAAATGCAATGTGGCATGATGACATGAGCATGCGGCCATGATGATGCAATGCACAAAAACAACGCGATTTTCTAGTAGTGGTTTTGCGGGATGCCACACCGCCGCACGCCGCAAAGTCACTAGGGCCCTCAACACGTCCTTCATGTCCATGGACGTGAATGGCAACGTCATCCCGAAGACACCGCATGCCAATCATGGCGGCCACCATGTACCTCGCGTCCCATCCACCTCTGGTGGGTGACCCGAAGAGCGCCATGCACAAGTCCGTGCTAGCTGGTCTCGGACTCGTCAGAGCCACGCTCCACGACGAAGCTCCTGCGGAGCCAAAGAAAAAAGCTGCGGTCAAGTTCTCCCGCAGCCCTACATCCTCATCCGACGAGGATGAGCATGATCTACCTCGACGTCATAGCAACGATTATGATGCTCGCAACAATATCACCCAATGCAAGATCGACAAGGCATGCGCTAAACGCGTGTGCTCATCCGAATCCGACGAGGAAGACGATGGAGAGCTGTGCGGAGCCAGATGCTTCAGCAAATCCGTTCAGCGAACACGGATGTCGAGAAATTTCAAGCTCCCTTCGGACACTCCGAAGTTCGACGGCACGTAGGACCCAAAGGCCCGGATCAGCGATCACCTCTCTTCCGTCAAGGTGCATGGCGGGAATAGGAACACCGCCCTATAGTGCCTTCAGCTGCAGCTGACAGGCGCATCTCGGATCTGGCTCAACAACCTGTCCTTAGGATCCATCCAAAGATGAGAGGAGCCATCATACAGCTTCATCTGTAACTTCAAGGGCACTAGCAAGAGGCCAGCCTAGATCGAGGAACTGCGCGCCTGCACCCAACGTACCGGCGAGTCCATCCGTTCGTACATACTGCGCTGGCCTAACATCAAGAACTCCGCCACACACATATTCGAGGAAAGGACAATCGATGCCTTCAATGATGGTGTAAAACGCCCGGACTTCAAGGAAGAACTTGGGCGCGTCAAGCCCAAGATGCTCGACCACCTCATGGAAATCGCCAACCGATGGGAAGATGGCGAGGATTCCCTCCACCGAACGCATTCGGATGACGAGGACGACTACGACCGCATGCGAGAAAGCAAACAAAGATCATGCATCTATGACGATCGCGACGAAGTCGACATGGTTGCGGCTGGCTACGCCGACCGATGCAACGACGACAACCACAGCAGCGGATACCGCTGAGGCAACTACCACGACGGAGGGCGACCCACACAGACGTGGCAACGTCGCAGTCGCGACGATGAACCCTCGGCATACGAAAAGTTGTCTGGTCCTTGCACCATCCACTTCTACATCGACAAATAGGATGGCAAGAAAAAAGCGATCCACATGCTCAAGGACTGCCACGAGTTCCAAAATCTCAGCGAGGGCTTCACCCAAATGCGACGCAAAATCGTGAACCCTAGATTTGGGCCCGCACCTGCACCAGGTGACATCGCCCACGGAGCTACTCCACCACCACCCGTTGGACCGTCGAATCCAGCAATTGCACCTGCGCCAAACAATGGTACAGGAGGATACCGCCACCAAAGGGAGCCCTGATGATCCAAAAAGGGCAGCCAACAAATAGGGTGCAGAAAAAGATCACCTGCCAAGTCAGCCTGGCGGTCACCTCCCCACCAGCCATCCCTGAGTACCTCAGTGGCTCGGAGTCCTACATCACGTTCGACTGTTCGGATCACCCACGCCAGATCCCTCACCCAGGTCATGCTGGCCTGGTGCTCGAGGATCATATCAGAGGGTTCGAAATGAGCCGCATCTTCATGGGTGGCGGCAGCAGCATCAATCTGATGTTTGCCAGCACACTCGCAGCGATGCGGATCCCGCTGTGTAGCCTGGAGCAATCCTACACGACGTTCCACAACATAGTCCCAGGAAAGGGCGTATATCCCCTGGGGAAGATATGGCTCGACGTCATCTTCGGTCAACCTGAAAACTTTAGGCGCGACCGGCTAGAGTTTGAAGTGGTGGACTGGCCATCACAGTACCACTCCATCCTCGGGCGCGTGGCATTGGTAAGATTGCTAGCAGTACCGCACTACACGCACCTGCTACTGAAGATGCTAGGACCCAGGGGCGTCATCACCATCAAAGGAAGCTTCACCCGATCAGACCACTTCGATAGAGACTTCAACATAATCTCCCAGTCGTTTGGTATGCAGGAGAAGATCACGAGGCTCCGAGAGGTGACAGACAACGGGGCACCCCCAGTCTAGGCAAAGCGCACCCGATATGTCGTTTGACTCCATGGTCAAGACGAAAAAGGTGCAGGTCCACCCGACGGAAGCCTCCAAGACGTCGCTGATTGCCAACGACCTCAGCCCCGCATAGGAAAGTACGCTTGTCGAACTCCTCCGTGAGCGCTGGGAAATCTTCGCCTGGTGTTCTACGGACATGCCAGGAGTTCCCAGGGAATTCGCCGAGCATGCACTCAATGTGTTCCCTGACGCAAATCCAGTCAAGCAGTTGATCCGACGACTGTCTGAACCAAGAACTGAAGCCGTTGGAATCGAAGTCAACAGATAGCTTGATGCCAACTTCATTTGGGAAATCAAAGAGAGCGAGTGGCTGGCCAATACTGTGCTGGTCCCCAAGAAGGACACGGTCATCCTGCGGATGTGCGTGGACTTCACATCGCTCAACAAATACTGTCCCAAGGACCACTTCCCTCTACCGCGGATCGATCAGATCATCGATTCGACTGCACGATGCAAGAAACTCTCCTTCCTCGATGCCTACTCAGGCTACAACCAGATTCGACTGAAGGTCGAAGACCAGGAGAAAACGGCGTTCATCATGCCGTTCGGAGTATTCTGCTAAAACGCCATGCCCTTTGGGCTGAAGAACGCATGTGCCACGTACCAGAGGTGCATGCAGGCGTGCCTAAAAAACCAGATCGGTCGCAACATTCAAGTCTATGTCGATGACATAGTAATCAAGACCAGGGAGGCCAAGACGCTGATCGACGATCTCCACGAGACGTTTGATAACCTTGATCACTCGGTTACTTCATCTCCCAATGGGGATCGAGGCGAATCCGAAGAAAATAAGGGCCATACTGGCCATGGAGAAGCCGAAGAATCTCAAAGGTGTCCAGCAGCTAGCTGGGCAGATCACAGCGCTGAGCAGATTCATCAGCCGCATGGGTGAAAAGGCCCTACCTTTTTACCAGCTGCTGCACAAAGCGGACAAGTTCGAGTGGACACCCGAAGCCGACGAGGCATTCGAGGACCTCAAGCGGCTGCTCTCCACCTCGCCTGTCCTGGTCACACCAAAGGAGCGAGAACCTCTGCTGCTATACATCGCAGCTATGCACCAGGTGGTAAGCACCGTACTCGTGGTCGAACAACCTGAAGATGGCAAGACCCACGGGGTCCAACGCCCAATCTACTACCTCAGCGAGGTACTTATTCCAACAAAGCAGAGCTACCCTCACTACCAGAAGCTCGCCTGCGGTGTATTCATGATGGCTCGTTGGCTAAGCCACTACTTCCAGGAGCATCAAATCATGGTCTTCAACGAGGCCCCACTGTCCAACATCCTGAACAACCCCGAGGCTACGGGACGTGTAGCCGTATGGGGCATCGAGCTGTCTCCTCTAGACATAGTCTATGAGTGACGCAAGGCCATCAAATCACAGGTCCTCCCTGACTTCCTCATCCACTGGATGGAACTCCAGCTACCGGACACTCCGGACATGACGCAATCATGGACGATGCACTTTGATGGCTCCAAGCAGGCTGGAGAAAGAGCTGGCGTCATACTGACATCCCCTCAAGGCGACAAGATGAAATACGTCCTTCGGATGAAATTTTGCGCCTCCAACAATGAGGCCGAATACGAGGCCCTCATCCATGGCATGCGGATGGCCAAGATCTGCGGCGCAATGCACCTAGTCATCTACGGTGACTCAAACCTTGTCGTTCAGCAGACGATGGACGAGTGTGACGCTCACAACACCAACATGATCGTGTACCGCACGCTCTACAACTCACTCAAAGGGGATTTTGATGGCTGCGAGCTTTAGCACATCAGAAGAGAAAGCAACGAAGAAGCCGATAGACTTGCCAACATCGGCTTCACCTGCGCATGGGTGCCACTAGGTGTTTCCTCGAACAAATATATGTACCCTCTGTCAAAAGGAAATTCCCCAAGGAATCAACCGAAGAAGCAGAGCACACAGGGGCTGTGCCACCCGAAGGACAGGAAGGACCCAAAGAGCTCGACACCGAGGTCGAGCTGGTTAGCCTGATGCAAGTCATGGCGGTTGAAGAGACATGGACGCAGCCGTACCTTCGGTACCTGATAAACAATGAACTGCCTGATGACCCAACAGATGTCCGGCACATATCTCGCCGGTCTAAGGCCTTCACCACCCACAATGGCAAGCTATACAAGCGCAGCATTTCGGGTGTGCTCCAAAGGTGCGTCACCATCGGTGACGGGAAAACCATCCTCCAAGACATCCACGAGGGAATCTGTGGCCATCACGCAGGCAGCCGCGTCCTAGTCGCTAAAGCTCTACGAGCTGGATTCTACTGGCCAACAGCCATGAACAACGCCAAATACATCGTCCAAAGGTGCAACGCCTGTTAGAGGTACGCGGACAAGCCGCACACACTAGGATCCGAGCTAAGACCCATACCATTGGCCTGGCCCTTCTCCCAATGGGGCCTCTACATGATCGACAAATTTCCTAAATCATCAAAAGGAGGCCACGTCTACCTCCTGGTCGCAGTCGACAAGTTCACCAAGTGGATCGAGGACATGCCCGTCACCAACCAAAGCGGCAAAATTGTCGTCAAGTTCTTCGAATCAATAGTCTACAGGTTCGGTGTGTCACACAGCATCATCACGGACAACGGCTCGAACTTCATCTCATAGTAATTCCAAGACTTCCGCGAGGGCCTTGGCATCAACATATCATATGCCTTCGTGGCGCACCCGCAGACCAACGGACAGGTCGAAAAGGCCAACGGCCTCATAGGCAACGACATCAAGAAACGCCTAATATGCACACTCGAAAGGCTTGTGGGAGCCTGTGTAGAGGAGCTACCCTCCGTCCTCTAGAGCCTACGTACAACGCCGAACAGCTCAACTGGCTTCACACCTTTCTTCATGGTGCACGGAGCCGAAGCCGTGCTACCTGCCGAGGTACGTCACAAGTTCCCACGGGTCGTCACCTATAGCGAAGTCGAATCAATGGCCGCACTTGAAGACGTCGTTGACACACTCGACGAGGCACACAACGTTGCCGCAGCTCGCTCAGCGGTCTACCGGTAAAGCCTCCGCAACTACCACAGCCGCCGGCTGCGCCCAAGGTCCTTCGTCGAAGGAGACCTCGTCCTACGACTCAAGCAAGAGCGGCCGAAAAAGCTCGAGTCACCCTGGGAAGGACCATATACCGTCATCGAAATCATCCTAGGTGGCGCCTATCTCCTCATGGACGTCATCAGGAGTCGAATACTCCAACCCCTGAAACATCGCACAACTGCGGCACTTCTACCCCTAGTTACCTCTTTACTTTCAATAAGGCTACTCAGCCAAACAGTGTACCTCCTCGTTACGCTATGAATAAAAGCTAAGTCCCTTGGCCGATTTTTTCTTTGCATTACTTTTCGCTATAACACGCTCGGGGGCTACACCACCTCACGACCTCGTCGACTGAGAACAATGCATACAACCTGAGTAGCTAACCACGTCAGGCTAACGAAAAGGACATGCACATAACAAAGCGCTACGTGCTAGCACTTATAAACTTTACAAAGGGCACAACGAGCCCACTCGAATACATACAAATTTTACATCAATCTCTTTCTTTATAGGATCTACCTATTCTGTAGTATCACATTTGCCCGCTGCGTGAACAGATCTACAATCTCTTCAGCATACTGCCTCACAGCCGCATAATACGGGCGCATGTCCCATAGACTATCATCTGGTCGTAGGGGCGGCCCAGTCGCCACCTCCATGAGATTAACATCACGGCGATGCAGCCAAACAAGCGAAAGGGCAGCTTTCACCCCAGCAACCAGGTGATGCCGCATCAACTCCCTAACGCGGCCCACGTCTCGAAATTTCGCTAGAAGACCCCAAAGGGTGGAAGGTGCCTCATCCAAGGGGAACATGACGGACAAAATGGACGCCAGAGAAGTCCTCTCCTGCTTCAGCACCCGAGAAACCTGCTGCATGCGATCTTGCACCATCGCAAGGACGATTGCCCGATCACGGTGCATCCAAAAGAAGCCACCAGCCTCCAAGTCCCGTTGCGTTAGGCAATTCATCCGAATTGCGACGTGCTCTTTATCCTCCCTCGGAACGAGATTGACACCTGCAACAAGCACGGAATATAGATGGCACACAAACAAGGTTCACCCGAAAGAACAACAGTTCACAAAGACTCACATTAAAGTTGCTCGCTCATCTGCCGCAACTCCCCCATCAAGAACTCCTCCCTGGCAGTGGCTCGCTCAGCCTTCGACTTCCACATGTCTGCGTGGCCTCAAATGCCAAGGACGTCTTTTCCAAGCTACGGACACAATCACGCAGAAAGATCAACTGAACGCATCATCCAAGGATGGTCGCAGCTCAGGAGCATTCGGGGTGACAACATGAGCCTCACCCGAAGGACCCTAAAGACAAATAGACAAGTGTAAACATCACAAGAACTTCTGACAGCAGCTCAAAGATAGCCTTATATACGTAAATAAATCCACCTCGTGGCATAGTCGAGCTTGTCCATCAGCATGATGTTACAAAAGGAAGCAAAAGGATATACTATCCTAGCTACAATACATGGGCCTAAGCACCCGCATCCGGAGTGTCCTTGGATCCAGACTGTTTGCTCTTGTCCTCCTCCTGCTGCTTCGCGGCATACTCAGCTAGAAGATCAATAATATTAGGCCCATAGCGCTTATAGCGAGATGCAAAGACGGCAAACACTCTGAGCCATCTGCAGCAGTCGACATTTGGGATGTGATGTGCAACAGATCCAGCTTAGCCCCAGACGCCATGGGCATCGCTAGCCCCTTGGAGGCGCCGATGACCTTCTGCTTGCGCTTATGTGGCATCCCGCAAAACCACTACTAGAAAATCGCGTTGTTTTTGTGCATTGCATCATCGTGACTGCATGCTCATGTCATCATGCCACATTGCATTTGAGCATCGTCATCATCATGCATATTATCTTGCCTAAAAACTATTTGCGAAAGTCTATGGTTTTCTGAAACTAGTCCTCCTTCTATTTCAAATTAAACCCCCGGATGCTTCCGGATATTTTGTTTGTCTAAAAACTATTTACAAAAATGTATTGCAAATTAAATAAAAGTTTGAATTATTTTAGTGGGGCAGTCGAACGGGTCGAATCGACCAGCCCCGTAAATATAATCTGTCCAACCTAAAGCCTACAGCGACCAGATAACCTACCCAGCCCTCCCCTCCACCTCACCCGGACCAGTCCCACGCTGCCACCTCACCCTCTCCCCCTCTCTACCCAATCCTAAGCTGCCACCTCAGCCTACCCCACTCCCCATCCCCAGCACACACCCTGGGCCACACACACACAAGCACACACGCACACCACACCCGATCCCCACCAACCCCACCTGGCCCACCACGACCGGCTCTCCCCCCACGCGTCCCCCCTCTCTCTCTCCTTGGCCCCGTCCTCTCTCGTCTCCCAGCCCTGTCCTTGGCCCGCCATCGCCGCCCGCCTGCTCGCTCCCCTCGCCCAGCAGCCGCCCTCCCTCTCCGGCAACCACCTCCGCTTCGCTTCGCCTCGACCCCACCTCCTCCAGTCCCGCCGCCCGGGTCCTCCCCTTCCGCCCGTCCGCCAGTCGCCTCGCCACCACCTCTGCAAGCTCCGCCTCTACCACCATCCCGCCTCTGGCCGGCCCGTCATGCCGCCCGTCTCTCGCTCGCCCTCCTCTCACCCTCTCTGCGGCACCCCTCGCCGGCCGCCTCCTCTCCTCCTCTCCTCGGACGCGCCTCTCTCCTCGGCTCTGCCCCTCGGCCCTCGCGCATCCCGCCCGAGCCCGGCGGCCCTTCGCAGCAGCCCGCCGGCCACCCGCCACCAGTCCTCGTCGCCGGCACGTCCCATCCCCGTCGCCCCGCTGCCCTCTGCCCGACCTCCTCCGTCCCTGTCGGGCAGCGCGCGAGCGCGCTCGTGGAGCTCTGCCGTCGCCGTTGCTTCCAGCGAGGAACGCGTCGCCTTCGGCCGATGCTCCTCTGCCGCGTGCGCCTGGTGGAGCCGATGTGGCCTCTGTCGCCTCCGGCCGCGCGCGTCCCCAACCTCGCTGACCGCCATGCCCGTCCCTCGCCCGTCCGTCGGCCGCCGCCTCTTCGGTCTCGGCCCGAACGTCTGCTGTGTGCCTCCAAGGCCGATGCTCCCAACGCCCCGGCAGAGAGGTGTGTCCACAAGTCACACCCGCGTCACGCAATTGAAGACAAGGTTTTTCCCCAAGTCCACCATCAACAGTGATGCCGACAAGATCTCCTTCTCGGACCCCGATGCCGCTAAGCCCTCCGTCGCAGATCAACAAGGCCTTCGACAAAACAAGAAACGTCAAGTACTTCCACTCGGACGCCCCACGGACTCGGAGAAACCCTCGGACGCCAAGATCGCCACATGGAACCGAAGGTGTCGAGACCCGGGAAACTGATCGTCTCGGAGTCGGAAGACCGAGCTCTGGCATGCCAAGTTCTTCGACTCGACGGTCACGGATGCGACAAGTTCTCTTCCCGGATGCAAAGCTCGAGGACACGGACGGTAAGGACACCGCCGCGGAACGCCAAGTTCTTCCCGGGCGCCAAGTACGTCACCCCGGACACCGAGACCCCGGTGCGACAAGTGCTTCATCCCGAACGCCATGACCGTCAACATGACCCGAAGACCACGGATACGCCAAGATATACCCCGTTATCCGAGAACGCTCTCGCCGAGACCGAACCCCAGATCCGAACCCTGCGACCGACCCCGGAACCCCAAGTCCGTCGAGACCCCTCAATGTGTGAACCCCTTCCCGAAACCCTATTTTATAATATAATACAACTTGTTGCATATTGAATTTGTCATACTCGCATGCATATTTGTGTGGGTTGGGGGCCTTATGCCGATTCACCTCTAATTAAATATGGGGCCCATATGCGGGCAAATCTAGTCTCATATTGGCCTCATTTAAATTTGTGTAGCGAACCGGTGCTATCTTTTGCCATGCTAAAACAACATTTAATATGCGGGGTATCTACATAACTTGAACCATCTAAGTAATTGTCGGGACCCCCGGTTCCGCTTAATATGACCTAATTGCATCGCATCTTTGCCATGTCATTCATCATACATGCATCATGCCGATCTTCTGCCGTTGTATTAAATATTGCATCCGGTGTTCCTTCTAGTGATTTGCTTCTTCGCGGATAAGGTCGTTGAGTTGATGTGAGCTTTTCCCCGGTCTTCGGTTGAACCTTCGACAATGTTTTCAGGCGAGCATCTCCCCCTTTCTACCTATCTTACTTTTATAGTATTTATTCCCTCCTGTTGATCTATTGCTATCTGTGTTGCGATGCTCTAGTTTCCGTACCCGTGATATTCCTTGCAGCCTTATATCGCCTTGGCCACATCCTATTACCTGTTGTTTGGTAGATAGTTGGACTTGCGCGTCGTAGTCGCTTGCTCAAGTGCTGTTGCGTGTCGTCAAGTGCCACAGTTGTTGATGTATTGCCGCATGTTTGATGTTGGAGATGATCATAGTTTTACTTATCGTTCACTTTAATTCCTGTTTAACAACTAAAATTGAAGTAAGCAAAGGCATCGGTGGGTGATAGATAATATTTGGTTTCCGAACGCCCACTTGTGTCCCGTAGGACCCCGAGTACTTGATACCTGTTCCTTGATTTATCGCGCTATCCACATCCGGGAGGTATATGGGACCCCCCCTGAGCCAGAGCTTGATTCAGTCTTATTTCTTGGGGCCACAAACTAGTTTGAGGTTTTATTTACGATCCTGTACTTATGCCATGCTACTACGTATTCTGACAGCGAGGAGCACACTGCATCGCTTAGGTAAGCGGAATGTTTTCGTGGTATCGACAAGCCCAGCCACACTTCGGGTTCCCGATCGTTCTGACCATTGTCGCAAACCTTGAGTCCGTCTCGAGTCACCGCTTCGCTATGGTCTACTCAATGGGGTGGCCCCCTGAAATATTTCTGAATCCTGTGATTGCTTTGTCGTGAAAGCCTCGTTGGGTTTTGATTTGGTTTTTCCGAGGTTGATCGAGCGTGTGTTTCTATTGGTGCACCCCGGCCGGGTAAAACTTTCTGAAAGCCGTGTCCGCGGTTATGGACGACTTGGAGCACAGTATCTCGATCATAGACAAGCATAACTAAAGTAGTGCTATAAATTTGACTTTATAATGACTAGTAATCAGCTTCACTATAATGGAATGGCTAACTAAAACTGCCCACAATTGCTTGTTTGGTTTGTCGCTTGCGACAATTGTATCTGACTAGTAAGTATTGCAAATACAACGGAATGGCTAAATAAAAGTACCAACAACTGCTGGGTTTTGGGTTTATCTCATGCTATCTGTATCTGATTAGTAATTGTTGCAACTACAACGGAATGGTTAACTAAAATGATCCACTGCTTATTTCATCAGGATGATTAACTATACCTGACTAGTAATTGCTGCAACGATAATTGAATAAGTAAAACTGCCAACTGTGTGAGTTCCTCGGTTGACTTCCTCGTTTGGTATCGAGGGGGAAACGCCAGGATGGGTTTGTTTGATGATAGTATCAGGTTGGATCCGAATAGGTCTTCCTTACCCCTCTCTGATAGCCGCCAGTTGTATCGAGTCTCTATAGGTTGTTTAGTGCCCGCTGCCGCTTCAGTCCACCATACCTAAGTAGGCGAGGACCGCCGAATTCTAGCCTCGCTGCACCGGGCCTCGATCGACGCCTCTTTTTCCTTTGCCCTTTGTCGGCACCCCTTTTGTTTAAGCAGGTTTTGAGATCGACGTCGTTAGCAGGGTTACCCTTCCGGCTTGGCCTGGGCAGGGTTATGGACGCCATTGGTTATTCTTCAGGGCTCTTAGCCCCATTTGCATCTTTTCCGTAGTCGGACGCTCCGTCATTTTCCAGGTGAATTGGATCTTTGTATTGTATGTCTGTATTCTTGACTCTTTGAGTCGCTGTTATATATATCTGTTCTGTGGGTCCCATCGAGGACTGTTGTGTAATGTTATTACTTCGTTTTCCACCCGCACGAAAGTGCCTGGTGGGCACCTTTGAATCGTTTCTATGCGGGTTTGGCGGGTTTTCTCTAAAACTTGCATAGGTCCGATTCTGAGGGTGTTACAGCTTATACGCCGCTGGAGCTTCCTCTGACAGCGCATCCACAAGGGCGTCGACATCTTCCAGGGCAACGCCCTTAGGGACGATCTCCTTGTAGAAGCGCCTAAGCACTTCTTTGGCCTTCGCCAAGGAGCCAGCAGCAGTACCACAACGATCTTCGACCGCAGCGGTGGCATCGGCCAGCACATCTCCATGCTCTAGCACACCATGATCAAAAGTGATGCCCGAAGCATCTGAACCAAAAGAAGAGAACACACTCGAATAAGAGCAAGAAAAGGCGTAGCACAAGACCCAAACAAGTAAAAGGAAACTCACCAGAGAAGGCTTTGGCTGCAGCCATAAGCCTATCCACCATCTCCTTACGAGCAGCCGCCAGAGCAGCGAGCTGCTCCTCGCGATCGGCAGCCTCCTTCTGGATACGCTCCTTCGCCTGTGCATCATCTGCATCCTTCTTATCCGCTCGACCAAGGCTCTTCTCGAGAGCGTGCAGCCGTCGGAGGGCCGCATTGTTTTCATCTGCAACATCAAAAAACACATGATCAATACAAGCAAAATCCATGGGACAGACGAACTACAAAAGGGTGAGCAAACTGCGTACCTTGAAGCTGTTGCATTCTAGCCTCCAGCACCAAGTGTTGTTGGATAAGGAGGTTGGCGCTGTGCACAAAGGGCTGCAAAATAAACAAAAGCAAAATAAACCATCAGAAAGGGCTCGGGGGCTACGCCCCGCAAGAGCAAAGCGACCAATAGGTCACCCGAAAGGGCTCGGTGGCTCCCTCCAAGGGATAAAGTAGAAAATACTTATGTGTTCAGGCGGGGAATCCGAAGCTCCGCGTGCGGTCTTCTGAGCCACGACTGCCCGAGCTTCTCGCTTAGAAATGTTCGGGCCATCATCCTCAGAGTCGGCCACCACCTGAGGGGGAGGAGCTGTCGACTTCGACTCCCCTATACCCTCCTGAGTGTCCCCATCAAGGGACCCCTCAGGAATGGCTACAAATAAATATTCATCAAAACAAGAACTGACACTACTCAGATGGTCAACAAGAAAAAATATGCGGGTGAAGCTACTTACAACGTGATGTCCAATAAACTGAAGACGGGAGCCGCCTTCTCCTTCTTTTTCTTCTTGGCCGACAGCTGCGGTGTCGTCACTCGAATAGGCACGACAGGGATACGTGCGGACGATGCACCTTCATCATCGCCGTGCTGGTCAAGGAAGGATGAACCCCGTGAGGTTGGCAGGGTAGACGCATCTGAAGACTCACTTCGAGAGCGCTTTCGGGTCTGCCCTTCACTCGCCTCGGGAACATCTGCAGTAGGTGACTGAGCTGGAGGAAGCTTGGACTCAGAGTCTACCTCCTCATTGTCCAGCGTCTCCGCATACTTCTCAGGTAGAGGGGGCAGCATCCGAGCTACCTTGAGGGCCTTTAAAACAATGACAGAAGATCAATAACATTGCAAGCTGAACAAGTAAACACTCAAAAAAAGCGCTACGCGCACGAACAAGCATCACCCGAGGAACTACTTTCTTGGCACTAAAGGGAGAGGTCAACGACTTCCCCGGGAGGTCCTCGCCTACCTTGGCCTTCAACAGAGGCCGTAGGGCTCTATCTAGGTCACCCAAGGACAATTATTCGGATGAAACCCTCATCGGATCGCTGGGGCCAGCGTAGAGGTACATTGGGTGCGCCCTCGCTTGGAGTGGCTGCACCCGACGCTTAAGGAAGGTGCGGATGATGTAGACACCGTTGAACTCTTTGCCCGACACAAGCTGGAGAGCCTCCACCCGATGATAGAGCCCCTCTATCTCTTCAGATTCACCTTCTAGAATGTGGTTCTTCCATGATCTCTTTCGGATGATCTGCTGGGTAGAGTCGAAAGGGGCAAGCCCATAGTGCTGACCGTCCAGCTTAACGTCGCAGATGTAGAACAACTTATGACGCCATTGCTGGACGGATTCTCAGAGAGAAAAAGAGAAGAATTGGACGAAGGGGCGGATGGAAATGATGCAACCGCCGAGCGGATAGACTCTGCCAGTGTCGGACTTCCTCTTCAAGGAATATAACTTCCAAAAGAGGCTAAAGTGTGGCTCGATACCGAGCCAGCACTCGCAAAGGGTGATAAAGCAGACGATGTGAAGGAGAGAATTGGGAGACAGATGATGCAACTGAATCCCATTGAAAAAAGAAGCCCACGAAGGAATTCATGAGCAGGAAGGGAAAGACCACAGACAATGAAAGCTAAAAATATCCCCTGAAACCCTTCGGGTGGGCGGGTATTACCTCATCGCCGGGGAGGATGGCGTCCTCCTTGTTCTGAGGGATCAACCCAACATCGTGCATCTTGCGCAGATCGGTATCACGCATCTCCGTGCGCCTCCACCTGCCGTCAGTGATACGGGCAGAAGCAACAACAACAACCTTCTTGCCGCCGGCGGCGGCGCTCGAGCCAGCTCCGGTGGAGATATTCTTCGGCATGCCCATTGCGTGGCATCGAGTGCGGCGGTGTGTGCGAAGAAAAGAATAGGGAAAGGAACGAAGAGCTTGTAGTGCGCAGTGGAGGAGAGCAGCGCTCGTGAAAATGGAAGCAATGGCGATGAGCAAATGACAAAGGGTAAAAGAAAACGATTGTTTACCTACAGTATAAAAGGAGAAAGACAATGCACACGAGCCATTGATCTAGAAGCCCGAGCGCGCATCCTCAATCTAACCATACACGTGTCATCACAGCAACGAATCGTTGCTAGCATGCCCTCCACTACACACGGAAACCAAGGAGACGCCATAATTTTCGCCACGTCTACGTGTGACTAGTCAACTTCAAGTCAGACGGTGGGACCCACGATTGTTCCGTCGCATCATCCCTACCGCCGCAGACGGTTGAGATCACCAATCGTCATCACTGACGTCACCAAGACTAGGCTAGCAACGGCTAGAAATTTTCGGCTGATCAATCAAGTACTTACTCGAATCCACGATTCGAGCAACTACTCGGGGGCTACTCCTATCAGGAGCGCTGGCCGCGCACCTAAGACATTATTAAGGTACTACACCTCACATCTGCCTTCGAGTCCTACGTCGAGTCTACGAATCCACTACGGACTCGGGGGGCTACTCTCATAGGGAGGGTTGGTTCGGTGTCCGAAAAAATTGTGTCCTTCAGACCTAAGCTAAAAATAACTGAACTAAAGTCTCTGCTCGAGTCTACGACTCGAACAGACACTCGGGGGCTACTTCCATTGGGAGAGCTGGCCGCACACCCTATAAATTCTTCGACTGTGATCCTTCAGATCAAACACGACAGAATCTTTTTGGCAACTCTGCCCAAACCAACGCTAATTGAGAAACAATCTCCTTGGCCATCCGAAACACCTCCGCGGTGATAAAATTTTGGATGTTGTGTCTATGATGCAAAGATAAGCCCTACAGATCTCATCTGATGGCCTGGTAACGCACCTGATTGCGCTCTACCAGAAAAACTTTCCGTGTCAACAGACACGACGAAAATCCTGACGGACGCGTTGGGTAACCACTTGAAAAATCACTGGGAATCGATTCCTATAAGACCTCAATATCCTGAGTCGAATTACGCCAGCATTCATTCCGGATTCGAGTCCGGGGACTCGAGTCTGAAGAAGATCGTGTTGTTTTGTCCTATGACAGTTAACTGGACCTGATCCATCGGGAGAGTCAGGCACACGCATCAACAATCAATATGAGCTAAAACATTTTCTCTTTAAAATAACATGCTCAACTGCACCCGAAAGATTGAAGAGTCCTTAGCCGAATCCATGATTCGACTGAACACTTAGGGGCTACTTACATGGTTATAACCCACGGGTACACAACATTGGTATACCTGGTCCAACCCAAGGGAAGGCCCACGAAAAGATGCGCGGTCTGTGGAGATTTTGGGTGGCCCAAGCCCATGATTTCTTCAGATCCTTGGAGAACAAGACTAGAGTAGATAGATTTTCAATGGGTACAAACCCTAATCTGTAACCGACTCGACCTGCGCCTGGGACCTGCCTATCTATATAAAGGCTAGGAGGACACGGCGAGAAACATATATACTCACCTCATACGCACCTCACGCTAGATTGCATCTACGCACCCCTGCAATCCTCGGTTTTGCCGTAATCAAGAGCAGACAAGCAAGAGTAGGGTTTTCCCTCCGGGGGCCTGAACCTGGGTAAACCTTATGTCCCGCGTTGCCTGTCTGTTAACCGTTTCATGATCTCCAGCATCCTCATCTTCTTCAAAACCCAAGTCCATAACAATGGGCATTGACGAGATCGAACCTCTTCAACGGGGCATCAGACACAACGATGTGTCCCTCCCCACCGGCTGGCACCTCAACCGGGACCGTGTCCTGGTGCCGCTCGTGCCCAAAGCGGGCAAAGGGCTGGAGGAGGAGATCTACCGCCAGATCAGGAGCCTCCCATCGGCCCAACGGTGGGATGCTGTCTACCAATCCGAGGCGTACTGGAATAAGTTCCTCGATTGGGAGCACAAGGTGTGGCGCGCCACCACCATCCGACACAACCTGATGCCAGGGGAGGTCTACCCCGTCCCCGACATCGACTCAGACGAGGAGGGCGCCGTCAACCACTCTGACTTCGACCTTGACAGTGAGGATGGCAACAACAAGAAGAATGGCGACGACATCATCGTCAAGCAGGAGGCGGTGGACGACGTTGCCGCGAACCTTCCCCCGGAGTACCGCGAGGTACTGGCGCGGGGCTACGACGAGGGCGCCTTTACCGAGCAGGCCATCATGGCAAGCGCGCGGGAGGAGGAATCCTAGTGGGTCAGCTTCGAGGAAGCCGTCCAGTTCATGGGTGTAACATCCCAGGATTAGCACCTAGAAATAGAGAGGACAGGGGTTTGTGCATTGCATTCATGCATAAGAAAATCCGCGGAAATTTCATGCAAAACTAAAAGAGCTATAAAGGGATCGGGATCTCTCTTGTACTGAAGAAAACTTCGGAGCAAGTGCGATAGATTTCAACATGACCTTTGTAGAATTCTTTGTTTCGGGGAAAATTTGTTCAAACATATATTTGAATTTCAAATATGAAATTCAAATGAATTTATAAAATTCACAAATGGAAATTGGAAATATTTAATAACTTGAAATGAAATGATTACAAAAAAGATATAAAAAGGATTCTTTATATTATATACATACAGTATTATATTGAACTTTTACAATAAATAAATAAATAAAAGTAAAGTATTAGGAAACAAATAAGTAGAAAAACGAATTACATTACTGAAATAACTAAAATAATTCTTTATTACAACAAAATATATATGGCATTCTTTTTACAAAAGAATTGTAAAAGAAAAATGAAATAAGTAAACTTTATTGAATAAAATACAATAGTACAATGTTTTTACAATTTTCAAATAGAATATAAATTACAATGTCTCAACATTATCCAATCAGAAAAGAAATTACATATATATATATATAAGAGAAAACCTAAAACTATTTCCTAACTACATTTCTTCACCTCTAACATCTGCATCTCTTCTTAGTGATCCCTGCAACATAAAACAATAGACAGGAAGAGACAAACAAAATGAAAGGGATTAGAGTGGGGTTAGTGATACTCTCAGTTTTAGCACCGAGGTGCACTGCTTAATCACATCACTGAGTATTAGTTAGGGGCCATATGTGTATCTGTTCTCATCAAGGGTTTTGACCTCAGACTAAGGCATCATGGGTCTAAAAGGGAAAGTTTCACCTTGGTAGAATAGTAAAGGAGTCCATTCCTTTTGGAAACACAAAAATAAATCCAAACTTGAGATAATACAAACCAGCCGAGAGGATCCATTCCAATAAATATCTCTCTATTGAAAATTGAACCACAGGAGGGTCCCACTTGACAACAACACTGTCATAGGATGCAAGTAATGTGTTGTCAAGCACCAGAGGCATCACAAGGAGTACAAAGGTAAGCACATAGCCATAGCTAATAAGCTATAAGCAGATCAAAGTTTCTCCATACACCACACAGCCCAGGACTACTCAGTTCTAATCTATCTCAAACCACTCCCAAGCCCACACATGAACAACCACAATATAGAATCAGATGATCACTGATCTATCCAGCTTTATCAACTAGAAACCAGATCATTCCACCAAACCATCTCTAGCCCTGGTTGCTCCCAGGAGCCATCCAAGAGCTAGAATCAGGGGAAGACAGATCCAAGAGCACCGGCAGAAGGAAAAGCAGTAGCAGGTTCTATAAATCAAGTTAGGAGCACAAGGAGGAGTCCTAGGTGCTAAGAAGAGAAATAGAAGTAGCTACATCAGAAGAAGGGGGAAGGCATGCCACTAAGTAACGGTGGCTGATTCAGATCAACACCAGCCAGCAACTGCAATAACTCCACAATCACAGGTTAACCACCAAGATCATGCTTAAGTATCTGTTCTTACCATTGCATCTTAGAAAATGGATGGGGGCAATAGAAAATCCTCATATTTGTACTCAAGTGGAGTACTAGATCATCACTAGATAGTTTTTATAAGCAAACAGTAATTGTTGTATCCAAACATCATCACAACCTCAGCTTTTGCATCCTAGGCAAGGTTAAGTAATGAAGGGAAACATTTATTTTAAATATGAACTATGCTTCACACCAGCATCACAAGCATTTAGGTTTAAATGTTTTTGCTTAGTTGTATAAGCAGCAGATCATCCTACCTAAGGTTATTTTGTGCACACTCCTGTATGGAGGCACCACAAAAATAACCAAGTCAAGAGAAGCCACTAAATAAGTGTAACCAACAACTAATCATCTTCCTGATTATAAATTCAGGAATCATAAAAATTATTGCCATGTGGGCAATCCACATATGGCACATCATTCCATCTGCAAGCCAAGCAGTTTACTAAATCATCTTGTTATCCATCTGTCAAGGAATCATTTTTAAGGTCACCTTATTTACATAAGCTAACATGTGCTTATAGATTTAGTCTATGCATCCTTAGCCTAGGCAATATTTCCAGTCATCTATAACACAGCAGCAAGACATGCTACCCAGCTACTGCTGTGCACACTCCAGGTGGAGGCACCACAACAGCATCTGGGGCAACAGATGTCACTAAAGTGTCACACTAGGACCTTAAACAGTAGGGTATGCGTGCGAGGCCACGCTTGAACCAAATCGACCAGGAGGAAGGAAGAGGAGGCAGGGGCTAGCCAGCTCCAGCACAAGGCAGCAACCGACGGCGTCGGATTTGGCCGGCGTTGGCCGGCGAGGGCGGCGGCTGCAACGTGTACGGGTGAGGCAGAGAAACGAGAGAGGGAGTGTGGGGATTGTGTCGCGTGTGTACGAGAGTGAGAGGAGAGGAAGAGAAGGGGTGAGCTGTGGTCTGGATGACCCGAGCCAGTTTTAATTGGGCCAAGTTGGCCCATGTGCCCAACCAAACGGCCCAAGTTATTTAAGATAAGAAATAAAGTAAAAATGAAATAAATAAATTACCAAAATAACCTCTAAACCTTTTTAGCTATAGAAAATTATAGAAAAATCATAAAAATACATCTAACATATTAAAATTATCATAAAAATAAGATCTATCTAATAGAAAATATAACTTTACTTATTTAAGTTAAAAAATGCAAATAAAGATTAAACACTATTAAATCTTAAGAGAGATTTTATAAAATAAGAAAAAACCCTAAAAATAAATAAAAATCATTTTTGTGTATAAAGATAACTCTACTATTTTATAAAAATACTAACTTAGAGTTTAACAAATAAAATATAAAACAAATATTTAAAGACACTTAATTCTTTGAAGAATTTTATAAAAATAAAGATAATACTTAAAAATAAATAAAATTCATTTTTAAGATATTTAACAAGTATAGTTTACTAGAAAAATACTCTATATATTATTCAAAAACATTTTAATAACCTTAGATAATAAAATTCATTTACTTATTTCACTAAAATATAATAACCACTTTGTTAATTCTTAAAATTATTTCTGAAGTAAGAAATAATCACATTTTCTTAATAAAAACACTAAATCCTCTAAATTTAATTATTAAGTCTAACTCCATAATCATAATTCATAATAAACTTAAGTATAACTATTAACTTTTAAATACTCTTATTAAATCTTAAATTCAAATAATACTCCTTTTAAATAAATATCATATATCACTCACGTATAAAATAGTGAATAATCTTCATCTCTTAACCACTCTTAAAGTGACTCTAAACTCTAATAAATTTATAAAATCATCTAATTACACTCCCATTAATAAATTGCATATTATTAAATTCATCTTTCACTTAAATTAAATGGGATCATCCATAATCATATTTGTTAAAACCCTAAAACTAGATGATATTCTAAAACTCATTATATCTTAAAATTCACTTCTATTTTTATAGTTAAGTTTGGTATAAACAAACATAAACATCTCATTTGAAGTTTATTCATGTTTTTAAAGTTAACTTTGGTCACTTGTACCATCAATTAAAATATGATAACTTAACATCATTCATAACCATCACCAACCCTAATGTAAAACTTAATAACCCTCAAGACTGATTAACTTTAACTAAACACTAGTTTCTTCAAATGTTATTCTTTTTGCCACTTCACACAAACAAATCTATAATAGTTCCTTCAACTCTTAAGAACTCAACCCAAGGACCTTTTTATCCTAGTCACCAGATAACAATTAATCACAATCACATTACCATATCCGTACTTGTATATTTTGGATTGTTAACACTTAAGTTCCTTATCAATGCCATTTCTTATGAACTAAACTTAAAGATAAACCCAATCTTAAAGAAGATACCTAAGATCAACTTATTTATAATGTTGAGGGTTTCACTTTGGGAATTATAAAATTGCATAGCATTATTTATGCATAATGGCATCTTGCTTCTTTAAACATTAGTCCTTACCAGACCAATGATGACAATTTTAGATATTGGATCTTCTATTATCTCGAAGACCGTGAGTGCATAATCTTGCAATCACAAAAGGCAAGTCCACACTTGCTCATGTCCTTTGATTATTTTCTGTAAAGTATTTTGCAAATCCAGTGTTGTCATCACCTGCATTTGAAAAAGGTTAGAAAACACTATTTTCATAATAATATGATTATAGGTTATTTACTATGAGGTAAAAACTTTCTATGGAAGTTCCGGTGGTAAAGGAACATATTATCTAGGACTTAACAACCAATGTCTCTAGTGATTCTTGCGCCGTATATTATGCTTTAACCATGAGATTTGGAATGGGGACGAAGAAGTCAGCTGGATCGGCTCTCTCTCGCATGCCAACGGATGACCGGGTCGTTGTTGCAACTCCTCTTGTAGAGGGTTATCAGGTTATGGGTGGGATCCCTCATCGTCCCATGGTTTCTGGTATCTATGAGGGTTGTACACCTTAGGCTGATAATGGAAACAAGTTTTATCCTAGGTCTGATGTTGAATCCGTTGGGTATGCGGGGTCGCGGAGAAGGACAGTGATTGTGTAACATCCCAAAACTTTAATCCAAGTTGATCAAGATCCAAATCATCAAATTCAGGGTTAACAAAAACTTTTCCATCTCAAAATATGAAAGCATTCATGTGTATGTGTATTTAATTTAGGAGTTCATTGGAATTGCCATGGTTCTTTGATTCATTGCTTGTAAAATGATTCTTAGGTGAAATAAACATCATCTAAATCATTCCCAAACTTTTCCCAAAGAAAAACAACTCAAAAGAAATAAATGAAGTGAATGGTCATTTTTGCCAAATTAACTATCATGCCTACTTTGGCTATTCCTAGAACTTAACAAAAACAATTGTGGATCTTTGCACCCCTTGCTAGTACACATAATGAGGTACCAAGGCCCACTTTGTGATCTGACAAAAACATTCAAATGCTAAGTTTAAATGACAGTTTAAAATTGAATCTATTTCATATGGGAAGATCCCACTATTTAAAAAACCACTCAAACAAGCTCAATTTTCAAAACCCAAGCAACCACAGAGTCTCCAGCTTATGCCTAGCACACCCACCAAAAATCTTTTCAAAATTCAAAAATAAGTTTCTTGCGGCCATTTCATCAAACACTTGGCAGGCAGAATTCAAACAAAACCAAATTCACTATTTTGAATAGTGTTCTGGCCAAACTTGTCTCCCATTTGACCCTCATTTGCTCAAATTGTCCCCTCTGGATCAAACCAGGGCATAACTAACCCATCCCCTACCTCCTAGCAGCATGGCCATGCCAAGCCGAGCCCCACCTCGCCGGCCAACTTGGTCGCCGCCGCAGCAGACCGCCTCCTCCTCTCTCGCCATGTCTAGGAGATAGCCAGCACCTCACCGCCGCCCACTGTCCCCTCCCCGAGCCAGGACCAGCCGTGGACCACCGAGAAAACCCCGAGCCTAGTGCCGCCGCGCCATGTAGAGCACGCGCCAGAGCGTCGCACCCTCGACCGCATCCCGCGCCCACCGCGTCGCCACGACCCAGGGAGAACGCCAGACACCCCCATTCGCCGTCCAACGCCTCACAAGCACCGCTCACCGTCAAAGCCGCTGCCTCTGCCGATTAGAGCGCCAGCTCCGCCCGACCGCTTACCACCGTCCCTAAGCCCGCATTAAAGTCCTAGAGCACCGCTAGGAGACCGCGTGTCGATCGCCACCCTCAGCCATGCTGCTAGCAGCCCGTAGCCATGTCGCCACCGTCGCCTGCCCATCCCTATCGGTCTCGACGTAGAGCCTATAAAAGGAGGGCACCCCTAGCCGTTTGAAGCACACTACACCACTCCCCTCACCTCACTGATCGTCCCACACCTCTATCCAGAGCACGGGGAGCAGCAGCTCGCCGGAATTGTACCGGACCAGGCCGTCTCTAGAGGAGAAGGGCGCTGCTGATTGCGACCACCCCCGGAGCTGCCTCGGCCGTCCCTGAGCTCACCGTCGACCACTAGTTCGTTTGCTCGCCTCGCCATCGTCGCTGGAGCCCTGGTACGCCCCCTATGCACCCCCACCGAGCCGCTAGGGTTAGAGCTCGCCGGCAACAGGTCCGTCATCGACGACGATCCACAACCGTTGATCCCCACTCTAATCCAACGTCCCACACCGCCTGCAACCAGCGTTATGAGCCATCGACGATGGACCCCTGTCGCCTAAACCCCGGGCCATGAGTGACACTGGGCCGGCCCGTTAGCGTTTCCCGCGCGACCCAACAATTTAAATTTAGATTTTCCATTTAATTTCAAACACAGTTCTATACATAGTTTCAAAAATCAAACTAGCTCGACTCACTGAACCAAAATGCATGAAACTAATTTTGTTAGAAAGGTACTGAAATGCTTAATCCAAGCCAGTTGGATTCAAACCCTTTGGAGTTATAGATCAACCTTGGTAAAAATAACAAGGCAGAAGCTTTTGTACATTCAAACATTTTTCAAAATTCAACCATAAGAGCTTTTGAGTTGATTCGAACTCTCAAAAATCACATTTTATCATACCTTTCAGAATATATAAAAACATATGGGTTTACTTACAGAAATAATGTTCAAGTAATAAAAGAATGCCACATAGGAATTTCTAGTCACTTTATTTATTTAAATAAAAAGGTTAAACCTTATTAAATTGTGACACCACTTTAAATCACATTCCCATGTACTGAAATATGTGTTGATGACATGTGTCAACATGATCCCATGTTTGGGTTGGAGAATATTAAATCTTAAGTAGTTTTTGAATTAGTAGAAATTACTTTTCTCAAATTAAAATAAATAAGACATATGATTTAATCTTGTAATGTTAAGTGATGATGCTATATCATCTATAGTACACCTTTGTGTGATGATTGAAAATAGTTAAGTATTGTTTGGTGATTGTGTACCTCGTATTTATTTATAGACGCTAGTACCGACCAAGGATACGAGGAGGAAGGAGGATACTACGAGGAGGAAGCCGAGGAGAACCTCAACCACTACTTTGTACAAGGCAAGTTAACACTTGCAACTATGAAAGTTACATAACCTAGGAAATGCATTAAGCATGCTTGGTTAGACACATTTGATGATACCCAATCCTAGTTTTACTTACAAGTTTAATACTTCATTTTTTTCTTTACTAAAGCTTCTCTTAGAGTTTACTTAAGTGACTTGTAGATTCTAGAAAGATAATTAAGGTAGCATAAAGAGCATAAAATTTGGCCTAAGTTAGATAATCTTGATGTCATCCTAAGGCATGATATTGAACTTAGCAAATCCCCACTTGTTTATCACCCCTCATTAGTAGTTACCACCACTTGTAGATGCTAGTGCTAAGCATAAAACTTGATCAACTTTAGATGGGAATACTTGGTGAAAATGGTTATGAAAACCTTAGAATGATGAGTCATTCTACTGAAATGTTTTGACATGTGTTTCTGAACACCAGATGATTTTGATGATGAAAATGTTGAGGCATGAGCCTTAACCCTTTATAAAAGTGATGGTTGTCTGGATGCGATACCATTCCAATTTTACCGTACAACCACAATACCCGAGAATTGGGTAGGGCTTGACTGGAAACTTATATACCTTAGTATGGGTTCCCTCGCGGCCAAGGTCTCAGCTGAGGCTACCTTGTGAAGATTGTCCACCTGTGCAGTACCCAAGATGACATCTGGTCATGGTTGGGAGGCCAAACTCACGGGAGAGGTGCCTATAATAGGGCGTGTAATTGAAAGGTTAGGATTGATTATCGGCATACTGAGTATGGTGAATTTAGGATTTGTTCCTGACGGATGTATCGAATGTTGTGGTGAAAGTGTACAATCTCTGCAGAGTGTCAAACTATTCGAATAGCCGCGTCCGCGGTTATGGACAGTTGGAGTGGATATACTGTTCCCCCGTCAGATGTTTTCAAAATGACTTATGAAATGAATTGAGATTTTGACTTGACCACAACAGAGTTGTGATATGAAATTCAAATTCCCACTTAGGTGTTATAAAACTTTCAACTAGCTTTCTTTGCTTCTGAACTTAGTAGAGTTAAATCTGGCTTCTTGCAAAACAACCCTAGAGCTTAGAATCCTACTACACAAAACCCCCTTAACTTGTTAGTATTAGTTTGCGAGTACTTAAAGAGTACTCATGGCTTTGTCCCTGGCTATTCCCGTGGCCAGACTATGAAGAGGAGTACCAGGATGATGGACCGCAGGAAGGTTACGACAACTAAGATCATCTCCCATCGTCAGCATTGCTTGTGACCCCGAAGATGGAGCTTCGCCTACGCTATCGTTACTATTACGTTATTCCGCTGCTTGAATTGTATTAAGAACTGGATCATGAGATCCTTATTTGTGTAAGAACTTAAGTATGGTTTGTAATGGATGATGTACTGTGATATCCAAATCTATTATGTCTCGCAAAAATGGTAATCATGTGATTGCGATGTATGGCATAACATGCATCTGGGATTAAAAATCCGGGTGTTGATAGATTGGCTTGGATCTTTGTCTGGGACTCACACCAAAGAAGTGTGAACGAGCCTATAAGTCGGATGTGCAAAAAAGCTAAGATCTCTCATGGGTAAAGTAACGCACCTCTGCAGAGTGTAAGAACTATAACTTGTTACTCCCTGTTTCGGAAAGGAGCTGTGAACACTGCGGAAAAGGAACTCCATGAAAGTTCTGGTAAACCCGTGAAGGCTGATGGACATAGTTTTTCAGAATAAAAACAATCTTTGAAGAAATGTTTTCGAAAACTTGCATTGCCTACGACCTATGGTCTGTGGCTATAGATAGTGCATCAAACTCTTCTCTTTAGTGAACTTGCTGAGTACGCTCGTACTCAATCGTATCTTTTTAACCCTTGCTAGATCTCGGAGAAACCAATGGCGTTCCCAGGAAATAAGTTACTTGAAGAGTTAAAGATATCTAATGGAGATCAACAAAGTCGAAGACCTTACCAGAAGCTATCAAAGACAAGCTGAAGCGTAGAATATAAATAAAACTCCTAGAATCTAAAACCTACTTCTGTAGCACAATACTATAGTAGTACTTTCAAGCCTTATACATATATTAATAGTAGTACTTCTAAAGTAACTCCGAGTGGATCTTTCTGGTCCTTTCTGTATAATATTCCTTACTGTTTGAGGAAGTTCTCTGGATCTTTTGTAATATTTTATATGTAATCTAAAGCGTTGTATTGGACCTGCGATGTTTCTGTTGTACCACTCTGAGGGATATAATGCGGATAGAACGATGTCCCATTGGTGTTATGTCAATGACTATAGTGTACTACATCATGCAGTGGTATGCTGGGTCACCGTAACGGGCATGGTGGCGCAGGTGAACGCCTAGCTGCCTCCACCGCCGCCTCTGCCGAGTTGGGCGCCTCCGATCGCGCCAGAGGTGGGGATGGAGCTGGCGCACCTCCTGCAGGATTGGGCGCCGTGGCCTGTCCGGGCGATCAATCTGCCTGCGCCCGCTCCAGCTCCGGCCCTGCCGCCGCCCAACCTCTGGACGCCTCCAAAGTACTCCGACCTCGACCCGTAGATGGACGAGGCGATGCCGGCGCACAAAGATCAGTAGCTAAGGCTAGTAGTTGAAATTCTATTTTTATATTTTGAATGTAAATTAAGTACAAATCTTACCTGTTTTTAGCAAGAAATGTTTGTGTTTGAATTTGCAAAAAAAATCCACAGCCAGGACGGACAAATGGGTCACGCCGCTGGACGCGGATGGCCGGACATGCCTGACCCCTTACCCATATCGACCGCGACCTGACTACACGGACATAAACAGACCGTTTGGGTCGACCCGATGGGTCAACGCCCAGTGGAGATGCTCTAAAGAACCTGTTGGGACCTATAAATACCCCACGGTCACCATCAATAGAATCAATCATTCACTTTAATCTCTCTCTATACTTCTTCGGTACTATTTATATTAATTTTTGGTTACAACCTAGTTGCAATTTAAAAACATGGACTAATTGCAACTCATTAAATTCAAAGTTATGATAAGTGATACTACAAATCCAATGAACATAAGAAGTTTTGGTGAGTAGCAAATCCGTTTCTTAAAAACGCCACACCGCTAGAAGAAAGAGATCGCTAGATCGAAAACTCTCCTGCAATGACCAAAATAATTCGGTTAGTAATTTGCAGCTCCAAGTTCTCCAACTTGAGGAGTAGAACGCACTTTCAATCCCATTTCTTGGACACATTTGAGCTGAGATTTTATCACTTAACGCCATTTATTGGTGCCTTTTTTTTCACAAAACCATAATTAAAGTATTTTGTTTCAACTTTTGTGATAATTGTTTTCATAGAAGACATAAACCTCATTGATAATCTATTAGTGAATTCCGGCCACGCAAGTCCAGCGTGGCACTCGTCCTCCCGAACGAGTCTTCCTAATCATTTGTGTGCTACAAATGCTATACTGAGTGTGGTTATAATTTCAATGAATACGGTCTCCTGGTATTATGTAGTACATGTACTGTAGTCATTGCAAAATTAGAGGTGCGTAAGCGAAAATACAGCGGTGAACCCGGATGTGCGCGTATCCTATATTGTAAAAAAGATTAGTAATTTAAAAAGATTTAAATTCTTTTGACACGTTTTCTTATTTATATATTTTTTACGCATATAGATGCGCGCACCTATACTACATTACATGATTATCTTTGATCCCAAAAAATTTCAGAATTTTTTAACATATTTTCTAATTTCTATATTTTTTACGCATATAGAGTGCGTGCACCCTATACTATAATACATGATTATCTTTGACCCCAAAAAATTTCGACAGAATTTCTAATTTCTATAATTCTTTTACGTGCACGCTGCACCAAATGCGGGCTAGTGATGTAGGCCGGTTCTTGAAGAAGCCCTTGTTGCTGCAGCGCCGACGTCACAGGACCAGACAGGAAGGTCACGTCCATCCCTGACGGTGCTAATTACTAGCCAAACGTGTTAACGACACACGTATGTGTTATGTGAAAATAATTATAGCAAAAGTTGGTGTTTTGTAAAATAAAATATAAAAGTGATGGTTCTATATAAAAAAGACACCAACAAGTGGTATTAAGTGATAAAATATCTTTGGAGCTGGGTAGGTGGCAGGCAAAGAAGAGCGGATTTTCCACACTTAGAAGGGGCCTCCGGCATCATCTTTGCCGCATATTTGTTGGGAATTTGTACAAAGTCAACACGGTCATCGTCGCCAGTATATTTTGCATTTTAGTCCTCTGAATTTTTTTATTCAACCCGCAGTCCCCGTGGAGAGGAATAATCCCAGGCCTAGCCGACATCACCTGGTCGCCCCCGACCCATCCTCCACCTCGACGCCTCCTCGACCTCTCCTCCACCTTGACGCCTCCCCCACCCCTCCTCCACCTCGCCTCCCCCACCCCTCCTTCCCCGTGCTCCCCTACCCCTCCTCCCCAGTGCTCCCCACCTCCCCCATGCGTCGCCTCCATGGAGTAGGACGCCCATGCCCTTCCCCAACACCGACGACGCCCCCGATTTGGCCATGGAGATCTTGTTCTTGGCTAGGAGTGGCCGGATCTGCGGGCCTCCTTTTTCTTATTTTTTTTCTTATTCTGTTTGAGAGGCACGAATCTGAATTCATGTGAAACGTTTTTGTTCTAGATCTTGTAGATTTGTTTGACCTATGAAACATGTAGTTTCCTCTTTCCAGATTGTCAAGTATATGGGAATTGTATGATTCTCTTATCGATCTTGTATGGATTTGTATTAAATCTTGTATGAATCTTGTATCCCACGTGCTAGTCCTCAACTCGCCATCCCTATATAATTCGTGTTATTCAATTTCTTTTATGAAGTAAAATTGAGCACACAGGTATGATCCACACCTAAAATTCAGAACATCTGTCAGATAAGTGTAGCAACTAGCCTTTTCAATCGATTTGTTTTTTCAGTCGGTTTGGTTTTTTGGTTTTGTTTTCAGTCGATTTGGTTTTATGATTCTCTACTGGTCTTGAGATTCTCATGGTCATAGAACTTGATTCAATCTGGGTACAAAAACAGATCGGTATAAAAACAGATTCTCATATTCATAAAACTTTGATTAGAAACATGTATGGATCTTGTTTGAATTTTGTATGCTATAAATTCGGTATTGATTGAATCTGTGGTGGTAATGATCTGAGGCCCCTCTTTTCTTTTCCAGTTTTCTAGATTTTATCTTTTTAAGGTTAGTTTATTTAGATTGATCTTTGTATAACATCCTTCAAAAAAATTTCTATGGATCATGGTATGAATCTTCTATGGATCTATGTATGAAACATCAAAAAAAGAGGGAAAACGAAAATAATTTCGGTCAAGAATCTGAGGAAAATATTGTTTTCTATGAAAAAAATATATGAATGAGATTAGAAATTGTGAGTAATCTCGTGAATCTTGTGTGTATCTTGTATGAAACGTTCTTGTTATTAATCTTATTTCTGAAATGTACATAACAAAATGAGGTGAAAAAATGTACATAAAAAATTGTTGATTATCCCTGAAATTTTGCGAGAAAAAATGAGGTGAAAAAGAAACATTATGCATGTATTCTGTAAAAAAATTATATGAATATCTCTTGGCAGAAATAAGTTTATAAAACGTGTGAATCTTGTATTAAACTTCTGAATCTAAGATGAAACAAAGTAAGAGTGTCTAAACATTGTTAAATAAAAAGTAGAAAAATAAAAATTATCAAAAGAGATTGTTGAAAAAAAAAATTATATTAACTGTTGAAAAAATATAAAACTTGTACGGATATTTCTAGAAATATTCTTAAAAAGAATTCTATGAAATATTGTTGAATATTATTGAAAAAATAATGTAAGAAATTGTTAATTAAATTATATTAATTAGATTGGCTAATTAAAACTGGCTAATTAAATTAAACAAAGATGTATCTGTGAATCACGTTCTTTCGTTGAAGACAGTGACGAAAATATATAAAACGTGAAAAACTAAAGGCTAATAAGCAAAACAGCAATAAACTTGAAAAGTAAGATGAAAGGGTTGCACGAATTTTAAAAAATAAAAGACATAAATGGTGCCGAAGAGGCCCTCCTACGGAGGGAATTGCATTGCCCGCAGGCAAAGGCAGCTACTAGTTCTGGACGATAAGCTTGGCCCTGGCATGGCCGGCCTCGACCCTGTACTGGTCACCAATGCCGAAGTGCGCCATGAGCAGCCACACCACCGTGAGCAGCTCCCCGCCATGGCTCAGCTGCTTGGCGTGGAAGTTGCCCCTGCACTTACCCGCCGCGTAGCACATCATCTCCACCCACACCCCGGCCACCAGCCTCCACCGCTTCATCCCCTCCATCCCCCGCAGCTGCTCCGCTAGCCGGCACGCGTCGAACAACACCGACTTGCTCCGGTCCCCCTTCACCTTCCGCGGGTCGATATCCGCTTTCACCGCCGCCAGCGCGCTCGCGCCCTGCTGCTCCTCCGGGCGCGCCTCGCCGCCCCGCAGCCGCAGGAAGAAGTTCTTGGCCTCCGCGCAGGTGTCCCCGAACCGGATCTGCCCAATGCTCGCCGTCAGCATGAACGGCCGCATCACCAGCAGGAACAACATGTAATTTGCTATCTCCCTGCTCGCCGCTGGCAACCGGGATCCACTGTCGAGGTTGCCCTCGTCCGCGGCCCCGCCGCCGTCGTGGCGCGTCTCGTAAAAGCAGAGGTCAGTGGCGATGTGCCAGAGGATGATGCTCTCGTCGAACTCGACATCGTCGACGCTCCACCTGAGGTCTTGGTAGCACCCCTTGCGCTGGAGAATCCACTGTCCGCGGTGATCCCCAAACCTCCGGTAGCTCATTGGATCTGCCGTGCTGTTCGCCTTGTCCTTGAGCTGCTTGAAGATAAGCTGCTTGAGCACCAGGGACACGCCGATGTGCTTGGTGTACCATAAGCTGTCCCAAGTCGTCTTCACGCCGATGTTGTAGTCCCACTCGAGGCTCTCGAGCACCCTCGTCAGCCGTGTTGACTTGTCCCTGAGGCAGTAGCTGACGAGATTGTACTGAGCCATCTGGTTCGACCAGCGTGGCCTCGCCTCCGGCATGAAGAACTTGACGGCCAGGAAGACCACTCTGCTCGCCGTCGAATGGCATTCGTCAGGCTTCCGCAGGTCGGCGTAGCTCCACGAGGAGATTACCATCAGGAGGATGCCGTAAATCTCCAAGAAGATGGCACCGACGAGGAGCACGTAAGAGACGGTCACGTCGGGTGCCTTGTAGCCTGCCTTGTCGGCCATGGAGAAGACGATGAGCGACATGATGGGCGCGCCGAGGGTGAAGGCGCGGACGTAGCGGCCGGAGGGGCAGTGTATGACGGGCGACTTGGAGTGGAGCGACTCGTACATGAGATGCAGCTCGATCTCGACGACCTTGTAGGCCTGGTCGCGCTTCAGACGGCGGAAGAAGGCGAGGCTGTCGGTGCGGTCCTGGATGCTGAGGATGAGGTCGACGAAAAGGCGGCGGAAGGTGTGGAAGAACATGTGCGCCTTGGCGACGAGCTCGTCGTACTCCATCGTCTCCTCTGGGACGTAGACGTCGTCTTCAGGCAGCCGCTCGGGGACGATGACGATCTCGGCGCGCAGGCCGGCATCCTTGCTGGAGTGGTACTCCTCCATGAACTTTGCGTAGTTGGGTCCCGGGTCCGGGCGTGTGAGCATGGAGCTGCGCAGGCTGCTCATGCTGGCCGACTTGAGCGCCCAGGTGCGCTCGACATACTTGAGGACGCCGGAGACGAACATGACGATGGCGGGGACGAGGAGGCCCGCGGCGGAGGGGCGGGACTTCCAGTAGACGAATAGCGCGAGGGCGACCTGGGTGACGAGGCTGAGGAGGTGGCGGAGCCAGAGCTCGTTGTCTTCGATAGCGAAGGCGGTGATAGTGTCCTGGCCGCCGAGGTGGAGGATGAGGAAGGGTGCCCACAAAACGAGGAGGTGCAAGTCTGCGTCCCCGTCGGCGCCGTGGCACAGCTTCTGGCTCAGGGAGAGGGAACCAAGCGCGTAGATGGCGATGGAATCGGCGAGGAGGTAGGCGACCCAGAGCAGGAAGTGTAGCCAGGACGCAACGTTGCGCTTGCGGAGGCCGCCGGTGAAGAGGAGAAAGACCTGCAGGAAGAGGCTGCCTAGTAGCAGCGCCCGGATCTCCCACTCCCCCCACAGCCTCCAAAGGCTCTTCATAGATCTCTTGCCGGCAGCCGTGGTGGCCGCCGCAGCTGACCGGTCGAGAGGGAGTCGAGCTTCACTCGACAGCAACTCTCCGTTGACTCGAGGGGTAGGCGCCTCAGACGCCAATTATACAGAGTAGACCGCCGAGAGCTGAAAATCAAGTACTCCCTGTTGGAATTAGCATACACACGTCTCCTCCTCCTCCTCCGCTTCCCATCACAACGCGCGCCCGGTTTGCGAAATTAGTGCATCTTCACCCACCCGACCCAAACAAAATTCAAACTATCCGTTTATTGCCGCTCGGGCTGGGTCCGGGTCAGTATGGGTAGAGGATCCGGTCTATTCGGTCAGCGTGATCTATTTGTCTGTGTTTGGCCAGAGCTGGCCAAGGATTCATATGTTTGCAAATATTGTCATATAATTAATTTTTAGGATACAAATAAATTAGAGTAGGTAATCAAATTGAAATATTGCTTACATATAGATAGTTCAGTCTCACGTGATTCGATGAGTAAATCCTTAATCAAATTATACAAAACAAATAGAGGATTAAACATTGAGATCTCCAACACGAGCCCATATATGCTCAACCAAATCGAGTTAAAGCCGTTCATGGATTTGCCTGTGACGCAAATTTTCATGCACTCGCATGAAATCTTCCCAAGACGCTAGACCTGGCTCTGGCTCAACCAACTGATCCTGAAAGTCCCAGCCTTGGTCTAAGATACCGTCATCATGCTCGTCCTCAACGATCATGTTATGCATGATGACACAAGCAGTCATCACATCACACAACCTTTCTGCACTCCAGGTTCTAGAAGGGTACCGAACAATAGCACACCTTAACCGAAGTACACCAAATACTCGCTCCACATCCTTTCTAGCAGGCTTTTGCTCTTTTACAAACCTCTTCCACTTCTCATCTCGAGGATTGCGGATTGTCTTCACAAAGGTTGCCCAAGAGGGGTAGATACCGTCAGTAAGATAGTAACCCATATGATATGGATTTCCATTAATCCGATAAGAAACCTGTGGGGGCATTGCCTTCTGCCAGCCTAGCAAACACCGGAAAGAGCTGCAACACATTGATGTCATTATTTGATCCAGCCATGCCAAAAAAGGAGTGCCAAATCTAGAGATCCTGTGATGCAACGGCCTCTAGTATAACGGTGCACCCATCTGCATGCCCTTTGAACTGCCCTTGCCAACCAAATGGGAAGTTCTTCCACTGCCAATGCATGCAGTTGATGCTGCCAAGCATACCAGGAAACCCCCTTCTCTCGTTGATGGATAAAAGACGGGCAGTGTCTTCGGTGTCTGGCTCTCTCAGGTAAACTTTGCCAAACACCGCAATAACCGCGCTGCAAAACCGGTACATAGCCACATGGCATGTGGACTCGCTCATGCACATGTAGTCGCCGGGGACTCCATATACAAGTTGCCAAATGGCAGCAGGACATTTTTGGTAAGACGAGAAGCCAATGTTACCGTTGCAATCATACTTGGCCTCTAAGTAGCTATCGTACTCCGTCACCCCATTGAGAATTTGCAAGAATAGATCCCTTGACATCCGATAGCGGCGACGGAATGTCTTCTCTTTAAAGAATGGATTAGTTGGATGGAAGTGATACGTCCAAAACGTATCTACTTTTCCAAACACTTTTGCTATTGTTTCTCCTCTAAACTTGTGTGATTTGGATACAACTAACACGGACTGACGCTGTTTTCAGTAGAATTACCTTGGTGTCTAGTTTTTGTGCAGAAAATCAAATATCAGGAAAAATCCCGAAAAATATGCCAAAAATCCTATTTCGCCAGAAGATCCACGGAGCCAGAAGACGAAACGGAGTGGAGGCCTAGGGGCCCATACCCCTGCCAGGTGCAGGTGGGTCCAGCTCGTGCCTAGGGGGTGCGGCCACCCCAGGCACCCCCTCAGGCTCCCTCTTCGCCTACAAGTTACCCCTTGACCTAAAAACCGAGGAGGGTTCGACGTTTTTCTAGAAAGAGTTCCGTTGCGCCGCCACCATCAGAAGCCGCGATTCGGAACCAGAAACTTCGTTCTGGCACCCTGCCGAGACGGGGAATTTGGGGAGGATCATCGCCATCGTCATCACCAATGCCTCTCCATCGACCATCGATGTTTCCCTCATCCATGAGTTAGTAATCCCCCGTTGTAGGCTATGGGGATGGTAGGGATTGGATGAGTTCTATCTCTCAATCGAATAAGATTGTTAGGGCATAGTGCATAGTATCTCTATTAGTGCTATTTGACTTTTTTGCAACTTGTTGTGCTTAATGCTTGTCACTAGGGCCCGAGTGCCATGATCTCAGATCTAAACTTATTATTGAATCATTATGATAGTTTTGTTTGTGATCTTATCTGCAAGTTGTGTACACATATCATTGTCCGGATCCAAAGGCCCCGAAGTGACAGAATGCTTGTCTCTTTGTGTTTAATGCTTGTCACTAGGGCCCCAGTGCCATAATCTCAGATCTAAACTTATTATTCAATCATTATGATAGTTTTGTTTGTGATGTTATCTGCAAGTTGTGTACACATATCATTGTCCGGATCCAAAGGCCCCGAAGTGATAGAAATTGGGACAACCGGAGGGGATGGCTATGGTGTGAGGATCACACGTGTTCACGGAGTGTTAATGCTTTGCTCCGGTGCTCTATTAAAAGGAGCACCTTAATTGCCAGTAGTCCCCTAGAGGCCCCGCTGCCACGGGCTGGCTAGACAAAAGATGTTGTGCAAGTTCTCATTGCGAGCACACATAACTATATATGGAGCACATGCCTAGGATTGTTTAGTACTTGGATGCTTGTTCTTATTTATCCGCAATGCCCTAGATCTTGAAGTTACATGTTTAGACTCGTCCATGCAACGCCCGTCCATCCAACCCTATGCCTACCGCGCTCATATCCTACTGTTTGCTACTACTGTTACTATTGCTCCTGTTCCACTGCTGCTGTTGCTGTGCTGTTGCTACTACAAACTATTGCTACTGATAAACTTCTGTGAGCAAGAACTATTTCCAGGTGCAGCTGAATTGACAACTCAGTTGTTAAGGCTTGCAAGTATTCTTTGGCCCCCCTTGTGTTGAATCAATAAATTGGGTAATACTACCCTCGAAGACTGTTGCGATCCCCTATACTTGTGGGTCATCAAGACTATTTTCCGCACTGCTGGGAGCATAGCTTTATTTGTAAGTTCACTTGGATCTATTATTGTTCACTGCTACTCCTTTCATCATGGGGAAGTCTCGTGATGGAAAGTTTCCTATTTTACCATCCACTACAAGAAGAGGTACAGTCCTAAACACCTCTGTTTCCCTTGATTTACCGTCTGTTATAAGTAAGCTTGTTACACCACCACCACATACTCATGCTACACACACTGCTACTACTGTTGAGTCTAAAACTGCTTTTGATGCTCATGATGTTACTTCTACTATACTTGATGCGAGTGGTTCATTAGGTCCTTTCCTAGATGCTACTATGGCTGGTCTAGGAAATACTGAAACTCCTAGTGAAGACACTGTTACACCTGTTATCTCACCTGAGTCTAGAGAGAGTTATGATATTAATGATGGTTACATTGAGTACATTGATGAATTTGTTGAAGAGTGCCGAAACACACATGGTACTAGTGCTATTAAGAGTCTCCTTGCTAGGCGTACCATTATTCCTAAACTGTCCTTTGATCCTAAGTTTGCCACCTCTCCCATAGATATTAAAGATAAAGATTATGATTTATCTCTTGATTTATCCTATTTAGACATTGTTGAGAAAGAACCCTTTTGTGGGACTGAAAATGAGAGTGATGTGGCTCATATGAATGAGCTTTCTACTATGACTGCTTTATTCTCTGATGATTTTAAGATGCCAAGTACTTTGTTACTAAGATCTTCCCCTTTTCACTAAAAGGAGAAGCTAGGGCTTGGTTTAATAGATTACCTCCTGGTTCTATTGATAGCCCTGATTGTTTGATTGCTTCTTTCTTCCAGAAATATTTTCCTCCCAGTGCTAGACATGCTGATTTGCAGAGACTTTTTGATTTTAAACAGGGAGAAGAAGAGAGATTGCCTGAGTCATGGATAAGGTTCTGTGCCTTGATTTATGCACATCCTGGATGTCCATTACCTAAAAATGAGCTTCTTGATATTTATTATAATGGACTAACTGATGATTCTAGGACATACCTAGATAGCTTTGCTGGTTGTGTTTTCAGGAAAACAACTCCTACTGATGATGAAGAATTAGTGGCTAAGATAAGCAAGAATTATGATGATTGGACTTCAACCGAGCTAAATGCACCTGAGCCTATTACTCCTGAACCAGTTGTGCCTGAACCAGATCCAATACCAACACCAAAGAAGAGGGGAGTTATTGCATTAAATGATGAAGTGATGAAGGAAGCTAAGAAGTGTCTAAAGGAGAAAGGTATTAGAGCTGAAGATGTGAAGAATCTACCTCCTATAGAAGAATTATGTAAGCCAATTTCCCACTCATCCACTATTGAGGTACATTCTCTCCAACACTTTGATGAAGGTGATATTCCTTATGGTAAGCCTCCTGATCAATGCTTAGAGGAACTTGACATTTTTATCGTTAAGCAAGGTAATTTTAATAAACAAGTTCATAATCATTTATTGGAAAACTCTAGAGCTATCAATGAGTTGAAAGATATTGTGGAAAGAACTTCTAATGATATTAAAATGCTTTGTAAACACTTTCAAATGGTTCAAACCCAACTTGATCAACTTGCTAAGGTACAAAAGGATATGCTAGTTAATGCCTTAGGAGATAAACATGCTTATGGAATTTGAACTAGGAGTGGTATAGCTACTCAAGATTCTTTATATCCTGAATGACACCCTAAAAGAATTGAGCAGGATTCTCAACAAGGTGAAAGTAGTGGTAATCCTCGTCAGACAAAGAAGAAGAAACATAAGATAGTTGAGGAACCACTTGAACATGCTATAGATCCTAATAGTATATCTGTCTTTGATGCTGAAACTGAGAGTGGTAATGGTAATAATGATGCTCCCGATAAGGAGGAAGGTGAGGAAGAACCTGAGAAGCACACTAAGAACAGTAGGTACACTAAGGAAGACTTTATTGCTAAGAAACATGGTAGTGAGAGAGAACCTTGGGTGCAGAAACCTATGCCTTTTCCAGGTAAGAAACACAAGTCAAAGGAGGAAGAACACTGCAACAAGTTTTGTGAGTGGATGAAACCTTTATTTCTGCAAATTCCTTTGACTGATGCTATTAAGTTGCCTCCTTATTCAAAGTATATGAAGGATATTGTCTCTAATAAAAGGAAGATTCCTAATGAGGAGATTTCTACTTTGGTTGCTGATTATTCCTTCAATGGTAAGGTTCCAAAGAAACTTGGTGATCCAGGTATACCAACTATTTCTTACTCTATTAAGAATAATTATATTAGAACTGCTTTATGTGATTTGGGAGCCGAAGTTAGTGTTATGCCTTTTTCTCTCTACAAGAGACTCTAGCTAGAAAAGTTGATACCAACTGATATATCTTTGCAAATGCCTGATAAGTCAACTACTATTCCTGTTGGTATATGTGAGGATGTTCCTGTTCAAGTGGCTCATAATTGCTTGGTTTTAACTGATTTTGTTGTGCTTGAAATGCCTGAAGATGATAATATGTCTATTATTCTTGGGAGACCTTTTCTTAATACTGCAGGTGTTGTCATCAATTGTAATCAAGGGAAAGTAACATTCAATATTAATAACCAAGAGCATACTATTTATTTCCCCAAGAAGGTTGCTAGAAGCTATTGCCTGAATTCCATTGAAAATATTGAGAGCATGAAGGTTGGAGAAATATATTGTCCCATTCCACAAGAAAAATTTGAAACTATTATGATTGGGACCATTGCTATCTAGTATGAGGTAACATAATCACCTTGTGGAATGCAAAGTTTTTTTTCATATAAGATTGTTTTGGTAACAAGACTTGATCAACCTTGTTAACAAAAGGATTTTAATGAACAAAATAATGTTTTCACTATGGTTATACTTGCTTTCTTTTATTTTTATCCTTCCTAGTCTTTGCCTTTTCTTTTGCTAGCTTTGTTTTTGTTAGTTTCTTGCTTGTTAGAGTGTCTTAGAGCTTCTGTAGTTTGGCTTTTGGTTTGCTTTTGCTTCTTCTAAAAAAGCTGTTTCTGCGAGAAAATCAATTTTCATACCCTGAAAATTGGCCAAAAATAAAGTTTCCCAAAAAATTTCAAATTATTTTTTTCCTCGAAAAAGGGGCAGAGGAACACCTGGAATGAGCATCTATGAAGCATCCTCAATAAAAAGCTATGCACATAGTAAATAAAAAGATCACTGAGATGCTCATTGTCTGCTTGCCTTGTCATTTTGATCACGGGATAGCTCCTGTATCATGTGCAAGGGGTACCCCGTTGGAAGTTCTCTATGATATGCATGTATGTACAATGACAAGAACTTGCAGGTAACCAAAGTTGAGTAGCACGCGGAGCGACCCTCGTACTCAAGGGACTTGGGATTTCCAATTTATGGTCTATCAAGCATATAACTCAGATTGGACCTCACTTTCACCTTAACCATATGAAGATTCCTATGATAGGGGCAATGAGAGCTCAAAGCTAGTGAGTACCTTACTTTCAGCATTTGGAAGCCTTTCAAACTTTTCAAAACCTTTTCACTTCCTTGTTGAGTCACCACTTATTCTATGAGCACCTTCTTGAGAGAAGAGTTGTCATTCATGTGTTTGTCTCAAAACTTGGTTAATTATGTCATGACTTTGATGCTTGTATCTATGATATCTTTACTTTTAGTCTTCATGTGAACTTCAAAGGTGCCTTGGAATTTATATTGTGCTCTACAAAAAAGGCAAGCGAGATACCACTCTATCATACCTTACTATGAGCATTGCAATGTTGCTTATGTTTATGTTCCATGCTACTTATTATTATTGAGTTGGTTTCTCTTCATAGCTTGCAATGACTATTGAGTAGACTTGGTTGCTTACTTCTTATTATGAATGGTTTAAGCATCTACTCCTGTGCTGAGAATATATAGATCATATGAAGCAAATGTGTTCGTGAAAGTTCTTTTATCGCACTCAGTTTTCAACTGAATTGCTTGAGGACAAGCAATAAGCTAAGCTTGGGGGGAGTTGATATGTCCAAAACGTATATACTTTATCGAACACTTCTGCTATTGTTTCTCCTCTAAACTTGTGTGATTTGGATATAACTAACACAGACTGACACTGTTTTCAGCAGAATTGCCTTGGTGTCTAGTTTTTGTGCAGAAAATAAACTATCAGGAAAAATCCCGGAAAATATGCCAAAAATCCTATTTCGCCAGAAGATCCACGGAGCCAGAAGACGAAACGGAGTGGAGGCCTGGAGGGCCCACACCACTATGAGGCGCGGATGGGCCCAGCCCGCGCCTAGGGGGTGCGGCCACCCCAGGCACCCCCTCGGGCTCCCTCTTCGCCTATAAGTTACCCCTTGACCTAAAAACCGAGGGGGGATCGACATTTTTACTGAAAGAGTTCTGCTGCGCCGCCACCATCAAAAGCCGCAATTCGGAACCAGAAACTCCGTTCTGGCTCCCTGCCGGGACGGGGAATTTGGGGAGGATCATCGCCATCATAATCACCAACGCCTCTCCATCGACCATCGATGTTTCCCTCATCCATGAGTGAGTAATCCCCCGCTGTAGGCTATGGGGATGGTAGGGATTGGATGAGTTCTATCTTGTAATCGAATAAGATTGTTAGGGCATAGTGCCTAGTATCTCTATTAGTGCTATTTGACTTTGTTGCAACTTGTTGTGCTTAATGCTTGTCACAAGGGCCCGAGTGCCATGATCTCAGATCTGAACTTATTATTGAATCATTATGATAGTATTGTTTGTGATCTTATATACAAGTTGTATACACATATCATTGTCCGGATCCAAAGGCCTCGAAGTGACTGAAATTGGGACACCTGGAGGGGATGGTTGTGGTGTGAGGATCACATGTGTTCACGGAGTGTTAATGCTTTGCTCTGGTTCTCTATTAACAGGAGCACCTTAATTGTCAGTAGTTCCCTAGAGGCCCCGCTGCCACGGGCTGGCTGGACAAAAGATGTTGTGCAAGTTCTCATTGCGAGCACACATAACTATATATGGAGCACATGCCTAGGATTGTTTAGTACTTGGATGCTTGTTCTTATTTATCTGCAATGCCCCAGATTTTGAAGTTACATGTTTAGACTCGTCCATTGAATGCCCGTCCATCCATCTCTATGCCTACCGCGCTCATATCCTACTGTTTGCTGCTACTGTTACTATTGCTCCTGTTCCACTGCTGCTGTTGATTTGCTGTTGATACTACAAACTGTTGCTACTGATAAATTCTGTGAGCAAGAACTATTTCAAGGTGCAGTTGAATTGACAACTCAGTTGTTAAGGCTTGCAAGTATTCTTTGGATCCCCTTGTGTCGAATCAATAAATTGGGTAATACTACCCTCGAAGACTGTTGTGATCCCCTATACTTGTGGGTCATCATGAAGTAGTCCTTGTAAAGACATATGTGGCCACCTTCTTGGTCGCGCTCATGGTTGGCTTGGCGCCGCTTGGACGATCCACCACTGCATGGCGGCAGGAGGTGGTGGCTGTGCACCATCTATGCAGCCGCCAGCATAATCTCGGTCTCACCATCGGACTCCTCCTCGGAGGATTTTGACGAGGTTTAATCTCGTCAATGCCCATTGTTATGGACTTAGGTTTTGGAGAAGATGGGGATGCTGGAGATCGTGTCATGGTTAACAGACAAGCAACCAGGGGACACAAGATTTACCCAGGTTCAGGCCCCCGGAGGGAAAACCCTACTCCTGCTTGTCTGCTCTTTGATTACGGCGGAACCGAAGGTTACAGGGTGCGCAGATTCGATCTGGCGTGGATGCGTAAAGCAAAGTATGAGTCGAGGCTGGTTGAGTTGCCCTAGGACGTGCCCTCCTGGCCTTTATATAGACTTAGGCAGGTCCCGGGCATAGTCCTAGTCGGTTACAAGTTCTAGGGCGTTTGCCCTTTTGAGTTTCCTATCTAAACTAGTCTTGTTCTCCAAGGATCCGAAGACGTCATGGGCCTTGGCCACCCGAAAATCTTCATGGGCCAGCGTATGTTTGCCGTGGGCCTTCCTTGGGCTAGACTAGGTATCGGGTTAATTACGTAGGGTATAACCATGTCAGTAGCCCCCGAGTGATCAGTCGAATCGTAGATTCGGCTGAGGACTCTTCAATCCTTCGGGTGCAACTCTGTCTTTCAAGAGAATGTGTAGGGATTGTTGATACGTGTGTCTGACTCACCCGACGGATCAGGGTCAGTTAACTGTCTTAGGACGAAACAACACGATCTTCTTGATTCGGGTCCCTTAACCCGGCCTGGAACATATCTGGCGTAATTCAACTCAGCCGCGGAGGACTTACGGAGAGAGGAATTCCGGTGATTTTAATTGGTGTACCCAACGTCGTCAGATTTTTCATCGCACCGCTGGCACGGATTCATGCTAGCGAGCGCCTTGATCGAGTGTTGCCGGCCATCGATGATATCTCAGAGGTCTTATCTTTGCGTCGCAGACAACATCCAACATTTATCACCTCGGAGGTGCTTCGGTGGCCAAGGAGATTGTTGCTCACTTAGCGTTCTGTAGCAGAGTTGCCAAAAGTTTTTGCGTCGATCCGAAAGATCGATTCAAGACTTCATAGGGTGCGCGACCAGCGCTCCCTATGGGAGTAGCCCCCAAGTGTCTGTTCGAGTCGTAGACTCGAACGGAGACTTTTAGTTCAAACATTGTTTCAGTCTTTAGGTCCGCAGGACTCGAAAATTTTCGGATGCTTAAATCCATCCTCCCTATGGGAGTAGCCCCCATGTCCGTAGTGGAGTCGTAGACTCGACGTAGGACTCAGAGAAGTAATTTTGTCCTCATTTTTCTGTCGGGTGCGTGGCCAGCGCTCCTGATAGGAGTAGTCCCCAAGTATTTAGTCGAATCGTAGATTCGAGTGAGTTCTTTTAGCTGTGGAGCCGAAGTGGTGCTAGTATAGCTTTTGATGATGTCAGTGCTTACGATTGATGACCAAGCGTCACGCCAGAGATGACTTGACGGGACGAAGCGTGGGTCCCACTTGCTGACTTTGAATTGACCGGTCACGCGGGGCGTGGAGATGATTACGGCGCCTCCTCGATTTCCGCGCGTAGTGGACGGCGTGGTAACGACGATTCGTTGTGGTGTTGACACGTGTACGGTCAGATCTACCGTTGGCGTTAGGTCTTCTCGATGGATGGCTGGTGTGCGTTGTCTTCGCTGTTATAATCCTGGGTGAAATCATGTTTTGTTTTTTCACCGCACCAGTTCATCTGTTCGCTGCCTTCTTGTCCTTTAGCGATTCTTGCTGCGCGCTGAGCTTTTCTTCCACACTTCCTTTGTTCTTTGTCGTTGCCAACGCCACCACCGCTGCAGCGTCATGGGGAAGACGAAGAAATCCTCGTCATGCGGTTGGGACCAGCGCCATTGAGGCAAGAAGGGCACCGCTGCTCGCGCCACCGATGGTGGTGGCGGCGATCGGAGACGCGGAGAGCGATCTCCAAACCGCTGAGCGGAGCCTGATCCCAAGATGCGACGGCCGTGAGACTCCCGCAATGAGTAATCCCCGCCCCCCTGGGTACCGGGTTATGTTTCTTGCCTTTGTCTTTCGTGGGTTCTCGTATCCAGTCCATGACTTCCTTCGTGGACTGATCTTCTTCTATGGGGTTCAGTTGCATCATCTGTCTCCCAACTCCCTTCTCCACATTGCGTGTTTTATCACGCTTTGCAAGTGTTGGCTTGGAATTGAGCCGCACTTTGGCCTCTTCCGGAAGCTTTATTCCGTGAAGAGGCAATCTGGTTCGGATGGTGTGTATCCCATTGGGGGTTTCATCATCTCTCTAAGTCCCAATGTCCAATTCTTTTCCTTTTCCATGTCCGAATCTGTCCAAGATCTTGGCGGAGGAAATGGTTTTACATCCGTGACTCCATCGCTGGGCAAGATTTTGGTCTCGTTCCTTTTGACCCCTCCCAGTTGATTGAGAAGAAAAGATCCTAGAAAAACCAGATCTTAGACGGTGAGGTGGCGGAGATAGAGGCCCTGTATCGTCGGGTGGAGGATCTCCAACTGATTCCTGAGAAGAAGGTGAACGGTGTCGACGTCATCCGAACGTTTCTTGAGCATCGGGTACAGCCTCTCCAAGCGAGGGCGCATCCGATGTTTCTTTACTCTGGGCGCCGTGATCCGACGAGGGTTTCGAGTGAGAAAATCTCCGAGGCGGAACTTGACAAGACTCTTTGCGCGCTGTTGAAGTTCAAGGCAGACGAAGAAATTGCGGGGAAGTCGCAGACTCCTCCCTTTTCTTCGATGTTGGCCGTACCGAAGGTGTAGATTTGTGCACGTAGTGCTCCCCTTTTGTTTTGTCAGCTGTGTACTTTTTCCCTTTGTTTGCTTAACAAAGTTCCGTCTCCTTTTGTAGAGCTTCAAAGTTCCGGGCATGGTACCACCATTGCCCGAAAGGTATCCGAATGCCCCGGATAATGAAGTCGTGGACTCCATGTCCGAGCTACCGTCAGCGTGATCTCCAGCGGAGGATGCCGACGAGTCGAGTGAGGACCATTCGCGCAAGCGATCACGGAGCTCCAGCGAGTCTTCGGATGCCTTGATTCCTCCGACTCCCAGGAATCCTGTGGGCCTTGAGCGTCATGATGATGTTCATGGGGGTTCTTCCTCTCCTCTTCCTTCCATTCCTGTGCGAGCTGTTGCTCCGCACCCGCCAGCAAAGAGGAAGAAGGAAGAAAAGAAGGAGGAGAAGAAGGAAGAAAAGAAGGAAGAGAAGAGGGCCCGAAGGGCTTCTCCTATCTTCGACCTGAGCGCGTTGGGATCGTAAGTTTTCTTGTTGCCACTGTTTTCCTTTTTCCTTGATGGTGTTTGCACCTGTGTTGATGGGCTTCGTGTGCAGGTAATCCTCCGGCGGCTCTTGTGATGGAGCTCACGAGATGATGGGGAGTCGAACATTGCGCCGCCTCCTCCTCGGGCAGTGGCGACTTGACGTGCGCTGCCTTCCTCCTGTGTGAGAGGCTGGTGGTTGCGCCTCAGAATTTCGGAGGCGGGCCTGCGGGTTCTCCTTCGGAGCACGTAAGTTGTCCTTCTTGATGTTATGGGGGGAAGCCCCCGAGTGTCTTTGAGTGTTGATGTTGTTGTTGCTTCTTTGTGTGGGGCGTAGCCCCCAAGTCATGTTCTTACTGCTGTTGCCTTTTCCTGCTGCCTTTTGTCCAAGAGGCTGGTGGAGGAGCGCCTGACGCTGGAGGCAAAACTGCGGCAGCTGCAAGGTATTTGTCTGCCTTGTAGTATTTTTCTTGCGTATCCTGGTCCTTTTCTTTGACACTTGCTTGTTGTAAATGCAGAGGAACATAACGACTCTCTCCGCGAGGTTGATGCTCTGAAGAAGAGCCTTGGCCAAGCGGAATAGAAGGCCGAAGCTGCTGCAGGTGCGCGAGAGCGCCTTGAGCTGAGTCGACGGCAACAAGCAAAGAGCCTGCGCAGCAGGAGGCCGCCGATCGTGAGGAGCAGCTGGCCATCGTTGCGGCTGCTCGTGAAAAAGGGGTGGCAGATAAGCTCATGGCTGATGCCAAGGCCGTTTCGGGTGAGTACAAGCTTTTGGACTTGTTTATTTTTCTGCGGATCTTCTTCTATGCTGCCGTTCTTCATGTTTTCTTCTCTTTTGTCTCAGATGCCGCAGGCATCGAGTTCGACCGCGGTGCTCTGGAGCACGGGTGTGCTCTAGATGATGCCACTGTGGCGGTCGAAGACCGCTGCAGCACCGTCGTCAACTCCCTTGCCAAGGCGAAGGAGGTCCTTGGTCGCTTCTACCAGAGCTCTTCCCAAGGGCACCCTTGAAGATGTGGATGCCTGGCGAGGCTCGTCACCCGGCGCTGCTGCATACAAGAGCAAGCAGGCGGGCATCGGCCGGGCCGATGGCCATGGCGGCTATGGCGTCGACGGAGCTGGACCTACCCCAGATTACTTCTCGGATGCCTACGGCTGCGGATGGATCTGAGGTAGCTTTCGCCGCCTACTCCGCTCGCTGCCGACGATATGGGCCTAAGCTCATTGACTTGTCTGAGTGCGCACTGCGACATCAGGGTGAGGCCAAAGCTAGGCAGTCTGGTTCTGAGGCGACTCAGTGTCCTGCACCTGAGGCATAGTAGACGTAGGGTAGTTTGTAGTCTCCTTCTGTTGTAAATATCTTTTGTAGTACCATCCTTGTACCAGGATGTGGCCTTATTTTAATGAATTCCTCTGAGTTGTGCTTTTATCCTTAGATGAATGTCTGTGTGCCTTCTTTTTTCTGCTACTATAGGTTCCTTCGGTTGCTGACCCAGTTGATACTTCATCCGAGAGGCCCTTGCGAACATCATTGGATGATTCCTCGCAGCTCGCTTTTCTTTGAGATCGCGTGTGCAGCTTGGAAAGGGATTTGCTCAGGTTACGCGGTCATGCTGATGTTTGGAAATCCAAAGAAGACCGTGGTGCAGCCAGAGAGGAGTATCTGATGGCGGAGCTGGGTCGGCTGTCCGAGCAGCTGCAATGTAAGTTGATCCTTCTTTCGGGCTGTAGCCCAATTCTTCGGGTGAGCCTGCTGTCCTTACTTTTGTTTTGTGCGGTTGTCGCAGGTGCCAATATTGCTCCGAGGGAAGAAAATGAGCGTATTGCTGTTCGAGTCAATTGTTTGACTCAACAGGACATGGAGGTCGGCGGCTTCTTCTGGATGGACCGTGATCGCGCCATAGTTACGGCGATGCAGGCAGATCGCGTCTACCAGGTTTCGCGGTGCCTCGCCAGTGCGACATCACTTTCCTCGGTCTTTGCACGTCATGTTTCCGTTGGATGCCGCCAACGACCCTTGCAGGTCTGCCGGCGAAGTTTGAATGCCGGCAATGTCAAGGAGCTGGTGCGGCAGCAGCTGCGAGGTGAAGGCCGCTTGTCTCTTGTGAGGGTGCACCGCCTCGACGATTTGGCTGCTGTGGCGAATGGGCCACCTCCTCGACCAGATGGTGGCGAGTGGAACATGCGTCCGTACTATGCGGCTGTGAGGCAGTATGCCGAACAGATTGTAGACTTGTTTGAGCAGCGTGCTCAGGTTATTCTTCATAGTAGATAGGACCTGAAAATAAACAGATAGATGTAAAATTTGTAATATTGCGGCTGGGCGTTTATGTGCCCTTTGTTGTAAAGTTTTATGAGCACGCAGTGCTTTGATTGAGTACGTGCCCTTTTCGTTTGCCTGACGTAGTCAGCTACTCAGGTGTACACGTTTGGTCCTCAGTCGATGAAATCGTGAGGTGGGGGGAGCCCCCGAGTGCGTTTGTAGTATGTAGTAAAGTTGCAGAAAAGTAGTCAACCGAAGGTTGGGGCGAGACACTTAGCTTTATTTATATCGTAATGGAGGAGGTACATGGTTCGGCTGAGTAGCCTTGGCTGAAAGACTTATTGAAAGTAAAGGGGGTAGGTTGCTATTGGTAGAATCTTCGCAGGTGCGAGACGTTCCATGGGTTGGAGTATGCGACTCCAGACTCCACGTGCTTGAGGCGATAGGCGCCACCTGGGATGACCTCGGTGATGGCGTAGGGTCCTTCCCATGGTGAATCGAGTTTGTTCGGTCGCTTTTGCTTGAGTCGCAAGACGAGGTCTCCTTCGACGAAGGACCTTGGGCGCAGCCGTCGGCTGTGATAGTTGCGGAGACTCTGCTGGTACACCGCTGATCTAGCTGCTGCTATATCCCGTGCTTCGTCGAGCGTGTCGACGGCATCTTCGAGTGCAGCCGTGGACTCGGCTTCGCTGTAAGCGACGACTCGTGGAGCCTGATGGCGTACTTCGGCTGGTAGCACGGCCTCAGCTCCGTGCACCATGAAGAACGGTGTGTAGCCGGTGGAGCTGTTTGGCGTAGTACGTAAGCTCCACAGGACAGACGGTAGCTCTATCGTCCAGTTTCCAGCTTTGTGCTCGAGTGAGCTCATGAGGCGCTTCTTGATGCCGGCGCCGATTAGGCCGTTGGCCTTTTCCACTTGCCCGTTTGTTTGCGGGTGTGCCACTGAGGCATACGTGATATTGATCCCGAGGCCTTCGCAGAAGTCCTGGAATTCTTCGGAGATGAAGTTCGATCCGTTGTCGGTGATGATGTTGTGCGGTACGCCAAACCTGTAGACAATGGATTCGAAGAACTTGACGGCGGTTGTGACCTTCTGGTTGGTGACTGGCATGGCTTCGATCCACTTGGTGAATTTGTCGACTGCGACCAGGAGGAAGACATGTCCTCCTTTCGAAGATTTTGGCAGTTTGCCGATCATGTCGAGGCCCCATTGGGCAAAAGGCCAGGCTATGGGTATGGGTCGAAGTTCGGACCCAGGTGCGTGCGGTTTGTCGGCGAACCGTTGGCATCCATTGCATCTTCGGACGATGTCCTTCGCATCGCTCATGGCTGTTGGCCAGTAGAATCCTGCTCGCAGAGCTTTGGCGACGAGGGAACGACTGCCTGCGTGGTGGCCGCAGATGCCCTCATGGATATCTTGGAGTATGGCCTTGCCGTCGTCGATGGTGACGCACCGTTGTAGTACACCCGTAATGCTGCGTTTGTACAACTCGCCGTTGATGATGGTGAAGGCTTTTGACCGACGAGATATGCGTCGGGCATCTGTCGGGCTGTCTGGCAATTCGCCGTTTATCAGGAACTGGAGGTATGGACGTGTCCAAGTTTCTTCGACTGCCATGACCTGCATCAGGTTGACCATAGCAACTTCGGTGTCCAACTTTTCGGGTCCTTCATGACCTTCGGATAGCGTAGCCCCCGAGTGTTCTACTTCTTCGGGTGATCCCTTGGGGAATTTCCGCTTGATGGATGGCACGCAGATCTGTTCGAGGAACACACCTGGCGGTACCTTTGCACAAGTAGAGCCGATGTTGGCGAGTCTATCGGCCTCCTCGTTGCTCTCTCTTCCAACGGGTCGAAGTTCGCAGCTGTCGAATTCTCCTTCGAGTGCGTTGTATAGCGCGCGGTACGCGATCATGTTTTCGGCGTGTGCGTCGCACTCATTCATCGTCTGTTGTACGACAAGGTTGGAGTCGCCGTAGATAACCAGGCGCGTTGTGCCGCATATTTTTGCCATCTTCATGCCATGGATGAGGGCTTCAGATTCGCCTCGTTGTTGGAGGCTCTAAATTTCATCCGAGGACGATTTCATCTTGTCACCTTGCGGGAGATCAAGATGACTCGCCTCGCCCGGCCGCGTTTGGAGTCAAAATGCATTGTCCAGATCTGCGACATGTCCGGGTGTCGAGCAGCTCCATCCAAGGTACCAGGAAGTCCGGAAGGACTTGAGATTTGATTGTGTGTCGCTCAGAGACGGCGATGTCCAAGGGTGATAGTTCGATGCCCCACGTGGCCCCGTGGCTTCTGGATTATTCAGGATGCTGTTCAGGGGCGCCTCGTTGACGACCATCACTTGATGCTCCTGGAAGTAGTGGCTCAGTCGTCGAGCTGTCATGAACACGCCGTAGGCCAGCTTCTGGTAGTGCGGGTACCGCTGTTTTGTTGGAGTGAGAACCTCGCTGAGGTAGTAAATCAGGCGTTATACCCCGTGGGTCTTGCCTTCTTCGGGTCGTTCGACCACTAGTACTGTGGCCGACCACTGTGCGTGGCTGCTATGTACAGCAGAGGCTCGCGCTCTTTTGGCGTGACCAGAACAGGCGAGGTGGAGAGGAGCCGCTTGAGGCTTTCGAATGCGTCTTTGGCTTCTGGTGTCCACTCGAACTTGTCTGCCTTGCGCAACAGCTGGTAAAATGGTAGGGCCTTCTCGCCCATGCGGCTGATGAACCTGCTTAGTGCCGCTACTCGCCCTGCGAGCTGCTGGACGCCTTTGAGGTTTTTCGGTTTCTCCATTGTCATGATAGCTTTGATTTTCTTCGGGTTCGCTTCGATCCCTCGTTGAGAGATGAAGTACCCGAGCAGCTGACCCGAGGGGACGCCGAAGGCGCACTTTTCTGGATTGAGCTTGATCCTGTAGCGATTAAGGTTGTCGAACGTCTCGCGGAGATCGTCGATAAGTGTTTTTGCCTCCCTGGTTTTTATGACTATGTCAAAGACATAGACTTGGACGTTGCGACCGATCTGGTATTTGAGGCAGGCCTGCATGCATCGCTGGTACGTGGCACCTGCGTTCTTTAGCCCAAAGGGCATTGTGTTATAGCAGTATACTCCGAACGGTGTGATGAACGCCGTTTTCTCTTGATCTTCGACCTTGAGTCGAATCTGGTTATAGCCTGAGTAGGCTTCGAGGAAGGAGAGTTTCTCACAACCTGCAGTCGAATCGATGACTGGTCGATCCGAGGAAGAGGGAAGTGGTCCTTAGGGCAGTGTTTATTTAGTGACGTGAAGTCCACGCACATCCGCAGGATGTCCGTGTCCTTCTTCGGGACCATCACCATATTTGCTAGCCACTCGCTTTCCTTGATTTCCCGGATGAAGTCTGTGCGAGTAATCTGTTGATCTCCTTGCCGATAGCTTCGGCTCGTGGCTCCGACAATCTTCGGATAGACTGCTTGACTGGCTTGGTGTCTGGGAAGACATTGAGTGCATGCTCGGCGAATTCCCTGGGAACTCCTGGCATGTCCGCAGGACACCAGGCGAATATTTCCCAGCGCTCACGAAGGAATTCGACGAGCGCGCCTTCCTATGCGGTGCTGAGGTCGTTGGCGATCAACGCCGTCTTGGAGGCGTCTGTCGGATGGACCTGTACTTTCTTGGTGTTGACGGTGGAGTCGAAGGACATGTCGGGTGCGTTCTGCCTTGTGACTAGGGGTAGCCCATTGTCCGTTTCCTCGCGGAGCCTTACGATCTCGTCTTGCATGCCGAAGGACTGGGAGATTTTGTTGAAATCCCTGTCGCATTGGTCCGATCGGGTGAAGCTCCCGTGGATTGTGATGACGCCCCTTGGTCCTGGCATCTTGAGTAATAGGTATGCGTAGTGTGGGACGGCCAGGAACCGTGCGAATGCTACACGTCCCAGGATGGCATGGTATTGCGGCTACCGTCCACCACTTCAATTCTAGGCGCTCTATCGAAAGTTGTCGCTTCCGAAGATGACGTCGAGCCCTATTTTGCCTGGGGAAGATGCCCTTCCACAGGACAATGCCGTGGAACGCGTTGTTCCGATTGTTCCAGTGCTGCATTGGATCCGCATAGCTGCTAGAGTGCTGCGAACATTAGGTTGATGCCGCTGCCGTCCATGAAGACGCGACTCATCTCAAGCCTCCGACCGCGCCCAGCACCAAGGAAGCATGGCCTGGGCGAGGGATCTGGCAAGGGTGATCCGCGCGAGTGAATGTGATGCAGGACTCCGATCCGCTGAGGTACTCAGGGATTGTAGGCGGAGTTTCCATGGCCAAGTTGATTTGTCGGGTGATTTTCTTCTGCACTCTATTTGTTGGGCGTCCCTTTTGTATCATATTGAGTGCTCCTTTTGATGGGGGGTATGGGACCCCGGCATTGTTTTGTGCTGGTGCGACTGGTTGGTTTTGGCCTCCAATAGGCGGCGGTGGAGGAGCTCCGTGTGCTATTTCACCTGGCACAGGTGCGTTTCCGAACGCAGGAATTGGAGCTTGTTGCCTCATCTGCATCATGCCTTCGCTGAGTTTTTGGAACTCGCGACAATCCTTGAGCATGTGGCTGGCTTTCTTTTTGCCATCCTGTTTGTCGATGTAGAAGTTGATGGTGCATGGACCCGAAAGTTTGTCGAATGCTGAGGGTCCGTTGTCGCGGTCGCGGCGTTGCCACGACTGTGTTGGTCGTCCGTTGTCGCGGAAGTTTCCGCTGCGATATCCTCCGCTGTTGCGGCTGTTGTCGTTGCGACGGTCGGCGTAGCCGGCCGCGACCATGTCGGGTCCGTCGCGGTCCTCGTAGACGCCGCGATCTCCTCTTCTGCGGCGGTCGCTTCTTGCCGTAGTCGTCCTCTTCATCTGACTGCGGTCGCTGGATGCAATCTTCGCCGTCTGCCCAACTGTTGGCGATTTCCATGAGGTGGTCGAGTGTCTTGGGATTTACACGCCCAAGTTCCTCCTTGAAGTCTGGGCGCTTGACGCCGTCCCTGAAGGCGTCGATGGCCCTCTCTTCGGAGATGTGTGCTGCGGAGTTCTTGGTCGTAGACCAGCGTAGTATGTATGAGCGAATAGATTCACCCGTTCTTTGAGTGCAGGCTCGCAATTCTTCGATTGAGGCAGGCCTCTTGCTGGTGCCTTTGAAATTTCGGATGAAGCTGTAGGCGAGCTCCTCCCAGCTTCGGATGGATCCTGATGATAGGCTGCTGAGCCAGACCCGCGCCGCGCCTGTCAGCTGCAGCTGAAGGCATTGCATGGCGGTTTCTTTGTTGCCTCCATGAAGCTTGACGGATGACAGGTGGTCACTGAGCCAGGACTTTGGATCTTGCGTACCGTTGAACTTCGGAGTATCCGAAGGAAGCTTGAAGTTGCGTGGCATCTGTGTTCGCCGAACAGATCTGCTGAAGCATCGGGCTCCGCAGAGTTCTCCTTCGTCTTCATCCATCTCAGATTCAGACGAGCATGTGCGTTTGGCGCGTGCTTTGTTGATCTTGCGCTGTGTAAGCTTGTCTCTAGCGTCGTAGTCGCGTTTGTGGCGGTTGGAGCTCTTCTTCCTTCGAGGAAGATCGTGCTCCTCTTCCTCTTCGGATGAGGGTGTGGGGCTCCGGCCGGAGCTTTTTTCTTTGGCTCCGCGGGAGCATCTTCGTGGAGTGCAGCTCCGATTAGTCCTAGTCCAGTGAGTGCGGACTTATGCATGGCCCTTTTCGGGTCCCCCTCCGGAGGTGGGTAGCCGCGAGATATGCAGTGGCTGCCATGATCGCAGCTTGTGGCGTCTTCGGGGTGATGTTGCCGTCGGCGTCCATATCCATGAATGATGTATGGAGAGTTCGGCCGCCGCTCCTTGGGGTCCATGTTTTCCATCCGAGAGCGATGCTTGTTTCCCTGATTCCTGTTTGTGCTAGAGCCAGGTTCCATGGCGGAGAGCGCAGCTCGTCGCGCACTGGACTCAGTGGCTGCTTGCTTGCGTTTGTCGAGCGTCTTCTGCATCTCGACTTGTTTCTTGTGCTCCTCGATGAGGAGGTAGTGGTATGCCCTCAGCAGATCACGTGGGGAGTCCAGAGGTAGGACTATTTCGCATGACGGACGGCGTGTCTGGACCCATCCTTCTTTGCTAAGTTGGATGAGGTGGCCGCTTTTTCCCGTATCGCCGCTTTCCACCGCTGTTTCTGTCCTGCGGGTTGGGGTTGGGCGGCGGGTTAGGCGTTTCCTCGTCGGTTTGGATGACCGCGCACAGATAGCGCCTGCAGATTGGTTGGCTGCTGCCGCAGCTTTCGGATCCGGAACCGTAGGTCCCTTCATCCGAAGGTGGATCGCACAGATCGGAGTTGCAGCTGCTGCTGCTGTAGAACTCATCTGTTGATGGTGACGTGCGTAGCACGGGGTGTGGAGCCCATGAAGCAGGCCTGATCGACGGCACGGGCACCCGCTCAGGGAGGCGGAGGGTGCCAGTTTGTCCCACCTGGAAGCAGAAACTCCCGAACAAAATTTCGAGTCCGTCGCCTACGGGCTCGAAATCCTTCATGGTGGCGAAGTCGAAAGCGCCGAAGAGGAGGTGATTCTCCGTCGCCGCGGAGTTGTAGATCGATCGGGTCGGAACCATCACGACCGCACAATCAGCAGCCCCAATCCCCACGGACGGCGCCAATTGACGAGGTTTAATCTCGTCACCCATTGTTATGGACTTGGGTTTTGGAGAAGATGGGGATGCTGGAGATCGTGGCACGGTTAACAGACAAGCAACCAGGGGACACAAGATTTACCCAGGTTCAGGCCCCCGGAGGGAAAACCCTACTCCTGCTTGTCTGCTCTTTGATTACGGCAGAACCGAAGGTTACAGGGTGCGCATATTCGATCTGGCGTGGATGCTTGTGCGAAAGTATGAGTCGAGGCTGGTTGAGTTGCCCTAGGACGTGCCCTCCTGGCCTTTATATAGACTTAGGCAGGTCCCGGGCATAGTCCTAGCCGGTTACAAGTTCTAGGGCGTTTGCCCTTTTGAGTTTCCTATCTAAACTAGTCTTGTTCTCCAAGGATCCGAAGACGTCATGGGCCTTGGCCACCCGAAAATCTTCATGGGCCAGCGTATGTTTGCCGTGGGCCTTCCTTGGGCTGGACTAGGTATGCTGAAGTTACGTACCCGTAGGGTATAACCATGTCAGATGACTCCACAAAATTCTTGTAGAAGAACTCCATTGGCTGTTGCCCATCTGCAAAGTATGCAGCCGTCAATGGCGATGGCAACTCCCGAAGCGGGCTGGACAAAACCTAGAAAGGACCGGCGAACGTACCTTAGGAAATTGATCGAGCAGGTTGTGCGCATGCAGAGGGTGACGAGACTACCTGTGGAGCGGCCAGACAACTTTGGCAACACGCGTGGCCTGCGGTGGCGCTCGATATCACGGGGGGCGGCGGCAAAGACTGCTCCTGCTCGAGACCGAGCGATATGGAGTGTGCGAGGGTTTGGGGAGGAGAGCATCTGTTGTGCCACTGGTGGGAGGGCCCGAGCGAATTATTGGGAGGACACCCCGCGCTGTCCGCGCTATCCAGGACGACGCAACCGGGCCCCAGATTAGATGCATGGATAGGTCAGGCCAGACGCGTTTTTACGGATGGGTCGGTCCGCTGGGGCGCCGCACGCGTCCGCGCGGGCAATTTCGGACACGTGCAGACCGTTTGGGTCACCCCAGTGGAGATGTCCTTACGCCTCAGTGCTGATCTCATCTACTCCCTCCGTTTCAAAATATAAGATGTTTTAGCTTTATGAAGTAAATGTATCTAGACATCTTTTAGTATGTAGGTTCACTCAGGTTTGGAGTGAATCTACACACTAAAACAAGTTTAGATACACTTTCCTCATAAACCTAAAACATCTTATATTTTGATACGGAGGGAGTATTTGTTACTCAAAAAATTTATTGCGTATCAGTTTTTGGTCTTTTCGAAAGGAAAATGATACTAGTCCGCCAGGGGATCGATTCCTCGGATCGCTAGCTCGCAACATCCGCCTGCATGCCTTGAATGGACCCACACCGATCCATCTCCTTATTGTATCTTATCTTCTCCTTATAGACTGTCTCTCGACCGTACCTTGCAGCGTTGATGCTCGGCCGAAGCGCCTCCTCCCTCGCCTCCCTGTTGCGCGTTGTTGGCCGGAACAGCAGTTCCTCCCCCACCTCCCTGCTGCGTGCTGATGGCCGGAGCTACTCCTCCCCCACCTCCCTGCTTCTCGCCGCCACTGGCCGGAGCAGCTCCCCCCTACCTGCTATGCGCCGCCACTGGCCGGAGATAGTGACCACGACGGACCGCCGGAGCTCGCTGCTTCCTTCTCTCTTTAGCAGGCACCCGTTCCCTTCCTGTCGCGGCTGACCCGTGCTGCATGTGCCTACATTGAGGAGGTCGTGGCGCCTTCCCTCCATGGCCTCTCTCCGGCGAAGTTGCTCAACCGCACGGCTGTGTTACTACCCAGGGGCACCGGCGTTGCTACCGAAGATCACCAGCGTTGCTATGTATGTTGTCGAAGGTTGCTACATGGGGTCGTCGGTGGTGCTACGTGCGGCGGCGGTGGTGCGACAAGTGGCGTCGTGTTTTTCTATATGCGGAAGACGGTGGTGTTAAAATAGTATAAATATTTTTCTACAGATATTTGGCGAGGTCTACCGACGAAAGTCTCTGGCGAGTCTCCGGCGAAATCGATTTTGCTACATTAGTTCAATTTTTTGCTACATGGTCTCCGACGAGGTATCCGGCGAACTCTCTGGCAAGATCTAGTCGTCTATTATTTTTTCTGAGTCAAACCGCTTCTGCTTCATGTAGCAAAAGCGGGGCTATTTCTAGAAAAAAGGGATTTTTTTAGCAAAAGCGGGTATTTAGGCATAAAAGGATGGGCACGTGGTTGGCTGGGGAGCCGGGGGATGAAAACCACTGATCCCCCAGGGGACGCCTAGTAGTATTGTTTTGGCCTTTTAGTTTCTTAGGTCAGCTACTGTTCTGGCCAGGTATTGTTCTAGCCTTTGACTATTATGCCCCTTCACTGTTACAGACTTTTACTATTATGGCATTTCACTGTTATGGCCATTTACTGTTATGACCTTTCACTGTTACGGCCTTTTACTATTATGGTCCTTTTGATGTTATGGTCTTTCACTGTTCTGGCCTTTTACCATTCTGGCCATTTACTATTTGACCCTTTAATGTTTGGGCCTTTTAATCTTTCGTCCTTTTACTCTTTTGGCATTTTATTGTTCATTTTGGACCATCCATGCTCACGTTATTTTGTTGATTGTCCTGTTCTAGCATGTTACTGTTTCGGCCTATTTTGGAAGCACCGACTTATTTTGCAGAACAACACATGAATTCCAAGACACCAATTAATATACATGCGAAAATTTAACTACTTATTACACAACAATAAAAGTTTATTACAATAGATCATTAAATAAGATCTGCATTCTAAAAGATTACAAAGTGTTGGTATCCTTAATAAGATATCGATACATGGTGATTCACTTCAATGTATCATATATCCTCTTCTTCAACATTTTAACTACAGATCTAAGAGCAGCTACACCATTTCTTTCTTCATGCAACACAACCTTTGTATATCTGTCACATGCAAGAGGTGTTCTAGGTGGACTGTTAAGTAAGTTGTTTGCTTCAGAAATGCAATGGGAGGATGAATGAGAAGAGGGATCACAACTTTTAGTCCTGCCTTCCGAGGACTCTTGCTTGGTTTTAACTGCAGCCTGGTAAAATATGGTGAAGGGGCTTAAAACAAAGAATAAGGGGAAAATGTAGTATTATATAAATTAGAGATCATTTAAGAGTAAACATAGGATGAGACTAGACGTGGCTAAGAAATTTACTAAACTCGCTTCTAAGAAAATAAAATCTACTCTACCGTTTACACTAGATAGGGGACCCACTCATCTGAGTAGAAAGAAACAATAAATGCATGGATCTTGTACTAGACCTAGGGTCCAGAAAAACTTAGCTTGACTCACCCTCTCCAGTGTTTAGACTTAGGTCTAGTAAGAAAAAGATTCTCTTAGACACCCAAAATTTCCAACGCTGCACATGATGGGCATCCACTATGTATGAATAAACCACACCACAAGCCAAAAAGTACAACTTAAGAGCTATCCATATACATAGTGGACCTTGTCCACAAGACAAAAAGGTTAAGGGTGACCCATAAGCTTTAAGTAAGTATGAACTTACAGTAGCTCGTTCAGGCTGACAGTAGATCCTTCTCAAGCTAGTGCAACTCTTGGTCAATCTGCCAGTAGTATCTGATTTGATCATCTAGAACTCTAGTCCTTGTACTCCATTGTCCTTTTTCTACATTAAGGAATGACATTTAAAATTGAGTTAGCTGGTTTTGAAGGATGAAAGCACTTAAAACACAAAAAAGGTAGCATTAAAAATGGCCAGATGTATGATTCAAACTAGCTATATGGTTTGGAAGGATGAAAGTAGTTGAAAACACCAAAAATACAGCATTAAATTGACTATATGGACATTTTATGAATTAGTCATTCGCATATAGAAACACAACGAAACATGAAGGCTCCGTTTGGATGTATGCATTGGGAGGCTAGACATTGCATTCGTTGAGATATCAAAACCATGGGAAATTTGCATTGAGATCAACGTCAATATTTTTGTTTGGATGTTTATATATTTGGTAGCTAGAATCGATATCCTAGTTGAATGACAAATCTTGTTTGGATGGTCAAAGTGGTGTATTGCATTTGGATGGTCAAATCTTGCAGAGAGAGAATTTGAGGGGGGCGGCAGGAACAAGCGGAGGGGATGGAGGCCGAGGTGGAGGGCAATGGCGCTGGTGGCCGCCGAAGGATGGAGGCCGCCGGTGGTCGCTCGATTTACCTATGCCCTCGCTCGATCTAAAGTCCAGAGAGGAGGATGGAGGCGGCGGCGGGAAGGGAGGCGGCGGGGTCGGGAATGGAAGCGGCGGTGCCCAGCCTCGCTGGAGGCGGAGAAGGAGGGAGGCGGCAGGGTCAGGCCTAGCCAGAGTCGAAGAAGGAGAGAGGCGGCAGGGTCGGGGAGGGAGGAGCTGGGATCGGGAAGGGAGGCGGCAGGGTCGGGAAGGGAGGTGGCGGGGTCGGGAAGAGAGGCGGCAGTGCCCAGCCTCGCTGGTGGCGGAGAAGGAGGGAGGCGGCGGTGTCCGGCCTAGCCGGAGGCAAAGAAGGAGGGAGGCGGCGGGTTCAGGAGCGAGGGCAGAGGTCGGGAACGAGAGGAAAAACGATTCGGGCCGAATACCACGCGATGTCGATGGGTGAGGATCGTCTTTCGGGAGGAGGTCTTGCAAGTTGATTCAGGCCATCTCGATATCGAGCCCGAATGTCTAACCTGAATACCTAGTACATCCAAACGCTCAAGTTTCAGATATTCGTCTCCTGAATGCCCGAATACCCCATACCTAGGCTAGATGCATACATCCAAATGGAGCCGAATAGAAATGTCATGGCAAGTTTTCATGTAGAATGACGTATTAACTTAATATGCATACAAGTAATATAAATTATTAACATAACAAGAAACTGGACTATGTAACACACATAAACCTCGCACTTCAGCCTTGCTTGGCATCAGATTTTCAGTATTAGATCCTCTATGAGCTGTTCGCATGACCCATCCGAACGCTCGAAAAGAATAGCATCTACGAGTTAGTGTTGCGGGATTATACCGATAGTGTGAGAATGTAAAAAAGGAAATAATAGTGACAAGCTTATGATGTGGATAATAACTACCAGATGTGGTTGCAAACGAAATGGCAATGTGATGCAGGATATTGAGCAACATTCTAACGCTTTTGTAACTTATGAGTACCAAAAAATATCTAACGGGCAAGACAAATTACCACTTTGTGGCAGGGGAGCGTGGAACGGGCAAGAGGGCATCGGGGCGGCGGCTGGGAATTTCGGGGCTAGCGACAAGTGATTTGGTGAAGTGCCCCCCGTGTGGTAGACGACGGCGTTGGTGAAGCAGATCCGGTGCGTCGAGGAGTCTTTGAACTAGTTACGGTGTACACGACATGGGAGTCGGCGGATGAGGGAGACGAGAGGTGGATCCGGTGTGTTGGGCTGTGAAGATGCTCCCGTGTTGAAATGACTGCCCATAGTGACTGATCTCCGGTGTGGAAGAGAGCGCTGGCGGTGAAGCAGCTAGAGGAAGGTGGAGGTCGGAGGAGGGTGGGCGGTGAAGAGGCGATGGGGGATATAGGCGGGATGACGCACATTTACCACCTATACCCCTCCGGTTCTCCTCCAATCCTTGTTTTCAAGCCAGGCATAGAAGAGGAATTTTGCATTCACAAAAAACGGGGCGGTATATTTGAATAGATGCACGGGATGTTTCAGCCTTTTGCGGATATTTTGAGGTTGAAGCTTCTAACGTATGCTACACCGACGTGGCTGCTCCTCACGTGCTGGCCCTGTCTAGACCCACACGCCAACGACAGCATGCTTACCAGCATTTAAATGAGTTTACACACATTTTCCAAAATTCATAAACATTATATTTTGAAGTCTTTCAAACAAGATGACCAAGGTCACGACCATATATCTGCCATAGTTTATGATAACGTGTCCATATTTGGTAGATTGGCGCATCTTGGCATTTCAAGCAATGTTTACAAAAGGAGATTCCAGATTTGATGGATATATAATGCCCTGCTTGGTCAGGATCATTTAGGGGTTTAGAGTTTTAGGGTTTAGGGTTTAGCTTTATGCTTAGATTCGTGGAATAGAATAGAGTTACCGCAATTTAATGGAAGTGTCTCAAATTTTGATCTATAAGTGCATGATACCTCTTGGTTAGGGTTTATGGGTTGAGGGTTTAGGGTTTTAGTATTGAGGGGTTTAGGATTTAAGTTTTAGGCGTAGTTTAGGGTTCGGGAAGTTTTCAATAATGTCTGAGTTGTATGCTTATATTCGTCGAATCGAATGGCATTACCAAAATTTATTGAAAGTATATCAAATTTTGATCTATAAGTGCATGATACCTGCTTGGTCACAGCTCAGGGGTGGTGGAGGGTTTAGGGTTCCAGGGTTTAGGGGTTTAGGGAATTTTCAATAATGTTCGTGGAATAGAATGACTTAGCAACAATTTAATGGAAGTATCTCAAATTTTGATCTATAAGTGCATGATACCTGTTTGGTCAGGGTTTAGGGTATTTAGGGTTTAGGTATTAGGGATTTATATTTTCGTTCCCTTGGTTCATTAGTTGTACTTACTTTTCCCTAGCCGCTTAACTTTCCCCCTCCCTCTATTCTAAAACCCTCGCAGGCGTTTGGATGGATGGATGTCGTCAGGTCAACGGCTTGACTGTTACATGCTGACTGGTGGTACCACATTGGGATGGGCCATGCATTGAGTGTTATGTTATATGGCCTCGACCGTTACATGTTGATGGGTGGGGCCGCATTGGTACGGGTCCTGCATATGTGGTGAAGGGTGGGGACACGTTGGGACGAGTCTTGCATACATGGTGAAGGGTGGGCCCGCATGGAGAGACGTCGGACCGGCCATTCTCGCTTGCCCAAAGCATTCGCTTACCCTCGAGCCTAGAATAGATCCCACACCGCCCCTCCGCTGCCCCGCCGTCGTGCCCTCCTACCTTATTTCATCCTCGGCCCTCGAGATTCCCCCTCCCCCGGGCCGGTAGGGGCGGGCCAACCTCAAGTCAAGGGTATTCAGCTGAATACCCAAGATATTTTGGAAAAATGGTAATATATGAATATTCTTTGATATATATACTAAAAGGTAACTAACTTACACTGTAACAAAGGATTGAGCCTCTCAATTGGTTTGGCACAACCTGTTGAACCTTTTGGTTTGGGGTTCAAACCCCATGGCTGGATTTTTTCTCTAATTTTCATAAAGGAAATATTATACGCTATATTTGAATACCTACCCTTAAAATTTTGGGCCCGCCCCTGCGAGCCGTGGAGCCCACTCCGCCTCTGCTCCCGCCCCTGCTAGATCTACCCCTTTAGTGGAATAGTATGAAACATCGACTGGTGTACCACTCTTTCCCATTAACCGAGGAGAAGATTGGGTGGAATCGGAGGGATCTAACGCATGGATTCCATCTGGGTAAGCATAGTTTCCCTTTGTGGACTAAGTATAGGCAGTGTTTGAGCGTGAATCACGGGTGCTCAACTAACTGTCTTGCTTTTCGAATAGGATTGATCCAGCACTGGCATTTTGGCTAGCGGTTAGACTGGATACTAGTGTAATTCGTGGTTGTGAACAATATCTCTCTGAATTTTACTTCCCAGCGGTGGTTACAATCTCCATAAATCTCAGGGATTTGAAAGATAAAATATATTCGAAATTCCCCAGGAGTCATGGAGATTCAGTTGATTTGCAATATTTCAACATTAGCGAGCAAAAATTGATCCCACTAACTTGAGAAGATGATCTGGTATTGATTTTCTCTTTGAATGCTGCCAAACAATTTGGTCAAATTCATCCCCATGTGCAACCTAAAGTTGAGCACACGGGAAAGAGGGTTAAAGCATCATCTGGTGGTCAGGCATCTGTTGGGGTTCCAGTGCAGAAAACAAAAAAAATTCCAACGTCGGATTGCCCTGACTTCCCAAGATCTATCTATTAGTAATGAGTAACGTCCGAGAGGGTTTGGATACATACCCTTGTAGTCCAAAAGAAGTTAACTTTCCTAGGGAACTTGGTTGAAGTAGTCGCGCTCGTAGCCAACCTCAAGGTCGTGCAGCTCCTCGCAGGTCACCCCTTGCTCCATCATCGTGCAGTAGTCCGACTCATGAGATCCAAAGTTCCCCAAGTGTGGCACCTTGTGGCTTCGTACACATACGGTGTACGATGAGACCTCCGTCTCCCCGATCCCATCGGGAGTGCGGAAGTAGATCTCCATCTTGGGATCCCCGCAGTGCAACAACATGATGCAGGTGCGTCATATCTTGCATGAACAGTCCTGGACCGTGCCGACGCGTTGAGACAACTAGAGAGAGATTGGAGAGGAGGCTCATATAGGAGGAGGAAAGCTCCCAACTCATAGGATTCTATTATGTGTTGTTTTCTCTCCTCCAAGAGGGGGGGTTTATATAGGGGTGGAGGGGCAGGCTTGCCCCTCCCCCAAGGCATCCAGGCGGCAGCCAAGGGAGGGAGGGGGCTTCCCTAGGGTGCTCCAAACCCTAACCCTATCCGGCGGCCAAGGGTGGGAAGCCCTAGGCGCATGGTCCCTTCCCCTATCTTGGTTTTTTCCTCATGGGCCCTTTTACCTAGGAAGTTTGGCCCATTAGTGGAATACCCTTTCAAATTAGATTTTAATATTATATTTAATATTAATTACATTAATTAATATGTAAATACATATTACAAAATCCAATTTTACCCGAAACACCTTTCGGTTTCCATTAGATATCCTCCAAAAAGCTTCAGAACTCCCCTTAACAATTCTGGCCTGAAAGAACATTTCATGATCCCTAGTGTTTTTTTGTGTTAGATAATAATACCAAGGAATATTTAATGTGTGTTGAAGTGCTGCAGATACTGGTCCATTCAAATGCGGCAAAACAAAGTGTTGGGGGAGGATTCTCCGCCCCTTCCAAGGGCCGGATAATCTGGCCCACCCCAATCGACAAACGGAGCCAAGGAGCGGCATGCTGTATGGGGGGCGTAATATCCTTCGGATTGTCCGGCCTGGGACAGAGTTTTTGCCCGAGCCGGATAATACGCTCCTTAGGGGGCCGGATAATCCGCCCCACAAGGAATTTGCAAAGGGAGCCAAGGCACGGCTCCCTGTATGGGGGCGGAATTTCCCCTGAAAATTCTGATTTCGGGGCAAAGTTTACCCCGGTAATCCGACCCCCGAAAGCTCCAACGGCGAGTTTTGGCAGGGGGTATTTAATCTCCATGCCCCCCTCCTGCCAGAACCCTTGATTCATTCTAAAAAGTTCAGACCTATTCTTCAAGCTCCAACCCGAGATCTCAATTATCATCCACCCAAAGGCTTCGATCTTTGGAGAATCGAAGGAGGCGGCCTCAATCTTCATCAATAGCAATCAAACGCTCCACTTAACCTCCATTCACTTGGGGGATTCTCGATCTAGTATTTGTTGCAAATATCTAGATCCTAGTTCTGATTATTTGATAATCCTTGTTCTTGTGGAACCTTGTTGTCATTTCGAGAGCCTCCAATTCGGTTGTGGACATGTGCCCCGCTAGCGTTGTAAAGGAACCGGTTCCCTCCTTGAAGGGTACCAATAGTGGAAAGGTGGATCAGGCCTTTGGTGGCGAGATCCATCGGAGAATAGGGTGAGGCCTATTGTAGCGTGGTGGTCTTAGAACCGCCGACCCCACCAACGCAGATGTACTTCCCTTAATAAGGAAAGAACTGCGATAAAACAAATCCATGTGTCTTCGCGTGCTCCACTAGGGTTTCCTCGCTCCTCACATTACTCGCTTAGTAGATAGCTTAGCATATAGGGAAATTCTCGCTAATTGCATATCTAGATAATTTACATTTGTGTCAATCCTAAAATTGAAAAAGAACTAAAAATTGAGTAGCACCTATTCACCCCCTCTAGGTGCCCATATGATCCATTTCAATTGGTATCAGAGCCCTGGCTTTTTATTCGGGCTTAACCGCCTAAGAGAAATATGGGTACTAAGGGAGATGGGAGTGAGGCTGTTGACACGGTCACCATGAATGATCTCAAGATGTTGGAAACAACCTTGATCAATTCTATGGAGATTAAAATGGAAGAGATGCGTCAAATGATTACGCGTCTCTCCATGCCCATAGCCCCACCTCCAACTACCTCTAAGGCTGCCACACCGCACTCTAAGGATAAGGATAACTCTAACTCCAAGGAGTACGATGTTGTAGGTGATGACAATAGTAAGAGCTCCTCCTCAAAAAAGGGGAGTTGTAAGGAGGAATATAATGAGGTTTCTCATGTATATTCACCTGATCCACCTATCCCTCACCCTCATATAAACAATAGGGGTGATCCACCCAAGCTTAGCGCATCTCCTTTTAATCAATGGCAATTTTTGATGAAGTCTCATGTGTGCATCTCGTCCATTGAGTTATGGAAAATCATTGAGAATGGTCTTCATGTTGGAGATCGAAACAACTTGACAAGAAGAGAGGTTGTGTACAACCAACTAAATGCAATGGCTCTACACATCATTCAACTCGGTGTGGGTCCTAAGTACATGCCCCACATAGAACATATCAGCACCGCAAAGGAAGCTTAAGATGCCCTCGCTGAACTCTTCATTGGAAATGAAAGCATGAGAAGGAATAGGTATAATGCACTAAGTAACCAAGCTGAAGGTTTTTATATGATGGATGTGCGAGGATCACGAGGATATGTATAGAAGACTCAAGTCAATAGCCACCACATTCAGAAATAATGGTGCTACCCATGTTGATGACGCTTGGATCAAGAGAAAGTATGTCAGTGCACTATTTCCTTTTGAGACTACAGATTTGAAGGGCCTCCAAGGTAGACACAATTACCATCAAATGACTTCCAATGAGGTCATGCAAGAATTGGCATCTTTCAAAGTGGCCACCAAGAATGTCGAAGACGCTGATGAACTTGAAGCTATGGACTGTCTCGGGGATGTCAAGAGGGCCCATGGAGAGTACATGGCCTTCTATGCCAGAAACTTTTGGAAGGACCCCGCCAAAGCAGAATCTGAACTTGAACGCAAGAGTGGGTCAAATGGAATAAGGGAAAAGAGTCCTAAACTGAGAACTTGCTTCAACTATGGAGACCGGCTGCACTTTGTAGATGAATTTCCATATCAAAGTAGATAAGATAATTGTGGAAGGCTCATACTCAAATAACAAAGTCTCCACGGAATAAACCATTTGTGAAGAAGAATGCTCCATACAAAAAGCAATCGAAGACTGTTTTGGTGGCTCAAGAGGAGTACTCATCCGCTAGCGAAGATGAAGAAGATGATGATAGCTCACGAGAGGTGGCTGCCATAGCCACCATGTCCACACCGGTATCACTCTTCGACTCACCTAATGAAAACATCATCAACAAGAACATCTCTTGCCTTATGGCAAGAGGTTCCGAGGTATCATCTCCCAACACTTCCTTTCCTAAGACTACTATGAATATTGATATGGATGATTCTACTAGTCTTAAGGTAAAGGAGGAAATTATTGCTTTGGATTATTTCATCACTAACTTGCAAGGTGAACATAAAATGCATTTTGAGTCTCTCATGAATCAACTTGCTCAAAACGAAGAGCTCCTTGAAGAAAAGGGCAAGATTGAAACAAAGGACACAATAGAGATTGTGTCCTTAAAGAATGCCCTAGAAGAAGAAGAAGCTTGAGTTTCTCTAGAAGAGAGACTTGAGTCAATTGAGGAGTCACATGATTTAGTTGTGGCCCATCTGATTAAGGAATGAGATAATGCTATTGCTAAGGCCAAGCAACTAAAGAACTAAAAAATTGACTTTGGGGCTGCTCATGCTAGACTCTTCGAGAAATTGGAGAAACTTGACATTGCTCACAAGGCTTTGGAGAGTGAATAATACATTCTCAATGAGTCTCATGATCATCTCCAAATTTGATTAACCAAGTATGATATCCATAGCACCTCTAAATCAACATGTGCACATGAATAAAATGCTAGGTTGGAGGATGAGCTTGCCAACACATCTACTTCCAGAGGTAAGGAAGTTCTTGCTGAGATACTTGGCAAGCAAATGTAGAACTTTGGAAAAAGGGACTTGGTTATGTCTCCAAGTCCAAGAATAATAAGAACAAGAAAAAGAATACCAAGAGTGCACAAGAAAAGACAAGCACCACTGAAAAGAACATCACAACAGACAAAACTAATTATATTGGTTTTGCAGGGTCTAACAATCCTAATTATGAATTGTTTTGTGATTATTATTGTGATATCTATGATAGCTATGTTGGTCCTTTTGATAAGTATATTGCTTGGCATATTTGGGTTCCAAAGACCCTTGTTACTAACATGAGAAGACCCATTGAAAAATGGGTACCTAAAACCAAGAAGTAACTTTATTGCAGGGCTATGCTTCCGGTGGATCTAAATGGGTGCTGGATAGTGGATGCACTAGTCATATGACTGGAAGAAAAGAGATCATCACGGAGATGAGGCCTAATCACGATCAAATAACCGTATCCTATGGTGGTAAATCGAAATCTGAGGTATTGGGTCTTGGCAAGGTTGTGGTTGCCCACGATATCTCTCTCGTGGACGTCATGCTTGTTGAGACCCTCGGTTACAATTTACTTTCTGTTTGTGCCCTTGGTAAGATGTGAATTGCTATTATTATTGATGGTGATTTAGTGGTACTCTTGTGGAGCAAGTATCTAAAGGTCACTTTCGTTGGGTATGTCAAAAATAACCTGTATGTGGTGGACTTTTCGGGGAAAACCATTGTGGGTCCGACGTGCTTATTCGAAAAGGCTAATTGTGACACCCCAGGATCAGGGCTAAATAAATCCCAGACCTTCGTCTGACATAAGCTTAACCTTGAGCTCGAGGATATCCAGTGAAGAATCAGTAACACGGCAGTGACCCTACGACACAAAATTTATTACAGCAAGCTCATAACTAAGCAAAGAACCAAATTATTACAAACAGAGGTCACTGACCACAAATATCAAACAACGGAAGGAAAATTATTCTATTAAGTATAGCAAACTTAACAAATGGCCTAAGAGGCCTGAAGCATAACGATGAAGTCCCAGCCCATAGATTCCAGATTGCCGGCCGGGAACCCCAAGCTACTCGCTGGTGTCGATGTAGTACCAATCTGATCTTCAAGGAACACTTACTCTGCCAAAAGTATCAACAAAGCAAGGGTAAGTACATGGTGTACTCCGCAAGACTTATGGTTGGTGTAGTTGTTTTGCATAAAGCCACTTTTGTTGGCAAAACAAGAGAGAGAAGAAGCTCGTCTAATCAGAGTATTTTAAAAGGGGATAAGAGAGCGACATCTCCGAAATATTGATCATCATCTTTTGATATCCACCAAGTCATCATCATCTACCAACTAGGATCACCCCCGCGTACCCATGAGGAAGCATCCTTAAGCACACGTTCATCTGCCAAGTTTTACGATTAGGTTATAGTTCTCAATGATCTTAGAATCTGGTCACCAAGTCGTTCATAACCGTGAACACGGCTTTTTGAAAATATTATTACCCTGCAGGGGTGTACAACTTTACCCACACGTACTAACCTTCTCTTAATGCCACTAGTAATAGCCCTCTTCCTTGGAAGTCCGGCAGAGGGTGGTTAGACACGACATTTACCTTGCTTTCTCCGAGACCATGAGTCACGCAATAAGTATGGTTTCGCCGTAACGGGTCAAATCCCGAAGCCGGTACTTAAAGATGTGAGGCGAGTTTGGTTTACCAGGGGCGCCATCTACCCCAAGCAACCCCGGCCACGACTACCTACCTGCTATGAATGCACATGCACCCGACAAATCTTTCAAAAGGTTTTCTATGCATATGTCGAATGGAACGCCCAAACTATGTGACTCATGGAATCTACTAGGCAAGTTAGTTTCTCATGAGGTTGTCCAGGCCCCGTGTGGTTGTACGCTCGTCTTGGTTCCAAAGGCAAGAACTCGGGTCCTAATGGTGGAGAGCATGGGACTAGAAAAACCACATCCCACCGTGGCCTCCCATACAAGCCTTAGCATGTTTAATCTCATATCACCTCTGATATCATCTCATCACGTTCTCCTGCTATACTAGATTCTCTGCATCTAATACATCATCTGGATGGACCAGAACTGACAGCTATGCATGTCTAAGCAGGACACAGACATAATCTCTAGCAGTGCACACAAGCCAAACCTAGTTATGCTAGGAGCAGCGGATCAGGTAATATAAGCTCAAAGGGAGTAATGCATTAGATAGGATACTCTATCTATCGGTAAAAGACCACAATAGAATCGTATGCACCATGGCAGGAATTGAAATGCTTTCGAAATCATAGGATTATATCATGGTGGGGCTATGCTTGCCTTTTCCCGTTGATAACCAATAAGAAGAACTTCAGAAGCTTGTACTTGACTTGGTTACAGTTGGTCAAGTATTGTTTGTCGACCTTCGATCTTCGATGGTGTTGATCTCTGGCTTCGATCTCGATCTCGATCTCGTATTCTACCGGGAAGAACCAAACACCGTAAAGAGAGGGAAACAATCAACACATGGCATCGATGCAATGCTCAAGCAAGTATGATGATATGGAAAGTTGAGTTGTATTGAATTTAAACCCTAGAACATGCTCGAAAATTTAGTCAGGGTTTCGAGGGGTGCAAACCCTAACTCAGGGAAACTCCGGATGTATATGAGAGGGGTTGGTTTTGTTCTCTAATTAAACTTGTTATTCAAGTTGTTGAACAATGCATGATTATATCTCTAGTAGATATTTCTCATTTTTCTAAACATTTTGATATATTATTTGTAATTTTATGACTTATAAATCATTAGTTATTGAATTTACAAGTTTAAACCATTTTTTGGAATTATTTAAACCATTTTAAATTGGATTACTGCGTCAGCATGAGACAAAGATGACATCACCAGGGCACTGGGTGGTTTCTCACTGGTACTAGCTCTAGCCACTGCGGCTGGCAGGTGGGGCCGAGGCCACGTCGGACTCCACCTTGGCGCCATGCGGGACTTGCCGGAGAACGGCCAGACGGCAGCGCGGGATGATGACAGGGGACGCGCGGGGCTATGGGACCTAGCCCGTTCGAACCAGGGCATCGGGGCAGACCTAATAGGGGCGGCGCCGCTATTCCTTGGTCGCCAGAGCTTCATCTTCGACGACCATTTGTGGCGGTCGATGGCCGCGAGGAGGCGGCGCGGATCGACGGCGACGGCGACGACATGCATCTACTTACCGTGCGCGAGGAAGACGACAGAGGCGTCGCCGAAGCGGTACGGGCTGCGACTGGTCCGCGGATGGGCTACGGCGGTTGCACGCGGGCGGCAGGGAGAAGAGAAGAGGCTATGGGCCGGTCTGGGCTGCGGCCTGGTTAGCTAGTCTGACTGTGTTTTTACTTCCAGAAACATTCCTTTTCTGTTTTCATTTCTGTTTTGTATTTTCATTTCCAAACTGTTTTGAATCTTTAAAAAAAATACCAGAGAGGTTTGTAAATTATTTAAAATACCATAGAGCCCTTTTAGTCCATTTGGGCTTCAATAATTATGGGTTTTCAAAATATTCAAACCATTTTGAATAAGTTTCAAAGATAGAGGGAAGATTAGGGTTTTATCTTTGATCTTGTTTGTTGCATGCATTTTGAAATAGATGATGCTCATAATGCTCAATCAAACCCTAATAATGTTTATCTAAAACTGGGGTCTTACAGCTCTATCCCCCTTACGAGAATCTTGACCCGAGATTCCAAAGGTAGGAAAAGAGACAGAGAGAGAAAGAAACATGGTCACTCTATAGATAAGAGGGAAACACACTAGAGAGTACACAGAGTATCTCATGGCCAACTCATGGATGGAGTGTTTAGAAACAACTATGAGATGACGACATGAAACACGTCAAGGTAACAGAGGAAACAAGAGAAGAAGGTTTCAAGTTGCTAGATAGATTGTCTTCATAAGGATTGAGACCATGGAACTCACAGAAGAGTTTGAAGCTTCTAGAAGGGAAAGCTTACAACAGAAATAACATGACCACGGTCTTCAAGGAATGAACCTATACTAAACAGCTTAAGTAGAGATTTCAGTTGCAGAGATATGGATCAACAAAACCAAGCTGTTGAACTACTTTTGACACAGAAGGGTCACTCTTTCATTCAATAGAAGGCTAATACAGAAAGGTGTTTTGGTGGAGAGGACTCATAAGAGTCACAAGGAACATGTATCAGGAGAAACTACTGATTACCAAAATCATAGTCACTCTTAAATCATGGCTAAGAAAACTAAGGAAACTCTTTATTCATCCAGGTAAATCGAAATCTTTGCCAAAGATCATGATATCACTTTACACCACTAAGATGAATAGTTAAGAAGATTCCTGATGACATGAGAAGAAAGAAACTTCATTCTTATACTTCAATGACTTGGCACAATAAGATGCTTGCCATCATAAAGGGTCTGGAGGATCGACCGAGAGACATTTAGCAACACTACTTTAAATGTTCTCCTTGATGTTCGAGAAATCAGACATCAAGTAAAGGCCGGACTTCGGATACAAAGGAAACCATAAGAACAACTCCTACAATAAATCATAGAAGAAGCCTCATGAAGAGTGGTTGTTACTGCTGATTCAAGAGAATATGGCAAAAGGTCTTTCTGGCTAAGTGTGTGTCAACCATTACAACAATCTTGTTGGATTTTCAAAGAGACCTATGTCAAAACCTTGAGGAACACCAACCATCATTGCTGCTTGAGATTCAGCTTTGGTTAGGTGAGAGATAATTCATACTCAGCATGTCCGAATAGAAAGTTTGCAACATTTACCGCAAAGGTAAAGTTACTAGATTCTCAAGATAGGGACTATAGTGTTGAGATCTAAAAGAAGGAGCTAGATTGCTAGACCCATGTATTCACATATTGTCGAAAGACAACTGCATACATATAAAGTACTAGCAATGAAACACACATATATCCTTAAGGAACGGAGATAACTCTTCTCAAATCCACGATGAAATCTTTCAACATTTGCACATGGATCGGAGAAGGTTACTTCTAACATCCAGAACTCATACTTTGAAATGACCCAAAGATGGTTCTCGAAAGTTTCCAACATTAATGCCCAATGTTCCATATGAATCTAATCTAACCTGGAGAATATAAGGATATTGTCGATGGGCTCAACAACAAACTTATGGAGACACTTCAAGAAGATGGACGCATATGTCATATGAACAAGGCAAGAGTATTGGTCAGACCAAAGACATGAAAATGTACTCAAGTGAAACATCACAAGAAGAAACATAATCAAGATAATCCTTGGTACTGGGTTTGATTTGACGATAACCCAAATCAAATCAAAGATTGGGGAAGATAACAAATCCTCGAAGGAAATAATATCTTTCTTTAGCACAAACAAAACTAGACATCCCTTTAATAAAGAACAAAGTCGGATAGAACTTTTGTCTTACAACTCTCCACGTTGTTGTTTAAGCTCAACCAACTATTTCAGGGGTATGGAGTATAGATCCTTGGAGAAAAGAGCGATTCAGAGAACTTTCTTGCTCAAGAACTTGACAACATGGTCATGTGGAAACATGGCAATACTTCTAGAAGACATCTAGAATATCACGAACCACCGATATGTCACTTAGTTCAAGAGAAAACTTGCTTCGTAAGGCAATAAGACATAGTCTCAGAGTTTCGGCATAATCCTAACTCTCTGACCGAAGATAGGTACCAGAATAACGGACTAGATAGCACCATCATTCTTTGATTAGTAATAGGGTTAACCAATCAAGCTAAGAATGACACAAATGTCCTTGGAGTTCAAAACAATAATAATTGCTAAGAATCTCGAATGGCCATATTATTATGCACACACGTAACTCACGAGCGTGAAAGCTCGAGGAAGGGTGGGTAATTATGTGTAAGAGCATTACTGCATTAAGGGGTCATGAAACTCAGCATGACCTCTTAGTATACAAGGGTGTGATACTTTGAGGTAGAACAGATAGAAGCCATTTAATGCCTTTTGATCTGTGAATTACAACACTTTGACCTGGTCCTGGATATGACGAGGTACTGGAGTTTGTTTCTCCTGACATCTCGAAATGGTTTGTCTTGACGGACCACAAGAGTATCTTGCGTCGTAAGACACCAATGAAGATATACTACTTGGCTACCAACTGGTAGACAGAGGTCGGAAAACAACAAAGGGAAAAGGAACATGCGCATGATAGAGTCCCGAGATGTAGATGCATAGATTAACATCTTCCAGAAATCAATGCATAGAAGGGGTAAGGTGTGGCAGAGTCACGAGTATAGCTGCGAGACTCTCGAGGAGTACTCTTGTCATGATCTATTTGATTCCATTAAGGAACATCTGCATAGCTAGTGGTAGGGGAAGTCCTTAATTGTAAAGATTCAATCGCGACAATAACCACAAGCTTGAAGGCTAGAATTGTAGTACCATCCATCCTGAGGTAATGTGTGAACATTAACGATGGGGGTCAATGTTGGGCCACGCAGAGATAAAACAAAACTTTTCTTCTCTAACGTGGTGATCCCAAGACCTAGCTGAGGTAGAAGGCCACGAGGTTTACCACTAGACGCGCGGTTGCGGATTACTGATGAAGCGCGTCAGTTGATGCAGTGCAGTCCTCACGATCCGATCGTCACGTGCCGATCGACGCACCTCTCTTGGTATCCACACGCATAAGGAGGAGCGTGCCGAATCGCTAGGTTCGTTACGGCGGTGGACTGTGGAGCTAGGGTTTCCAACATGGAATGACCTAACCGAACAACGATTAACCTTTAGGGTTACCGTGCTCCACTATATAGGAGTGAACGTGGGCTCGCTGCTGCGACCCATTCACTAAAGCCCATATAAAACTAGTCACCGTGAGTCCAACTCACTATCAGTCCTAATCTGGTTTAGGTCCAACCCAACCAGATTATATGATTCGGATCCAATCCGAACTTGCTCCCGCTTAAGTGTGTGACCCATGAGCTCATGGTTACTTGGACACGATTTGAGTCCAACTCACAATCGATCAATCGGCATCGGCTCCCAGCGTAACGCATTCCCAAATACCAAAGAGTCATGACGACTTGCCTTTCCAATGCGACTTACGCCCGAGTCCCTTTTGCCTCACGATATACCTTGTCGACTATAGGCGAATATATGTCATCCCTTAAATAGTCCAACTCTCTTCTCGATCCGAGATAAGTGATTCACCCGACTAACTCTTAGCCGATCGCCTCGGTTAACACTTAACCGAGTCGCATGGCCATGCTTTCGAATCATATCTCACGAGAGGGCCCAGAGAATATCTCCGAGTGGAGGGCAAAATCCCATCTTGGTTATTCACATCACGCAGCTTGATTCTCGATCCCGAACTCGCCTTTATAAGCGCCCGATTCGGATCAGCTTGATGTAACCTAAGTCGGTGATCCTCAACTCGGACTATGCAACAACCTCGGTCTAAGGATTACATTGATTGAGATATACAAATGACAACTAGTTCGTTGTACCTCAATATGGGTCAATCCGACTCGCTAAACTCTTTAGCCTAGTCTGTAAGTTGGAATAGCATCTCCATGCCCATGACAAGTGGAACCGTCATCAAGCCAACTTTCACATTGGTCTAAGTTGTGTGTCCAAGACCTCAATGACCAAGGATATTTAGTACAAACAACATGAATGCATAGTTCCACAACTGAATCACATATTCAATGATACACATCGATGTTTATACAAGGACTACTTAATAACTTTATGAATACTATGGAAATCTCATCATACATGATTGCCTCTAGGGCATATTCCCAACAGTCTCCCACTTGCACTAGAGTCAATCTTTCGACATCACATGTCTAAGCATCTAATGCCCATGGCTCTCAGGTGCGCCTCATGCTTCGACTGGGGTAACGGCTTTGTCAACGGATCCGCAATATTTTCATCCGTGTGTACCTTGCATAACTTGATATCACCCTGATCCACGAACTGGCGAATCAGGTGGTACCGCATGAGTATGTGCTTGTTCTTCTGGTGTTGTCTAGGTTCCTTGGCTTGTGCAATAGCACCATTGTTGTCACAATACACGTCCAACGGATTGGACGAGCCCTGAACCACACCAAGATCCATGAGGAAATTCCTCATCCAAACAGCTTCCTTGTCGCCTCCGAGGCAATATACTCACCTCTGTTGTAGACGCATACGATCTCTTGCTTGAACTTTTCCAGCTCACGGCACCTCCGTTTATAATAAACACGATCCGGATTGTGAACGAGAATCATCGAGTCGGTGAGATAACTCGCATCCGTGTAACCCTTTACACCGAGTTCATCTTCACCACCATAAACCAAGAACATATCCTTAGTCCTTCTCAAGTACTTTAGGATATTTTAGCTTGTCCGATGGATCTCTCGAGATCACCGGTATCCGCTCACAACACTTAGACCATAGGAAACATCCGCCTAGTACAAATCATGGCGTACATGATGGATCCAACTCAGAAGCATATGGAATCGCACTCATCCGACTTCGCTCATCGGTTGTCGAAGGACACCGAGTCTTGCTAAGTTTTACACCATGGGACATCGGTAAGAACCCTTCTTAGACGATTCCATGTTGAACTTTTCAACACTTTGTCCAAATAAGTACTCGACTCAATCCAATGAGCCTCCTTGATCTATCTCTATAGATCCGGATTCGAGGATGTATGTTGCCTCACCCAAGTCTTTCATTGAGAAACTCCTTTCCAATGATTCCTTGGTTTCTTGCAACATCTGGACATCATTTCCAATCAGTAATATGTCATCCACATATAAGATTAGAAAATTTACTTTGTTCCCACTAAACTTCTTGTACAAACAAGAATCATGATCACTCTTGATGAAGCCAAACGATTTGACTACCTCATCAAAGCGAATATTCCAACTCCGAGATGCTTGCTTCAACCCATAAATGGATTTCAAGTTTGCATACCTTGTCGATTAGCCGGATCGACAAAACCCTCGGGCTGTATCATATACACGCCCTCGGTTAAATTTCCGTTAAGGAAAGCCGTTTGACATCCATCCGCCATATCTCATAGTCGAAATAGGCGCTATAGCTAACATGATCCGAACTGATTTAAGCATCGCTACGGCGAGAAAGTCTCGTCGTAATCAACTCCTTGAACTTGTCGGAACCCCTTCGCGACAAGGCGTGCTTTATAGATTGAAACATTTCCATCCACATCAGTTTTCTTCTTAAAGACCCATTTGCAATCGACGGGTCTTGCACCGTCTAGCCGATCAACCAAGTTCCAAACTTGATTTTCATCCATGGACTTTATCTCGGATCTCATGGCTCCAAGCCATGACTCGAATCGATCCCACCATCGCTCGAATAATTTGCGGCTCATCAGCTCTAACAAGAACACATCACGAACACTTCGTAATCTTGCCGATCTTCGTAGTACAGTGCGCTATCGGCTCATTGCCACGATCGGCTCAACCTCCAAGGTTTTGCCGATTCGCTATAAGACGATTCCTCTCGAATTTCTTGAGTTGCACCGCTCCCACTTACCCCGATCGAGAAACTCTTTCTCAAGGAAGACACCGCCCGAGCGACAAACACTTTGCCCTCTTCTCGGTTGTAGAAGTAGTAACCCAAGGTTTCCTCGGATACCCCGAAAATACATTTATCCGACTTGGCCGTAAGCTTGTCCGATCGAATTCGCTTGACAAAAGCTTCACAACCCCAAATCTTAAGAAAAGACAAACTCGGCTTTTGCTGTCCACATCTCATGCGTGTCTTCTCTACCGATTTTGATGGTACTTTGTTTAGTGTGAACGCCATTGTTTCTAGACAATAACCCCAAAATGATAAAGGCAGATCGTCTGACTCATCATTGATCGTACCATGTCCAACAAGGTCCGATTCCGCCTTTCAAACACCATTCCTTTGTATGCTCCTAGCGGAGTAAGTTGAGGAACTATTCCACAACTTTTCGATGGTCATCAAACTCATGGCTCATGTACGCCTCCTTGGTCCGAATCAAGAAACTTTATTTTCTTGCCGAGTTGATTACGTGCTTCATTCGGAATTCTTTGAACTTTTCAAAGGCTTCCGACTTATGTTTCATTAAGTAGATATATCCATACCTACTCAAATCATCAGTGAAGGTAATGAAGTACTCATAACCACCCCTGGCTGTCGTGCTCATTGGTCCACATACATCACTATGTACTAGTCCCAACAAGTCGGACGCCCTTTCGCAACTCTTTGCAAAGGTGTCTTGGTCATTTTTCCGAGTAGGCAAGATTAGCATGTCTCGAACGACTCCAAGTCGAACGGGTTAGGAGTCCATCATCATGGAGCTTCTTCATGCGTTTCCAACTTATATGACCAAGCCGACAGTGCCAAAAGTAAGTCATATTCAGATCATTTGGTTTCAACCTTTTAACATTTATGTTATAAACCGATTCACCATCAAGATTCAAAATAAATAACCCGTCCTGGACGGGTGCAAAGCCGTGAAACATATCATTCAAATACAAAGAACAACCATTATTCTTGATATTCGACTCATAGCCTTGCCTCATCAAACATGAAGCAGAAATAATGTTTCGATTGAAATCGGAACATAATAACAATTATTTAGTTCCATAATGAATCTGGAAGGTAAATGAAGTTGCATCGTGTCGACTTCCAACGCAGCAACTCTTGCTTTGTTGCCGACTCGAATATCAACCTCGCCTCTTGCTACGCTCCTAGTTCTTACCGGTCCTCGCAACGAGTTGCGAGATGTGAATCTTGATCCGTATCATATACCCAAGAACTATTAGGTGCATCAAAGATATATGTCTATAACATTGCAAACAAGTGTACCTGAGTCGAAGTCATACCTCCACTCTTGGCTTTGTCGGCCAAGTACTTGCTGCAATTCCTCTTCCAGGCCATCCGCCTTGCAAGAAGCAAGTGGATCCGGTGAAGGAGATGGCTTAGTCCACGAGGAAGCGCTTGGGACCTGGTCCCGAGCCCGCTTCCTCCCGACTTAGCCTTCTTCTTAGTCCAAGAACTCTTCTTGAACTTAGCCTTATTCTGCACCATCAACACTTGATGGTGCCCTTCTTGAGATCCGCCTCGCCGCTTGAGCATCCCATGCAATTCAGTGAGCTTCTTATCCATACCATGCATGTGGTAGTTCAAATGAACTGCCCATATGCACTAGGAAGAGAGTTCGAATTATATCCGTAGCGAACTCTTCGCTTATGGGGTAGCTAAGTCTCTCCAGACTGCACGTAACCAACCATTTTGATCACATGACTCGGTGGATCACCATCCTTAAGCTTGCAACTCAGAAAGCACGAGAGACTTGATACCTCTCGGTCTTGCCGAGCTTGGAACATACTTTTGAGGCTTTCGATCATATCGTAGGCCTCAACATGCTCGAATCGCTTTTGCAAGTCCGGTTGCATGTGAGCAAGCATAAGAGAGCTAATATCAGTGGACTCATACTTAGCCCGACGGTAGGCATTGGTGGTAACGACAAATGCATTCTCATTCGGCTCATCGAAGTGGGTTGTCTAGGACATGGTCCTTCTTTTCTTGTTTGAGAACAATTCTGATTTCGATACCGGTTGGTAAAATTGGTGTCGTTTAGTTTATCTTTCTCAAGAATAGTTCTCAACGCAAAACCGATAACCGAGAGTGATCGCTACTTGGTGCCATGATCTACAAATGAAAAATATGCAAAACACTTAAGACATGTATTCATAAAGAGCAAGCATATTAAACATTTTAATATTTTATGCTCCCACTAGAACCAACACCCTCCGATGGTTACTTAGTGATTCAGGATCCTAAATAAGCAAGTCGGCTAGTGAGCTTTAGCATCACCGCTAGCCGTCAAGTGATCTAGGTAGACAACTCCTTGTCAATCGCATCTCATGCGACTCTGTTGGACGGGTGGCATCACATGCCCGGCTCCCATCCGACCTTTCCCGAGTCCCACAACTGTTGTGATAGACCCGTCTAGCTTACCAAGTGTTTCTAGGTAAGAGTCCGACTGAACCCACCTAGTCGGAAAGAATTGGCAGCACCTCAATTTTATGAGCCCACTACCAAAAATGTCCGACTTGTGATGGTGCAAACCTCAAGCGGAAACCGACTAGACCTTCTTTGAGGGATTAAATTTTACCGACTATCTAATAGAGGTAAACTGAGACATAACAATAACACAAAATAAAGCAATTATAATGTGAAATGGTATGGCTCTCTTCATGGCGATCTCCATCTCCACAAAGCTCAGTAATCCGACTCGTGCCAACTCTTGTCACTTGCCGTCTTACTCCATGTCGCCGACATGTACAACGCCTTGCATGCCTTCCGGGTTCTCAAACAGCTACACTAGCTTAGTAAAGTAAATTACATAGAGAATCCGACACGCAGGTCGTTATACAATAAAATGACAGCACCTAGGCTCCAGCCGGCTGACAAAAACCGTGATTCGCAGATCACGTATGGATTACACACATACATCACATGCACATGAACCATACCATTCACAACTTCCTGCAAAAACAAGTTATGCATAGATACAATATCTACCGGCGTTGTGAAACTCGCAACGACATCTAAGGATCTACGTTTTTCCGAAAACGTAGATCTCATCTACGATCCGAACATGGATTCCGACCATCGTTCCGATTCGATCAAATCAAAGATTGGGGAAGATAACAAATCCTCGAAGGAAATAATATCTTTCTTTAGCACAAACAAAACTAGACATCCCTTTAATAAAGAACAAAGTCGGATAGAACTTTTGTCTTACAACTCTCCACGTTGTTGTTTAAGCTCAACCAACTATTTCAGGGGTATGGAGTATAGATCCTTGGAGAAAAGAGCGATTCAGAGAACTTTCTTGCTCAAGAACTTGACAACATGGTCATGTGGAAACATGGCAATACTTCTAGAAGACATCTAGAATATCACGAACCACCGATATGTCACTTAGTTCAAGAGAAAACTTGCTTCGTAAGGCAATAAGACATAGTCTCAGAGTTTCGGCATAATCCTAACTCTCTGACCGAAGATAGGTACCAGAATAACGGACTAGATAGCACCATCATTCTTTGATTAGTAATAGGGTTAACCAATCAAGCTAAGAATGACACAAATGTCCTTGGAGTTCAAAACAATAATAATTGCTAAGAATCTCGAATGGCCATATTATTATGCACACACGTAACTCACGAGCGTGAAAGCTCGAGGAAGGGTGGGTAATTATGTGTAAGAGCATTACTGCATTAAGGGGTCATGAAACTCAGCATGACCTCTTAGTATACAAGTGTGATACTTTGAGGTGCCATTTAATGCCTTTTGATCCGTGAATTACAACACTTTGACCGGTCTGGATATGACGAGTCTCGAGTTTGTTTCTCGACATCTGAAATGGTTTGTCTTGACGACCACAAGAGTATCTTCGTCGTAAGACACCAATGAAGATATACTACTTGGCTACCAAGGTAGATGAGGTTGAAACAACAAAGGAAAAGGAACATCGCATGATAGAGTCCCGAGATGTAGATGCATAGATTAACATCTTCCGAAATCAATGCATAGAAGGTAAGGTGTGGCGAGTCAAGTATAGCGAGACTCTCGAGGAGTACTCTTGTCATGATCTATTTGATTCCATTAAGGAACATCTGCATAGCTAGTGGTAGAAGTCCTTAATTGTAAAGATTCAATCGACAATAACCACAAGCTTGAAGGCTAGAATTGTAGTACCATCCATCAGGTAATGTGTGAACATTAACGATGGGGTCAATGTTGGGCCACGCAGATAAAACAAAACTTTTCTTCTCTAACGTGGTGATCCCAAGACCTAGCTGAGGTAGAAGGCCACGAGGTTTACCACTAGACGCGCGGTTGCGGATTCATCGATGAAGCGTCGTTGATGCGCAGATCCTCACGATCCGATCGTCTGGTGCGATCGACAGACCTCTGCTTGGTATCCACACGCATAAGGAGGAGCGCCGGCGAATCGCTAGGTTCACATGGGCGGCCGGACTGTGGAGCTAGGGTTTCAACACATGGAATGACCTAACCGAACAACGATTAACCTTTTAGGGTTCCGTGCTCCACTATATATAGGAGTGAACGTGGGCTCTGCTCGTGACCCATTCACTAAAGCCCATATAAAACTAGTCACCGTGAGTCCAACTCACTAACTCCCCTAATCTGGTTTAGGTCCAACCCAACCAGATTATATGATTCGGATCCAATCCGAACTTGCTCCCGCTCTTAAGTGTGTGACCCTTGAGGCTCATGGTTACTTGGACACGATTTGAGTCCAACTCACAATCGATCAATCGGCATCGGCTCCAGCGTAAGCATCGCGATTCCCAAATACCAAAGAGTCATGACGACTTGCCTTTCCAATGCGACTTACGTCGAGTCCCTTTTGCCTCACGATATACCTTGTCGACTATAGGCGAATATATGTCATCCCTTAAATAGTCCAACTCTCTTCTCGATCCGAGATAAGTGATTCACCCGACTAACTCTTAGCGATCGCCTCGGTTAACACTTAACCGAGTCGTGCATGGCCATGCTTTCGAATCATATCTCACGAGAGGGCCCAGAGAATATCTCTCCGAGTGGAGGGCAAAATCCCATCTTGGTTATTCACATCACGCAGCTTGATTCTCACGACCAACTCGCTTTATAATCGCGATTCACGGATCAGCGTGATGTAACCTAAGTCGGTGATCCTCAACTCGGACTATGCAACAACCTCAGGTCTAAGGATTACATTGATTGAGATATACAAATGACAACTAGTTCGTTGTACCTCAATATGGGTCAATCCGACTCGCTAAACTCTTTAGCCTAGTCTGTGTAAGTTGGAATAGCATCTCCATGCCCATGACAAGTGGAACCGAGTCATCAAGCCAACTTTCACATTGGTCTAAGTTGTGTGTCCAGCACAACCTCAATGACCAAGGATATTTAGTACAAACAACATGAATGCATAGTTCCACAACTGAATCACATATTCAATGATACACATCAGATGTTTATACAAGGACTACTTAATAACTTTATGAATACTATGGGAAATCTCATCATACATGATTGCCTCTAGGGCATATTCCCAACAGTCAAAGGGTTGGATCTTGGGTTAAAGGCCAGCTTCATGTACAAGATTCACAACACTAGAATCCAACACAATCGGGGATCTTAGGTTCAAGTCCAAGGGTTAAAACCCAAAGAAAGGAGTAACTACTACTTGAGTGACATAGCGTACACTGTAAGGTAATAATCACAAGGTAACTTCCAAGAGAACAAATGACTTCTGAAGTACCCAACAAACAAAAAAGAGTCACACGAGGCGAAAGGAGACCTCGAAGCCTAGAACAGGACACTGTGGAACCAACAATATAATATTGTAGGTCCATAAAACAGAGATATCATGATGGAAAGGAATCTCTCATGTGAACATGAGCAAAGGGAATAAGGAATTCACAACACATACAACTCTAGAGAACTCAACACTAGGTCAACTTGCTGAGAAACGACATCCCAGAAGGCACCTACGCTTTGAAAGACTAGAAGAGATATCAAAACTTTTCCAAAATCAACACAAGATAAGATGACCCAGAGTTAGAGCGAAACTAGATAAGAAGAAAAATAAGCATACTAGAGTTTTCGCAAATACTTTTTTAGCTTTTAAAATAGTTTTCACAAGTACTAGACTCAACATCGACCAATAGTAAGGTTTTCCTACGGTCGGTACTGCTCTGATACCAAGACCTGTGACACCCCCAGGATCAGGGCTAAACAAATCCCAGACCTCCGTCTGACATAAGTTTAACCTTGAGCTCGAGGATATCCAGTGAAGAATCGGTAACACGGCAGTGACCCTACGACACAAAATTTATTATAGCAAGCTCATAACTGAGCAAAGAACCAAATTATTACAAGGAGAGTTCACTGACCACAAACATCAAACAACGGAAGGAAAATTATGCTATTAAGTATAGCAAACTTAACAAATGGCCTAAGAGGCCTGAAGCATAACGATGAAGTCCCAGCCCATAGATTCCAGGCTGCCGGCCGGGAACCCCAAGCTACTCGTCGGTGTCGATGTAGTACCAAACTGATCTTCAGGGAACACTTACTCTGCCAAAAGTATCAACAAATCAAGGGTGAGTACAGGTTGTACTCCGCAAGACTTATGGCTGGTGGAGTTGTTTTGCATAAAGCCACTTTTGTTGGCAAAACAAGAGAGAGAAGAAGCTCGTCTAATCAGAGAATTTTAAAAGGGGATAAGAGAGCGACATATACGAAATATTGATCATCATCTTTTGATATCCACCAAGTCATCATCATCTACCAACTAGGATCACCCCCTCGTACCCATGAGGAAGCATCCTTAAGCACACGTTGATCTGCCAAGTTTTACGATTATGTTATAGTTCTCTATGATCTTAGAATCTGGTCACCAAGTCGTTCATAACCGTGAACACGGCTTTTTAAAAAGATTATTACCCTGCAGGGGTGTACAACTTTACCCACACGTACTAACCTTCTCTTAATGCCACTAGTAATAGCCCTCTCCTTGGAAGGCCGGCAGAGGGTGGTTAGACACGACCTTTACCTTGCTTTCGCCGAGACCACGAGTCACGCAATAAGTATGGTTCCACCGTAACAGGTCAAATCCCGAAGCCGGTACTTAAAGATGTGAGGCAAGGTTGGTTTAACAGGGGCGCTATCTACCCTAAGCAACCCCGGCCACGCGTACCTACCTGTTATGAATGCACGTGCACCCGGCAAATATTTCAAAAGGTTTTCTATTCATATGTCGAATGAAACACCCGAACTATGTGACACATGGAATCTACTAGGCAAGTTAGTTGCTCGTGAGGTTGTCCAGGTCCCGTGTGGTTGTACGCTCGTCTTGGTTACAAAGGCAAGAACTCGGGTCCTAATGGTGGAAAGCATGGGACTAGAAAAACCACATCCCACCGTGGCCTCCCATACAAGCCTTAGCATGTTTAATATCATATCACCTCTGATATCATCTCATCATGTTCTCCTGTCATACTAGATTCTCTGCATCTGATACATCATCTGGATGGACCAGAACTGACAGCTATGCATGGCTAAGTAGGACACAAACATAAGCTCTAGCAGTGCACACAAGCCAAACCTAGTTATGCTAGGAGCAGTTGATCAGGTAATATAAGCTCAAAGGGAGAAATGCAATAGATAGGATACTCTATCTATCGGTAAAATACCACAGTAGAATCGTATGCATCATGGCAGGAATTGAAATTCTTTCGAAATCATAGGATTATATCATAGTGGGGCTATGCTTGCCTTTTCCTGTTGATAACCAATAAGCAGAACTTCAGAAGCTTGTACTTGACTTGGTTACAGTTGGTCAAGTATTGGTCGTCGACCTTCGATCTTCGATGGTGTTGATCTCTGGCTTCGATCTCGATCTCATATTCTACCGGGAAGAACAAAACACCGGAAAGAGAGGGAAACAATCAACACGTGGCATCGATGCAATGATCAAGCAAGGATGATGATATGGAAAGTTGAGTTGTATTGAATTGAAACCCTAGAACATGCTCGGAAATTTAGTCGGGGTTCCGAGGGGTGCAAACCCTAACCCGGGGAAACTCCTGATGTATATGAGAGGGGTTGGTTTTGTTCTCTAATTAAACTTGTTATTCAAGTTGTTGAACAATGCATGATTATATCTCTAATGGATAGTTCTCATTTTTCTAAACATTTTGATATATTATTTGTAATTTTCTGACTTATAAATCATTCGTTATTGAATTTACAAGTTTAAACCATTTTCTAGAATTATTTAAAACATTTTAAATTGGATTACTACGTCAGCATGAGACATAGATGACATCACTAGGGCACTGGGTGGTTTCTCAGTGGTACTAGCTCCAGCCACTGCGGCTGACAGGTGGGGCCGAGGCCACGTCGGACTCCACCTTGGTGCCACGCAGGACTCATCGGAGAACGTCCAGACGGCAGCGCGGGACGGTGACAGGGGACGCGCGGGGATAAGGGACCTAGTCCGTTCGAATCAGGGCATCGGGGCAGGCCTAATAGGGGCGACGCTGAAAAGTGAGACTCAACAAATTGTCATTGACTTTGCCAATGAGGTTCAACATCAACATGATGTCCCAATATTGGCAATAAGAAGCGATAATGGCTCTGAGTTCAAGAACTACACCCTGAATGAATTTCTAAGTGAAGAGGGGATAAGACATCAATATTCCATTGAGTATACCCCTCAACAAAATGGTGTAGCCAAGAGAGAAAATCGGACTCTAATGGACATGGCTAGGTCTATGTTGGCTGAATTCAAGTCACCATATGACTTATGGGCTGAAGCTATTTACACCGCATGTCACTCATCAAACCGGCTTTACCTTCGCAATATCTTGGACAAGACTCTGTATGACATACTTAGTGGTAACAAGTTCAACATATCATATTTCTAGGTGTTCAGTTGTAAGTGTTTCTTTCTCATTAAAGGAGTTCGTGATATGTCGGAAACGTATCTATAATTTTTGATGCTCCATGATTGTTTTGTATCTACTTTGCTTTGCTTTGTATATACTTTGAGGTGTTTTTATATCTTTTCTGTAAATAACCTATTAACAAGATGCCATAGTTCCAGTTGCCTCTTTTCTTCTCTTTTTGGTTCCATAAAGGCGGAAAATCAATATTCCCGGAATTGGACGGGACAAAAGCCAAAGTCATTATTTTTCCGGAGCAACACGGAACCATGAAGCAGAGCCGGAGGGGGCCACAGGGGGTGTGGGGCCCCTGTACCCCCACCGACCTTGATTCCTGCGCCTATAAGAAGCCTCCGACCCAAAAACCCTAGGCCATCCAGAAGAAATCCACGAAAACCTCTGCAGCGTCGCCGCGACCGAAAGGGAGATTCAGGGGACAGAAAGTCTCTATTCCGGCACCCTGCCGGGATGGGGAAGTGCCCCCGGAGCCATCTCCATCGATCTCCACCACCATCTCCATCACCGTTGCTGATTCCCATGATGAGGAGGGAGTAGTTCTTCCTTGAGGCTAAGGGCTCTACCGGTAGCTATGTGTTTATCTCTCTCTCTATGCATGGTCATATTGTGATCATGAGCTTTGTAATCAAGTAGATCTACCTTGCTACTCAAGTGCTTCATTAGATCTCTGTTCTCCCCATGTGTGTGAAAGTGACAGCGTGCACGCCATGGTGGCACTTAGGTTTGAGTCTACATAAATAATCTTTGTGCTTTAATAGATCTATGTTTTCCCCACGTGTGTGAAAGTGATAGCGTGCATACCGTGTGTGGCATTTTGGCTAGATTTAATATTTGTTATGATATATATTTGGAGTTTGATGTCTCTATGAAATTGGGGTGTTTTTTGGAACCATCTAGCGCTCAAGGTGACAGTGTGGGGTTATCTAGATTGGGGAAGGCGGACTTTGAGGAGTTTTGTTATAGCCCTACCGATAATTAGAGTGTCCAACCGGAGAGTAGTTAAGAGTAGTATCATGAAGAGAGGATATATATATGAGAGAGTGTTCACTAGTGAAAGTATGATCCCTAGGCCTTGTTTCTAAACATTGAAACACCGTTTGCTGCTAGATCTGTTGCATGTTTGCTTGCTTCCATATTTGTTCCGTTTGCCGGGGAGGTTTTGGGATTTTACCTTTCCTCCATGCCATCAGCTCTTTTCTGGCACTGTTACCACTTGTATTTCACCATCTCTTCGCTGAACCAGTGCACCTATACACCTGACAAGTTTATTGGGTGTGTTGGGGACACGAGAGACTTCTTGTATCTTGATTGCAGGATTGCTTGAGAGGGAATACCTTTGACCACTTCCTCCCTGAGTTCGAAAAACCTTGCGTAATCCACTGAAGGGAAACTTGCTCTTGTTCTACAAACCTCTACACTTGGAGGCCCAACAACTGTCTACAAGAATAGAAGTGTGTAGACATCAAGCTCTTTTCTGGCGCCGTTGTCGGGGAGGTAAGGTAAAAGGTACTCACATCGTCCCGTGTGAGTGCTCGAAGTTATTTCCTTTAGATTCTGCAATTTTGTATTTTTGTTTCTTGTTTTCACTAGTTAGGCTTAATGGAAACCAACAACAAAATTAGAGAGCTCTATAGCATTTATCTTGAGTTAGGACATGAAGTGTTTCAAGAGAAAATTAAAAAAACCTATGGAGATTTATTTGCATGCTAATAGCAATGTTATTAGTATGATTTCTTTGGACACCATTGTTGTTAATGCTATGGAAAAACTCGAGCTTGGGGAAGCTAGTTTTGATAAAAATGATCTTTTTAGTCCCCCAGCGTTGGAAGATAGATATTCTACTTCTTATGATGATACCAAACCTCCAATTGATGATGATTAAAATGATGAGTTTGATATTTTCAGTTGACCTACTATTGAGGAGAAAGTTAATTGTGATTACAACATGCCTCCTATATTTGATGATTATGGTGATGAGAATAGTACTGATAGCTATTTTGTTGAATTTGCTCTCACTACAATTAATAAGAATGACTATGCTTATGTGGAGAGTAATAATTATTATATGCATGTGGCTCATAATAAGAATTTTTTATGTTATAGCTATATTGTTAATTTTATTCATGATGCTACTGAAAGTTATTATGAGAGAGAGAAACATGGTTTTATGCATCTCAATAATATTAAGTTTCCTCTCTTTATGTTGAAAATTATGAAGTTGCACTTGTTCTGCTTTCCTATGATTGTTGCTTTGTGCTATCATGACTTGTTTCTTTACAAGATTCCTATGCACAGGAAGTGGGTTAGACTTAAATGTGTTTTAAATTTGCTTCTTGATGCTCTCTTTTACTTCAATTCATATTTCTTATGTGAGCATCTTCTCAAACTATCAAGCCTAACTTAAAGGCGTTAAAGAAAAGTACTTGTTGGGAGATAACCCAAGAGTTTTCTTGAGTCTTGGAAGTTATTACTTCAGTAATGACCTCTACTTATCCTTTTTGTTTGCTTTTTATGCCAAGAATGACCTCTAATAAGAGGGAAGTAAGATTTGGGAGTTGCTGTCCCGAAACAGATTTCTGTCCTCCACCATAAAAATTCGCGAGGAGTCTCTGTAAGTCGGTTTGAGCTGAAAATTTACAAATAAATCCCCCAGTATGTTAGCTAACTTTCATTAGTTCAACACGTTTTTATTGGAGCAACAGAATATTTTAGAAAAATCGGTTTCTACCTGCTGGTCTGTTTTGACAGATTTCTGCCATTATTTGCATTTGCTTCTTATTGATTCCTTTTTGAGTTCTCTTTTGGGGAATTGAGCTTTTTGAAGGAGTTTCTATAGTAGATTGTGTCTTTAGTGAGAAGTTTTGCTGTTCCAAAGCTAAGCCCAAAGGTCTATTATCTTTTGAATACACTAATGTTGCTAATGAAGATTGTGTGAAGTTTTGTATGAAGGAAAAATTTAGGTGTAGAGAGAGAAGGATGTAATGAGATGAAGAATGGACAAAAGCTCAAGCTTGGGGATTCCACCCCGTGTCACCCCAAAAAATATTCAAGAGGTACAAGCGTTAAACCTTGGGGATGCCCAAGGCAACCCCTTCTTCATCAATAAAAATCTCAGGTCTTTCTAGACACTTCGTTTTTATTGTTTCATGCACTGTTGTGTTGTTCTTGGAGCGTCTTAGTTTTAGTTTTCTTAGTTTTCTTGAATAAGTTGGTTGATCATAGCACACTTATTTTGGAGAGAGAGAGAGACACTCTGTTTTCATTGCCTAGAACACTCTAGTTTTCACTCTTATTGTTTTGTGCGTGTTCTCTTTTGCTAGCACTGTGTTTACCCTTAGTTTTCTTGTGCATTCAGCTTAGAACTTTTTAGTTCTTCTTTGTGGATTTGTGAGACAAGCTCACTAATATTAATTGATTATTATCTTTGTGAGTTGTTTTAAATAAGTTGTTTGGTGTTGGAAAAGAGTAGAAAGTTTCATGCTTATAGTGGTACAAAGGGAGCTTGTTTTGACTATGGCTTAGACTTTAACATGTCATGCTAGATCTTGTTTTAACATTATGCTTAGTGATTATTGCTGTATCATGACTTGTTCCAAACAATTAGGATTGCTTAATGTGCCTTGAAGGAATCATGCGTTGTTTTAGCATACAAAAGCATAGTATTGCGGTATTATCCTTTGATGCTTTGTTTGGGTTGACTTGGCACATGATCACACCATGTTATGACTATCAAAAGTCACCATAGCCTCTATGATCATTTAGTCCTTGACTTGTAGTACCACTCTATGTTTTTATTAGTAATGTTTTGTTGCTCTGCATGATTATGGCCATTATTACTCTCTTAGTTGGTTTCTCCCAGTCTTTTGCTAGCCTCCACTTGTATGATTAAGCTCTACTCATGCTTCCAACTCCCAAGAAACCAAGTTATTCCAAAGTGTCCACTATAAACTCCTATGCATGGTGTGTTACACCATTCCAAGTATATTCTTATTTTCAGCTATCTTCCAATTAAAAACTATTTTGTTATGTGAAAACTTAGTGATTAAAGCCCTCACGAACTTGATGGAACACTTTATATTCTTTGACCCTAATAAAAACCATTGTGTCATCTATGTTGTATATGCTTGCACTTATACATTGGAATTAGCAGAACCGTGCTGTCACGGGGAACGTTTTCAACATTGTACTTGTACTTTGTACTCAGTTGATATCATGCTCTTTTGTCAATGGATGTCACGGTGTGAAATAAAGAGGGAACTTGTAAGTCCATGGAGTTTGTATCCTGTGTTAGAGAAACGCCTGGGCCGCTAGCCTAAGCCATGCCTAATCATGGTGTAAACTTGCAGCATCACCATAGTGACATCTATGAAGCATTCTTCTTATAATAAAAAGAGACACATTGAGAAAAGAGGAAAGAGAAAAAAAGCACCATATTCCCATGGTAAATAAGAAGATTGCTGAGATGCTCATTGTCTGCTTGCCTTGTCATTTTGGTTACGGGATAGCTCCTGTACCATGTGCAAGGGGTACCCCATTGGCGGTTCTCAATGATATGCAAATACTTACAATGACAAGAACTTACAGGTGACTAAAGTTGAGTAGCATGAGGTGTGGCCCTCGTATTCAAGGGACTTGAGATTGCCAACTTATACTTCGTCAAGCATATACTCCATCTTTGTTCACTTTAACCTTAATCACTTCAAGATGCTTATGATAGGGGCAATGAGGGCTGAAAGCTAACAAGTTCCATAATTTTTGGAAGCTCTTTTTGAAACTTGAAATCCCTGCTTCCTTTATAAAAGGTCTTTCTTCCACCACTATTGAGTCTCCACCTTCTACCTTTAGGCACCATTAAGAGAGCATAGTTGTCATTATTTGTGCCCTGTTCCAAATCTTATTGATTGATGCATATTATGATATTACTTGTTCTTGTGCTATTTGTTTCTAGTCACCCTTGTGAACTTTGAAGGTGTCCTATGCATCTGTTTGCTACTCTATGAGGGACAAGTTGATTGCCACTATGCTATGTTTTCTGTTTGTGAAACAAACAAATGTTTTTCAATGCATGTTATTCATGATCTTTATTTGTAGCTTGTCATGTTGCATGCATAGTTACTATGTCCTATTGTTAGAACTCCATCTTTCATGCACATGTTTAGAGTTCTTTGATCCCAGCTTTCAATGCTTGCAAATGGTTTGATCTTGGTTTTGATGGTGCATGTCACCTTAAAAAAATATTCTTTTTATCACTTACCTACTCGAGGACGAGCAGGAGTTAAGCTTGGGGATGCTTGATACGTCGGAAACGTATCTATAATTTTTGATGATCCATGCTTGTTTTGTATCTACTTTGCTTTGCTTTGTCTATACTTTGAGGTGTTTTTATATCTTTTCTAGAACTAACCTATTAACAAGATGCCACAATGCCAGTTGCATGTTTTCTTCTATTTTTGGTTCCAGAAAGGCAGAAAATCAATATTCTCGGAATTGGACGGGACAAAAGCCAAAGTCATTATTTTCCCGAAGCAACACGGAACCACGAAGTAGAGCCAGAGGGGGGCCACAAGGGGTGTGGGCCCCCCGGACCCCCACCGACCTTGATTCCTGCGCCTATAAGAACCTCCGTCCAAAAAAAAACCTAGCCCATCCAGAAGAAATCCACGAAAACCTGCATGGCGCCGACAAAGGGAGATTCGGGACAAATTCTGTGCGGCACCCTGCCGGGACAGGGAAGTGCCCCCGGAGCCATCTCCATCGATCTCCACCACCATCTCCATCACCGTTGCTGATTCCGATGATGAGGAGGGGGTAGTTCTTCCTCGAGGCTAAGGGCTCTACCGGTAGTTATGTGTCCATCTCTCTATGCATGGTCATATTGTGATCATGAGCTTTGTAATCAAGTAGATATACCTTGCTACTCAAGTGCTTCATTAGATCTCTGCTCTCCCCATGTGTGTGAAAGTGACAGCGTGCACGCCATGGTGGCACTTAGGTTTGAGTCTACATAAATACTCTTTGTGCTTTAATAGATCTATGCTTTTCCCTACGTGTGTGAAAGTGACAGCGTGCATACGCTGTGTGGCACTTTGGCTAGATTGAATATTTTTTATGAGTTATATTTGGAGTTGGATGTCTCTATGAAATTGTGGTGTTTGTTGGAACCATCTAGCGTTCAAGGTGACAGTGTGGGGTTATCTAGATATGGGAAGGCGGACTTTGAGGAGTGCTGTTATAGCCCTACCGATGATTAGTGTGTCCAACCGGAGAGTAGTTAAGAGTAGTATCATGAAGAGAGGATATTTATATGAGAGAGTGTTCACTAGTGAAAGTATGATCCCTAGGCCTTGTTTCTGAACATTGAAACACCGTTTGCTGCTAGATCTGTTGCATGTTTGCTTGCTTACATCTTTGTTTAGTTTGCCGGGGAGGTTTTGGGATTTTACCTTTCCTCCACGCCATCATCTCTTTTCTGGCACTGTTACCACTTGTATTTCACTATCTCTTCGCCGAACTAGTGCACCTATACACCTAACAAGTGTATTGGGTGTGTTGGGTACACAAGATACTTCTTGTATCTTGATTGCAGTATTGCTTGAGAGGGAATACCTTTGACCACTTCCTCCCTGAGTTCGATAAAACTTGGGTAATCCACTTAAGGAAAACTTCCTGCTGTTCTACAAACCTCTGCACTTGGAGTCCCAACAACTGTCTACAAGAATAGAAGTGCGTAGACATCAGTTCGTTTTTCTAAATTTGAGTCTAAGGCTTTAGAAGGCATTTTGTTGGTTATGGTGCTGAATCCCACACTTATAGAGTCTACAATAAGCTCTTCGGAACTGTTGTAGAATCTTGTAGTGTGGTATTCAAGGAAAATGATGGCTCCTATGTGGGGCAAGTTGATGTTTGTGATCCAGATGTTGAAATACCCCAAGATGCCATAAGAAGAATTGGTGTGGGATTTTTTCACCCCATTGAGAAACCCCTTGTGGAGGATCGGGAAGGACAATGCTCTATGATCCCCATAAGAGGAAGACTATTAAATCTTCAAAGAGGATTTTGGAGCTACTTCATGTGGATATCTTTGGTCCTTCGTCTCATGCAAGCCTCGGTGGGAAGAAGTATTGCCTTGTCATAGTTGATGATTATTCAAGATACACATGGGTCTACTTCTTAAAGCTGAAAAGTGAGACTCAACAAACTGTCATTGACTTTGCCAATGAGGTTCAACGTCAACACGATGTCCCAATATTGGCAATAAGAAGCGACAACGGCTTCGAGTTCAAGAAATACACCCTGAATGAATTTCTAAGTGAAGAGGGGATAAGACATCAATATTCCGTTGAATATACCCCTCAACAAAATGGTGTATCCAAGAGGAAAAACCGGACTCTAATGGACATGGCTAGGTCTATGTTGGCTGAATTCAAGTCACCATACAAGTTCTACGCTGAAGCAATTTACACCGCATGTCACTCATCAAACCGGCTTTACCTCCGCAAGATCTTGGACAAGACTCTGTATGAGATATTTACTGGTAACAAGCCCAACATATCATATTTCCGGGTGTTCGGTTGTAACTGTTTCTTTCTCATTAAAGGAGTTTGTCTGTCTAAATTTGAGTCTAAGGCTTTAGAAGGCATTTTGTTGGTTATGGTGCCGAATCCCACACTTATAGAGTCTACAATAACCTCCCCGGAACTGTTGTAGAATCTTGTAGTGTGGTATTCAAGGAAAATAATGGCTCCCATGTGGGGCAAGTTGATGTTTGTGATGCAGATGTTGATATACCCCAAGATGCCATAAGAATAATGGGTGTGGGATTTTTCACCCCATTGAGGAACCCATTGTGGAGGATCGGGAAGGACAATGCTCTATGCTCCCCACAAGAGGAAGACTATTATATCTTCAAAGAGGATTTTGGAGCTACTTCATGTGGATCTCTTTGGTCCTTCATGTCATGCAAGCCTCGGTGGGAAGAAGTATTGCCTTGTGATAGTTGATGATTATTCAAGATACACATGGGTCTACTTCTTAAAGCTGAAAAGTGAGACTCAACAAACTGTCATTGACTTTGCCAATGAGGTTCAACGTCAACATGATGTCCCAATATTGGCAATAAGAAGCGACAATGGCTCCGAGTTCAAGAACTACACCCTGAATGAATTTCTAAGTGAAGAGGGGATAAGGCATCAATATTCCGTTGAGTATACCCCTCAACAAAACGGTGTAGCCGAGAGGAAAAACTGGACTCTAATGGACATGGATAGGTCTATGTTGGCTGAATTCAAGTCACCATACAACTTCTAGGCTGAAGCTATTTACACCCATGTCACTCATCAAACTGTCTTTAGATCCGCAAGATCTTGGACAAGACTCCGTATGAGATACTGGTAACAATCCCAACATATCATCTCTCCAGGTGTTTGATTGTAAGTGTTTCTTTCTCATTAAAGGAGTTCGTTTGTCTAAATTTGAGTCTAAGTTTAGAAGGCATTTTGTTGGTTATGGCGCCGAATCCCACACTTATAGAGTCTACAATAAGCTCTCCGGAACTATTGTAGAATCTTGTAGTGTGGTATTCGAAGAAAAAGATGGCTCCTGTGTGGGGCAAGTTGATGTTTGTGATGCAGATGTTGAAATACCCGAAGATGCCATAAGAAGAATGGGTGTGGGATTTTTTTCATCCCATTGAGGAACCCCTTGTGGAGGATCGAGAAGGACAATGCTCTATTCAAGTAGAGCCCTCATCTACACAAGCTTAACCAGCTCCACATGGTGGAGAAACCACTGCCCCAACACCTCAACCTTCTGAAAATCATCCATCATCTGAAGCATCTGGAAGATCCAGGCCAAATTTTCTGGGTGAGGCTGGATTATCCGACCCTACCTCATCAAATGCCAGGAATGAACACGAACACCAGGAACAAGAAGAAAGGCTGGATTTTCCAGGTGATGTTGGATTATCCGGCCCTACTCCAACTCATGCCAGAAATAACCAGGATGATCAAGATGGAGCAAGAACTCCCAGGCTAGATTATCCAGTCCCTCCCTTGGCCAGATTATCCAGGCCTGAAGTTTCAGAACAGCAGCCTCCTATTATGGCTACTGATCAAACTCAAGGGCAAGGTTCTTCATCTCCTTGTCTGCACTGAACAATTTGTTGATCAAGGGAAATATAGTGGTCAAGGCGAGGACTCAAATGATGATGCAATCCCTCTAAGAAACAACAACAAGATTGAAACTCATCGCAAAACTCGTGCTTAAAGAAACCTCGAATTAAAAGGACATACACTTGATAAGTTTGTATGTGATCTAAGAAGAAGGGTGTCCACAAGAAAGGAACTAGCAAGCTGCAGTGATCATCAAGCTCATATATCTATGGTGGAACCTACGAAAGTCTTCGAAGCACTTAAAGATCCAGATTGGGTTGTTTTAATGCATGAAGAACTTAATAATTTTGAGCGCAACAAAGTCTAGAAGCTAGTTGAGAAGCCCAAAGATTGCCACAATGTTATCGACACAAAGCGGATTTTCAAGAACAAGCAAGATGAGAGGAATTGTTGTAAGGAATAAGGCATGATTGGTAGCACAAGGTATATCTCAAGTGGAAGGCATTGACTTTGGTGAAACTGTAAGCTCCAATTACTCGCCTTGATTCCATTCATATCCTACTTGCTTATGATGCTCACCATAATTTAAAATTATAGAAAATGGACATTAAGAGCGCTTTTCTTTATGGTCCTCTACATGAGTTGGTATATTTCAAGCAACCCCCGGGTTTTGCGGATCCCAATTTTCCGAACCATGTCTACAAACTCGATAAGGCGCTCTATGGCCTTAAACAAGCCCCATGTGCATGGTATGAGCACCTTAAAGAGATTTTGTTAGACCGTGGCTTCGAGGTTGGACAAATCGATCCTACTCTTTTTACTAAGAAGGTTAAGGGGGAGGATTTTGTATGCCAACTATATGTAGAAGAAATTATATTTGGCTCTGCTAATGAAGATTTCAATGTTGAATTTTCAAATCTTATGACTAATAGGTTTGAGATGTCTATAATGGGAGAATTAAGGTTCTTTCTTGGTTTTTAGATCAAGCAACTAAGGGAAGGAACTTTCATTAATCAAGAAAAATACATCCAAGACATGCTCAAGAGGTTCAAGATGATTGATCTTAATGGAGTTGCTACACCAATGCAAACTAAATGCCATCTTGAGCTCAATCCCAAGGGTAAAGATGTGGATCAAAAGGTATACCGATCCATAATCGGCTCTCTCCTTTACCTTTGTGCATCTAGACCCGATATTGTGTTTAGTGTAGGAGTGTGCGCAAGGTATCAAGCTGCTCCTAAAGAAAGCCGCTTAGTGGCGGTCAAGAGAATCTTTCGATATTTGGTTAATTCCCACAAATTTTGGTCTATGGTATCCCAAGGGCTCTAATTTCTCTTCATGTGGATATACAGACTCAGATTGGGCTGGTGACAAGGATGATAGAAAATCAAATTCCAGAGCATGTCAATTCTTGGGCAGGTCTCTAGTATGTTGGTCCTCGAAGAAATATAATTGTATATCTCTCTCCACCGCTGAAGCTGAATATGTGGCTTCTGCAAGAGCAGGCACTCAATTATTATGGATGAGGCAAACTTTAAAGGCATACAGTGTCAATTGTGACAAAGTGCCTCTTTTATGCGATAATGAAAGTGCTATTAAAATTTCTTACAATCTGGTGCAGCATACAAGGACAAAGCATATTCAGATTTGCAATCATTTTATGCGAGATCATGTTGCTCGTGGCGATATTTCCTTATCCTTTGTGAGCACGAAGAATCAACTTTCTAATATTTTCACGAAGCCACTTGATGAAGCAAGGTTTTGTTTCTTGAGGAATGAGCTAAATATCGTGGATTCAAGGAGCTTAGCTTGACTACTCTTGCATACTCACTTACATATCTTCCTTTATTTGGTTTGGGTGCGGGCATAGACATAGGGGGAGTGTGGTCCTAATTGATTGGGATAACCCTCCCCCCATAATGCTAAAAGCAAGAAAAACATTTCTCTTAATATCATTATGTGATATGTGAGCTATCGATGAGCATTGGTTTTGAACTCAAGATATATCTTCGCGGTGGCATGCCATTTTCTCCAACATGCTGGCTTTGGCCACCGCCCTCTTCCTTTATAAGAGTTGGTTCTTTTTGGATCTTTTTGGTTTTTCTTGCATACCTTGTGTTCTTATGGAAAACACACCCAATTTTGGCTTTTATTTTATTTGACTTTTGCAATTTTAGGTGTGTAGTACCATATATCAGTTTGGTTGTCTAAACCCAAGCCTTTTACCATCCCCAAGCCATCTATTATTGCACACAAGTCCATTGATACCTTGCGAGGGTTTTTGTTTGGGAAGTGCTGGACTGAATCAGTGTATAACAGAATATTCAGAAATGGCCGGATTATCCGCCCCTAGTGAGGGACGGATAATCCGCCCCTTGCGGTTTTTGTCTCTCAAGACTAGGGCAACAGGGGGAAGGTCTCAAAAAGAGTAGCACTCCCCCTCGACCCCCTATCTCCTCCCCAGCTGCCATCGACTGCCCCTTCCCTCCCTGGAGTCATTTCGAACGCCGGATTCTCCGGGCCCTCCCTGGATTTTCTTCACAGCGCCTCTGGATACCCTCTCCTCCGAGTTCTTCTTCCAATGAGTGAGGGTAACTCCCCCATTCTCCTCCTTTGTATGGAAGTTGTTGTTTGTGGTGGAAACTTGGTTTAGAGGTTACTCTTTGATTCATATGCATGCTAGGGACCATAGTCTATCAACCCTCATGCCTGATCTACTTTAGTACTGAATTTGTGACTGTTCTGAAAATTTTCGCTAGGGCCGAATTATCTGGCTTGAAAGGTTTGCCCCTTTTTAGATTTTCACAGTTTCTCGTATCTTGTGTATATGGCTTGTGGATTGTTTTTCTACTGTTCTTAGCAATCCTTCTGGACTTTTTTGTGCGCTTATCCCATTTCTACCTATCTTATTCACTTAATAGGTGGTTCGAGTGCTCCCAAGACTTACAAGCGCCATCCCCGTGCCCATTATCTCAGACCCAACAAAGAAGGTGTGCTTGTGGACAAGGTTGAATTGAGGAGGCAGCAAAGAGAGGCTGAGCGGATGCCTGAGCATGCTAGGAAAGCCAAGAGGACCACTCAGAGGAAGGGCAAGCAACCTCGGGTCAGCTACAAGGACATGAATATCTTGTCGTATTCTGCCATTCGCCACCGTGACCTATCTGCAGAGGCTGACAGTGATGAGCTTCGTGAGGACAGTCATTTTTTGGTCTGCCCATTTCAGGTACATTCATGATGACATCTACTCCTCCATAATTTAACCTTAGTGGAACACCTCCGGACTCAACTATGGTGAGATCGAGCGCCACTTGTTTCCTGCCCCGACGAGGGAACCTACTCCTCCGGATGATGATGATGAGTAAGAGGAAAGGGCATGGGGATGGGGACGGGGACGAGGACAATGACAAGGAGGAATACGAGGAGTGATCTCTTGGGCCGGATAATCCGGCCCCCGAAATCTCCAACGACGAGTTTTGGCAGAGGTTATTTAATCTCCATCACCCCCTCCTGCCAGAACCCTTGATTCATTCGAAAAAGTTCAGACCTGTTCTTCAAGCCCCAACCCAAGATCTCAATCTTCATCCACCCAAAGGCTTCGATCTTTGGGGAATTGTAACACCCTCAGAATCGACCCTATGCAAGTTTAGCAAAATTCGCCAAACCCGCATAGAAACGATTCGAAGGTGCCCACCAGGCACTTTCGTGCGGGTGGAAAAACAAAGTAATAACATTACACAACAGTCCTCGATGGGACCCACAGAACAGATATATATACAACAGCGACTCAAAGAGTCAAGAATACAAATATTATATACAAAGATCCAAATCACCTTGAAAATGATCGAGCGTCCGACTACGGACAAGATGCAAATGGGGCTAAGAGCCCTGAAGAATAACCAATGGCGTCCATAACCCCGCGAGCCAAGCGGAAGGGTAACCCCGCTAACGGCGTCGATCTCAAACCTGCTTAAACAAAGGGTGCCGACAAAGGGCAAAGGAAAAAGAAGGAGCGTCGATCGAGGCGATGACAGCGAGGCTAGAATTGCGGTCCTCGCCTACATAGGTATGGTGGATCAAGCGGCAGCAGATGCACTAAACAACCTATAGAGACTCGATACAACTGGCGGTTATCGAGAGGTGAGAAAGACCTATTCGGATCAACTTGGGACTATCATCAAACAAACCCATCTCGGCGTTTCCCTCGAGACCAAACGAGGAAGTCAACCGAGGAACTCACGATTGGCGCTTTTACTTATTCGGTGATAGTTGCGCACTTTACTAGTCAGGTTTAGATAGTCGTCACGATAAAGTAAGTGGGCACTTTTAGTTAGTCATTCCGTATAGTTGCCACAATTACTAATCGTACAGATAGCATGAGATAAACCCAAAACCCAGCAGTTGTTGGTACTTTTATTCAGCAATTCGTTGTAGTTGCCATAATTACTAGTCGATACAATTGTATGGCAGCGACCAAACAAGCCATTGTGGGCGTATTAATTAGCCATTCCATTATAGTGAAGCTGATTACTAGTCATTATAAGTCAAATTTATATGAACTTTAGTTATAGTTGTCTATGATCGACACTTTGTGCTCCAAGTCGTCCATAACCATGGACACGGCTTCTAAAAGATTTAAACCTGCAGGGTGCACCAAAGTATCCACAGGCATGACTTTTGCGGATCGGTTAACATACACCCATCGGTATGTCGGCGGGGCCTAAGTCACGACGTTCCGGACCCAAAGCAAGCAATCGGGGCCACCCCACTAAGTACACCAACGAAGTCGGCCGGTCTCGAGACGGACTTAGGGTTTGTGGGTCAGAAACGAAGTTATGCCCCCAAGCGGGACTGCCGATACCACGTAAGCGTCACAAGTCCTAACAAGACAATGTGTACTCGCACAATCGTAAATAAAGCGAAAGCATGGCATAAGTACAGGATAGTAATAAAACCCCAAACTAGTTTGTGGCCCCAAGACAATACTTTGAAATCAGGTAATTATCAATGGGGCCCATATCTCCCCACCGTGGTTAGCGCTCGATCTCTAGCAGTGTCAAGAACTCGGGTCCCACGGGACACAAGTGGGCGTCGAAACCAAATCTTACCTATCACCCACCGATGCCTCTGCTTAATTCAATTTTAGTTGTTAAACAGAATTTAAAGTGAAACAATAAGTAAACCATGATCATCTCCAACGTCAACATGCGGCAATTCTCCAACAAGGGTGGTTCTTGACGTCACACAAAACACTAGAGCAAGCGACTACGACACGCGGGCCCAACTATCTACCAAACAACAGGCAATAGGATGTGTCCAAGGCTATAGAGGGCTGCAAGGGATATCACGGGTACGAAATCTAGAGCATCGCAACACAGATAGCATAGATCAACAGGAGGGAAGTAAATACTAGCAAAGTAAGATAGGTAGAAAGGGGGAGATGCTCGCCTGAAAACATTGTCGAAGGGTTCAACCGAGTTGAAGTGACTCACATCAACTCAACGGCCTTATCCGCCAAGAAGCAAAACACTAGAAGAAGCGCCGGATGCAATATTTAATACAACGGAAGATCGGCATGATGCATGTATGATGAATGTCATGGCAAAGTGCGATGCAATTAGGTCATATTAAGCGAACCGGGTCCCGACAGTTAGTTAAATGGTTCAAGTTGTTTAGAACCCCGCAATTTAAATGTTGTTTAACACGGTAGAAGATATTATCGGGTTACACACAAATTTAAATGAGGCCAATATAAGGCTAGATTTGCCCGCATATGGGCCCCATATTTAATTATTAGGTGAATCGGCATAAGGCCCCAAACCACAGATATGCATGCGAGATGGCAATTAAGTATGCAACAAGTTGTTATTATGTTATAAAATAGAGTATCGAGGAAAAGGGTCACACATTAGGGTCTCGACGATCTTGGTGTTCCGGGGGTCGGGGACGGTCTCAGGGTTCAGGGTTCGACGGACTTGGGGGTTCCGGGGTTCGACGGGGTCGTTCTCGGATTACTGGGGTAGGTCTGGGCGCATCCGGGTGCGTGACTTGGGGTCATGTCGACGCGTCGGATTCTTCCGTCGGGTTGTTCTTGTCGCATGCGATCTTGTCGGTCTGCAGCGGTCGGTCTTAGCGATCGGGATGCAGAACTTAGTGTCCGGGTCCGGTACTTGTCGTTCGAGGTCTCGGTGTCCGGGTTGGAATGCTTGGCGTCCGGTCGATCTTGTTGGTACGCCCCTCGGGTTCCACCACGCTTATTGGTCGGCGAACATGCAGCGATGCGATCTTGGTGCCAAAGGTCATCGGGGTCTTGGCGCCTGGAAAAGAGTACTTATCGCATGTGTCTTCGGTTCGTGAAGGCGATCTTGGCGTCGGAAAGAAGTACTTGACGCCCGGGGTCGATGCCTTAGGGTACGGTAGTAGTTCTTGGCGTCCGAGGAGAAGGCCGTGTCGTTCGAGACGGTGGCCTGGCGTCCGGTTCCTCCGACCGCTGGGCGTCCGTGAGGTAGGTCTTGGGTTCCGCGGTCTTCGGTTTTAGCGGTTCGGGTCTCTGGTCCGCGAGGTCCTTGTTGTTACCGTTCGAGAAGATCTTGTATGACGGGCGGCCTACGGCCCGGGGACATGCACGGAACGGCGGCTCTGACGGGCTCAATGGGGCTGTGCTTTCGGCGAGCACATGGAGGAGGAGGAGACGGACCATGGGCGACGGCGGCTCGAGAGGCTGGGGGTCCGCCGGAGCGGGTCGGCGACGAGGTTCGAGGGGCGGGCTCGCCCGGCGGGCGGGACGCGGGATGGCTGCAGAGTCGAAGGCGCTGCAGGGAGGCGGCGTAGCGGTGGCTTGCCGGGCGGGGCGGCGGCAGCGGGACGCCACTGGCGGCCATTTTGGCGGAGGCGGTGGGGGCGTGGCGCGGCGCAGCGGCTTAAGCGGCGCGGCGGGCGGCGGATGCGGCTGGCGCTGGTCCGCGGGCGGTTGCGCGCAGGCGAGAAGGGCCGGCGGCAGGCCGCAGCGGCGGGCACGAGGCGTAAGCGGCGGGCGGACGGGCGGGCGTGAGGAACGGCGGCGGGCGGAGGGAGGGGGAGGCTCGCGACGTGGGCCCCAGCGGACGACGCGGGGCAGTGAGGCGAGGCGAGGCGCGAGCGTCTGTGGGAACTCCGGCGGCGCGAGGTTGGAGGCGGCAGCAGTTAAGTGCGATAGGGAGGGGCGTGATGCAGTCTTGGTGAGCGAGCGGAGGAGGAAAGGGCAGCGGGCATGCGGGGCGGGCGGAGGAGTCCGCCGGGAGGGAGGCAGGAGGCGCGGGCCTTGGGGCGCCTAACGTCTTGGCTCGAGAGGGAAGAGAACATGGGGAAGAGGAACAGGATCTGGGGGGGGTGGTGGCCGGACGTGGGGCCAGGGCAGGCGGGTCCCACAGGGGCGGTTGGTGGCTGGGGATGTGGCCTGGGTGGGGTTGTGGGGAGTGTGGGCAGGTGGGGGGCCCCAGCGGTCAGTGGGTGTGTGAGTGTGTCTGGTGTGTGTGATTGGGTGCGGGTTGGGAGGGTGAGTGTGTGGCGTGTGAGCTGAGAGGGGAGAGAGAAAAGGTGGGGTTAGGGGCTGGGACAAGTGGCCGCTGCGGATTGGTGGGAGGGGTGAGGGAAGGTGAGGTGTCGCGATGGGATAGGTGGGAGTGATGTGGAGGTTGGGTTGGGGTAGTTTTCTGGGTAGACTTAGGATTTAGAGGGGCAGGTAGGTGGACCGTTTGTAGAATCTGGGGCGGTCGTTCGGCCTGACATTGCCCGCTAAAATAAATTAAATATTTTATTTATTCAAACAAAGTTTTTGCAAACCGATATCGGCAAACCAAAATATTTCGGGGACCCGGTTTTGATGTTTGAAAAAGGAGGGGCGTTTTAGAAAAACAGGATTTGCGAACATCGTTTTGCATACAATGCAGGATGATGACGATGCAATCGCCAAATTCAACGTGATTTTCTAGTAGTGGTTTTGCGGGATGCCACAATTCGACACCACTAACAATGGATCTCGCCTCGAGATCCGCCTCATGGTACCGGAAGGAAGGTCGCTTACGATCTTCTCTCTTCGTGTAGATCCTCGACACCACTAACGAGGGTTCCTTCTTCATCGGGAATCGACACCACCAACAAAGGTTCGTTGTTCCTGATCGTCGAGAGAGCACTCTGGAAACAAAAGGGCGAAGGTAGAGGTATCCACAAATAAAGCCACCCCTAACTTCCGTGGACGGAGTAAATTGCTGGATCCACTGCCTCGACGTACAAGAGCGAATGATAAGAGCAGTGGTAGGGTAGCTAATCCATCCCACACTCATCCCATTACTCTGCACACGAATAGGCGGATTAAACCAACTCTCGAATTAGATGAAGATCTCGACAAGCGAGGTTCGAAACAAGGAGTATTGCCGTGAAATCGTATGAAAGACACACTGATTAGGTTTCGCGATGGTTCCGTTGGCATGAACAACACGTGCTCAAGGTCGACTCCAACTTCACCAAAGCTCGTCCTTCTCATATGTTTTTCAACGACACTGATATCCAAAGAAGGAACACGGATGGACAAAGAGCTCAAGAACATCGATTGGAGGAAGGTACAACATACAACATACAAGTTGCGATTGATGATCGTAGCACCTCCGTTACAAAAAGGGAGAAAGCGAAACCAAGGTACGACGGAAAACCAACCGAGAATTCTGGACTCGAAGAAGGAGATGAGAGCGATTCAAAACGCAGCAGAGGTAAGAGGAGAATAGCAGAGGGTAAGGAATAAATCAGACCTAACGGAACTATCCAACCGATTTTGCAAAATAGTTTTGACACTCTACTTGGCCGTTAGCTAGGTTATCCTACAGTGGACTTGTGGGGTATCGAACCGCCTTGAGCTCGATACCACTCTTGTAACACCTCGAATCGACCCTATGCAAGTTTAGCAAAATTCGCCAAACCCGCATAGAAGCGATTGAAGGTGCCCACCAGCACTTTCGCAAGCGGGTGGAAAAACAAAGTAATAACATTACACAACAGTCCTCGATGGGACCTGACGTATATATATACAACAAATGACTCAAAGAGTCAAGAATACAAATATTATATACAAAGATCCAAATCACCTTGAAAATGATCGAGCGTCCGACTACGGACAAGATGCAAATGGGGCTAAGAGCCTGAAGAATAACCAATGGCGTCCATAACCCTGCCGCCAAAGGTTTAAGGGTAACCCTGCTAACGGCGTGATCTCAAACCTGCTTAAACAAAAGGTGCCGAAAGGGCAAAGGAAAAGAAGGAGCGCCGATCGAGGCCGTGACACGGCGAGGCTAGAATTCGCGGTCCTCGCCTACATAGGTATGGTGGATCAAGCGGGCGGCAGATGCACTAAACAACCTATAGAGACTCGATACAACTGGCGGTTATCGAGAGGGGTGAGAAAGACCTATTCGGATCC